>OY757926.1:77140601-77875601 GCA_963585895.1 Sepioteuthis lessoniana
CTTTTAATGTAGATCAACAGCCAACTTTGTCTCGAAATGTTCTTAAGAAATTGTTTCATTTAGTTTTAATCTATTATTTCTATTATTTCCAAAATTATCTCTTATGACTTTTGGTAAGATGTAATAAAGCTAACTCTTATCAGCCTATGATTCTTTGCCAGCTCACAAGATAGATTAATAGCAATTTACACAAACTGAGATAGTGACAAGGTTATGTTTGTCACTTTTTCTCGCGGCCAGGTTACAACGGGAGTCTGACTGACACTTAAGGGGTAGTGCTATACTCATAGACTCTTTAGAATCGTGGTGGTACACGTGTCTATTGTGTACCATGGTGGTACAAACGTTTATTTGCTGTCGTAGCGTAATAAATGTCTGTTGGGTATCGTGGTGTTATAAACGGCTATTGAGTGTCATGGTGGTACAGTTGTATCCAAGATGATACTGGTGCTTCTGTTTGCGAAGGAATTAAAGGTTTTATTTTGCAAATAGTTATTGGTATCCATTCTCATTGGCCCAGAGGGTAGAGTGTTCGCCAATGGTGCGGGAGACCTGGGTTCAATCATACCAAAGACTTTTAAAATGGTACTTGATACCCCCTTGCTTAACACTCAGCAATATAAGGTACGTATCAAGGGTAAAGTGGAGCAATCCAGGGAAAGGAATAGCGCCCTCCCCTACAACTCGGTGTAGTAGCTATTGAAAAGGTAGCCTTCGGTTCGCACTCGACTAAAGGGAGACAACTATTATTCTTAAGATTATGGATATGCACATTGATCTCGGCACAGGTCTGAGCGTCATTGTAAGGAAGACTAGCAGTTGTCCATGCAACAAGGTACCCTACTTCATAAAACTCCTGTTGTTCAAGAGATGGGAAAGACTGATGCACGTTGACGTCACTATAATTGAAGACAATGTCGGACTGTCCTTGAGATTTCAGCTCTTGGTTTTAAATCCGGAATTTTCCTTCTCTTAGTTTGCCAAACTAGAGAAACTTGTCTACTCCACACACACACAAGCGCTCACACATATTGACCACACACACACACACACACACACATGGTCTGACAATCTTCTCCTTTCTTCATTTGTTTGAATGATCATCAAAGTTTGAATTTTATTCATCTTCCCTTCTCTCTTTTCACCTCTCTCTCTCTTACACACTCACTCACTTACGCGCTCTCTCTCTCTCTCTCTCTCTCTCTCTCACACACACATCTGTATGTATATATACATATATATAGATATGTCGATATATATAATGAGACTTTTAGAAATAGATATTAATAGACATAAATAGATAGATAGATAGATACTCAAGTTAGGAAATGATCTAAAGTAGATTAAGAAATAACTTCCAGAGTCAAGTCTGAGTGTGCTCCGAAAAATCTCAATTAATTGACCAATTTAATTTATGTTTTGAAATATTTCTTAGCTTTCTGTGTTCACGAATGTACAAATACACAATGGTATAATAGCAATAGTGGTAAGATAAAGGCCTTTTTTTTTTCCTTTCTAATGTATTTAAAACAACTCTAAAAGTAACTTTGCTAATTTTAGTTTTAATTGTATAGATAAATTTGTTGATTGTAATGTCTGTAATGTGCTGATGAGGATGGAATTAATCACAATGATGAACAAAAATATAAGAAGGAAGGTAATAATAGATGAGAATTTAATGAATGCGCCGGGAGAAAACTGCTAACTAGTTATGTCTACTTTAAAAAGTTTCATTGTTTATTTTGTTTTCATCAAAACTCTTTATTGCAATGTTTATTGTATACACTAGCTTTATCAAGAAACTATTTTCAGTCTTTTCTTTTTTCTTCTTCCTCTCAACATTTCTTTCATTTATGTACTTTCATACTAACTTTTTTCTTGTAGTCTTTTCCCATGTTTTTATTTCAATTTTCGTGCTTTTTCTTTTCAAAGTGTTAATGTTTCTAAATTTTTATTTTGTTCTCTAAATCCCCAGCCCTCCTCTCTGTCTCTCTGTCTCTGTCTGTCTCTCTTTCTCTCTTTCTCTCTCTCTCTCTCTTTCTCTCTCTCTCTCTCTCACACACACACACATACACACATACATGGTCTGACATTCTTCCCTTTCTTCATTTCTTTGAATGATCATCAAAGTTTGAATTTTATTCATCTTCCCTTCTCTCTTTTTTTTCTCTCTCTCTTTCACACTCACTCTCTCTCTCTCTCTCTCTCTCTCTCACACACACACACACACACACACACACACACAGAGTATCCGAAATTCTTTCATTTCTGATATTTTTTGAATGATTATCAAAATTTGAATTTTATTCATGTCCCCACCTCCCTCTTTCTCATATATATATATATATATATATATATATATATATATATATATATATGTATGTATGAATGTATCTTTAATACCCTTCTTTTTTTTTTGTTGCATCCTTGACTGATACACGATATATGAAAAGAACATCTATCTTTATGCAGTGTATAACCTATGATAAACTTTGCTCTGGAAATGGACAAAATTTCAAAAAATGAAATACGAAAAACACAAGTAAAAATTAGTAATATATGACAAAAGCCTAAAAAACAAAAAAAGTCTTCACCCAAAAAATGTTGGCTCTCCACAGCTCGTTTATCTTCCAAATATTGATTAGAAAAATCCATTTTTTATTGTTAGTTTGAGTTTCTTCCTTTTGGTCAAATATTCTTGTTTTTTTTTTTTTTCTTTATATTTTCTTTCTCAAACACCTTTTATTGTTATCATCATTACTGATGCGGTTGTGGCAGCTATCATCATCATCCATCATCATCATCATCATCATCATCATCATCATCGTCGTCGTCGTCGTCGTCAACGCTATCATTATTCTTTTATTTTTATAACTCTCCAATCATTGTTATTTTCTTTTAACTTTTTCTTTTCTACTCAGGAGTATAAATCTTATTCCCCCTTTTTTTTTTTTTAATCCCGTTTAAATTCATTTTTCTTTTCCTCCCTGTCTTTTATGATTTAACCATTTTTCAAGAAAATATGTGTTTCCCTTATCAATTTTAAATAAGCTACTTTTTCCCTTTTTTCCTTCTTCGCCCCTTTCTTCGTTTTTTATTACCTAAATAAAACTCTTTCATTCTATTTTTGCTTAACTATATTTTCTTTAATTCTTTGAAACAAAATTTTCAACTTTTCGAACATTTTCTTTTATATGAAGAGAATGACAGAAAAATGAATATTCAAACTTATGATCATGTTTTTCTTCCTCTATCCCTTTTCTTTCAGCATATCTTAGATAGTGACAAGCAAAAGAGAGAAAGAAAAAAAGATATGAATATATGCCCAAATGTAGGTAAACTTGTTCATGAACACAGGAGTGTATCAGTCAATACGTACATATAATTTATATATATAAAATACATATCTATAAATACCTGCATAAGCAGTTTTTTTATCTACATATGTGTGTCGTTCTTTCTATTAAGATATATGTATTGATGAAATCAAAAAATTATTTGTAAATATCAAAAAATAAAGAAAAAAAAAAGAAAAAGAATAGTTATTTCTTTCAAAAGAAACATTGTCTTTAAAATATTTGTAAATACAAGATTTATATTCGTAGTCCTTTACTTGCACAAATACGTTGAATGAAAAAGAAAAGCTACAATCTCGTCATACTTTGTGCCTTGATGATTTAATATTGCAGGATAGGATTGACTTAGATAAATCTTAGACAAATTTTTACTGTAATATAAACAGTAATATATATATATCAATATTCATAAAAAACCACACACACACACACACACACACACACACACACACACACACACACACACACACACATATAAATATCTATGAATACAAATATATACATTCATAAAATCTAAATATATATGTGTGTGTGCGTGTATGTGTGTGCGCGTGCATGTGTGTGTGTGCGTGCGTGCGTGTGTGCGGGTATGTCTTATATTAAAAGGGAATATACAGTGAATTCACTTGGCGATTGTCTGAAAACCAAAAGCATGTTATACAAATCCTTTTTTTTTTATGCCGTCTATTTATTTAACTCACGATATCAAAGTTAGAATTTATTAAACACACAAATATCTTTATTGTTTTTAACCATTGCAAATATAGTTATACACCAAAATACTTGGAATAAGACCAAATGAAATAATCGTCATAGTTTTATTTTAGCACATTCAGTATTTGAACACATAACCAACACTTTCACTTTTTCTCATCATTGCCCACTGACCTTTTTACTACTCTACTAATTCTGCCATAAATTACCTTTTATTTTTTAATCACTAAACTGAAAATAGAGAGTGTAGAGGTGGTATGTAATTTGTTATTTCAGTGGAAATGCGTCCGTATTTTACGGGTATTGCTCTCAATATTATTTCCTCCACAAATGCAACACAAAACTTTACAATCGCGTAAAAGAAATGGTATAGAACACAACGAACATTAAACAACAAACAATTTAATACACATAAAACAGAATGAGGAAACAAATAAAAAAACATGATGTGTAAATGGCCTATTGGAAAAGTTTGGCAAGTTAGAAGAAAATAAATTTGTTTACACATGTTTAGATGTTAACAGAGTCTGTAAATAAGTAGTTATAACTTACATTAAGTTCATATCGTGTTTTATGATCGTGGCGACAGCGTGTCGCATTGATGAAAGAAAGTTTGTCGGTTTTTTCTTTTGAACGTGATTCGCAGCTATCTGTAGCTAGGTCATGAACTTTGTGTGTGGAAGAAAAGAAATTTGCCTGACAGTGTATCGGCTACTGCTTTACTGACTTAGTGACTGACACGTTGACTATGGGTGACTTATACCCTAATAGTGGATCAAAGAATCGTCCTAAAATTTTGGCGCGTAGACATTTATTGACCTATCAGATTTGTATTTTACTATTTTATTTTAGAGCCTAAATATTTTCTGTTAGTTGACTTCCGATCCTATTTTTCTAGGATGTTCTATTCTATGTTTTTAGCTGAAAAGTATAAAAATGTAACTTAAATACTAATGCAGTTTTGATCCTAAATTTCTAGAATGTTCTTAAGTATGTTTTTATTGTTTATTTTAAGACTAGAAAAAATGTGTATCCTATAAGAGTGAAAATTTAATGATTAAACCTTTTTTTTTTTTTTTCTATCACAACTTTCTGACTGTTATGAGAATATATATATATATATATATATATATATATATATATATATGTTCAATAACCACACTTATGTAACTTCAGTAGAGAAGAGTATGTGCTTTGATGATCCATCTGAACATCGATCGTCGACCTTTCAGCCGATCTGTCCAGGTTAGCTGTTTTCATATTCCTACTCTTATCCATGGAGTAGCAGTTCCCGACGTTTCGCGTACGGTCGAACGCACCCATCAGGCTCTGGAAATATTCTTATATATAAGCATAAACTTCGGAAAAATCTTCAACTATATCGATTCTATATCCCCATACGTTTGTAAAATTAGACTGTGAATTCTTTTTAACAATTTGTATTTAGAGACGAGATTTCTCTATCCTTTTGATATTGAAAACTTAGTTTTTAAAAATTATTGTTAAGTTAATTTAATTCTATTTTTCAGTGGACACACACACGTGTGTGTGTGTGTGTGTGTGTGTGTGTGTGTGTGTGTGTGTGTGTGTTATCGTCTAATCAAATTTGTCTATGACTCATGACTCTTCAACCAAATCATTTATGGTAGTTCTCATCAGCACTGCAAATTGGCACACATGACTATTCTCAAATTCTCTGCTTGTTTACAGACAGACCTCTACACAACGTTTCTGACAGCATAAATATTCAACACAAGTGATTTTATTGACTTTTTGCTGACTGCAGGAGATGTAACGGTTTTATCCTGTCACTAGCTACCTTAACGTGCAGAGCAAGAGCCCTTCACATGGCCATATCTCGTGCAATGTCTCTCGTGCAATGTCGTATGCACTACATCAGTACTATATACCGACTTCTCATATCGGCTCTGTCTGCAACAGTCACAAGCAGAGAATGCTCGTCTGCACCATTCGTTCAACTACAAAGGTATCTACTGTCCACACCACTTGTGCAGCTGGAATAGAACTTGCGGCCCGTTATTACTTCATACCCACATCACACGTGCTTCCAAAAAGGATTTCTATCCAACAAGTATAACTCTAAGCTCTAAACAAGACACTTCATAGAAAGGACTTTCCCCTGTATATATTGAATGAATGTAAATTTTCCTTGTTTTTAACCTTTGTTATTTGTCGTTCATTTCTTCACACCTTATCAACCTCTCTTTGTCTTTTCTCCTGTATTACCATATACATGCCACACACACACACACACGCACTTTTATATACATATGAGGATGGTGATGATTGGTCCATCTTCACGGAGGATTGCTGTGTCTTGATTATCTAGAATCGTCTGAACTGACGCTTTCATTTCGACTGTGTCCTCTCTGATGATTTTTAAAACCAGCAGCAGTTTTGCAAACTTTGAGGTTTAAATGACAGATAAACAAAAATATGACCGTAGATGTTACTTGATTGGGTACTTGGAGATGGTTTTTGTGTATCACCATGTGTCTTTTCAAGTTAGACAAAGATTTACTGACTTTAATGCCATTGACGCGAGTGGTATCACCATGCCTCAAAGGAAATGTGTCTTGTCCACATCTCTCATGAGATTAAAGTGAAGAATACGTTCACAAACATTACACCCCTAAGTAGACTCTTTAATCGGAGGGTATGACATTGTTCCCTTCCTCAGCTATCGCTTCAGTCATATCCTGTCTTAAATATCTTTCTCTGCTCAGATCTTGTATGGTAGCTTTTCCCTGGCCACAATATTAATTTTCAGTGATTTAAGAATATTCTTGATATTGTATTCGTTGTGTTTCCTTGTGTCGAGGATGCTTGCAATGTAGTAATCATTTGTCTATATAATGTTACCTACACAAAATGGTCTCACTGCTTGGATTTTTGTTAAAGTAAAATATGACCTTTTAGAAAGTTAAATATATTTACTTTTTTGTGGTCAATAAATCAGTAGACGACACATTAGGTAATCTATCTTGGTTTATTCCTTTCTTTTATTCTTTCAAGTTCTCTCTCTCTCTCTCTCTCTCTCTCTCTCTCTCTCTCTCTCTCTCTCTCTCTCTCTCTCCTAATAACCTTTTATACGTTCATCTTCTTCTCTATGGCACTTCGTGTTCTTTCTCTCTTTTTAAATTACCTTTTACTTCCAGTTTATTCTCGTTTTATGTTTTTCTTCCTGTGCATTCTTTTTTCCCCTTCTTTCTTTCTTTCTTTTTTTCTTCCTTGTTCTTTTTCCAATCATTTATTTCTTTCTCTCCTTCATTCATTTGTACTTTATTTCTTTCTCTCTTTAGTTTACTAGAGTGATTTGAAAGTATTTCCGTCGGTCGATGTTCTTGCCTTCTCACCTTTCCAATACAAATGATGCAGCCATCTCTAAGCCATATACAAAGCATGAAAAGAGAAAGATAAGTTACCTCGGGTTTTGGAGTTGACTTTTTAATACCTTGGCAGGATTGCTATTTATTCTTCCCAGTATACAATGCTAATAGAGTAACCAAAGTAATAGAATTTATTACACCCATGACAGAAGATGTAGATTAATGAGTAAAAAGAAAGAAACAAAAATGAAGCTTTTGAATAAAAGAAACAAAAATTGATTGATAGATTGATAGATGCAAACACAGAGAATTATGTTTAGATATAAAGAAATACACGAGTATAATGAATGAAAATTGCATACATTTAAACAGGCTTGGATAGATAGACTGAATGAAATGACCCAGTAGTATAGATATGATTTTAGGACGATTCTTTGATCCACCTGTTGGATATAAATAACACAGAGTTAGGGAGCCAAACACACAGACTAACACAGCTTACACGAAGACACAGACGAAGACAAGCCACTAAGCCAGTAAAGCAGTAGCCGATACTATGTCCGGCAAATTCCTTTCCTTCCTCAACTAAAGTTCATGACCTCTCTTCACATGGCCGCGAATCACATTCAAAAGAAAAACCCGACAAAATTTCCTTCATCAACGCGACACGCTGTCGCCACAATCATAAAACCCGTTATGAATTTATTGTAAGAACGACTTATTTACGGACTCCGTTAACATACACACATCTCTAAACAAATTTATTTTCTTCTTGTCAAACTTTATTTTCCAAAAGGCCATTTACACATTATGTATTTTATTTGTTTTCATATTCTGTTACATGCATATTAAATTGTTTGTTGTTTAATGTTCGTTGTGTTGTATTCCATTTCTTTCACGCGATTGTAAAGTTTTGTGTTGTATTTGTGGTGGAAATAATTTAGAGAGCAATACCCGTAAAGTATGAATGCACATCTACTGAAATAACCAAAATACATACAACTCCCACATGTTGAAGTCTAATAATGAAGATAAATGCTTTTCCCATCATTAGTCAACAACTTACTTTTCAACATAATCTCCCTCATTGTCAATGTACTTGATTCATTGGTGAATATTTATCATAGGTCTCATATCATAATGTGAAGATTTTCATTCAAAATTCTGATAATTACTTGTCAATTTGCAAACATATAGATCCATCTTTGTAGATAGTTTACGATATTTGAGATGCTTTCTGATACAGTGTAGGGAGATTCTGAAATTTTTTCAGTTTTATTCTAGCATTTGATAAAGGATTTATATTAAGAACATTGCATATATAGCGTTTTTGAAGACAACATAGGTGATGTGAAAAGGTTATTGTTTAACGCTATATTTTTTAAGGCAACAGAAATGAATTACGAGACTTTTCTTTAACAACACACAACAGCGAAAGTTTTTATTTGCAGCTTTGAGGAGGTTTGTTCTTGGTGCTGCAAGACTCGTGGTGTTTAGGCTAGCTGGATGTTTGAGACGAAATGGCTTAGCGGGATGCTGGAAATGGCAGCGTGTCGTTGGACGTGTGAGGGAAGTATTCAAAGTCACGGTGTAGTTTTGTGTCGAGAGCGAAGTGGCGCTCGGATCGACATAGTAAATTTTTGTGGTGCTTGTGGAAGTCATGCTGAATGTATCTAATTCATATTCAACTGGGATTCCTTGGTCTAAAATATATTAGACGCAAAGAATCCATAAATTAGAAGGTTCCCTCGCTGAGTGTCCATGTTGCTGCTGCTAGTGTTAAAGCCACAGTGATATGTCCACACTGGGTGGCTTGTTTAGCTAAAGAGCATCGTTAAGCAGGGGCGACCAGAGACACGTCCGTTCTGGTCGCCGTCTCAAGCCGAAGAGAGTGTGTTTGGCCGCTCACCCGTTTTGCTAGCCGGAAATGAAGGTCCGGGCTGAATGGGATAAGTCATCCTGATTGGGTGAAATTCAGTGTTGAATTAAATAGCGCGCCAAAACAAAATACGAGATTTTCCTCTTCTCTACACATATTCGGGATTATGCCCTTGAAACTGACAATTGATGGTGGAAAACGCTTACGAGGAAGATTTTGCCACTGCAAGATTTATAACCAATTTCTTATCACAACTTTTAGCTACTTACGCTCCAATAAATATCTTTGGTGACCACACTTGTATATTTTCAATGGATGACAGTTCTTGTTTTATTACACCAATCGAGATACAAATTAGCTTTTTATTATTCACAAAGGAAACTGGATAAACTAAGCAAAAATTTAATGAGTAAACACTACGTTCTTTTTACTTAAAATTTGTTTCACCCAGTTTGTATGTTGTGCATTGAAAATCAGGAATAAGGAAATTGGTAATATTCAGAAATCAAAGCAAACATTACTGATAGAATTGGACCATTATATATATATATATATATATATATATATATATCCAAGTTAGACGAACCAGACATGCAGGAAACTGCTAGAGAAGCAGGGACGAGCTCATAAGTGATGTACTCCTATGGACCCCCTCATATGGCCGAGCAAAAGCAGGACGACCAGCTCGAACATACATACAGCAGCTATGTGAGGATACGGGATGTAGCTCTGAAGACCTGCCGGAGGCGATGAACGATAGGGAGAAGTGGCGAGAGAGGGTCAAGGATATCCGTGCTAGCGGCACGACATGATGATGATGATGATGATATATATATTGTAACAGTGTTGGTTGTCACTAATTCTCTTTGTGGGTTTGTGGGAAACCAAGAGCGATATAATTTGGAGAGTGCTCAATATCTGTGATAGAGCTACTATTTAATAATAATAAATAAATGTATATTAGATTTTATATATCTAATGCCATGGAAGTTTATCTTCAACCTTAGGTTTCATGAAGTTCATGAAACCTAAGGTAGCAGACAATCTTCCATGGCATTAAATATACAATATCTAATATATATTTATATTTATTTATTATTATTATTATTTAGATAGATAGATAGATAGATAGATAGATAGATTTGTTTTTGCCAATTCCTCAGCACAAACAGAATGTGACACAAGGTCAGTTTTAAGTGGTGTTTAACACATTTGAATTAAGAGTTTTCCTTCTAATATACCAATTGCCACACCAAGGTTAAACAGCCAAGTCTGCCCTATAGTAGGAAGGAGAATAGTTGGATGTATACCTTTCCAAAGGGTATTTGTGCCATATGAAATGTGAACAGCATTATCAAGGATTTTAACTCAGGTCACAATATCCGTTTCCTACACTATGAGTGGCTATATATATATATATATATATATATACAGAATTTAAGCAGATGAATTTGAGAAAGTAAAAAAGGGGTTAGTATACAAAAATGCACATATATGTAAGTAAAAAAAGTAAAGTTGGCGATCTTAGTTGAAAGTGACCTGAAGGCTCCCTTTTCATTAGCTATCACACGGTGTAGAGGAGGGCACTACGCCATTCCTTGGATTGCTCTACTTTACCCTTGATCCATATCTTGTAACGTTGAGTGTTAAGCAAGGTGGCATCAAGTACCATTTTTTGAGTCTTTGGTATGACTTGTGCTGGGATTGAACCTCGGTCTACAGGACCATTGGCAAATACTCTACCCATTAAGCCAATGGCCCAGTATATATATATATATATATATAATACATCCATACATATACATTTGGAGCTTACGATATACCTACTTGTTTAGTATATATATATATATATATATAATCTTTGCATAATTATCCATCATAGCATAGATTTGGCCTATGCCCATGAGGATGAGATAACTAATAAGGATTAAACTCTACTTCTGAGTGTCCCTCTAGGAATGCAGAATGAAAGCTCTTGTTCATTGCTGGTGGAAATGCATAACCAATGAGAAGAAATAGTGTCTTAAACCTGGAAACTTGCTATATCTAATTATATTATTATGCTCTCTGTATCCGTTGTAGTTTCCATGCTTATGAATTCGAGGTACCCGTGGTGTAATGGTTATCGTCGTAGGAAATGGACACGGCAACATGAGTTCAAATCCTGGACGAGACTGATTGCATTTCACATAGCACTAATACCCTTGGGAAAGGTATGAATCCAATTATTCTCCCTCCAGCTATGGGTAAATAGTAGGGCAGACTGAGTTCTTCAGCCTTGATGAGGCAACTAGTCTAGGAAAAGAAAAACTCTGAATTCAACCCTGTTAAACTCCACTTAAAAATTAACCTTGTATCATATCCTGCTCAAGCGGAGGTGTTGGTAAATAAGGAATAGGAGGCATTAGTTTCAGAACACTCTTAATAAAATGTACATATATTACTTTGGAGACACAGTGTAATGGATAACATTGTGAGAAATGAAATCAGCAATACAAGTTCAAATCCTGGACAAACCAATTTATGTTTCACTTTGTGCTAATGCTCTTGGTAAAGGCATGAAACCATCTCTTCTCCCTCCAGCTATAGGTAAAATAGTAAGGCATATAGGTCAGTCGACCAACCTTGGAGAAGGAACACTCTGAATTCGAACCAACTGTACTCCACTTCCAAATTGCCCTTGTATCACATCCTAACCATGGTGTTAGGTAGATACATATATTACTTGTTACTTTACAATAGGAAGTGATTGAAAATGATTTCACGTCAGCAAAATAACGACAAAAAGGAATATAAGTAGTCATAAATGAAGACTAACATAACTGAAGAAAGAGGCTCATCAAATCTATATATAGTTTTTCTTTTAATGTTAATAAGTTTATTTTACTTGATTAAAAAATAATGACATAATTTCTTTTTCAAAATAAAGAGGGTACAATCATTTCCAGTCCACACTTCCAGTTGAAGGTATAGCGGTTTTGAGGGAATTAATTAATTTCCCTAACACTATATATTTTATGGCAACAGAAATGAATTACGAGACTTTTCTTTAACAACACACAACAGCGAAAGTTTTTTATTAGCAGCTTTGTGGAGGTTTGTTCTTGGTGCTGCAAGACTCGTTGTGGTTAGGCTTGTTGGATGTTTGAGACGAAATGGTTTAGCGGGATGCTGGAAATGGCAGCGTGTCGTTGGACGTGTGAGGGAAGTATTCAAAGTCACAGTGTAGTTTTGTGTCGAGAGCGGAGTGGCGCTCGGATCGACATAGTAAATTTTTGTGGTGCTTGTGGAAGTCATGCTGAATGTATCTAATTCATATTCAACTGGGATTCCTTGGTCTAAAATATATTAGACGCAAAGAATCCATAAATTAGAAGGTTCCCTCGCTGAGTGTCCATGTTGCTGCTGCTAGGGTTAAAGCCACAGTGATATGTCCACACTGGGTGGCTTGTTTAGCTAAAGGGCATCGCTAAGCAGGGGCGACCAGAGACACGTCCGTTCTGGTCGCCGTCTCAAGCCGAAGAGAGTGTGTTTGGCCGCTCACCCGTTTTGCTAGCCGGAAATGAAGGTCCGGGCTGAATGGGATAAGTCATCCTGATTGGGTGAAATTCAGTGTTGAATTAAATAGCGCGCCAAAACAAAATACGAGATTTTCCTCTTCTCTACAAAGGAATCGAAAATAAATTGCCCTAAAGAATGGCAAGGAAAACTCTTTGAAATAGTCATTTAATTTTTCTGGGTTTGTTCCTAAGGTCAGCCATCTTTGAACCAATCTGGTGCAGAAGGGAGACTCTATGAGGGCCTAGAACATAGGACATTTCATTGATATGAAAGTGACCAATACCAACTCATCATTACAGCATATATATATAGATATAGTTATTATAAGTTACTGTTCAAGGATACTTAACATTTAAATATGTGTATGATTCACCAAGCTATTCAGAAAAGCATATGTTCATTCTTTTTATTCTATTTAAGTACTGTAAGTTTTATATTAAACACCAACTGCTAAGCAAAGTGAATGAAATCATGCATTACAGCAATCTCTGGCTTAGGTTGAAAAGCAATATAAATATCATCAACTAAATACACTGAAGGCAAAACCATCCTATTTTAGCTGTCAAGGTGGCTCCACATATATAAATATACATATAAGTATAAATATACACACACATGTACACACACACACACACACACACACACACATATATATATATATATATATATATATATATATATATATATATATATACGGAAATAAAGACCACAGAAAATTAAATTGATATGTTTCACAATAAGAATAGCTTTATGAGAAATGAAATGTTACTTTGCAAAACCATGTCAATTTAATTTTCCATACCGTCTTCTTTTTCTTATGCTCAGGTTTTATTTCAAACCTTACCCAACGCACACACACACACACACACACACACACATGCATGCATACATTATATATGTGTGTGCGTGTGTGTGTGTGTGTGTGGGTGTACAAAATGTATTCAAAATCCATTTTGATTGAAGCTACATTTACCAAGGGAGAAATGAAAAATGAATAAAATTATATGATATTCAACATTCATTCTAACAAGTTTTCCATTAGTCCAAGCCCCCCTTTAAATAAAACATTTGGTTGTATTGAAGAAAGCTAAAATTTGTTAATATAAGTTTCTACTTGCCAAGAAATGAATATTCTTCAATAGAGATTTAAATATAAAACTTTAGGCATTTTGATAAAGATATGCAACTGAAGTAATCCATAAAAATGAAAGAAGAATAGATGTTGTTTTTAAAAATTTTTTTTTTGTCTTCATTGTTATATTCACAATGTTTCTGCCAATGTGCCTCCTGGCCTTCTTCAGGTGTTTCTTGTTGAACTTGGGAGCCTACACAGAACTTTGAACTGCATCTGTTATTTAATCCACAGGGGTCACTTGCTCTGATTCCATTAACCATAATTGGGTACAAGTGTTAAGTATTCTTGTATTGTTACTTGCCGGCAGTCAGGATTGAACCTGCAGCCTCTAGATGATTGTCACTTAGAAGATTAGGAAACTAGCACCTATAACTGTTATTCCATATGTCCAGAAGGACACATTTATTTGTCTATAATAATTATTTGTTTGCACACAGTTATATGATACCGGACATTGGCCTAGCGTTCAATCCCAGGTCGAGTCATACCAAAGACTCAATAAATGGTACTTGATGCCTCCTTGCTTAACACTCAGCATTATAAGGTACGGATCAAGGGTAAAGTGGAGCAAACCAGGGAAAGGAGTAGCGCCCTCCCCTACACCTTGGTGTAGTAGCTATCAAAAAGGGAGCCTTCAGGTCACTCTCGACTATGGTCGCTGTAGAATAACAATAACACATACCTCGGTAAAGCGTCCAGCGGGCAGTCTTCCTTACAATGCTAAACTGAAGCTGGTTTATAAAATAAAATACTTCCACTTACTTACAAGCAGCCATTCACGATCTATGCAATGGAATATCCCACTTGTGCACAATGGGATGCCCCAAGGCACATAAATAGCTCCCGTTCCTCAATCGAAGCCACACGCAGATGGGATAGCTGCAGCAAAAAATCGCATGGTAATTCTATCTCGTCGGAAGTCCTGAAGACCTGCCGGAGGCGATGTACGATAGGGAGAAGTGGCGAGAGAGGGTGCAAGCGGCATGACAAGATGATGATGATGATGTCTTTCAAAGACCAAATCAGTAAGATTGTATATATACATAAATAGTTATTACTCATTTATTTCCTAAAATTAAATGTTTATCTCTCTTAGATTATTTGTGATTACTAAAAATAATGTGTTTTAATGCTGCTATCAGAACAGACTTTGGTTTGGAGCGTCTTGAAATAAGTAGTTTAGATTTAGTGGTTATTTCCAGTTACAACAAAGCTGTGGTCAATTCTACATGTCAAAGGAATAGTTTTTCTATCTTCAAAAATTCTGGGATTTAAAAGATCTACTCAAGTGCAGACGATTTAAATAATTTTCAATATACATCATCTTAAAAATGACCATATCTAGCTCTGAAAGTATTTTTCAAAAAAGAAAATATTTAGTTGTCATAGGAACGGTTTTTCTGTCCTCAAAAATTCTGGGGTTTAAAAGATCTACTCAAGTGCAGACGATTTAAATAATTTTCAATATACATCATCTTAAAAATGACCATATCTAGCTCTGAAAGAATTTTTCAAAAAAGAAAATATTAACTTAAATATACCTCTGTTGGTTTAAAAGAACTCTTTCGTGCAGTACGGTGAAGTCGTACTGATAAAAATGTTTACGTATGTTAAAGTTTGGATTGTAGGACGACTCATATTGTTAGTATACAGTAAAGACAGATGAATATATGGGGTAGAAGAAATATATATACGTGTGCACACAAGCTTTATTAACTGGTAAAAAAAAGGAATACAAATTGGGCGCCAAATATATATGGCATCCCTAGACCAGTCACGTGACACGCCATCGCATAGGAATGAGTAAGTAGTTCGGTGATTTGTCTCACCATGACTTAATATATACATTCGGGACTATTTTAGCTGATAATTCCAACAGCGTATAATGGTAATTGCCTTTTAGATACATCACTTCAAATTTTCACGAATACATAAATACTTATTTATTCAGACGCATATTTAATGGTTGTCAAATCTCACAGCTTCTTGTAATTTTTAATCTGCATATATTATGTGTTTACTTGGTTCATTGCATCTCCAGAGAAGGAATCAAAACTTAGGGGTCTTTTTAATTTATACTGAAGTTACTGCTAATTTTGATTGTCATAGGATGAAATTTTTTGTTTCAAAAATTCTTATAGCAAAAGAGTCTGCTCTCAGGAAGATAATCTGAATAACTATTGCAATCAAAGCTGCGTAAGTTTATTTACATCTGTGTCTATTCTTCATTTAATTCTAATTTGATGATTTTGACGATTTTGAAGGTGAGGTACAATGAAATTGTGTGAGAACCAACAACAGCAACAATAAAAAGTAAGAATTAAAAGAATGTATTAAAACCAAAAATATACAAATCATTTACAAACAAGATAGAGAGGGTAATTTAGTATTAAGATTTTAAAATGCCATGGAAGACCATTTGTCTTCATTAGAAACAATTATCGTGTAGATATCGACTTAGAAAATAATAAAAATCTTCAGGTTTTTTAACAGTGGACAGTACAAAATAGGTATTAATTTTGTATAAAAAGTTATTCTATTTTAATGAGGAAGGATTAATATTTCATGCTGCATAATTTAAAAATGAAAATGTGACACTTAAAACTATCTAACAGAAATTTGATTTGCAAAAAAACTCCAACTTTGCCTTTTAAGCTTTTGTCTAAACACACATTATTCAAAATCTAGTAATTATTGAATTTAATTTTTTTTTTTTTTGTAATTTCATATTGAATTATTAAAGTTAACATAGATATTACTCTTATATTATGTTAATTAGCTGCTCTGTTTATTTTACCATATCTAAAGATTGTGCATCTGATATTCATATTTAAAGATCCTATCTGCCAGATACATTTCCCTATTTTCTTATGATTGTATTCAATGAACAAGAAAATAAAATTTGTAATGTCTGTTAAATAAGAATAAATTACTGTATTTTATGGCATATAAGATGCATATTTTACAATGGTATTTTGTGTGGATACCACTGTCAGAAATCCTTCTAAGTTCTATAGCTGTTGATTTCAAACTTAAGTTAATAATCCTCTAGTCATAATAGAAGCAAATGGGACATTGTATGATATTGGCATAGAATTATTCTAAAGTTTTATATACCATCTAATATCATAAATTATATGTAAATCTATAAAAAAAAAAAACAATTCCACTGATCAACAATTTTTGTATAAGGGTTTTAATTACAGAGCACTCAAGAAAAATATAGATGAAAATTTATTTTTTTCAAAAACATAAATTAGAATATTAGATAGATGTAAAGTATTTTCTGATTATCATGAACAAATTTAAAAACTAAATCATTCTGATTCTATAAAAGAAAAACTCTTTTTATTAGATTTTTCTTCAATTCTTTTAAGAATGAAAATTAATTAAGCCATTTTTTAAAAAATGAATTTGCATTTTGTTAGGGGATGCTAATTTTCCAACAGGACTGTGATCATAAGGTCTTAAGATTACAAAGTTCATGAATAAAAAAAAAATAAGGTCAGAATTTATACACTTTAAGCATCTCTGAAGACCTCATCACCTCCTTAGTTATGGAGGAATAGACTGAGGAAAAATCCAGGAAATAAATGAACAATTTAAAATATGCATATATTCAACAATTAGAATATTTAATAACAAGAAATTGAGTTAGATGAATTATTTTAAACAATTCGAATATGATTAATTTGTAATGAAGTATTTACAAAAATAAGAGCATGTAGCCATAATAACATCATTGCAAACTTGATTAAAAAAAAATCACATATCAATATTTTATATTATAACCAGGGATTGAGTTAGTACATAAAATATCTTAAGGGACATTTCACCCAGAAAGCAAACTATATCAGACAATATCGCAATTTTTATTGAATGAATAACTTTACATCAAAGATGAAGAGCATATTTAGACAAGATGAGATGAAATGGGGGATGTAACATAAATGAGCAAAAGTCTAAGATGCTGCAAGAATAAACTCTCATTGAAAGGATTTTAATGGCCGAGTGAGAAACTTTTTTGGATTCAACATTTTGGTAGTTGAAGCAAAAAGAATTGGGATTAGAGATGTGTCTGATATAGCTTGTATTTAGATATAGTAATAAACACAAACAGGTTTAAAAACCTTGAGCAATAGATATTTTTGTTTCTTTTTAATTTCATTTTAAAACATTTAAGTGTTGTCTTTAATGAGTAAGATAAATTCTCTGCATTTGTTACATGACCTTGTGTCAGTTTTATTGCCAATAATGTTGTAGAATTTACACAAGAGTTATTTAAATGATAAAAAATGTTCAAAAAGTCAGTACAATACATAAAAAGATGTATCATCTTAGGTGTCTACTGCTACTTTTTTTTTTTTTTTTTTTTCCCAGTCGGCTGGGGCTGTAGAATACACTGACTGCACCTCTGCAGAGGCGTACGACCCCCCAACGAGTGTCCTAGATATGACACTAAACAATCTGATGGTGAGGTTCCAGCAGTGCTGGAGCTTTGGGGAATGCGGAGGACCCCTTCATTGCCATTGCTCCCTGGTCCACTCTGGCCCGGAGTGGTAGCACCTGATAGGGCCCTATCTATGGGTTAAATAGAACTAACAGCATACTTATGCTGAAATTAATTGAGTAAACTAAATTGCTTGAAATAGAAACGTTTTTGACAATTAAACCGTACTTACATTTAAACTGCGTGCTTATGCTTAACTGAATTATTTCAAATAGAACTGTTTTTCAACATTAAAAATGTATTTACACTTAACTGAATTATTACATATAACTGCTTGAATAGTTTGAAAAGGAAATGTTTTTCACAATTAAACTGTGTACCTATGCTAAACTGAACTGTTTTCAATAGAACAAATTATTTACATAAAAATGGATTTGGCGTTAAATAACCTACAAAGGTTGATATGCCATAAAACCAAACCTGGATAGTGCTACTTTTTCAGAAGAGGGTTGGTGACAAAAAAAATATATTTGTAATATATCTTTTAAAAAAAGATATAAAAAAAAGGGTAAAAACTACAAAAAAGAGAGGATATGATTTTTTAATCTATAGTTGTTGTTGTTGTTGTTGAGGGTGACCCAAAGGCTCCCTTTTCAGTAACTACTACACCGAGGAGTCGGGGAGGGCGCTACTCCTTTCCCTGGATTACTCCACTTTACTCTTGACATGTACCTTATAATCCTGAGTGTTAAGCAAGGAAATATCAAGTACCATTTTTTAAGTCTTTGGTATGACTCGACCTGGGATTGAACCCCGGTCTCCCAAACCCACTAGGCCTATGAGCTAGTAAATCCTCACAAAAAGAATTATTCTTCCAAATACAATATGTTCGTATTTCAACTCTTAGTAAAATTTAAATTCTCCAATTTCATTTATGTCCCATTCATCTCTACCATATGATATAAAAGTGTTTTTAGGAGGTGCCCGTGGTGTAATGGTTATCGTCGTAGGAAATGGACACGGCAACACGAGTTCAAATCCTGGACGAGACTGACTGCATTTCACATAGCACTAATACCCTTGGGAAAGGTATGGATCCAATTATTCTCCCTCCAGCTATGGGTAAATAATAGGGAAGATTGGGTTCTTCAGCCTTGGTGAGGCAACTAGTCTAGGAGAAGGAAAACTCTGAATTCAAACCTGTTAAACTCCACTTAAAATTGACCTTGTGTCATATCCTTCCCGAGCGGAAAGGTTGGGTAAATATGATAAAAGTGTTTTAAACAATATAATACTTATGCAAACTTCACTCTTTAATTTTTTTCTCAATACTGAGAAATTTCTTGATATTTTCTTCTGTATGTTTTGAAAAAAATCTAAATAATTTAATCTAGCTTGTTTAATTTTGTGAGGATAGAATATTCAGTTATTAAATGAAAATGTTTTGTGTGTTATCTGTTATTCATTTATTTACTGCTAAATTAAAAACCAAGTTTAACATCCTCTAAATGTGCTAATATCATAATTCTGCCAGGGGCAATACCAGATGTAAAACAGATGTATTATAATTTTTTCAACATAATTTCTTTTGCTTTCAATCACAAATACACTGACTGTCATCAGAAAGCAACAGCAATTAAGATGAAAAAATAAACAAGGAAAAATTTTACAATCATTAACAATGTTTCCTCAAATAATAAACTAATTTTTCATGAGTTGATTTGTGCATTGATAAAAGTTTATCAAATTTATGAGCTAACATCTTTTCTTCCCACTTTCTTTTTCAGAATGGGCTGGAAATCTTGTAAAGAAAATATCAAGTATACAGTGATTAATCTTGAGGTGTGGCTCTCACCTGTATTTGACACAAGGCCTTGGACCAAAGGAAAACATGTTGTGGACTGTGGTCCACTCGGACCCTATGGCAGGTAAAAAACATACTTTTATAACACAACTAAATATTCTGGTCAGACTTAATTTCACCGATTTTATTTTCACTATACATTACAGATTTCACATTAATGCTAGTCTCTACCTATTTAGTTGGCTGCTTTGAGTAGTATAATGATTATCGATCAAAACATGTGAAACATTGTTAGAATTCAGTCCTTACTGGATGTCCAATACATCTGACCTTGTACTAAGATTCCAATTTAAAAAAAAATTCAAATGAAGATAATTTTTTTGCAAGATATAGTCTTTGTTTATAAGTGGGAATTATTAAGAAATAATTTAACCACAAAGTCAGATGATTAAAAAGTGAAATCATTTCATATATTATCCTCTATTTTGAAATCTTGTGCTAAAGCTTGAGAAAAATACTTTTGTAAGGATAGCATGTTTTCCAACACAACACTGAGATAATTCCAAACTTTTCAACCAATAAAGAGGATCAATTATCTGTGTAACTCACAATATAAGTCAGTGTTCGAAATTTGAATTTTAAATTATTGAGATTCAACATCTTGTTCAACGATAGAAATTTGGGTGTTGTATTATTTTTTATCAATTATATAACAAACAGGAGCATGTTGCATGTATTTTCTGTTATGGTTTGAGTATTATTTGCTGCTTTGTGTAATATTACCCGCTTTCAGAGGGACAAAGTTTTATCCTTCAATTTTTTTAACTGATGTTCAACTTTTTTAATTTGAAGTTTTCCTTTCTTTTTTCCAAAGCTAAAATGGTTTAGATAGGACATATTTCTTTAACACTTTAATTCCTACTTACTCTTATGTAACTTTGATCTTCTTAACATGGAAAGTTTTCTTTTGAAAATTTCTTTTTACTGACATGAAAGAAGGTGATGTAACTGTTGTATTTCTATAAATACACAAACAAAAATTTGTCACTATTCCAATTTCATTAAAACTTATGTAACTACATTTAATAGAAAAAACAATATTTCTCTTTCTCTTTCCGTCTCCCTCTCTCTCTCTCTCTATATATATATATATATATATATTATATTTAAACACTATAAAGCAGCAACCTGAGCCAACAGCATCGGCAGCCATGCACAATATAGACATTATATGTGTACGAAACATATATATTTCCATAGTGAATAAGACTTAAAATACCATGATATCAAGACTGGGCGGACATTTGTCCCAGCATCTGCATGGAAAAACTCTGTCAATGGCATCATAGGAAGTGTATGAATGTTTCTCAGCCCTCATGGCTTTACCTAAACAAGAATTATATGTGCTACATTTAATGGCAACCCTAGCACAACAGTTGTCTCTTTCTACAGTCCCACCAATGCCAGTGACAAAACAAATATTAACACTTTCTATGACGGCTATCTACCCTTGCTTGGCAAATTCCAAAAATAAAATACTAATCATTGGTGTAGACATAAAAGATGAAAATGATAAATTTCGCTTATACAACCCGTCGAAAAAATGGCGAATATCTAACAGATTTTTCACTTGAGAAGAGTCTTTCATAACTAAACACTAAATTTCAAAAAAGAGAATGAAAACTGGACCATCATTTACCCAAATAATGCTAAATCACAGCTAGATTATATACTCATAAATAAAATGAAGATAAATAGCACTCTGTGAGTGCTTAGTGTTTTACTTTTAAACAGTACAGATTTACTACAAAACTTCAAAACAGTCTGTTAATGAATAAATAAAAATCAGACACATTTCATTTAAAGATTCATTCAAGTTCATTATCTCAAAGAATGTCAAAAATGAAATAATTAAAGAAACACAAGAACAAAAACATTAATATCAACAATCATAATAATTGTTATTTTGATAATGTTAAGAGCACCGAGAAAAATTTACAATGATCATTGTCCTAAAAGCAACTGTAAGGAACGCATTAGCAGAAATTATCATAAGAATATTTACAATAATAATTACAACAAAGGAAAAAACAAAACAAAAATAAGATAGGAGTAAATTAGTTATTGATGCTTGGAAATAATTAAAACTATAAGTAAAAAATTGTTATAAAAATATTCCCCAAATCATAAGTAAAAGTAAAGTTGGTGACCGTAGTCGTGGTCAACCCGAAGGCTCCCTTTTCAATCACTACAACAGCAAAGTGTAGGGGAGGGCACAACTCCTTTCCCTGGATTGCTCCACTTTACCCTTGATCCTTACCTTATAATGCTGAGTGTTAAGCAAGGTGGTATCAAGTACCATTTTTTGAATCTTTGGTATGACTCGACCTGGGATTGAATACAGGTCTCCCAGGCTATTGGCGAACACTCTAACGATCATACTAATAACTACTGATTCATGATAAATGTTACAAGTTTCATGATATTATTGTAATAACCATCATATCATATCATGATACATCAATCGTAGGTTGCATTCTTAATTTTTTTGCAGAAAAAAAACTATAACAATAAGTGGGAAGGTAATCAGTAAAAAATAGATTATTTGTGAACTCTTTGATTTTTGGGATAAGTTTTTGATTATCAATGATCCAAGATGATTTTCATCCTTCTATTTAAAAAGGAGTGAATGAGTCTAATTAGTATTTCATAGTTATCTCTATTAGATTGCAAATTTTGATGATTAAAAAGGATGTTCAGTGTGTATGCAGGCCAACACAATTATCCTTCAGTTGTAGATTGGACTGCAAATTGCTTTATTCTCAACGTTAAATCATTTTAAGTGTCTTAATTTGATAACAATATTACAACAGTATGATGGATTTACCAAGTCATAAATTTATGCAAACATCTAATGAGAATTTTAATAGTATTGTATATATATATATATATATATATATATATCATCATCATCATCATATCACGCTATCAACATGGATATCCCTGACCCTCTTTCACCACCCCTCCCTATCCCTATCATTGTTTCCGGCAGGTCCTCAGGGCTACATTCCGTATCTGTACAGAGCTGCTGTATATAGGTTTGAGTAAGTCATCCTGCCTTTGCACGTCTATGTGAAGGGGTCTACAAGAGTACATCACTTATGAGTTTGTAAATGAAAATAACTCCTACACGCCCAAGAGCGAGTCTACCTAGTCTTCACAAAATGGCTCTTCAGGATCGCACTGGTGAAGTGGGTTAGGATAAAATACATTTTATTGATTCAAAAGACCCCCTCACCTATACTAAAATTAGCATAAATTACAGACGGATTATAATAGATAATTGCACATCTAGAAAAAATATATTATTAGGAAGAAACTAAATTGGTTATTTAACAAATTCAGATTCAAGTTAGACATTCAAGCTAATTTAAAGATTACTGATTATTTAGATGTTACATTTGACTTTTATAATGGGACGGTGTCTCCTTTTAGAAAAATCGATCAATATCCATGCTACATAAATGTAGGATCAAATCACCCTAAAGAGGGTCTTTAAACAAATCCCTAATAGCATTATGATAAGGTTATCAACAAATTCATTAAACGAGGATATTTTTACTCAAAATATGCAAGATTATGAAATAGCCTTAAAAATAGAGGATATGAAGAAAAACTCGTATATAAAAGTAAAGAAGACAATACAAATATACAGAATAAAAGTAATAATAAGAAAAGGAAAATTTTATGGTTCACACCTCCATACAACATGGCTGTAGTCACAAAAATAGGGAGAGAATAAGTATTATGCATGTGTGGGTTCAACGCAAGGCTCTTTCAAAGATATTACAATCATAAAAGTAGCTTTGCACATGAAATATAGAGACATAAAACTAGTTTGTCTAACTACGTATGGGAAGTCAAAAACATATTCAGTAGAGATCCTATATTAAAATGGGAAATTGTGAAAAGATGCAGGAAATATTAGGAGGGGTGGATAGATATTGTAAACTATGTATGAAGGAAAAATCTTTGGAGGTGCCTGTGGTGTAATGGTTATCATCGTAGGAAATGGACACGGCAACACAAGTTCAAATCCTGGCCGAGACTGATTGCATTTCACATAGCACTAATATCCTTGGGAAAGGTAGGAATCCAATTATTCTCCCTCCAGCTATGGATAAATAGTAGGGCAGACTAGGTTCTTCAGCCTTGGTGAGGCAACTAGTCTAGAAGAAGGAAAACTGAAATCAAACCTGTTAAACTCCGTTTAAAATTTGACCTTATGTCACAAAAATAGGGAGAGAATCTTTTAAAATATTAGGAAAAAATTTTCCAAACACGAGTTATTTATCAAAAAAATTGGGAAATTAAGTTACAACTGTATGCTTAATATTTCCTCATTAATTAGTTGAGGCAACTCAAAAAAGCTTAAGAGAAATAAAAATACTGAACCCCTAAATTGTAACTGTATCAAAAAAGAAAACTGTCTCCTCAAAGGAAAGTATCAAACAGAGTGTGTAGTATATAAAGTTGAAGTACTCAACCCAAGCAGTAACAGTAACAATAAGAATGATAAAAAAATGTGTATGTGGGTTCAACGCAAGGCCCTTTCAAACAAAGACATTACTATCATAAAAGTAGCTTCACACATGAAATATATAGACATAAAACTAATTTATCCAATTACATATGGGAAGTCAAAAACAAATTTGGTATAGATCCTATATTAAAATGGGAAATCATGAAAAGATGTAGTAATTATAAGGTGGGGAAAGATATTGTAAACTATGTATGGAGGAAAAATTAACCATAGCAACATATAATAAACCAAAGGAATTGTTTAACCAAAGGTCTGAAATATTTAATATTTGCAGACATAGAAAAAATTGGTTAATTATTAGATAAAAGGATTGATAGAAATTGTTCAACATAGAAAAAGGGAAATAATTTTTTTATGCAAATTTTTGTATTGGTGAGAGGTCTTTTTAATCAATAAAATGTATTTCATTCTAATCCACTTCACCAGTGCAATCTTGAAGAGTCGTTAGGTGAAACCTTAGTAGACTCACTCTTAGTCATGTAGGAATTATTTTCATAATATTAGCTCTATCTCAAGTATTGATCACTTTATTACATTTTTAGCTTAGGTAATTCTGTCGGTGTTTTCTCTTTTTACAAGACTTACGTGCTGCTTGATTATTATCAAGTAGCATGTGTGTTTTTTGTCTTTTCTTTCTTTTACTGAATTTTTTTCCCAGATATCAGAGTGTACAATTTGCAAATTGTACAACCTGGGTTTTTCCACACCAACAGAATTATAGATTAGATATAAAGATTAAAATACATATATATATGTGGTGCATACGATAAGTTTCCAGACTTTTTTCATATGGGCATTTAAAATTGTCATAGACTCTTGAAAATTCACTATGTTATTGCTATACATCTTATGAGATGACTGACCAATTTTTATGATTTCAGCTTCAAATGAACAGCTACAGCAGAAATTGGAATACACCCTACTAAAGCCTGATTATCACATCTGGTGAATTTCAAAAATGCAATGAGGACACTTAGAAGAATGATATGCAATAAAATTCTGTTTTAAACTTAGAAAAATGCCACAGAAACGTATGGAATGCGTCAGACTGCTTTTGGAGCATCTTGCATGAATCGAGCATCAGTTTTTGAGTGGCTTAAGAGATTCCAAGAAGGCAGGGAGTCTGCGAGGGATGATGAGAGGTGTGGGAAGAGTAAGGAAGTCAGAACACCACAGTTGATTGGCCAAAGGGTTAGTGTTAGGGTTACTATTGTAAGGTTTTAAGGGAGTTAAGGAAGAGATTCCGTTGGAAGAGGCCAGCACTGTTCAAATCGGGTCAGTGGCATTTCCAGCAGGTCAATGCACCAGTCCACAACTCCATCTTTTTCACAGACTATTTGACCAAGATGGGAATCAAGACAGTTCCTCAGCCTCCCTATAGTCCAGACATTGCCCCCTGTGACTTTTGGTTATTCCCTAAGCTCAAAGGCTGTCCTTATGAGACAATTGAGGAGATGAAAGAGGCTATGACGAAGGTCATTGACATAGTTACACAAGAGGACTTCCATGGGGCCTTCCAGAAATTGTTGGAACGGTGCAACAGGTGCATTGCAGCCGGAGGAGATTATTTTGAAGGGGACTAGAGTTTCATGTGTGTACTATCAATAAAAGTCCACATACAGAAAAAGTCTGGAAACTTATCGAATGCGCCTCGTATATATATATATATATATATATATATATACACACCCACTCAGACATAAATAATGGCTATACTTTATGCTTAAAATATAAAGTATGCTATCATTGTATGGTACAAGCTATATTATATGTTTTTTTAAATGAAACATTTACTAATTTCCTCAAAAAGAAACTTCGAGTCAAACAGAGATGAATGAAAAGGGCAGTTTGAGTAATAACACAAAGAGATAAAAAAAGATCCACATCAATCAGATAGCAAAAATGAGGTAAAAGATATCATAGAAGCTATAAAATAACAAAGATAGAAATGGACAGGATATATAAACAAAAAATAAGTATAATAGATGATGCAAAAGGTTAGTAGATTGGTATCCAAGAAGTTGTATAGCAGGAAAAGACCAGGGAAAGAGAGAATGCGAGAAACGTGATTGTTACAGTGACTGATAAGACATGACAAAGGCTAACATGGTTAAGGTTGTCATGGAGAAAATTAGGAGACAACAACAACAACCACCACCACCACCACCAATAATAATATTAATAATAATCATACAAGCACCTGGGAATGTTTGCTGTTCAAGCTGTGGAAGATGAAGGTGATGGTGATACTAATTGCAGAGGAGCCCTTTGAACAGTCGCGGCATCAGACTCAAAATGGCTCATGATGATGAAGATGATATTGATTCATATGCTAAACACAAAGAAAATTTTGGTGTTATCTTTTCATTGATTAAACAATGAAATGGAAAAGGGTAGGACACCAAACCAGAATGAAGAATAAGAGATGGTGCCTAAGAAATAACGAGGGCATTGAGAAAAGACTGGAGAGAAAGATGAAGTAATGGAGATAACTGGTGAGACATTGCTTAGGCTGGAAAAGAAATGAGAAAAACCTTTGTTCAGTAGCAGACTTAAAATAGCCAATGACAATGATGACGGTGATAATATTCTGAATGTATTTCCGATCGAAGTTGGATGCAGAGGTTTTATTGCCAACTCAACCTCCGTTTTTCTTCACTAATCTTGGACTTCCTCCATCAGACAAGAAAAAATACATGGAAAAGATCCAAGATAAGGCTCTAACTGCATCAGCGTGGATCGGGCTATCCCACAGAGTGACCACAATCTGACAAAGTCTGGTGGTGTCGTGAGATACTGCTGGGGTGCTCTGAGATAGTGGTAATGATGCTTTGGCCCCAAAATCATGTCTGAACCCAGAGTCATCATCTGGTGAAGACTTTGTTAGAAGCAATGCTGTTGTATAAACATCAGTTATCGTGGAGGTGCCCGTGGTGTAATGGTTATCATAGTAGGAAATGGACACGGCGACACTTCAAATCCTGGCCGAGACTGATTGCATTTCACATAGCACTAATACCCTTGGGAAAGGTATGAATCCAGTTATTCTCCCTCCAGCTATGGGTAAATAGTAGGACAGACTAGGTTCTTCAGCCTTGGTTAGGCAACTAGTCTAGGAGAAGGAAAACTCTGGATTAAAACCTGTTAAACTCCGCTTAAAAATTGACCTTGTGTCATATCCTGCCCGAGTGGAGGGGTTGGGTAAAAAAAGGAGGTGCCCGTGGTGTAATGGTTATCATCATAGGAGATGGACATGGTGACTCGAGTTCAAATCCTGGACGAGACTGATTGCATTTCACATAGCACTAATACCCTTGGGAAAGGTATGAATCCAGTTATTCTCCCTCCAGCTATGGGTAAATAGTAGGACAGACTAGGTTCTTCAGCCTTGGTTAGGCAACTAGTCTAGGAGAAGGAAAACTCTGAATTAAAACCTGTTAAACTCTGCTTAAAAATTGACCTTGTGTCATATCCTGCCCAAGCGGAAGGGTTGGTAAATAGGATAAACATCAGTTATTGTATGATACATACATACTAAAACAATTATTTCATGGTAATTTCTTCTTAATGGCTTCATTATTTCCCCATCAATTCAAACAATAAAATAAATGATAATTTGAATAGCACTGCAATAAAAAAAATGTTTGAAAACAATAACAATAGAAATGAGAGAAAAAAAAACTATTCATTATCATCATCGTCATCATCAAATCAGTTGTTCATGTTCATTAGTTCATTTTCATTTAAATTTCAAATTATTTTAAAGATGCTTGAAGTAATTAATGCAAAATACATGCAAGCGTTTAGAATTGGTAAACATTTGATGAAATTGAAAACATTAGATAAAATCTAGAATGGCAGTAAAACCAGTAAAATTATTACAGTGCACAAAACACAAAAGTTTTAGATACAATGAAAGTGCAGAGAAAATATCACAATAATAGAATATTTTAATGTCATGAAAATAACTCACAATCATCATCAGATAAGTTTTTTTCAACCATGTCAAAAGCTTATGAGCATGTAAGCATACACTATATATATATATATATATATATATATATATATATATATATAAGCATATTTATATTGTATTTCCCTTGATGCTAATGCTCTTGGGAAAGGCATGAATAAAACACTTCTCACCTCAGCAATGAGTAAAATGTAAGACTGAATGGGCTCTTTAGCCTTGGTATGGCAACTGATTTAGGAGAAAGAAAACTCTGAATTCAAACTAGTATTACTTCATTGAAAAATGTACACATCATGATCTTGGCAGACAGGTAGGGAAAATGCATATGTTTATATATATATATATATATATATATATATATATCTGTGTGTATGTGTGTGTGTGTGTAGATAAACAATATTTTGTTGACTATGCACTCATATACATATACTTACATGCATTCATACACACACATACATATATATATATATTTTTGCATATATGCAACAATAAAAAATATATTGACAACTATGCAATCATATGCATATTCCCACATGCATTCACTCACATATACTCATACATACATATATATATACATATATATATATATATATAATAGATAAATATATATTAGAATATATTAGATTTATATATTTAATGCCATGGAAGTTAGGAAACCAAAGGTCGCAGACAAATTTCCATGGCATTAAATATATAAATCTAATATATATTCGTTTATCATTATTGAATAATTGCTCTATCTCAGATATTGAGCACTCTCCAAATTATTTCACTCTTGGTTCACCACAAACCCACAAAGTGAATTTGTGATAACCAACACTGTTACAATATATATATATATATATATATATATATACATGTGTAAATAAACAAACAGAAATTGATAACTAGGAAGTCATGTACACAAACCCACATGTTCTGCTTATAGTGTGAGAAAGTAATAGATACACACATACAGACACAAAGTGATGTGTTGATAAATTCATACCTTTTGATGAGCACACATATATACTTCGGCCGTTCTTATAGACATCCGTCCTTTAGAAAACAGCCAATGAAAATAAGGCATTCCACACTCCTCTGCTATATATAATACCATCTTTACCTCATCCCGTTTTGTCTAGCTATATAACTATATATGTATATATAAAGTACTGTGCAAAAGTCTTAGGTCACTTTAAGCTATTGTACATTTCTACTAATTGCCAACTTCTAACTCGATATTTCATACAATGCTTTTTTTTTGGCTCAGAAGATGTGAGACCATCCTCAATAATGGCCTTGCAAAAGTTAATTGGCACCTCATATAAACTAATAGAGATAAAGTGTTTTAAAACAGAAAAATGTCTACAATAAAAATTTATTATATAATATTCATTTTAAGACAATTCTCTCGATTGTTAATATTTTGTATAGCTTCTCTTAGCTGGAATAATTGCTTCAATGCACCAAGAAGAGATACATACAAATCCTACACCATCTTCTCGGTTATGAGATTCCATTTGTTGTGGCTGAGCTCCTACAACTCTTCAAGATTGTGCAGATTCTTCTGATGAACTTTTCTCTTTAGTTCTGTCTACATTTGATGATATTTAAGTCAGAACTTTCAGCAGGCCAATTTTTTGATTCAGTAATGCCTTCATCAGCTAAACCCTATTATGTTGCACACAATCAATAGCATAGAGCTCTGCCATGTTGAAAAATTTATACAAGACTGGTATCAAATTATTCTTCAGCAACTATACATATTTGTCACAATTTGAGTTACTGTCAATTCTAACCAACTTTCTTGATCCATCATTTTTTAGTATCCCCAAAGCATGAAACTCTTACACCTAAACTTCATAGTTTTTGTCATGTAACATGTTTTTTCTTGAGGCCTTCTTGCTTATTAGAATGCAGCTCTATTCTAGTTTCATGACTGAATATGATCTTATTCCAAGAATCTACATCCCACAGTTTATACCTCTTTGACCAACTTAATCTTGCCTTTAAACGTCTTTTTTTAAATACTAGTTTCTTTGCTGCAATGCACCGGTTCAGTAGGTACTTGAAGGATAAGCTTAGTGGTATCTTCTGACACCAAACTGGACAAGTCACATTCATTCATCACTTGTCTTGCAGTATTCTTTGGCTGGGCTTTTGCAGTACTGATCAGTTTCCATACCATTCTGAGCTGCAACTTTTGAGGATGACCACATCTTGGTTGATTCTAAACACTTTCAGTGCCTTGAAGCTTTGAAAGGATTTCTGAGATGCCACTTCTTGAAATTTCAAGTTCCTTAGCTATTGCTGACTGGCTTATACTCTTGAGCATCTTCACCATCTTCTTACTCATTTCTTTGGAAATGTTCACCATGATTTTAGACATAAGAATTTTCATTATATTTAAGAAACAATCAGTGCTATTTCAAAAAATATTTGGATGTTTGTTGTGGAATATTTTTGTTTTAAAATGCTGTATCTTGATTGGTTTATATGAGGTGGCCAAAAACTTTAAATGGCTATTTTTAAGGATAGTTTTTTTATCTCACTCTGTCATTCAAAACCTATTCTACAAAAATATATGATTCAGTATAGGAATGACTCCATGAGGGCCAATGTTTTATCTATAAAAACACAACATGAGACATCCAATTGTAAGTAAGCAATCAGTAGAAATTTACAATAGTTTAAAGTGACCAAAGAATTTTCCATGTTACTGAATATATAAATACATATACATATGTGTGTATATGTGTGTGTGTATTTGTGTATGTGTGTGTTTGTGTGGCCCTGATGAGGGAATAAGTAGAAAGAAAAAATAATATTCTATAGTTATTGGATTTTTGGTGAATCTAGACAATTACTGTTTAAAGCAGAAAATGATAAAAATGTAACAGTCAATTGAGGATATCCAGTGTCTTCAATAGAAATTAGACCCGCTCTCATTTTGCTTATTAAACTTTTTAAAGTAAAAAATATCCCAAGAAATCCAGTTGGTAACAAAAAAACGAAAGATACAGTACTCTAACATTTGTGACTACAACAACGACTAAGAAGAGGATTCTACAACTACTACTACTACTACTACTACTACAATTCATAATAATAATAATAATAATAATAATAATACGATTCTGCTGTCCTGGCTGACCACAGAATAAAACTGAAAGAATATGAAAAGAAGGATAAGTACCTTAACCTTGCAAAGAAAAAGTACCTTGACCTTGCAAAGAAAAAACTATGGAACATGCAGGTGAAAATTATACCAATTGTAATTGGTGCGTTTGGAACAGTAACTAAAGGATTACTAAAGAGACTGGAGGACTTGGAAGTTGGCGGATGAGTGGAGACCATCCAAACTACAGCATTATTGAGAATGGCCAGAATACTGAGAAGAGTCCCGGAGACATGAGGAGACTTGCTCTAACTCAGACTCCAGTGAAAAACCATCAGCTATCACTGATGTGAAAAACTCTAATGAGTAAATAATAATAATAATAAACCTGAAGATCTGAGGAAACTTGCTGTAATTCAGAATTCAGTGAAAAATCACTAATTAAAATTACTATAAAAAAACTTACAAGGAATAAAAAATAATAATAGACCAAATGTCTTTTTTTGGTTATCAGTTTCTATCATTCTTTAACTTAAGGACAGATGGAGTTACACCCAGCAAACATTCTATGGTTACTGATGAAACCCCAGAACATATTTTTGGTATATTAATTTTTGAAAAATTTGTCACAGAATTGTTAACTTTACAAAGTAATTATAATGTTAAACTGAAGCCTTGATTTCTATTGTCAAGTCCATTTCCTTTAGCAATAACCATCAGGTAGTGTGCACTTACACACACACACACACACACACATATGCACACATACACACGCACACATATGCACACACACACACAAATATATATATATATATATATATATATATAAATTTACCAACCTCTCTGCAGGAGTAGGATATGACACAAGGTCAATTCTTTAATATATATATATATATATATATATATATATGTCAATTAACATAACTTGAGGATCCTGCTCATAGTTCTTGTTTTCAGCTGGTAGGATTAATTTGATCGTGATAGTATGTCCAAATAAAATAGAAAGATAATGAATGATTATAAGGAGGATGAGAAATGAAGATGCTGATGATAATGAGCTATGAATTTGTTGATATTGATCTTTTTTTACTCATTTTTAACTGATTGATTTTCATAATGGCTGTGTTTCAAAGATTTCACAGCAATCCAATTTTAATTTACCTTATCTCTAATCGATAGTCTGGTCTCTAAAGATGTGCAATTAGTACAAAAATTAAGATGGAATCCTTTCTCTTCATTTCCTTACAATCTTTATTGATAATTCAAATTAAAAATACAAAAGAACAATAGCAACAACAAAAAATTAACAAAATGTGAGCCTTCCCTTAAGCAATTATTTCAATCATTTAATTGCTTGGAATCTTGAGAAAATGATGGTTAGGAATGATTTTTCTTTGAATCATTTATGGCTGTAATTCAAAATGAAATTCAGATTGTTTAAAACGTTTTTTAATGCTTTTTTTTATTATCATGTTTATTGGTGACCAAAATGTTAGTAATGGAGTTATTCATTTTATAAAGTGACCTGAGTGGATAGCATTAATGTTTGGTTGTTAACAAACAGTGATTGACACTTTCAAGAAAATAAAAGAAGGAAAAAAAAACCTCTTAGTTGATTATGAGATAGTTTTGGAAATATGAAGAAATGTGAAGACAATTGGCTGATATAAAGGCTGAGATGGATGCATTTCATTTGGCAACTATTTTACAAAGAATTTTCAAGAAAAATGATAGAATATTTTCTCTTTTAATGAGACATTTTGATTTTTGCACTTGCATGCTTTTAAATTAGAAAGCTTTTTGATCTTGAAAAATGTAAAGAGGTTGTATGAATTTTAAAACAATAATTTCTTCCGGGTCAAAGGAAAAAAACTGATTGATTAATGATGGATACAAATTTGAACCTTTCTCTGTATAATAAATGCAAAAACTAAATTTTAAGAAAAAAACAAAACAAAGGTGCGTGATTGTATATATATACATATATATAATTCATGTGCTTTTAATATGTGTTGAGGCAGCAATTATTCTTTTAGACAAGCATTATTGATTATATATAGACAAAGAATGCCTCATTGATTTTTTTAAAATTCAATTTCTCTTGTTTTCCTGAAATGGAATGTATAAATGATTCAAAGAAGTGTAAAAAGTGTCCAAATGGAAATATTTTAAACTTTATATATATATATATATATATAGTTCCTTAAATAAAAAAAGGTGAAATTTGCCAAGAGAGTTGACAATTGGAAGCATTGTTTACAGTTGAATATTTTTTAAGGAAATCAATATTAATGGGGCCTTTCATGTCCTAGAATGCTGCCAATATAACCTTATTTACTGACAACTGCACCCAGAACTTTTTTTACAACAGTCAGTGTGTTTTCACTTCATGGACCGTCTTTTTGACTCAGATTTGTAAACTTTTTTTTAGACTAAAACATCCTTATCCGTACACATCACGCATTCTTTGGTGAATTTCACATAGATTTCACTTCTTAGCCACCAAATTTATGATTACAAATCTCTGTTCAACCCTAGAACACTGTGTTTCATTTCCTACCTTTTTGAATAGCCTCAAAACAAATATTTTTGTGATATTAAAATGATTTTTGATATAAACTAGTTCTAAACTATGCAGAGTTTATATCTATGGAAAAAAATTCTGAAAAATATTCATTTTGCTTTCTTGAAAAAAAAACCCTTTTTTATTGAATAACCCCTACATATGTTTATATTTATGGGCAATATCTTCAATAGAATTTCTGATTTCATCTATTTAGCCTCTAGTTCTTTTGAGCATGTTTTAGTCAGTTCTCTCTGGGCTTTCTTTAGTTGTTACATTTTGGAGTTTGATGGGTTTCTCAAATTTTTATATGTCAATATCTACGTGTATATCTATATCTCTTTATCTCTCTCCTTCTCCCTCACTCTCTCTCTCTCTCTCTCTCTATATATATATATATATATATATATGAGGTGTTGCCACCAGCACCAACTATACAGCCACCTGCCTCCCATCATGAAAACTATCCAAGTTAGGCGAACCAGAAATGCAGGACACTGCTGGAGAAGCAGGGACGAGCTCATAAACGATGTACTTCTATGGACCCCCACACATGGCCGAGCAAAAGCAGGATGACCAGCTCGAACATACATACAGCAGCTATGTGAGGATATGAGATGTAGCCCTGAAGACCTGCCAGAGGCAATGAATGATAGGGAGAAGTGGCGAAAGAGGGTCAGGGATATCCGTGCTAGCAGCACAACATGATGATGATGATATATATATATATATATATATATGTTGCTTGTCATCAGGAGAAAACAAAGATGTTGAATTTTTTTATATCAGTGGTTTATGGATTATGGTTTGAATAATGCGTACATCACCCAATAAGAAAACAAGAGTAACTGCTATAAATATACATATACGAGGTGCATGCGATAAGTTTCCAGACTTTTTCCGTATAGGCATTTAAAATTGTCATAGACTCTTGAAAATTCACTATGTTATTGCTATACATCTTATGAGATGACTGACTAATTTTTATGATTTCAGCTTCAAATGAACAGCTACAGCAGAAATTGGAATACACCCTACTAAAGCCTGATTATCACAGCTGGTGAATTTCAAAAATGCAATGAGGACACTTTGGAAGAATGATATGCTATAAAATTCTGTTTTAAACTTAGAAAAAATGCCACAGAAACGTATGGAATGCGTCTGACTGCTTTTGGAGCATCTTGCATGAATCGAGCATCAGTTTTTGAGTGGCATAAGAGATTCAAGGAAGGCAGGGAGTCTGTGAGGCATGATGAGAGGTGTGGGAGGAGTAAGGAAGTCTGAATACCACAGTTGATTGGCCAAAGGGTTAGTGCTAGGGTTACTATGTTGAGGTTTTAAGTTCAGCAAGAGATTCCGTCGGAAGAGATCAGCACTCTTCAAATCAGGTCAGTGGCATTTCCAGCAGGACAATGCACCAGTCCACAACTCCATCTTTTTCACAGACTATTTGACCAAAATGGGCATCAAGACAGTTCCTCAGCCTCCCTATAATCCAGAACTTGCCCCCTGTGACTTTTGGTTATTCCCTAAGCTCAGAGGCTGTCATTATGAGACAATTGAGTAGATGAAAGAGGCTGTGACGAAGGTCATTGACACGCTCACACAAGAGGACTTCCATGGGGCCTTCCAGAAATTGTTGTAATGGTACAACAGGTGCATTGCAGCCGGAGGAGATTATTTTGAAGGGGACTAGAGTTCCATGTGTGTACTATCAATAAAAGTGCCCATACAAAAAAAGTTTGGAAACTTATTGAATGCACCTCGTATTTATATGCATAATTGTTTGTATAGGTGAATTTGCAATAACTGAGCGTGTGCAGTAGTAGTTTTTTGTGTACATAAGAAGCTCTTTACATTCTGCTTATATACACATGTGTTCAAAAGAAGTGACATGGGGAAGCAAGTTTAAAAACTACACTAATAAACCTCTGTTAAGTAACTTTTGTGATTTGATTTAGAATTTCAAAGTTAGCTTTCTGTTAATTTTACCAGAATTTTATAATTCTTTAGTCTGGCATATTTCTAGTTATCTGACAACTCTTGTTTATTCCTGTTCATTTCCAACCAACACTTAAAGATGAATATTTTGGATAATGATATCCAACCACAATGTACTTATAAAAATATGACTGTTTAAAAATATATATATATATATATATATGCATGACACAAAATGCCCCAAAAGGATATATAAAAATGCATAAGAACAATCAGCAACTTGCTAAATTTCTCACAAGGTTTTTTAAGAGACTTTCTCTGCTTAAGCATCCTCTAAGAGTGCATAACATCATGTCACACAATCAAGAAATAGTTTTGCTTGATTTAAAGTTAGTTGATTGGTTGGTTGGTTTTATGGCATATCAACTCTTGTCAGATTATTCTATTCCAAAATTTCACCAATGGTCCAGGAGTCCGGGGTTCAATCCCAGGTCAAGTCATACCAAAGACTCAAAAAAATGGTACTTGATGCCGCCTTGCTTAACACTCAGCATTATAAGGTAAGGATCGAGGGTAAAGTGGAGGAATCCTGGGAATAGAGTAGCGTCCTCCCCTACACCTCGGTGTTGTAGCTATTGAAAAGGGAGCCTTTAGGTCACCCTTGACTAAGGTCGCCAACTTTACTTTTACTATATGGTTTCAAATAACTATTCCTATGTAATAAGAGTAATCATTTCTTTTTATATGGCTTCAAGTATTCTTATCTTATCTTATACATATAATTTCCATACAGTTTTATTTGACCCATAAATGGAACCCTAACAGTTACTACTTATCTGGTCAGAGTGGATCTGGGAATTATGTTGATGAAGGACTTCACATTCCCAAGAGATCAAGAACTGAAGTCTTACCATCAGATGCAGTTTAGTGTCATACTCTGTATAACTATTTTTGGTGGTGGTGTCTTATCCTTCTGCGGGATTCAGTTAACATATTCTTGGACCCATTTGATTTGACAGCATTTTGTATGCATTAATTTACTAAGTTTTTTGCTTAGATGTGGCACAAGGCTGAATGAATGGGGCACCCAGTGAAATTTGAACTCATTTGTGAAGGTTTGCTAGTCTAGCTTGCTAACGATTACACCAGCCTGATCTATGAAAGAGGGATGTTCAAAAAGACTCACCTTGAAAGAAGAGCCCTTATCTGAATATTTTTGTTGTGGCAACGCACAAAAACTTCTTATAAAACAAGAAAAACTCATTCAGATTTTTCTAGTTTTATAAGAAGTGGTAGTGTTTTGCCCCAGCAAAAATGTTCAGCTATGATCTTCTTTCTTGGTGAGGCTTGGAACTAGGCAAAGGTTTTAACATAACATTTTGTTCCTTATGGTGAAAGTGGGCTCACATCAAGAGAGGGTCCCTAGCAATATGTAATAATCAGCTAAAAGCCAAGTTGCTGCAAGATGTAACCAATCAGAAAAAGTAAGTAAAGCTGGCGACCCTTGTCGAGGGTGACTCAAAGGCTCCCTTTTCAATAGCTACTACACCGAGGTGTAGGGGAGGGCACTATTCCATTCCCTGGATTGCTCCACTTTCCTTTGATCTGTACCTTATAATGCTGAGTGTTAAGCAAGGCAGTATCAAGTACTATTTTTTGAGTCTTTTGGTATGACTCAACTTGGGATTGAACCCCAGTCTCCTGGACCATTGGTGAACATTCTACTCATTAGGCCAATGTCAATTTAAACTTCCACATTTTACATGAATCATTTTGCAACATAATTAAAAACCTTTGATTAAATTTTTTTTTTAGTAGATTTCGAAGTAGTTCTTTAATCTGTAAATGTAAAATAAATCCATGTTATTATATGATATGGAACAACAATTCAAACAAAAAAGTTTAAACTGATAAATCTTAAATGTCACTCACTTTAATTAAAATGTATTTCTCTACAAAAACCGTGATTATTTAATGGAATAGATAAAATAATAGCATAAAAATAATAAAATAGCAAAAAAATACAATTTGTTAGTCTTTTATTTGTCATGTGAATTTATTTTTGGTAGTAACAATTATTATTCAAAGCTAATCATTAAGTGACAGTAAAGATTGTAAAATAAACATTGTTTATAAAAAATTAGATAAGTAGGGATGATTATATATATATATATATATATATACATACAAATTTCATTAAGCATAATAGACATTTTATGTCTACATATTTTCTTCTGGATCCGTTCGAATTCCCGTATTACTTTTATCGTATTCGGAATTGATTTATGTATTGTCCATAGTTGTATGTATCCCTAGTACTTTTTGCCCAACTTTGGTCCATCATCAGGAGAGGATCTATTACAAAAGTGATGTAACTTTTGTTTTAGCATATTACTACGATGTAAGAGCGTCTTTACCGTTGAAGATTATGGCATTTGCTTTTAAATGGGTTTATATATATATATATATATATATATATATATATATATATGTGTGTGTGTGTGTGTGTATGTTATATAATCATGATGATCTTTATCACAACAGTACAGATACAAACAGTTCAGATACAAACAGTTTATTAACTTCTAACTTCATTTCTTCGACACGAGGAGAGAGACACAATTCTGAAAAGTTTTTTGTAATCATACTATACTTACCCCAACCCAAATGTTCGGCACATCTTGTGGTGTTTAAGATCTCTGTCTGTAGAGATCTGAAAAACCCAACTACGTCTTTCAACTCCTCTGCCTCCATGACAGAAACTCAACCTTCCGGGTACAATCTTAATCTCAACTCTGTGTTTTTAAAATCCTCAAATTATCACCCCATCTCTTCTGGGCATGACATCATCCATCCACACTCCGGCTTCATTTCCTGTCTGGGGTTTATTATGACAATGATGATTCTCATATCCTTTGCACGCCAGCATAAAACTGTACCAATTGACTCTACACCTGGGCTCTTAACCTGAATAGTTCAAAGCCCAGCCAAACTGAAAAATAGAATATAATTAACGAAAAATGATTAATATAAACAAATCATTCCTTAATTATATAACATAAGTAGGGATGATTATATATATATATATATATAGTCATCCACAGACAGATCTGTTTCGTTCTATCAGAACTCATCAGTGTGGCTATATATATATATATATGTATATATATATATAGGTATGACATTCATATATATAAAATTAAACTCAATTTTTAACGCCAATAAAAAAAGATAGTAAAATTCATGTAACAAGATGCAAGCAAAACCAAAATATGTATTTTTACAACAGTCACATTTCCTTCCTTAAAACAAATAAGTTAAGCAATTGAATATTTCCTCACAAATAATGACTTTCTGCAACAGCTTTTTCAAAGCTGCTCTTTGCTAAAACCTTCAAATATATGTTGATTCCTTGCTCATGTAAGAGCAAAGCTAAATTCTTTGATAATAAGAATAGGAAAATAAAAAAGAAATTAATAATTCCTTCCACTTCCACTTGAGCGACATCAATGAAAAGAAAGCATTCCCAAATTTAATTCATTCCTTTGTTCCGCAATTTTTTCTGATATTGAGAAAAAAAAAAAGATTTTTTACAAAAAAGTATTTATTTTCTTTTATTTGTATTTCATTGTATGGCTTTTCATCAAAGATAAAATAGTTAGATAGCTTTCCTGTGGTGAGAGACAAAAAAAAAAGAATGGAGAGAAAAGGTTGGAGAAAAATAGGCAATAAAAAATGTCCAGGTTCTTTTCAAACTTCAAACAATTGTAGTGTAGTTGTAAATTTTAAATTCCTATCCCTTGTTTGCAAAAGTTGATTTTTGTAAATTTAACTTTTTTCTTGAGGCATAGTCTGGTTGTACAAAGTTTTTAGATTTTAAATTCATGAAGCACTAAGAAGTTGGTTGACAAAAATATTATGATTGGCTTTTGCTATTCATCATTATGTTAGGGTGTTTCCCCTTCAGATGGATTTGCCCTCATGTGACACATACCGGCTAAGCTCTCTTCTGCGCAGTCTCGGCGAGCTGTCACCAAGAACGGATGTAATGTTCATGATTATGTTAAGCTGAGGGGAGGTTTCTCCCAGCTATCGTTTATGTATGTACTATTTTCCTTCAATATATTTTTTATCACTCATTTCTGAGTCGTGTTATCATTTCAACCTCTGTTGTACAGCCATAATCATAATGATATCAATAACAACAGTACATAAACATATGCAAAAACACAGGCGGACTCTTTTGTTCAGGTACAAACATTTTATTATTAACTTCTGAGTTCAGTTCTTCAACACAAGGAGAGAGACGATTTTTAAAAGTCTTTTGAAATCATACTATGCTAACAACACCGCAACGCTCAGTACATCTCATGGTCCAATCTCAATTTCTCAACATCATGATTGGAACTCAACTTCAACTGTCTGCCATTGACGCAGACAACCCAACTGTCAGCCAACGTTGTCCAAAGTCAACTCCCAACTGACTCTTTTTCAAAATCTTCAAATTCTCAGGACCATCACTTTCGGGCATGACGCCATTCACACTCCAGCCCCATTTCCTATTTGGGGTTTCTTATGGCAATGATGATTGTCATATCCTTTGCGCACGAGCATAAAACTGTACCCAATCTCTGTACCCTGAACTAAGAGCCGAATAATTCAAAGCCCAACCAAACTGAATGATAAAATATAATTAACAAAAAATGATTAATATAAAAAAATCATTCCATTATTATATAACACCTCCCCTTGAACATAAAACATTATCTCCAAGATAAATATCAGCTAAGTATCTGATTTTATACTTTCATAGCAACATTATAATCATCCAGTTTTGTGTAACAGCAAAAAGAGCAAATCATAGTGATAGTTTTGTTGGTGCAATAGGATTGAAATCATTTTTTTTTAAATTTAATTTTATGAAAAAGCATTTGAAATTCCTCCAAATATCATGCTTATGGTGAAGCCCAAGAAATTGCTCTCAATTTTCTAAGATTATTAGCTGACAAGCAGGAGCCTGGCTTTGCCTGGGATAAAAATAATTTTGTTTGACAAAAATTAATTCAATTTCCTTTTTGTAGAAATGAGTTCTGTCTCTTCAATTTTCTTTAAAAAATTTCCAGTTCATCCCATGATGGAAGGAAACACCTCCATAGAAAGAAATTCTGTTTTCCTTTTCAATGAGTTAAGTCTTCCTAATCAGTTTTGACTAAAAAAGTTTCAGACAATTCCAGGAGCGTAAGAGGGTTCTCTGACAACCTATCCCTAACAAATTTCATCAAAACTCTACAGAGGTACCAACTATCTGAATCTTCAGAGAATGGTCATATTGTATGCACAGTTAACAGATTTAAATAATCAGCAGTGAAAAGACAATAAAATTCAGGGAATAAACTTGCATAGGTGCCTTCATAAATGATGGTATTGCACACGAATTGGCACTTCTATTTTGTGGAAATTTGTTAAGGAACTGGTGATCCTGTTTCACCAAATATCAGCAGCCCCTTGGGGTCATGTGGCATCCACTATAAAAAGAGCAGCAACTGAAGATTCTTCCTCTTTTTTCCACTCCTATTGCTATTAGCAACAGGTCCATTTGTAGCAGCCCTTGATGGCTTCCACCAGTCAGGAGCCAAGAGCGATGAATGCATGTGCTGAGTTAAAAGGAACAGTACACACAGCTAAGTTCCAGCAGGCATTTTATCTGCAAACCTTACCTTAAACCTTTACCTTATAACTTTATCTTACACCTTTACCTTATGACTTTACCTTATAACAACCTTACAACTAAACCTTACAAAACCCTACCACCTATATGAACCTTGAACTCTTTTTTGAACTCTTACATATTCGTTGTTTGTTCCATTTGGTGTAAAACCCTGTTTATTGTTGTTGTTGTATATAAATTTTGTTACACTAAAAGTCGTTCGTCTCCCTTCTTCAAAAGCTGTCACCCATCTCCCTACTGCTATTGAAGTACGGTTAATTCTTTTACAAAATGTAGGAATAAACTGAGCTTTTTGGGGCTTATAAAAATCCCCATAATTTATCAGTTGGTTTGAGATGTAAGCATCAGTTGGAAATGTGAGAATATACATGCATCAGGTGATTGAAATCCAATCAAATCAACTGAATAAGCAGAAGAAAGAAAGAAAGAAAAAAAGAAAGGAAGAAAGAAAGAAAAAGGCTAAGAAAAATGCAAGAAGTTAGTGATAAATATTTGAATTTGAAAGAAAATGAAAATGAAAAAAGAGAAAGAATACAAAGTCCTTTAAAGAAGGAAGAAAACTGCTAAGTAAAAACCTATGTGAACATAAGGGAGTGTGCTAATTCTACATGATTTTTGTCTGGAATAGTATATATAAATCCTTCCACTTCCACTTGAGTAACATATATATATATATATATATATATATATATATATATATATGGTGACTTGAATGGATCAAAAACAGAATAGATAGGCATGAAGTGTCTGTCCAATTTAATCACACTTTTTAAAAGAGAATATGCTGTTTAGATATACATATTGTATATACATCTATATATCTATATATATAACCATATATATATATATATATATAAACAAGGGTCAGTCAAAAAGTTATAAGACTCACCCACAGTTGAACATTTTTGTTTGTATCACACCACCACTTCTTCTAAAACTAAAAATACTAATTCAGATTTTTCTATTGTTATAAGTGGTAGTGTGGAGCCACAATGAAAATGTTCAGCTATGTTCTTCTTTCTGGATTTGGTTTGGTTTGTTTAGTTTTATGGCATATCAACCTTTGTAGGTTATTTAACGCCAAATCCATTTTTATGTAAATTATCTGTTCTATTGAAAACAGTTCAGTTTAGCATAAGTACACAGTTTAATTGTCAAAAACAATTCTATTTCAAACTATTCAAGCAGTTATATGTAACAATTCAGTTAAGTGTAAATACAGTTTTAATGTTGAAAAACAGTTCTATTTGAAATAATTCAGTTAAGCATAAGCACGCAGTTTAAGTGTAAGTACGGTTTAATTGTCAAAAACGTTTCTATTTCAAGCTATTCAGTTTACTCAATTCATTTTAGCATAAGTATGCTGTTAGTTCTATTTAACCCATAGATAGGGCCCTATCAGGTGCTACCAGAGTGGACCTGGGTGCGATGGCAATAAAGGGGTATTCCGCATTCCCCAAAGCTCCAGCACTGCTGAAACCTCACCATCAGATTGTTTAGTGTCATATCCAGGACACTCGTTGGGGGGGGGTCTTACCCCTCTGCAGAGAAGCAGTCAGTGTATTCTACAGCCCCAGCCAACTGGGCAACTTCTTTCTTGATTAGGCTTTTATATATATATATATATATATATATATATACTATTATATTGATTACAACATAATCTTTCTTGCCGGATGAATATATATATATATACGAATATCAACTTTATCCATTAAATCAATGCTTTTTCTAATCTAGCTTTCCATATACAAGCAAAGATCTTGTTATACATTAATTGATCTGATGTCATTCTGTCATTTTGTGTAAGTTTTCTCTTTCTTGGCAATGTTTTGAATGACATATCATCTTCTAATCATTTCCCTATACCATAAATATCAACAACGCAAGAGAAACACATCCAATTTGTGTCAGATAATAACCAAAAACTGTCAAGCCAATGTTCCTCACTTTCTCCCAATTTTTAGATTTATGATCTCATCAACAATTTCTACAGATTAATTTATCCAGCTGTGATGTTTTTATCACCTACATTCACATACTATAATCATTATTTGGCTGAGATTAATGCATTTTACAAGTCTGCAATATAACTTGCCATCATCTGAGGTTCCTTGCTTTTAAAAGCATGTTTAGAAATTACCAATCTGTAGATCTAGTGTTGACATTTATTACTCTGCTGTTTTATTCATATTAGAGATAAAATAAACTTGGAAGAATCAAAACTAAATAATTTGAATTGATACATAAACAGGGACTTTCATATTAAGCCATGTTGATCACTTCATTTGATACAGTAACAGAAGAGAGTTTCATAGTGGTGAGGTCAGTTGTTTCAGCATATAAGGAAAATAGAGAATAAATTAGCCTTGTTGGTAAGGCTTAGAAAAAGCTGACTGTATCCCCGCAGAGTGGTAAGACCCTAACTAACAAAAGAAGGAGCATTTTTTATGAAACTAAACTGCACCTGATGGTCTAGTTCTCAAGCTATAGGGTGTATGAACAACCCCCTTCATTATCATTACTCCCAGATCCACTCTAACCTGTTTGGATCAAATAGATCTGTTAGAAAATTATTAGTATTGGATAGACATGCTTGGAACCATATGACTGTGTTCACATTATTTGTATTAGATAGGAATACTTGAAACCATATAGCAGTATCCAAATACTATTAAATAGGAATAGTTACTTTAAACTATAATTGTGTATAAGTTATTAGTATTATATAAGAATATTTGATACCTTATATTGATATATTCAAAGAAAGTGCAATTAAAAAATTGATTGTAATGGAATCTTGAAAATATTCTCTTTGTACCATACCCATGATACAGATATGTGAAACGTACATAGAATGTTCATAACATATATACATAGAACATAGGAATCTCAAAACACAAAAAGCACTTATGACTTCTTAGTTCCGGTACAAAACCTTTTATTACCTTTGAGTTAAAGGTTTTGACATAAGAATGAGAGATACACATTCTTTCTATTCTGGCTTTTCCATCTGCTCCCCATCTTGTGCAGCACCCATAGCATGCGAATTCGTCTGGCCTCTGTGAACCCCGAAAGTCGACCCTTCTTGTCCGGTGTCTAGTCTCAACACAACTAACTGACTTTTTCAAAATCCCTAAAATCCTCTGCGTGCTTCCGGTGCATGACGTCACCCGCACTCTCTAGCCCCGTTTCCTATCTGGGCTATTGTGACATCTCTGAGTGACACGTCCGCTCCGCCCGTGCGTGCGAACACCTCCGTTGATGTTGCACCTAAGTAACCCATGCACTGAGCCAAAAGGTTCTCAGCCTAACTAAATCCAAAGGCATAAAACGAAATTCCTTGGCCATTATATTACATCTTGATTATAATCAAATTTACTAATGAATCAAATTTCAGTATTAAATGACTGATAAGGGTTGATATACCATTAAATAAACAAAACTAACCAAGCCGAACCAAACAAAATAAATAATCTCCAGAATTTATTAGATCTGAAATATTGATATATCCAGCTGTGATGTTTTTTATCATTCAACTTCAAAGAGAATGATTTTGCTGAGTCAAAGGCACTGTTTAAATCTGCAACAAGACTTTCATGTGGAAGTATCTGCCTTTATAAATGTATGTTTTGAGACCATCCAACTGTAGATATAGAGCAGGCACTTATTACTCATGGTATTGCATATCCCCAATGTATCTCTCTTTTAGATTCATATAGTATAATTATTATTCTAATGAGTAGAGTGTTCGCCAATGGTCCGGGAGACCAGGGTTCAATCCCTGGTCGAGTCATACCAAAGACTCAAAAAATCGTACTTGATGCTGCTTTGCTTAGCACTCAGCATTATAAGATATGAATCAAGGGTAAAGTAGAGCAATCCAGGGAAAGGAGTAGCGCCCTCCCCTACACCTTGGTGTAGTAGCTATTGAAAAGGGAGCCTTTGGGTCACCCTCAACTATGGTTGCCAACTTTACTTTTATTATTCTGCTGCTCTTATCTGAGGTTACCTATGTTTAGAAATAACCAATTTTTAGAGGACAATTGGCACCCTGCTAATTTATTCTCGTTAGGGATAAAAAGAAATTGGAAGCAACTAAATTTAATAAATTAAATCAATGTATGTGCTGAAACTTTGAGTTTTAACAATGTTGAGTACACTTGATAAAGTTAGATTGGATTATTTCAACATATAGGATGATAACAAAAGAAATAGACAGTTTTAAGATGTTTTTCTTCATTGAATGTTGAAGTTTATTTCAGTATTTTACAGATTCTAACTATATATACCCTTATGTACATGACATATTGGGAGTAGTCAAATTCTTACCAAACTAAAAGTAAGTAACTGTAGTTGAGGTGACCCAAAGGCTCACTTTTTGATAGCTACTACACCAAGGTGTAGGGGAGGGTGCTACTCCTTTCCTTGGATTGCTCTACTTTGCCCTTGATCATTACCTTATAATGCTGAGTTTTAAGCAAGGTAGCATCAAGTACCATTTTTTGAGTCTTTGGTATGACTCAACCTGGGATTGAACCCAGGTCTCCCGGGTGATTGGTGTGTTATATATTGACCCTCGACGGAGCTGTCAATCAAGAGATGCACTTGTGTAAATAAGCGGAAGAACAGCGGAAGCAGGGGGTTTAGAAAATAATATAATCAGGTGCCCGGATGGTTTGAGTCAGTCGGAGACAGGATGCCAGTGTGAGAACCAGCTCGCAGACTGAGGGCTTTGGGCCCTTAGAGACCCCCGGTTGAGCAATCCAAGCCAAGATGCGAAAGAAGAGCTGCTATGGTCGAAGAAGAACTTGGGTCAATATAGCAGTCCATCCTTGTCTTCACTCATTTCTCACACACAACAAACATCACCTTTTCGAAAATAAAGTGTGAGAGATTTATATAAAGAAGTGTATTCATTCGTTTGTTGAAGTCGTCATTTCAGTTGATTATGTTCCCGTGTATATTTGTACACACATCGTATACTATACAACAGGTGAACACTCTAACCATTATGCCAATGTCTGGTTACCAAACTAATGTCACTAAATTAGCAAGAAGACAAGAGACAAATACACTCTCCTTGACTTATCTCTAAAAGAAAAAGTTTAAAGTAGTTAAATTTTAACTTGATTACTCATTCACCTGTGGCATATATATATATATATATATATATATATATATATATATATATTTATTAAATTTAGTTGCTTCCAATTTCTTTTTATCCCTAACGAGAATAAATTAGCAAGGTGCCAATTGTCCTCTAAAAATTGGTTATTTCTAAACATAGGTAACCTCAGATAAGAGCAGCAGAATAATAAAAGTAAAGTTGGCAACCATAGTTGAGGGTGACCCAAAGGCTCCCTTTTCAATAGCTACTACACCAAGGTGTAGGGGAGGGCGCTACTCCTTTCCCTGGATTGCTCTACTTTACCCTTGATTCATATCTTATAATGCTGAGTGCTAAGCAAAGCAGCATCAAGTACCATATATATATACACATGCACCTTTTACATGACTAATTCAGGAATATTGAAGATTTGTATTATGGCAACTAAGTGTACCTTAAAATGTTTTTATAAAATTCAAGAATATTTTCTACAAAACTGTGTTCCATGCGTGTCAATACCTTAGATAGTTCTGTTCAAATACATTTTTGTAATTATGTGTAGTCAGGTGACTCAGATTTAGATGCTACTGTGTTAGCAAGGATTTTGTGCCCTCTGCTTAGGGGTTAGACACCCACTTCTGCAACAAAGGAGTGTTCTGGGTATGAAACTAAACTGCATCTGGTGGTCAGACTCCACTTCTGGAGCTCTGGTAAGTATTGAGATAGAGTCAATCCTTCATTCATAGGTTCACTCTGACTTGGAGATGTAATACTTGTTAGGGTCCTATCTATGGGTCAAATAGATCTATTTGGAAATTATCAGTATTGGATTAGAATACTTGAAATCACATATCAGTGTGTAAATAAAGGATTGTAGACAAATAAAAAATGAATTTTAAAAAAAGCAATGGAACATTAAAAATATTCTTATGATTATAATCAATCATATAGAAATGAATCATATTTTGCCATTAAATAATCTATACGGGATTGATATGTCATTAAACAAAGAAACCAAGTTAAACCATTTAATTTATACGGGCTTGGAAGGAAGAGAGAAGTATCTTGAATGTAGAGAAAAAGAAAATTAGAAAGAAGAGAAAAGGTGAAAAGAAGAAAAAGATAGGGTAAAAAAGGAGGTAAACAAGGAAGATAAGGAAAAGAAGAAAGGATCGGGTGATGAAAAAAAGGGAGGTTGAGAAGGGGGATGTGGATAATAAAGAAAGGATTGGGAAAGAAAAAAGAGGTTGTGAAAAGAGAAGTAGGGGAGAAAGTGAGATTTAATTTGTCAGTTTCAAAATTTAAAAGTTATTAATTTTACGATCATTCTCCCTTTTCCCTGTATGATATACATGAACAATAACTAGACAGACCAGTGCAGCAAAACATACTTGTAGAAGTATAGTAGGATTTACGCTTCTTTTAGTTTTGTCTGTCTCTCCTTTCCTTGATACCTAAAACATTTCTCCTTCTCTCTCTCTCTTCTCTAATATATTGAGATTCCATGGAAATTTTCTCAGTAATCATAATTCTATTGACTATGAAGCATTTTCCAAAGTCTTTAATGTAGTTTTTTTCTTCTTCAGGAAATTATACATTTGTTTAAGGTGGGCAAACTCTGAAATTTGTCGAATAAACCTGTTTTATTTCCATGTGAATCAAAGTTTGCTTCCCCCTGATAACAGAAATGGATAAATTTAAATTTATATTTTTATAGATTTTTACTTTTTTTCTGAACTTTCTCAGTAGGATTTTTGTTTTGAGACTGCGATTACAGGCTTAAAAAGGGCTAAAGATACAAACCTCTCAAATACCCTTCTGTATTTTTACTCCAACTAAAAATAAACAAAACAAAATTAACTCAGATTAATGTATTTTTTTACCATGTGATCACCAATCAAACAACTGGCTGCAGATTTTAATGAACATCCTTAATTATTCAGCTTTGACTTCTCAGTTATCAATCACCACCTCTGCAGGTGTATAAACTCTAGGTTAAACCTTATTTCCAGGCTTTATACACCCTGATACATTACATCGCACTTAATCAAGAAGCTTAGTCTTAACCAGACATTATCTCTCATAATCTGGTCAACAGTAGTTGCACTACAGATACCCTTGCAACTAGTTTCCACTATCCTTTTATGTTCTGAGCCTCTCAAGAAGTTTCATGCCTGACTATACAGGATATTATCCTCCCATCTCTAACTCTACTTGACTCGTCTTCATCTTCTTTGTGAGCTAGTCTTGGCAAGCTCTGTCGATTATAATACAGACACATGCTATTTTAGTTTGCATATATCTTCATTGTGCTTAAAAGATTTTAATGATGCCCAATGGGCTGCTTGATTTTTTCTCATTTTAATCTGAAAAAAAAATGGTTTTGTTTTGAGAAGGGCATTGATATTCAAAGAATTATTCAGATAACTTTGGGTTTTTATGCTTACCTCATGTTTGACCATTTCATTCTCCGGTCTTCTTCAGGAGTATAATGCACCTCCTTAAGAAAAGAGATAACGCTTCTTATTCTGATTTCTTTCATTGGAAGAAAAATCCTTTGAATGATTCCAAATGAAAAAGAAAGAAAATTCTATTTGATACTGTTTTTCGTTTGCTCTGCCTTTTCTTTATTTTTTATTCATTATTTTTTCTTCACTGTTAACTTAACAATCAATGTTGCTAGTATGTTGCACTGGAACAGGAGTTTCTTTTCTGATAAAAATGCCCATTATACTGGAAGAAAGCTGAAGAAAATATCAGTTATGGTCCAAACAACAAAAACCTGAAGAAGTTTAGTTGTCAAAATAACTGGTCAAATTGGTTAAGTTAAAAAAAGTTCTTATAAACTATGATGGCTTTATTTTTTAAACTATTGAGAAGCTACTGAATAAAAACAACGAAAAAGTCGTGCAATATTTTTAAAGAGAAGCTGACTAATATCATTCCATTCTTTTAAAGTCCACTGTATAAAGATGTTTTATATAATCACTTTCAAGTCTTAGGATTTTTTTTCCTCTTCAGCTACAAGCTGTACAAATATCAATATATCAAAGATATTTAGTAATGACTTGGCCCCCAACCAAAAATCCAGTTGGCAGCATTTAATGAAAATTTGGTTCTTGAATTCTCCCTAACTTCAGTTCACCACCAATAAGTGTCCAAGAGAATGGTTCGTATTCACAAAATATAATCAGCTGTCAGTGGTCAAGTTTCAAAGATCTTTCGTTGGTAATTTAATCAAAAGTACAATGCAATCTACTGGAGAGCAAATTTGATAATACTTGGATTGATTGCAAGAGGAGATTATATTCTGCTTCATCCAAATAGATGACTTAAACAATTGGCAACAAGAGAGACAGTTATTTCTATAAAAGTCCGGAACAAATACATTCATACATGTGTATATATACACACAATATATTGGCCTAGTGAGTAGAGTGTTCGCCAATGGGTTCAATCCCAGGTCACATCATACCAAAGACTTTAAAAACGGTACTTGATACCTCCTTGCTTAACACTCAGCAATATAAGGTACGTATCGAGGGTAAAGTGGAGCAATCCAGAGAAAGGAGTAACGCTCTCCCCTACACCTCGGTGTAGTAGCAATTCAAAAGGAGCCTTCTGGTTGCCCTCGACTAAGTTCGCCAACAACAACAACAACTACGACATATGTATATATATATATATATATATATGTGTGTGTGTGTGTGTCTAGCATCTGTCATAGTTCCTACAACCAAATGCTTTTTTCAGTCACAGTGAATTAAAGCCTCATCATTGGTTATACTCCAAAGTTATATCAATTCAACGTACCTCTTTATCTGTCAGTCTATATCTGTTTGTGATCTCATGCGGAAAGAGACAGAAAAAAGTTTTGTTTTTTTTATCTTTAACAAAAAAGGAATAATGAACTTATAAAAAATGTTCAATGATTTTTGGGGTTGTTTAAAGAAATTTGATGTGCCAAGTGTGTTGAACAGCAAGATTAATATAAAGAACAGCAAGTATGTCAGAGTCATTCCCTTCTTGGTTGGGACAAGAACTTTTAGCACATCTTCATATAATACATATTATACAGATAGATGTTAATTTTTAATTTAGTCCAGATTATTTTCATGGAGTATCCTTATGTGTATTTGTGAGTGTGTGCATAAAAATAGATACTTAAGGTATTCCAAAAATTACTCTGGATTTCTTGTATATTAAAGGATTGCAGAGTTTGTTTTACAGAATGGAACCAAAAACTGCTGCCATAAAGGAACACAGCAATATTTAATAAACCTGTCTCTACAGGCTTCTGTGATTTCTCCTGTGAATTCTGTGGTGAATTGTCTCTCCCGATTACCCACCCCATTCATCATTTGGATCCCAGCATGCTGCCTCATGACCTTCAAAAGAGTCATCAGATATTGTCATCTAAAACCTGCTTTACTTTCTTCCTTTTTCACCTTCTTCAATTCTCTAGCTCTTAATGGCACACATCTGCAATGGCTTCCTCGAAATATTCTCAGCTTCTATCATTAATACTGCTACATGTCATAAAGGCCAGGAACATTATCTGATAATGTTGATTCCTTTGTTGTTTATTTTTATATAAAGAAGAGAGTTAAGCATCAAAAAGTGATGACATTGTTGCTGCATTTTTTAAATCTTGTAATTAGTATTATCAATTTTGAAGTTGATTTTATGATGTATAATTGCTTGAAAAATATTAACTCAAACTGTTCTAGACAATTAAAAGTGCATGCCGTTCCATTGAGACACCAACAGCCAGAAGACCAAATACAATCATAACTGATAAAATATAATTAAGAGAACAAAAAAGACAGTGAAAAAGTAAAAAGAAATTACTCTCCCAAAACTTAGAACAATAAAAATGATTTTTGATTTAAGAAAAGTACATGTTATTATTTTTAGTCCACTGAATATTTTTGTTAGCTTCAGTAGGTTTTAATGATTACTACTACAACTAATAATAATAATAATAATAATAATAAGAAGAAGAAGAAGAAGAAGAAAAATATGATTGGGTGAGGGAGGCAATCCATAGGGAATTGTGCAAGAGACTAAAGTTCACCCATTCTGATAGATCTTATATGCACGCATCAAAATCCATGCAATAAAATTAGATATAGAAAATCCTCTGGGACTTTGAGACATAAATTGATTACACAATCCTAGCAAGAAGTCTAGTTTTAATTAAAAGAACTTGTCACCAATTGGATATTGCCATTCCAGTGTACACTAAGGTGTCAGTGATACCAATTGTTGAATGGTCCCTAAAGGTCAAGAACAGAGACTGAGAGAACTGGTGATTAAAGGAAGAATCGAGATCATCCAGACCACAGCACTGTTGAAATCAATTATAATAATTAGAAGGGTCCCAGAGACCTGATTGGTTTCTTTGTTTTAATGGCATATCAACCTTTGTAGATTATTTAATGCCAAAGTCATTCTCCTAGAAGAACAGTAATGGAACTATTTAACCCATTGCTGGGAGGATAAGGGGGTTCATACCTTTCCTAAGGGTATTTACCCGTAAGTGAACATAATAGCGCATCTGGAATACAAACTCACTTACTACGATTCCGCAGTCGATTGCTTTAACCATTACACCACGAGGACCCCCGCCCAGAGACCTGAGGAGACTTGATATCACACAGATTTCAGTGAAAAACCACCAGTTAAAACTGGTGTGAAAAACTCGCAAGGATTAAAATAATAATATTTAAAATATCATCATTGTTACTTTTTATATCATATCACTATGTTTATTTGACTAAATTTCTAAGGCGAAGCTAGATAATTTTTATCTCTTAGGCTATTTGGACAATTGTTTTTATCTTCATAGTTATACTAACAAAGTTTCACAGCAATTGTGTTTACTCTATCCCATGCTGTTATGGTAAAGTATACAATGGCAAGACATGGCACCCACTAAAAGTAAAGCTAGAGGAACATCAAAAAGCAGTACATCGAGGTGAGGACGGAAAGTCATGTATGGCGAATTATATATGGAAAGAAAAGAGAAACCATCTGCCCTTATGGGATGAAGTATAAAATAATAGATAGGGAAGAATATTAGAGAATAAAATGTCCTAAAGAAACAGCACATATGTTGGGCTACAGTGACCTGCTGAGCAAACCAAGTTTACAGATTAACACAATTTGGGAACCATTAATCAAAAAAAGATTGATGAACAAAAAATAATTTCCAATATGATCTAAGGTGAAAAATCGTACATAATAGTAGTGTGTTGTATCTAATAGGTTGATGGAGACATTAGGTTTATAAGTCCTAAAAATTCTTTCTAAATTGTCCGGCTGGCAACACCTGGCACAACAGATATAGGCATTTGGCTGAAAAGTGCTTCTAAATTAAATCATCTGGAGGTTGCAGGTTCAATCACTACTACAAACAAATAACAAGGAATACTTATATTAATATCTATACCCAGTCATGGTAAATAGAATTAGAACTATTTACCCTGGAGATTAAATAAAGGGTATATAGTTCAATTCATCCGAAAATAGGTGACAAGTTCATCTAACTAGGGAGCAGTGTCTCATCAACCGAGACAGACATCAACACGGGACTAGCAAAGGCATGGACAGCTATCAATAGACTTTCAGTCACATGGAAGTCAGACCTGACCAATAAAATGAAGCGCAGTTTCTTCCAAGCAGCAATTGTGTCGATACTGCTATATGGATGCACCACATGGATGCTGACTAAACGGATGGAGAAAAAGCTTGACGGCAATTACATAAGATTGCTGTGAGCAATATTGAACAAGTCCTAGAGACAACACCCCACAAAGCAGCAGCTATACAGCCACCTACCACCCATCATGAAAACTATCAAAATTAGACAAACCAGACACATGGGACACTGCTAGAGAAGGCTATTGGTCAAAAAGTGAACATAATAGTGTGACTCGTGTTCAAATTCACTCACTACAATGTTGCAGTCCAGCAAATTAGCCCCTAGACCATGAGAACTTTCTTGATTTAAGTTGGATATGGCAGTCAAATAAAGTTGAATAAAACCTGGTTCTTGTCTTTAAATCATATTACTGTCTTGTTGCTCTTATTAAATAAAAAAACCACAAATATCTAAAACAAATTAAAAAGAGTATTCCAGTGATAAAACCAGAAGTTTTAAAAAATTCAATTTGCTGTAATCATATCTTTTGTATACAGAAATAGGTACAATTATTATCAGATTATGGTCATGCTGTCAAAGTTTTTTACAAGGCATATTTTCAATGAAAGTCATGGTTAAAGAATCACCAAAAGCAACCATAAAAAGAATAATTCATTGCAGATGGCAGCTTTGACAGTACAAAATCGATTAAGACAGAAGGTATTGTTTCCCTTACTTGTGTTGCATTCAGATGATTAAAAAAAATAAGAATAACAATAAGGTTTCTGTATAAAGATTAAAGCATACTAAATAATATTTCTTTTGTATTGTATACTTTTTTAGAAAGTAAAAGACCCTGAAATGGTTTATTTTCCCATCCATTCTCTTTCCCATGTTTGATATCAGAATCTCTTTTTCTGTTGACATCAGTCTTTTTTGGAAATGGTTTGGTAGCCATCTTTGATGTCATTGACACTAGATCCATTATGTTTTTGATTTTTGGCAACATTAGATTCATGTCTTTGTAAAACTAGAGAATTTCTTCCTTCATTCAATATCACTTTGCCTTTTGGTCATTTTTCTATGCAGCATCTTTAATGCTTCTGCTATTTTGTATCAATATATTTTAGAGATTGGATATTTTTTAAGGGATTGTTTTTATTTTAGTTTATTTTTATATTAAAACAATTTTTCGTTTCTACATCCATCCATCAGCATTAATGTTTTCTGATAATCTCCAAATATTATCATCTACATCAATCTTTTTTACAGCTTCTTTTTTACTATTCCAATTAATATTACCATTCCAGCGTTTTATTTCTTTATCATAAGTAAAAGTATTTTATTATAATTTTCTCATCATCTTTCCATTTCCACCATCATCATCATTGTTGTTGTCATCATCATCTGCATTTCTCATTTAATTGTTAAAAACTTCCTTTTGCATTTTATTTTAATACATGTTAGGTTTTATTTAATATTTAGAAAGCTCTGCTGTATGTTAGATATTTCATATCCCCTCTAGAGGAGCCAACCTCATTCTCACCCACTCTATCAGCTAGGGCTGTTGAATATGCTGACCACAACTCTGTAGTATGGTAAGACACACTCCTCCAAAGAAGCTAACTATTGGCTATAGGTAGTGACTCATAATGCTTGAATACAGAATCCTGGAAGCTGAGCAGTCCGCGACCTGGAAACTGCAGTGGTCATATAACCTGCGACATTAGTTGGTTGGTAATGCCAAGCTCTAACGCCTATTTGATTGTCTCTACCATATTCTTCAAATTGCTCTTATGACATACAAGTATCCAACCCTATTTTATCTAAAAGATGCTAGAAGGCAGTGACTGAGTGTTGATTGTACTAAGGTAGCAATACTTGAATCCATTTAAACCATGTGCTAACACACAATAACTATTGAATAGAATTATCAGTGTTAGCAATACTTGAAACCATTTAACTGTCGGCAAACGAATGAACACTAACTTTTTTAAAAATAAAGTTACCTATAAACAATTCCCTTATAAGTCACACACACACACACACACACACACACACATCTATCTATCTATCTAAACAGGATTTGGCATCAAATAACCATCAAGGGTTGATATACCGTCAAACCAAATAGCCAAATAACCTCATTGGTCTAGTGGGTAGAGTGTTTGCCAATGGTCTGGGAGACTTGGGTTCAATCCCAGGTTGTGTCATACCAAAGACTTTAAAAATGGTACTTGATACCTCCTTGCTTAATGCTCAGCAATATAAGGTATGTATCAAAGATGAAGTGGAGCAATCTAGGGAAAGGAGTAGTGCCCTCCTCTACACCTCAGTGTAGTAGGTATTGAAAAGGGAGCCTTCAGGTTGCCCTCAACTTCAGTCACCTACAACTTTATTTATAAAAACAGAGATTAGATAAAATTCATTCTTTTTCTTGAATAACAGCCGTGATATATAAAAATGCAAGAGTTAGGGGTCATTTCATACAGAAGTTAAACAGATAACAATCAAATCCATATGTAAAAGAAACCCAAAAACCAAGAGAGTTTCATATATTCAAATAACAAAGTACATAAGGTACAGAGTGAGTAAACAATTATATTTCATGTATGCATATATTTCTTTTCTAATTCCATCTCTAGAAGATAACTTGGACAGTCCTTAATTTTATAGAAGAAATTGTTGGTAAATGAAAACAATATCCACTTACAATATTTCCTTACCAAATGGAAATCATTTAGCCCTTTGATGGTGTAGTTTCTATGAAGCATTGTCATATCAATTGATATGTCTTATAATTCATTTAATTCACGAAAAAAGTTTACTGTTGTGTATCCTATTCTTTCTGTAATATCTTTAGCTTTCTATCATTTAAGAGAATACGAGCAATTTACATATCATCATCATCATCATCATCATGTCATGCCGCTAGCACAGATATCCCTGACCCTCTCTCGCCACTTCTCCTTATCATTCATCGCCTCTGGCTGGTCTTCAGGGCTACATCCCGTATCCTCACATAGCTGCTGAATGTATGCTCGAGCTGGTCGTCCTGCTTTTGCTCGGCCATATGCGGGGCTCCATAGCAGTACATCACTTATGAGCTCATCCATGTTTCTCCAGCAGTATGCTGCATGTCTGGTTCATCTAACTTGGATAGTTTTCGTGATTGGAGGCACTTGGCCGTATTGTTGGTGCCTTGTGGGGTGTTGTTGCCAGGACTTGTTGCGAGCAATATTGAACAATTTACATATAAATGGTTCTTTTTTTTAGTTTTTGCTGGAAGGGCTTAGAAAACATCAACTATATCCTCTAAAGATTGGTAAGATCAACCTCCTCCAAACAAGGAGTGATCTGGATATAACGCTAAAGTTTATCCAGTTCTGATGCTCTGGGGAGTGTGGAGTACTCCTTTCTTGCCATTACTCTGACATCCACTCTGACCTTGAGTTTTAGCATCTATGAGGTTCCCATTTATGGGTCAAATAGATCGGTTTAAAGATTTTTCAGATCAAATAGGAATATATGAATACATATAACTTTGTGTAAACAAATAATTATTAAATATAATTATCAATGTTATATTGAAATACTTGAAACCATTTAACTGCATGCAAATTATTTGTATTTGATTGGAATAGTTGATATGATATGACAGAATACAAACGAGTCTAAAGAAACAGAAGTGTAATTTTAAAAGATGCAACAGAACATTCAAAATATAATTATATTTTATTGTGACATCTATGATTGTCACATCCTCCCCGCGCACACATGAACACCTGCACTCAATGTGTGCACCTAACTAACCTATGCACAAAGCCAAAAGGTTCTCAGCCTAACTAAACTGAAAGGTAAGATATACAAAACGAAAAATGATAATATAAAAAAAAATCCATCCACAATCAAATAAGACATTTACAATGTATCAAATTTCAGCATTAAATTTCAGCTTTAAAGAATCACTATGCAATTAAACAAATAAACCAAACTGAACCATTGTGGTACTACGTGTGGTTAAATATTTAATTAATTTATAAAAATTGAAATATATATATGAAATTTAATGTGGATCTCAAAAACAAAGGGATCCTTAAAATAAGTATCTTTTTGCTCAAAGCTTGTATTGACCTGGGGGAGCTGGTTGATTGTTTCTGAGGGTCAGTTAAGTGCAGGATGCTTGTTTTTGGTTTTGAGGGTCGACGGGTTTTGTTTAATTTTCATTTTGACAACTACATCCGTCGATCATAATGATAAGAAGGGTCATTTCGTGCAGCATATTTTTCTGGTTCTTGTTTTGAAGATCAATGTCAAAAAGGAGATTTAATTATAAATAAAGGTGAGGTGGGCATGGCTCATCCAGTCAGATAAGGCTGAGAGATTTTGGTTCAACCCCATTACTGTTCCCATTAGTCAAAGCGTCTAAGAAGGGTTTTCCCTGTGCCTGTGAGATATGGTCCTGAACTAGGATTGGCTGACCAATGACTTCTGATTGTCTTTTATTGGACAACCAATCAGAAACCTTTTTGATCCAGATATTGATCTATAAAAATAGGATGTTAAAACGGGTTATCAGTGAGAACAAGAAAAGGGACCAGAAAACAACTCGAGACTGCCAAACTTTTCAATTCGAGACCCGAGGCACTCTGAACAACCTTCCGGCTATAAAAATTTAAAGTCCCAGACTTTTAGAGATATTAGATTCATACCATTGTCTATTATACTAATAATTAGTGACCTAACAAGAATATAACCTTCACAATTATGCTAAACTTAGCTCTATGTATCTTCCTATTCTTTTATATTGATTACCCCGCCTGTTTTAACGTTATTGGTGAAGAGAGTAATTAATCCAGCATTTTATAACTGTTTTATTAAATAAAACCATCAAGCAATGGGAATGTTAATAAAAAACATGTTTAATTAACAAAAAAATATACACTCAATCAAACTGTCTGACTTAATAAATAAATTATAATGAATTTACATTTGTTTTTTAAAAAAGGTTTCATTTAGGTTCCCATACAAATCATTTAATTAGATTTCATATCTTTAATTAGTTTTTGATAATATAATTTATTATTCAAATCTGATTTCTTCATTTTTTAAATATCTTTTCAGCAATTAATTTAAAAAGATTAAATATTTTTTGAGTAATTTCCATTCAATTTACACATGTACACACATAAATTTATGAAGCGTATCCTGACAGTAGGTCACAAATGTGAAACATTTAATAAAATAGATTTCATTACAGGTGTACTCAAAGTGAGACTATAATATGTTGCGGGGCCAATAAATATACCGATCATGCAAACTTTTGAAATATAAGTGATTGACAATGAACTAGGCAAGAATGACAAAACAAGGTGTCGTTTCGAAAAGACAAATTTTATTATGGCGAATCGTAAATCGGAATATTGTATGAAGGACAGTCACTGTTGCAGGAAAGTGGTCGCCGGTGCAGGACTGGTATCTGCTGGTGCAGGACTATTTGTTGCTACTGCAGGAAAGTGGTTGCTGGTGCAGGACTGGTATCTCCTGGTACAGGACTGGTAGTTGCTGCTGCAGGAAAGTGGTCACCAGTGCAGGACTGGTTGTTGCTGCTGCAGGGAGGTGGTCGCTGGTGCAGAACTGGTAGTTGCTGCTGCAGGATGGTCGTTGCTGGTGCGGGACTGATAGCTGCTGGTGCTGTCTCTGAGGGTATTAGGTTAGACTTTCAGAATTAATCCTGAAAACGGCTGTTAGATTGAGAGGCTGGTAGTCTCAGGAGGTGTTTGAATAGACTTTCTCAGTAGTCCTGAAAAGGTCTTTTAAGCTGAGAGGCTGGCAATGTTCCTGCGTCGTCTGTGGCTGATAGTATTCCTGCATTGTCTGCTGGCTGGAATAGGATGTCAGCTTTAGGGGAAGCCTTGAGCAGTGCCTCATGGGCAGCTTCTGCGGATAAGGCTTCGGTTGTGGAGTCGACCGGGGAGAGAATCAGATTCCCCTCGCACCCTTGGCTGACGTTCAGCCAATCTACCAACCATTTTGATACCACTACTTTTATGTCTACAATGCTTTACTACTCTATGTAGTCTAAGTAGAATGAATTTGCTTATTATCACAAAATAATTGTGAGAAACTTCATCCTACTTCGACGAGGGTTTTTATTTATTTCTCTACGCACAAGATTACAACCCCTTGGCGTAGGAATACATACATACACTCTGCTTTCTGGTTACCCTTGACTATAGTCAGTCAACTTGCTTGATTTGAATATGTATTTACCAACCATGGATTTGAGTATGTATTTACCAACTCCTCCATATGAGCAGGATGTGACCCAAGGTCAAATTTTAAGTGGGGTTTAACAGGTTTGAATTCCAAGTTTTCCTTCTTCTAGACTGGTTGCCAGATCTTGGATTCCAGTTTGGCTATTTCATGATACAATTTTACAAAGAACAATTAACAGTGGTACATACATACATACATACATACATATTAACAAACTTATTCATGCATACATTCATGTGTGTGTGTGTGTGTGTGTATGTGTGTGTATAAATTTGTATAACTAACTATCTGTCTATCTGAAAAATAGATCAAATGACATTTTCTCAAGATGTTGCACATATTTTTTTTTTTTTTTTGTTCGATAGAATATTTTTTAGTCACTCTGGCAAAAAATGACCCTGCAATGTTAACTTTAGGGATGATTTTCAGATTTCTATTGAGGAATGGGTTCATATTTAGTACCTGCTTATACGATAATTGCTCAGAATTTTTACACCATTTACTAAAACTTTATATTTTGTAACAGAACATTTTAACAGAAATCTATCTATCTATCTTTACCAACCCCTCCGCTCGACCAGGATATGACACAAGGTCAATTTCTAATTCAGAGTTTTCCTTTTCCTACACTTACCAAGGCTGAAGAACCCAGTCTGCTCTACTATTTACCCATAGCTGGAGGGAGAAAAATTTGATTCATACCTTTCTCAAGGGTATTAGTGCTATGTAAAATGCAATCAGCCTCGTCCAGGATTTGAACTTGTGTCGCCGTATCCATTTCCTATGATGATAACCATTACACCATGGGCACCTCCTATCTATCTATCTATCTATAATTAAAATTGCCATCTTGTTTGTATATATTTGCCAAATCCAACCCATATTTTGTAACTGAAATTTCTTAAACTGTGAATTAAACTTAAATTCAAATTTTTTCAGTTAACCAAATTTCTGTAAGAAAATATCTGTTTAAGATTACTAATGCCAGAAATACAATCACTTAATGTGTAACTACTTATTCACATAATGATTAGATCATCAGAAACAATATCTTTTTCAGAGTTTCAAAATTCATCAATTATGTTTAAAAATACTTGTATGATGAAGAGTGAAATGCTTGACAGGAAAGAAAACAATTGTAAAACCAACTTCAGGTTTTTAAGTCCTATTTCCTACCATATTATTTATTATCAAACTCTACTGCATTGAAACATTTGATATATTGCAGTCCAAAATAAATCCCCCAAGTTATATTTGGTTACATTTATTTTTGGTTACCCAGTTATTGAAATATTATTTTTGATTATTGAATTAGAAAGAAAAATAACTTTTTATTAAAAAAATAGTAAAAAAATCGTCAGAAGACTTTCATAAAAATTTAAAAAAAATAACAAGTGTATTCACCATGCGTACTCTATCACCTATAAATAAGTAACATTACTTCTTCGGGGGTGATATTGTATGTGCAGTGAGTACACATGTCTTTTTTGAACACTGGAGGAGTTTTTTTTGAAATTCTGTTGCAAATTATGAAAAATATTAAGAGACTCTTTTGTAGGGCTGCAACACTTGTATGGGAAGGATTGTTTGAACAGTATGCAATGTCATAATTGGTACCACTATTTCAAATAGAGGAGGATATCTACTAAACATGATCTGAAATTCAGACAAACTTTCATAGTGAAAACCTTTGGTAAAGCATAAATAATTCCACCATACTCTCTCACCCATTTTGTTTCTGAAACTATAATCTACCTTATAAAGTCATCAATTTTAGACAGAAAGCAAATAATTCAAAGAATGGAATATTATCCTTCAAAACAGTTTCCAGAACAACTTTCCGAATATATTCCAGAAATATCTATCTTAATTTCTGAGATGAGGAGTTCTTACACTAAATACATGTCTCAGGCAATTGTTTTCATCTAAATTGTTATATTCACAGCCATTTCCGTCACTGCAACATCCAGCCTTCTTCAGGTGTTTTTTGTCGTAGATAGTAACCTTCAAAGAATTTTAAGTTGAAGTCTACCAGGAAATCATGAATTCAATCCCTGGACCCAATGTCAGAAGAAAGGAAAGTGACATTTCTATGGTGAAATAACAAAGAAGGCAAATTAACTTATATGAGATATGCCAAGGAAAGAGGACTGAGAATAGTCTAAACTAGGGATTGAATCAAGGGTATGAACATCTGAAGAAAGTCAGAGTGTACAGCAGCTGAAATGATGTGAATATAATTACTTAAATGAGGACTATAGTCTTAATAAATGATGTAAACATTTCTCAGAACTGTAAAAGAGTTGCTGGGTTCGATGTATTAACAAGGGAAGAGGATTAGTTGATGGTGATAAGTCTCATTATGTTGTAGGTAAAAGTAATAGATCTATTTTTTTTTAAAGTTCAGTTTCTTTTTGTATACACCTCATATACCCAATCCTTAAACTGTAAACAGTTATTCTGGTATTTTACTGACCTTTGGCTTTTTTGGAAGCCTTTCTTGGAAAGTAGTTATTTTAGGGTAAATATACATGGAACTTTTTCCATTTTTTTTACAGATAAAAGATTTAATCATGTTATAGGGTAATTATTTCTTTTAAAGCAATGGACTGCGGAATCATAGTAAGCAAGTTCCTATTCCAGTCGTGCTATTGCATTCACTTTCGGGCAAATACCCTTGGGAAAGGTATGAACCCCCTTATCCTCCCAGCTATGGGTTAAATAGTACCACTACTGTTCTTCTCGGAGAATGGTTTTGGCATTAAATAACCTTACAAAGGTTGATATGCCATGAAACAAAGAAACCAAACCTTGATGGGCTGAAAATTAGAAAGTTGAATAATGATGCATTTCATGTTTGCGCATCCACTTCAGGGAGTCACTTTCCTGAAACTTTTCACCCTCAGCTTTGAAACTATTTATCCACAGTGGGTTAACATTCAGAAATGCTTCAGAGGATAGGTATTCAGCAATCAACACTTGAAGACCTGGGTTCCACTTCTAAACACAGCAGGTGTTTATCGTCAAATGGATCTTCAACCATTAGAATATTGCCAAGGGTTCATAACACAGTAAGGAACAAAGTCAACTCAGTTTCTATCCAATGCCTTGGGTAAATATCCACAAAAATATAGACATTCTCTTTTCCTCCCTTCCCCACTCTTTCTCTCTATATCACACACACACACACATATATATATATATATCCACATGTCATGCATATACAGACATGTATATACAAATTAATTTCAGAATACCCACTTGGGAATATATAGCTGTATAAAAAATATATCTATAACTATTCATATATATAAGATATAAATGTATATATATTTACCTGCTCATGTAAGTAAATATGTAGAGGCTCTTTTAGTCTAAACAAACTCATATAAATTTATACAGACTCAACCCACACATGCATTCATATTTATATACATGTACAAAGAAAAAAGTATAAATCTCACTGTGTTTTTCATTTCTCTCTCTCTCCCTCCCTCTCTCTCTCTCTGTCCATTATATATATATATATATATATATATATATGGGGGTGGTATGTACTCGCATATTGACAAGGAAGAAGATTATGTTAAATATATATATTTTTGTGCGAAAATATCCATTTTGAATATAAGGGTGGGCTGAAAAGTTCATTGGCTGACATCATATTTGTTGTTGATGATTTTTTGAACCAGGGGGATACAAGTACTGCAACACCAATGGAAGAAGTATGTGAACCTCAAGGGAGACTATGCTTAAAAATAAACCTCATTTAGTCTCACTGAATGAGAGTTCCTGAACAGCCAATATATTTTTCAGCTGACCCTTGTGTGTGTATATATATATATATATATATATATATATACACTCACTCAGTATATCTCATAAGTACTTGAACAAACAGCCAATTGAGTTCTAATCACTTGGTTTTGAGAATTAAAAAATACAAAATTTATGCAACAAGAACCAAATTGTATTACAATAAACACAAGTTTGAGTCATGTTTTGTAGTTCTAAATACAAAAGTTCTGTAAATATCTTTAATGGACTAGTATTGTTAAACGAAAAAAAAAATATATATATATACCAACCCCTTTGCTTGAGGAAAGTATAACACAAGGTCAGTTTTTAAGCAGGGTATAATAGGTTTGAATTCAGAGTTTTTTTTTCTGCCAGACAAGTTGCCATACTGAGGTTAAATAGACCACTCTGCCCAATTGTTTACTCATAACAAGAGGGAGAATAGTTGTTTTTAAACCTTTCCCAACGGAATTAGAACAATGAGAAATACAATCTCATGGCAAGAATTTATAGGACTTTACACTCCTATAAATTATTTTGGGCGGTATGCCACTTGTTCCCACAAAGATGGCGGACGCTCAATATTCAGTCTCGGGAAACCATTGGCCAGGAGGACCACGTGATATGCTTACAACTACGTCGGCGCGCGTAAATTCAAGTCCTGCGTCTTGAGCCACTTACAAAATGGTATTTTCTACAAATACGCCGTCTTAAAACACATTCTTCCTCTTTGACGAAATTTCTTCGTAGCGGCAACACTTTCTCTTTGACGAAATTTCTTCGTAGCGGCAACACTTTCTCTTTGACTAAATTTCTTCGTAGCGGCAACACCTTCTCTTTGACCAAAATTTCTCCGCAGCAGCAACACCATGCCTCGCAGACATTCATATACAAGAACTATGAGATGCTTTCCCGTCTCTAAAAAACTGCCTGTTTCAAACCATAGAAAAAGGACATTTTAAATTTGCAATTCTTTTTGTAGCTTAGTTGTGTTACACACACACACACACGAGCTCACACATATACACACACTATTATTATGTTAGAAGATTTAGTAATATTTTTATGTATTAATGTAAGTTTTGTTATTATAGAATATAAATTTGTTTTTGTTCGTTAAAAAAAAAAAAAAAATACTGATAAATTCTTTCACAGATTCTCCGACAAATTATGGAATTAGCACACTTGGAGCATGTTCTCTCAGGTTTTTAATTTTGCAATTAGGTATGCCTATGAAATGTCTTTTAATATTTAGGCTTCTGCTGATATTTGTTTTAGGAATGTGAATTACAAAATAACTCCATAATTTTTTTCTTCAAAATTGGGATATTCCATAATATTTTCCTCTGCATTACTTTGAAAAAATTATTACATTAATTTAGATAATCTAATCTAGTTTTTTTTAAGGTGTATGTCATGATGCCAGAGTGTTCAGCTATTAAATAAAAAATATTTTCAGTTTTATATGTTAGTTTATTTACTGCAAAATAAAAATCAAGGATGAACATCAACTAAGTGTGATAATTCCATAATTTTTACTAGGGGCAGTGTGGAGAGAGAGAGAGAGAGAGAGAGAGAGAGAGAGAGAGAGAGAGAGAGAGAGAAAGATTAAGAGATAAATTTGTGTGTGTATGCATGTGTTTAAACAATTTTAAATACATTGTTATTAAAAATGTTATTTTTGATATCATCATCATCATAATCATCAAAGCATCACGAAGATAAATGTCATTTCCTACCTTTTTTATATGAATATATAAAAGATTATAATTGAACAAATAAAATAATTAGAAAAAAAAATTAATTATTTCTACTCACACACACACACACACACATATGCATATATAGAGCTTTTGTTGAATATGCATGTGTATATATTTTTTATATCTCACATCAAATATAGATTGCCCAGTCAGCTGGGGCTGTAGAATACACCGACTGCACCTCTGCAGTCAGTAGGAACCCCTGGATATGACACTAAACAATCTGATGATGAGGTTCCAGGAATGCTGGAGCTTTAGGGAATGCAGTGTACCTCTTCATTGCCATCGCTCCCAGGCCCACTCTGGCCCGGAGTGGTAGCACCTGATAAGGATCCTATCTATGGGTCAAATAGAACTAAACTGTGGTTTCTTGAGTTTACAGTATTTTGCATTTAAATTGCATATTCATGCAAAACTGAATTGTTTAAAATAGAACTGCTTTGACATCTAAACTGTGTACTTGTGCTAAACTGAATTATCTGAAATAAAACTTTTACATTTAACTGTGTATTGCCCTGTTGTCTGGGGCTCTAGAATACACCGACTGCACCTCTGTAGAGGGGTAAGACCCTACCTCAAACGAGTGTCCTAATTATGACACTAAACAATCTGATAGGGAGGTTCCAGTGATGATGGAGCTTTGGGGAATGTGGAACACTCCTTTATTACCATCACTCCCAGGTCAACTCTGGACTGGAGTGGTAACATCTGATAGGGTCTTATGAATGGGTTACATAGAACTAAACTGTGTACTTGTGCTGAACTGAATTACTTGAATTAGAACTGTTTGACTAAACTGAATAGCTTGAAGTAGAAATATTTTTGACAATTAAACTGTGTTCTTAGGCTAGACTGAACTGCTTGAAATAGAACTGTTTTGACATCAAAACTGCGTACTCATGCTGAATTGAATTGTTTAAAATAGAACTGTTTTTGACATTGAAACTGTACTTATGCTAAACTGAACTGCTTGAAATAGAACTGTTTTGATATTGAAACTGTACTCATGCCAAACTGAATTGTTTGAAATAGAACTGACTATTTGAATAAAAATTGATTTGGCATTAAATAACCCACAAATGTTGATATGCCATAAATCCTACCAACCAACCAACCAACCAACTATAAATCTGTATGTAAACAAACAGTAAGAGAGCTATAAAGTCTATAAATTCTGTAATATTGAGTAAACTGAAAGTCCAATATTTAATGAAAGTAAAAATTTTCAACAAGTCAAAAAAAAGAACAAATCAGAATGGTATTATCTTGAGAGATGATTCTGAACTTTATTTCAATTGCTTCCAGACATTTTTTCTCAACTGTTGCCTTCATTTTGACTAACTGGGAGCAATATTTGTTTGAATCAGCAGAGATAGTTTTTAAGAGTTGACTCTCAATTAAACCACATACAGAACACTATACTTTTTTTAAATGAAACCTGGCACTGGTTATGGTAAGTGGTGATACATTTTGCTTTCCCCTCAAAATCTGTACATAACTGCATATAAATCATTTGTATTTGATAAGAATACTTGAAACTACATTAAGTATTCCATATTGCTTTGAAATATCCATGTTTTATTGTCTATCACTATTTGTTTCAAGTGGAATATTTAGTGGATATATTTGGCTTAACTTACAGTACCAATAAAAATAATATATATATCCTAAATACTTAATATATATGAGAATCAACTGAAAAGTTCAGAGGCTGACCAATTCACTCTTGTGAAGTGTAATCAAATGTGGTTTATGTTTCAACATAGTCCCCACCTTGTGGTTCACACGTTTCTGCCATCATTGCTGCAATGGTTATATCACACTGGGGAAGAATCTTTCATCCGGTTGTTCAAAAAAGTCATCAACAGTAGATACGACAAAATCATCACTGTGATACTGGTTTCCAGCCAAATTTTTCCTCATGTTGGGGAACTAGCCAAATGGGGCCAAATCAGGAGAATAGGGAGGTTGATCAACTATTTCAAAGCCACAGTCAGGTATTGCAACCATTGAAACCAAAGATTTGCATGCTGGAGTGTTATTCTGAGGAAACAAGACTCCTTTCATCAGTTTTCCTGGGCATATCATCTTGATAAGCTCTCATAACAGCCTCACAAATTTGTCTTTGCCCTCTCTATTGATAGTGGTCCTTTTGAAGATAGTCAATGAGTACAATGCCTTTTTCATCATGAAAACTGAGGCATCACCCTTCCTGCAGATAAAACAACCATGACCTTCTTTAGAGCCAGTGAGGAAGGGTTTTTCTATTGCATGGATTGTCCCTTTGTATTTGGCTTGAATTGATGAACCCACCATGCATCCTGGGTTGGGAAATGTAAACGGAAACATGTTTTGGTCTGATATGACCCGCTTAGTGTGGTTTTGATCAGGCATGAGAAGGAATAGCACCCAACAAGCAGATACTTTATATATGCCAAATTCATCATGAAAAATATTTTAAACTCTCTCACAGGATGTCATTATAGCTATATTGCCTGTCATCCATCATCATGTGGTGATCACAATCAATGTTTTCCTCAGTGGTGGAAGTTGCAGGATGTTCCAATCTTGAATCAACTTCAAAACTCTTCCTTCCCTTCCTAAATTCAACTGTCTTCTTTGTACATTTGATAAAGCTGAAGTGTCATCCCATAACGTAGCAACCATGTCAGCATGAATATTCTTGTTGGGGGGCAAAATCCTTTTCTCCAGTTGATAACAGCATGATGCTAAATTTTGTCTCTTGTAGTAACTTTTGAAGACTTCTTCAAACAGTCAGATGTCTGTTTACCTGGAAGTGGAAGTCCCAATGAAATAATTGCTTAAGTTATCATCAACATCTTGTCATGCCATCAGCACGGATATACCTGACCCTCTCTCGCCACCCCTCCCCATCATTCATCGCTTCCAGCAGGTCCTAGTACTGAACTGTAACCTTGAAGTGAGCAACTTCAAATTCCAGTTATATTATTACATTCACTTTCAGACTAATATACACAGGAAAAGCATGACTTTTATTATTCCCCAAGTTAATCTTGTTCTACAAGGATAGCTTTGATATCAAGTAAACCCTGAAGGTTGATATGTCATCAAACAAAGAAACCAAACTAAATTGCCCGTGGTGTAATGGTTATCGTCGTAGGAAATGGACACGGCGAAACGAGTTCAAATCTTCGATGAGACTGATTGCATTTCACATTGCACTAACACCCTTGGGAAAGGTATGAATCCAATAATTCTCCCTCCAGCTATGGGTAAATAGTAGGGCAGACTAGGTTCTTCAGCCTTGGTGAGGCAACTAGTCTAGGAGAAGGAAAACTCTGAATTCAAACCTGTTAAACTTCGCTTAAAAATTGACCTTGTGTCATATCCTGCCCCGAGCAGAGGGGTTGGGTAAATATGAGAAAGAAACAATGCAGTTATCAATAATAAGAAGGGAAATTAAGACATGCAAGATTACACAGCTCTAGTAACCCTCTTTCATAGATAATCAATGAACTTTTCAGCCCACCCTCATACATCCTGTATATTATATATAATATATATACTGAATGAAGCAAAATGCAGATGAACAACCTCTATCATTGTTGCTATCACCATCATCATTATTATTACCAAGTGGCTGACTCTAGTGACCCATTCAAAAAGTGAACACATAAAAATCAATCAATCATGCAATTGGCCTTTTCCCTTATTGATCACATTGATCAAAATTTTATGATAAAGAAAGGGAAAAAATTATATAAAAAACTATTTAGGAACATAAAAATGAGAAAGCAATATTAATCATCCCATAAATTCAGAATTACCCTATCCTACAATGTTTGTCTTTTGTAAGATGGAGTATATCTTGCTATTTTTGAACTTGGTGGTAAGAGCATTAGACAAGAGATTGAAAGCTCTGCTGTACAAGACAAGAGACATTAAGAGACAAAACTAGAGTCGGTCTAGAGAAAGTGTTAGCATCATTTTACAGCTTAATAATAAAAAAATATGTGAAACTGGGAAAATGTTTGTCATTTTTCTCTTTTTAAAAAATTAAGAAGAATAAGATGGTATTCTCAGTAATTCCTTATTATGCATGCATATGAATAAACTTGTAAATTCTGTATACATATATATATAAGACTGGACATTGGCATAAAGGTTAGAGTGTTCGCCAATGGCCCGGAAGACCTGGGTTCAATCCAGGTTGAGTCATACCAAAGACTCAAAAAATCGCACTTGATGCTACCTTGCTTAACACTCAGCATTATAAGGAAAGGATCAAGGGTAAAGTGGAGCAATCCAAGGAAAGGAGTAGCGCCCTCCCCTACACCTTGGTGCAGTAGCTATTGAAAAGGAGCCTTCGGGTCATTCTCGACTACAGTCGCCAACTTTACTTACTTTTATTTCCAAGTAAACCATTAAAATCAAATGGATCATATATTTTATGTATCAGCCCTAAATTATTTATATTAAAGAGAAATATGAGTACTTGTTACCACATAACAGTGTGCAAACAAACATTATCATTTAATAGGAATAGTAATTTAAAACCATAAAACAGTGAATAAATTATTGAAATTAGATAGGAATATTTGAAACTATATAAATTATTTGCATCCAATTTTGGCATTTAATAACCCAAGAGGTGTTTATATACCATTAAACAAATAAACCAAACCATTTTATACACATTAAATCTAACAAAGCATGCCAATTGATTATACCCTTATTTTCCGCTCATCTTATTGCAAACTAGCAGAATACAATGCTGGTACTTGGTATGCATAAAAGAATTAAATTAAACGGACACTTTCTTGCTTCATTAAAAAAAAGGAATTGTTGTTTCCCTTTATTATTGAGCCTAACATACAACAATGAACAACACTATTTAACATCATGTTTTTTTATGAGCATCAGATGACAGCACATTATAACTAAATCATATTCTTGTAATTTAAATTGTTATACATTTTTCATACCCAATTAATTAACAATAGTCATAATATTTTTACTTTATCTTTATTTTTGTTTTATTATTCAAAAAGTTTATATTTTATTTTGCTTTTTCTTTCCTTAAAATTTTCTGCAGTGTTTATATTTTACACTTAAAGAATTATTTTTGATGTTTAGTGTCTCATCAACCGAAAAAGACATTGACACATGGCTAACGAAGACATGGACAGCTATCGATAAGCTATCGATCATATGGAAGTCAGACCTGACCAATAAAATGAAACGCAGTTTCTTCCAGGCAGCGGTCGTGTTGATACTGCTATATGGATGCACTACTTCGACACTAACAAAACGGCTGGAAAAAAAGCTAGACGGCAATTACACAAGAATGCTGCGAGTAATATTGAATAAGTCCTGGAGGCAACACCCCATAAGGCACCAACTATACGGCCACCTACCTCCCATCATGAAATCTATCCAAGTTAGATGAATCAGACACGCAGGATGCTACTGGAGATGCAGGGACGAGCTCATAACTGATGTACTCCTATAGACCCCCACATATGGCTGAGCAAAAGCAGGACGACCAGCTCGAACATACATTCAGCAGCTATGCGAGAATACAGGATGTAGCCCTGAAGACCTGCCAGAGGCGATGAACGATAGGGAGAAGTGGTGAGAGAGGGTCAGGGATATCCGTGCTGGCGGCACAACATGATGATGATGATGATTATGTAATTCATTTTAAATTCCACAAAAAGATCGATCGACTATGAAAAAATCCAGTAATTTTGATGACGATCTTTCACTCATTTGTTTTTCTTCATTTTGTCATCTAAATTTTTAAACAATACCATAATGCAAAATAAACTGTTTTCCTTCCTCCTTAAGTTTTGAGAAATAAAAGAAGAAATTCACTTATGACAACAATAAAAAAAACTCTTATCTAAGTTTTATTTTCTATGTACTTTTCTTATGCAGTTATCTATTTATTTATAATAATAATAATAATAAATGGTATATGCACAACCCAGCACCTGTCCAAGAAAATGACACACATAAACTGCTATGGGACTTTAACATACAAACGGATCACCTAATCCTGGCCAGAAGACCAGACCTTATAATAATCAACAAAAAAAAGAGGATTTGCAAAATTGTTGACTTTGCTGTCCCGGTGGACCACAGAGTAAATCTGAAGGAATGTGAAAAGAAGGATAAGTACCTCGACCTTGCTAGATGATTGAAAAAGCTGTGGGACATGAAAGTCACGATTGTACAAATTGTGATTGGTGCTTTTGGCACAATAACAAAAGGATTATCAAAAAGCCTGGAGGACTTGGAAGTTGGCGGATGAGTAGAGACTATCCAAATGACAGCATTGCTGAGAACAGCCAGAACCCTGAGACGAGTCCTGGAGACTTGAGGAGACTTGCTGTAACTCAAACTTCAGTGAAAAACCATCAGCTAACACTGATGTGAAAAACTCTAAAGGAGTAAATGATCATAATAATATTTGGGAATTCTGGAAGTGGACACCCATCAAGTAAGCAAACATGAAAAAGAAAAAACATCTGGAGAATGATAAAACTCCTCAAAACTAAACTACATAGCAGAAATCTCATCAAAAGGATGAACACCTCAACTGTCCCTCTTTTACAAATCATATTTATCTAATATATATATATATATATAAACTAGATTTAGCATTAAATAACCTTCAATGGTTGATAAGCCATAAAACCAAACTAAACCTATCTCATGACATAATTTATAATATAGATAGAAATATATCTGAATATGAATTCAGTAGTATGTGAAGTCCTGTTTGAATAAGCTTAGTGTTTGTTGTATGATGATGGATTGATTTTAATGACATGTCGACCCATCTAGGAGTATTTTATGCAGAAAGGTTTAGGGAATCAGGTTCATATTTACGTTTATTGTTAAGAAAAGAAAAAAAATATTTTGAAAGAGAAGAAGATGAGGAAAGGAAAAAAAGAGAAGAGGAAAAAGAGTATGAAAGAAAAACTTCAACAAATGGACCAGAGAACTAGAAAACTCATGACGATGCATAAAGCCTTACATCCCAGAAATAACAAAGACATACTGTATGTACCAAGATAAAAAAGAGGAAGAAGACTTTCCAGCATTCAAGATAGTGTTGATACATCGATACAACTAGAGGACTTCATAAAAAAATGCAGAGTAAGACTGATTGCAGTAACATGAAACAATACGGACAACACAAACATCAAAAGAACAAAAATAACCAAAAAACAAAAATGGGAAGAAAAACAACAGTATGGACATCTCATGTGACAAACAAGCAACATCTCACTTGAGAAAGCTTGGACCTAACTTAGAAAGGGAACCCTTAAGAGTGAAACTAAATCTCTTCTGATAGCTGCACAAAACAATGCCATATGGACAACCAATGTGAAAGCAAGAATAGACAAGATACAACAAAATAGCATATGTAGATACTATGGTGATAAAGACGAAATGATCAATCACATAATAAGCGAATGCATCAAATTAATGCAAAAAGAGTATAAGACTAGACACAACTGGGTGGGAAAGGGGATCCACTGAGAATAATGCAAGAAGTTTAAATTTGACCTTTCTCCTTGATTGTATTTGCACAAAACAGAATCAAAGTGGAGAATGAAATGCAAAAGAATTCTCTTGGATTTTAAGACACAAACAGATCACCTAATCTTGGCCTCATCACCAGATCTAGTAATAGTCAACAACAAAAAAAAGAGAACCTGCCGAATAGTAGACTTTGCTATCCCAGCCAACCACAGAGTGAATATTAAAGAAAATGAAAAAAGAGACCAATACTTAGATTTTGTCAGAGAACTAAAATAGCCATGGGGCATTAAAGTGACAAAGATACTAACTGTAACTGGTGCACTTAGAATCGATCCCCAAAGGCTTAATAAAAGAGCTAGAAGAGTTGGAAATCGGAGAATGAGAGGAGACCCTTCAAACTACAGAATTGTTGAAGTCAGCCAGAATACTGAGAAGAGTCCTGGTGACCTGAGGAGACTTGCTGTCACTAAGACTCTAGTGAAAGACTATCAGCTAATGCTGGTGTGAAAAATTCACAAAGAGTAATATAATGAATTCTATCTGTTTCATAAATCTACTGTGCAAAACTGCATTTACATTAAATAATTGCCTAGCCCTAATGTATTGACATCATCTTCTGTTTATTGACATGTCTAAGTAGAAAGAAAAATGTAACTGGTAATTCTGCAATCTTGTCTGATTTTATAAAATAGAACACAAAGCAGAAAATAAACAAAAAAACTTAATGATAAGAGGGAGATATGTCATATAATCATACTTCTAATTATTTAGTTTTGAACATTCACACACACACTCACACATATATATATATAGTATATAATACACAGTGCCTGAGTAGATATCTTTCCAAACCAGCTCAAAATTATAACATTCCTAGCATAAGATATTATCAAGTAAACAATTCACCCAATAGATTTCTTTGATTTAACTATGTAATTAAATTCTTAGGATCCTAAATTAAAGACACCCAGGATGGTTCCATATTTCAGTTTAAAGACAATACCCATATCACATTATTGAGAATGAACAGTGAATGGTCAAAAGTGCTTGAACCCAGATAAAAAAAAAAAAACTATACAGAGTTCTAACATTCCCTTTTTTATGCACATTCCTTTGTAAAAAAAAAAGAAAATTTGGTACTTGTACAGAATGCTTAAAAATTTACATTAATTTTGGTTTGATTTAAATTATTTGTTCAATGATATATCAACCTTCATGTGTTATTTAATCCTATTTACCCAACCCCTCCGCTCGGGCAGGATATGACACAAGATCAATTTTTAAACAGAGTTTAACAGGTTTGATTCAGAGTTTTCCTTCTCCTAGACTAGTTGCCTCACCAAGGCTGAAGAACCCAGTCTGTCCTACTATTTACCCATAGCTGGAGGGAGAATAATTGGATTCATGCCTTTCCCAAGGTTATTAGTGCTATGTGAAATGCAATCAGTCTCGTCCAGGATTTGAACTCTTGTTATCGAGTCTATTTCCTATGACGATGACCATTACACCACGTGCACCTCCTACACCATGGGCACCTCCTTCATGTGTTATTTAATGCCAGAGCCATCCTTACAGGAAAACATTTTTTTAAAGCCATTGCTGGGAGGATAAAAGGGTTCATACCTTTCCCAAGTGTATTTTTCTGAAATTAAATATAATTTCCTCATTTGAATTCAGTCTCAATATGGTAAGTTTGTTTTATTATTCAAAAAAAGATTATATAGAAAAATAAATATGTTGTATACTTCTCATCGAGCCAACCAAGAACATAATCAAAGATAATGAATGAACTTCAAGGAACGCAATGAAACACACTTCTTTATAAAAATATATCTCTCTCATTTTATTCTCGAAAGGAGGACACAGTTTGTTGTAAGTTTGAGAGATAGATGGAGAAACATATACTCAGAGAGGGGACTTCTTCTTGTCCCATATCTTCCTCCTGGAGCCAGTGGGTGCCAACACTTGCACCCCCTTGCAAGCTGTATCGTCAGAGACAACTCTAACACCTCTGATTGGCTGTGTATCCCTGGCTTGACTCTCGATTCTGACTGGACTGACTGTCTAAATCTGACCGCAGGTTCTCATATCATGTGGTTACACACCTGCTCGACTGGCCTACCCTGACGCACTGCCATCCCCCTCTTTACTAATCACAACATGACAGCTTGTCAAAGCACATGCGGTCACCAGGAATGAACCCAAAATCCATGTCCACAGTTATTATATAACAAATACATTAACCATACAAATAAGAGTAAGTTCCTACTACTTAAACAGCACTGTTGAATTAACTTGGAATTATCAGATTAACTAAAATTCATTGATATCACACTGATTTAAGGCAAAGAGACTAATTATAATACTAATTTCCTTGGAAGAGTTTTTTTTTATTCTGAAAACAGTCAGAAAAATAATATTCATAGGTGTAACACAAGTAAGTTAAAGCAAAATCATCAAAATGCCTTATGTTTGTGAAGTTTTTCTTTTAGTAAGGCTTGCAAACATTTTTGGATTCAGATGTTAAACAATGTACAATCTCAAACAAAGTCTTTCCTCTTTTAATCTCAGAGTTAAGAGTATGGATAAGAGATAATATCCTTTAATCTTTAATCTTTGATAAGACCAGAAATGGACCAAAGGGTTTATGTTGATGGCATTTAAATACACTCTACCTCACTTGAGGTCAAATGTCCACTTAGTGTAGCTAAAGAAATTCAGCAGTCAAATCTGGAAGAAGGTTTCATAGCCCTTGACAGTTTTAGAATGAAAGTAGCTCAAAAAATAATATCTTGCATTTAATCAACAAATAATTTTGTCCATATTCTACTGTTTATTCACTTAATTCTCCTAATTGTTCAATAATCTGAAGTTAATGGGAACATCCAAATATTTACCAAATCAATCACCCTTCTGGTTCATAAATCAGATATTCATATATAAACAAAAAGTGAGATAGTATTGAATGGTTTGGTTGCTTTGTTTAATGGCATATCAACCTTTTAGGTTATTTAATGCCAAAGCCATTCTCCTAAAAAAACAGTTGAGGTACTATTTAACCCATAGCTGGGAGGATAAAGGGGTTCATACTTTTCCCAAGGGTATTTGCCCGAAAGTAGACGTAATAGCATGACTGGAGTTCGAACTTGCTTACTACGATTCTGCTGTCCATCGCTTTGACCCACGAGGACACCTCCAGATAGTATTGAAAACCGACTATGAATTAATAGTGAGCTTGATCTTCATTAGATGCCCCATAATTTGTACCAAAGCTTCTATTTTTAAAATTAATATCTTAAATACAATTTATTATAATTTTTTATAGATTATGAATATGTAATAAATAATACAACCAATGTATGAGCCATTTAGCCAGTTTTTTTCTTTTAAGAGAAAAAAACTAAAGAAATGTAAACATCATATATTTAAATATTATTATCCATATTCATTAAGTTGGCAACCTTAATCAAGGGTGACCTGAAGGCTCCCTTTTCAATAGCTACTACACCGAGGTTTAGGGGAGGAGACTACTCCATTCCCTAGATTGCTCCACTTTACCTTTACCTTACAACGTTGAGTGTTAAGCAAGGTGGCATCAAGTCTTTTTTGAGACTTTGGTATGACTAGACCTGGGATTGAACCCCAGTCTCCCAGACCATTGGCAAACACTCTACTCATGAGACCAATAGCCCTGTTAATGATAATTATTACTATATAATTATAATCATCATATTATATCATTATATAATATTATTTACATAAGAAAAATATATGATATTATTTGTGTTATGAGTAGACAAAAGTAATATAAACATTTTGTTCATAAGTAGCAAAAGTCTTTTGTTTCAGGTTTTTTTTTATCAAGTTTTAACAGGTGAATTGATCAGTAATTTTTGTTCCTAATCATCCCAGCTTTTTTCATTTTTGGCTGAGGCTGAATGCATAAATATCCAGACATCAGTAACTGACAGTAAGTAAAAAAAAAATTATTCTAATAGAAGAACATATTCAGGAAAGTAATAAGCATCAGATCTACAGATAAATACTAAAGAGTTATTATAAATATTGTGAATATATATATATATATATATATATATATGCAGTTTTAACGTGGGAGGTTTTAGAATTGTAGCCTAATGAGTAAAGTATTTGTCAATGGTCCGGGAGACCAGGGTGCAATCCCAGGTTAAGTCATACCAAAAACTTTTAAAAAATGGTACTAGATGCCGCCTTCCTTAATACTCAGCATTATAATGTAAGGATCAAGGGTAAAGTGGAGCAATCCAGGGAAATGAGTTGCGCCCTCCCCTACATCTCAGTGTAGTAGCAATTGAAAAGGGAGCTTTCGGGTCACCCTCAACTAAGGTTACCAACTTTACTTTTACTTACTATGAAATATATGAAAAAAGGTTTTACATAAAGCAGTTTCTGACTTTTCTTTTTAATATTGCCTCTATTCCTATTTAATCATAAAAATTTTTTGCTTGTGCACAGTTATATGGATGGTTCCAAGAATTCCTAGCTAATGCTGATAATTTTCAAACAGATGTTTAACTCTTAGATTGGACCCTAACAGGTGCTAACAGTCCTGATCAAAGTGGACCTGGGAGTAATGACAATGAATAGGCAGTCCACTACCCCCGTACCACCAGAACTAGAGCCCCATTACCATATCCAGTTTAGCTTCATGTCTAGAACATCTTTTTTGTTGGTGTCACAGAAGATTCAATCAGTGTATTCTAAACTCTACCTGAAGGATAGACCAAAAGCGGTTAATCATTGTTTATAGAAATTGCTAATATTTAGCATTTTAAATGTTAATTGAAAATTCAGCACCTTTATTTAACACCAATTCATGCACTTATACTATGTATTTTAAGTGTGGGTGGTGTAATGGTGTAACATATTGACCCTCGACCCAGCCATCAATCAAAAAACAGGTGCATCCAGTCGAAGATATAGGGGTATCACCTTGACCTGTGAACGGGTTGAATTCGGTGCAATTGTGATGCCCACAGGAAGCATGTGGACATCAAACAATTATATGCAGATGGCTTGAGTTAGTTGGAGTTCGAGTAGCAGTTTGAGGCAGTGAGAACCAGCTTGAGACAGAGGGCTTGAGACAGAGGGCTTGAGCCCTCAGGACTCCGGTTAAACAGCCCTGCAGAATGAGGAAGAAGTGCTGCTATAGTCAGAGGAACTTGGGTTCAATATGTTGCAGTCTGTTCCGTCTCTGACTCACCTCTTACACATAACCTATATCAACCCTTTCGCAACCCTTTCTAGAATAAAGTGTGAGAGGTATATCTTTCTAAAGAAGTGTGTTCGTTCATTATTGTTGATTATGTTACCGCATGTATATGTATACATATAGTTGTATCATGGTTATACAACAATGGTTATCTATATAAAAAATGGTATCAGCAAGCCAGTTTTAAAATCTGGTTGAGGCCACAATGGTTTACTTTACTCAAAGACTTTTGGAAAAGCCATCAATCCATTCCTTCTGTATTTGTAGTAAGGTATACTTGTTACATATTTGATCTTTGATAGGCCGCATAAGTTATGTAGATATCAAAAACAGGATGCACTTGCATCTGAAGGTAAACAAAAGATGGTGGAAATGCCATGTGAATTACATCAGAGACATGCTAGAAGGAAGTGTAACCACGGGAAGCATGAGCATCCAAAAAATATATAAATACGGAAGATTTCAACCTCAAGCAGAGAGGAAAGAAAGAAAAAGGAGGTGGCAGAAGAGTGACTAGACATTATACCACCCTGGGCATTGGCCATGAGCAAGACAGCCCAGGATTGTGAATTAGAAAAAATCTGAAATGTATAAGACTTGCTAAGTCAAAATTGGATATAATCCCAGAAGAATATGAGTGTGCCTAGCAAAGTCCTCGGTAGAAGCACAATGAAAGAAGCACAAAGACATCCCTTTGCCAACCTTGTGGAAGCAGAGTGAAGAAGAAAGGTTCTCTGCTGATATCATATCTCTCTCTGGTGTAAATCTTAGCGGTTCCCTGTCTATCCTGACTCTCTCCTCCCACAAACTATTTTGAACCTTTCATATTTATTAAAGAAAAGGAGACGCATATATTTTTATACATATGTGTTGTCACTTTCTCCCAGGGTTTACAACAATCTTTATTCTTAGCCCAAGCTAGAGTAACCATTCAAAGAGAAGAGGAACTTTGAATTCATTTGTTTTAGAGGATGCAACTAGAATCATTGACTCTTTCTATCATTCCAGAAAATTCTTAACTCCTAAAGCTTTACTGGATCTCTATAAAATGTCACAAATTTCTGTCACCTTTTATCATTATTTTCATGGAAGATGTCCATAGAAGTTCCATATCTTCAAACCACCAATTTGGCTATTCCAGTTAAAATTTGATTCAAAATGTCTAATGAATTTTGTCCCTTCTTTCTTAATATCCTTGGCTCTTGACAAAAATTCCACACAAACATCTTCTTGTCAAGAACAGTGGAAATGTGAAGGGTTACCTACAATCTATTTGTTTTTAAATCGTACAGATTTGATATATGTATAAATAGGATTGGCATTAAATAACTGACATGGGTTGAAGTGTCATAAAATCCATCCAGCCAACTAACTAAACAACTCATCATAACCTTTTGGTAAGTAATGGCCAATTTTTCTTTGCTTAGGGTGATACTTAATTTTAAAAAAAGACAAAAAAACGAGTTGCTGGCTTCCCTAAGGTAGCCAGAAATCTAAAATAAAAAGCCTTTCTTTGAACAATATCATTAATATGGTTAGTGGGGACTTATTGTGTATGAGCAACTGCCAGTCTTTTAGAAAACCTTCCCTAGGCCTTGCACTCAGATTCAAGCATAGGTTCAGGATCTTGCAAGATCAACAAATGTAAATAATGTCTGCATTTTTCCTCTTTCTTGTACATGCACACACACACACGCACTCACAGAGATATGCACATACACACACACAGGCATGCAGAGACATGCACACACATACACTCACAGGGATGGACACACACACACACACATACAGAGACATGCACACACACACACAGGGATGCACACACAGACATATGCACACACAAACACAGACATACACACATGCACACACACATACACATACACACAGACATGCACACACACACATTTATATATCTGTTTCATTTACCATGTCTAAGTCTACATCATCAGTTAAGGATACATCCCTACTTATAATAAAAGTTACAGCCAATCTCCGAGTCTGGTTTTTTCATTTTGATTTAGGCAATTCTGACTTGTACTTAGCAAGTTTTGTTTTTCCGGGTCTTTTTTATTTGTATGTGCACTTCTGTTGTGCCATTTTATTCCATTTTACTTATTTGGGTTGGCACTGATTCTCCCCATATCTTCCCATTCACTCACACTGAGATTTTAATAAAAGCCCTAAAATCTAATAACGTAGATGGACACATCGGAATTGAGAGAAAGTAAAAGAAGTAAAAAGAAAAGTAAAACAAGTAAGCAAAGAAAAACAAAGAAAAACAAGGAAATACTTAATCAGAAAAGAATAAAAATCAAAAACAAAACATTGGAAAAGAAACTGAAGGAAAAGTTAAAAGAATCAGTTAATAAAAAAAGAAGGAAAAATATTTAAAAAAAAGAAAAATAAAAAAAATAAAGAAATAAAAAAGAATGGAAAAATAAATTTCAAAATAAGAAAGAAAAAGAAAAGACAGAAAAAGATATAAAGAAAAAATTACAAAGAAAATAGGAAACAGAAAAGAAAGATTAGAAGATGGAAAAATAAAAAGAAAATAGGACAACGATGAAAGACAAGGAAAAAGAGAGCAGAGAAAGAATATGAAAGAATGAATGAATGAAGAAAAGAAGAAACAAAAACATGTAATGACAGAAATTCTTTAAAAGTGGTGTTCTGGTTGAAAAGTATTTGGCAAGTGGAAGTGAGATGATGCCGCCAAAACCAGAATTGCTACTGCTAAATGGCAATCTAAAGTGGAAATCCCCAGCAAGATTTATTGAGCAGTAACAGAAAATTATCCTGCTCCATTCAAAGACTTTAGGAGGGCCATCACTCAACCAAGTGAATCCAAAGATATGCTTCTTTCAGTATAAATTACTTTTTACTAGAGAGGCTTTTCAGGAAACAAATAAAGATGGAAAAAATATGACTCCAAAAAGAACCCTAAAAATTCAAGAATAATGCTTATGACTACATGTCTATGCCCAGTAGCAAATCTCCTTTGAAAAAAAAAGTAGGAGTTATAGAAACCAAAGAACTTGAAGATATAGCCAGTTCTTGGTTATTGCTCTTATTGTTTGCCAGTATGTACCAGAATGATAACAGGATGTTGAGTAGAAATGATGTGTGGAGAACGAAAGGTTTTTTTTTTTCTCACTTATTAAAAGCTTTTGTTTTTTTAATTTCTTTTTGATAATTTGGCAAACTTTATTTAGAGTACAATAAACCAGAAGGTGAGGCTTAGCCAACACAAATGAAGTTGGAATGAAAAAAAAAAGAGAAAAAAGAAATCCTAAAATCCTTTAATAGAAAAGTTATGGGCAAATATGATAATAATCCAGATTATTTGTTGTTATATACTTATATACATTCATGCATTTTATTAATAGAAACATGCAGATTAAGAAAGTGGTTACAAACATAAAAAATGCAATTGCTTTAAAATATATATATAATATATATATATATATATATATTATAAAGCAATTGCAAACAGCCTCACATGAAATTTTAGCCCATTTCCATTTTTTTTGTTTGTAACTACTTTCTTAATATATATATAATATATATATAATATATATATATATATATATATATATATATATTGTTTGGCTTATTTGTTTTTCAGCATATCAACCCCTATGGCTTATTTAATGTCAGGATTTAATTATTTTCTAAATGATTGATTATAAATGTTTAATTTAGTATAAATTTTTTTCACGCTGTCATATGCTTTCTAATAACATCTAATGATAATCCTTTGTAAACAATTATAATCATCATCATCATCATCTGTGGTGTAATGGTTATTGTCGCAGGATATGAACATGGCGACACAAGTTCAAATCCTGGACCTGACTGATTGCATTTCACATAGCACCAATACCCTTGGGAAAGGTATGAATCCAAAATATTCTCCCTCCAGCTATGGGTAAATAGTAAGGCAGACTAGGTTCTTCAGACTTGGTGAGGCAACTAGTCTAGGAGAAGGAAAACTCTGAATTCAAACCTGTTAAACTCCGCTTAAAAATTGACCTTGTGTCATATCCTGCCCGAGTGGAGAGGTTGGTAAATATGATGATCATCATTTTTATCATCAAGTTGTGCTAATAGTTCTGAGTTTCTTGACTCTCTCTCTCTCTCTCTCTCTCCCCATCTCTATCATTCATTACTCTCAGCCACTCCTTCAGTCTGCATCTTATATCTGCACAGAGCTGATGTATATGTATCTTTGTTGGTCAGCCATCATTGCTGTGTCCAGGTGTAGGATTCCATTGGACAATATCACTCATGAGTTCATTCTTACATCTCCTTCAGTGACCACCACATCTTGGATGGCTAATGAGATAGGAGGACACAACTGCTGTTTCATGGAGAGCTGGTTCCAGGATTTCCTCAAAACAGCATGTGTAATTCCGACCCAACTTTTTCAGTAAGCATTTTATGTGGGTCTTGTTGGTACAGCTATACAGCAGTAATTACATGGCTAAAACCGAGAAGGAATCCTTTTTTATTTTATCAGAAAGATCAGATTTCCTGTATACCTATGCTGTCATTATATTTAGTCAATGAGATGTAGCTGCAGCAGTATGTAAAATGGTCTACAAATTTTATAGGCTTGCCATTTAGTATAGAAATGGTTCCCTCTGGTTTAAAGCATGTGAAATCTGTTCTGTAGTAATTCACTAAGAGATCAATGCTTCTGGCTGCTTGCTTTAGGCTATTCAGAAGGGATTTAACTCAGGCAGGTGTACTTGCATGAAGCACAAGGTCATCTGCATAGTCTGCCTCTGTCTGAGTATCTGCAGGATATTGTCTGCTTTATGTCTTTTTTTAATGTGGGACTATTTTTAAAATCATATCTATTAACATTTGTTGCATATAACCAATGTATCACCTTGCAAGACTCCAGTAATAATTTTGAAAAAGTGTTATATAACTACAATACGACTATACAAATATACAGATGCAGGGAAATACAAAACACTGACGATTCTCCATTGTTCAGGAACAAAATGGTTATTTACTTCTTGACTTTAGTTTTTCGACACAAGGAGAGAGAGACACAATTTTTACTATGCTGACTGTTCCTACATTGCCCACAGTCATCCCCCCAGCTTGACTGGCCTGGCCCAGAGTCGAATCTCAACTAACTCTTTTTTCAAAATCGCTAAATTCTCAGCCCATCGCTTCCGGGCATGACGTAATTCACACCCAGTCCCATATCCTATCTGGGTTTTTTATTATGACATTTGTGATTGTCATATCCTCTGCGCGTGAGCGTGAACTGTACTCAATGTGTGTGCACTTGCTCTAAAATCCGAATAGTTCAAAACCCAACCAAACCGAATGATAAAATATAATTAACGAAAAATGATTAATATAAAGAAATCATTCCATAATTATATAACAAAAGTTAGTATCACAATCAGGTAAGCAAATCATTGCTTTTATATTTTTGTTCAGCATCATTATAGTGTTAACAGTTTATTCAGAAAGACCATAAGTTAACAGTATTTGCTGCATTTTTCTTCTGCATTTTGAATCAAATGCCCTGGAGAAATCTATGAACATCAATCTTGCTTTAAGGGTTTTGCATGTACACCATTGATGATACAATGAATAGTCAGAATCAGAGAAGTTGTGGATCAATTTATCCAAAAACTGTTTTGATTTTTCTTTAGAAATTTTTTGATTTCAGGTTGGATATGATTGAAAAGCAGGGCATTATAAACTTTAGCAGAAGTAAGAGTTATGCCTATGTAGTTCTTAGTGATTCCAAGCTGGCCTTACTTGGGGAAGGGGAGGATACAACCATTTATCTATTTCTTTATTGTATTTTGTTTTTATGCAGTATTGCATAAACAAAAAAATATGTCATCAAATTTCCTTGTCTTTAATACTTCCAGAGGTATTTCATCAAAGTCTGGAACTTTTGTGCTTTAAAATCTTCCTCGTTTTGTATCAAGTTCTTCCTCCATCAATTTTGCTGTCTAGATGGTTAATGATTTTGTTTTTCAAGCAGAGTCTTGAAATCTTCTTTCCACTTCTGATGTCTTTCTTCTTGGCTGGTACTCTCTCGGTGCTTTTCCTTTTTATTCACTTCACTTTCTTTCCACTGGGCTAATTATGATTGTTAGTCTTCAACAAAATTCCTGTTTTTCTTTGATCTCGGATGTACTCAAATTGTTCTTTTTCTGATATTTTTGGTAGTTCTCTCTGGACTTCCTTAAGCTGCTTTGTATAGCTATTTGTTGAGTTTCTTTTATTAAGGTTTTTTTAACATTGTCTTGTTTTTCCCTAACTGCTATGGACTCCCAGGAAAATTGTCTACATTTTGCACTTAGTTTGGATGATAAGCACTCAACTGCTGCTTCTAAGTGGGCAGTTACACAATTTTCATATTTGTCATTTGGAGTATGTCTTTCAGATGGCTTTTGAAGAGTATCAAACTTGTTTATTACAGTTACCATATACTGATTTGGAGATATCACTATTGGCAAATGAGGACCAGTCATATTATTAAGTTTAAACAGTTTGTTTCTCATTTCTACATAGAATAAAATGAATCTTTGCTGAGATGATTCTGTGATTAGAGAGATACCTTCTAAAGAGGTGTATGTCCCACAAATCAAAGCTGATTGTCTACCAATCAAACCAAGTACCAAATGTAGAGTTCCTTGGAGTCAAAACTGTTATATAATTAAGGAATGATTTTTTCATTTTGATCATTTACGTTAATTATATTTTATTATTCAGTTTGGTTGGGCTTTGAACTATTCAGGTTCAGCTGCATAGTCATTGGGTACAGTTTTAGGCTCACACGCAAAGGATATGACAATCTCCTTTGTCATGATAAACCCCAGTCAGGAAATGAGGCTGGAGTGTGAATGACGTCATGCCCAGAAGAGATGAGCTGAGAATTGGAGGATTTTAAAAATACAGCTGTTGGGATTTTGAGATTGGACCATGTAGGCAGACAGTTGGGTTCTCTGGCATTGAGGCAGACAGTTGCGTTGAGATTTGAGATTGGACACAAAAGGTTGAGTTTCTGCCATGGAGGCAGAGAAGTTGAGTTGTCTGCCATTGGGGCGTAGAGTTGGATTTGGGTCATTGAAGATGTAGTTGGGTTTTTTGGATCTCTACTGACAGAGATCATAAACATCACGAGATGCGCCAAGTGGGGAATGGTTAGCATAGTATGATTACGAAAGACTTTTAAGAATTGTGTCTCTCTCCTCGTGTCGAAGAACCAAAGCCAGAATTAATAAACTGTTCATACCTGAAAAACAGAGTCTGCCTGTATTTGCATAACCCTGTATTTCCTAGTATTTGCATTTGTGTATTACCGTTGGATTGATATCATTATAATTATCGTGGGTATGCAACAAAAAAAATGTATATTAATGAAAGTATAATACAATATAGATAAAAAGGTGTTGAACATCAGTCTGACTGCCAAAGTGTTCGGCTGGAATAAACTTCACCACCAAGAGGAATATTCTCCCAGTATTAATAGCAACTGGAAGAGTTCATTACAGTCCATAGGTTGGGTACCATAACATTACCATATACTGATTTGGAGATATCACTATTGGCAAATGAGGACCAGTCATATCATTAAGTTTAAACTGTTTGTTTCTTATTTCTACATAGAGTAAAATGAATCTTTGTTGCGATGATTCTGTGATTGGAGATACACCTTCTAAAGAGTTCAAAGCTGATTGCCTACCAATCAAACCAAGTGCCAAATGTAGAGTTCCTAGGAATCAAAACTTAAAGCTGCTAGCCAAGAAGAAAAACATCAGAAGTACAAAGAATATTTCTAGCAGCTACCAACAGGGAAATTGTGTCAATTCTGCGACAAATTCTGTAGGTCTGTAACAGGTTTGAGTATCCATTAGAGACTGCACGAGAGTAATGTCAATTAAAAAGAGAAGGTAACTTATTTGTCAGGCATGCAATAGGGCTTACAAGGATATACTTCGAGTGAGGAATCACATTTATTCCTGAGAGTGCTCTTAGCAAATAAAGGAGATGCCCTCTTTTGCAAAAAAAAGTATCTGTCACTGTTTTATATATCATTTGCTTAATTTTTTGAGATGAAGCCTGATATTTTTATCCCTTAGAATATTTGGACTATTGTCTTCAACACTGTTTCAGCTGATATGCCCTTCGACCTTCTTCAGGTGTATTATATCGAACTCAGAAACCTACACAGCCTAATTACAAAATGAGCTTAGGTAAAAAATCATAAATAATATTACATAGTATTTGACAGGCTGTTGGAGACATGAGGTTTATAAGTCCCCAAAATTCCCTCTGGATAAAGAGTTGGTCAAAAAGTGCTACTGAGATCATCTGGAGGTCACAGGTTCAATTCCATCTTTAGGTAAGATAACAAAGAATACTTACTATAGGTTAACACTTGTACCCAGTCATGTTTTCTGGAATCAGAACAATCTACCTCAGTGGATTGAATAAAAGTTTCAGTTCAAAGTTTTGTGTAGGCTCCTTAGTTTGACAAAATACACCTGAAGAAGCCTGAAGGGCATATTAGCCAAAATGTTGTGAGTATAACCATGATGATGAAGACAATAATTCAAATATTCTAAGTGATAAATACTATATATATATATATTGAGAAAAGGTAGATTTTGGTAAATCTGACAAGGTGAGAAAAAAATGTGGAAAAGTGAATAAACCAAACACTGACGACAGAAGTCTCTTTTTTTAAATAAAGATAAAATATAGCATCGGGTTTATCCATTTTTCCACTTATTTTTCTCACATATATATATATATGTATATATATATATATATATATATATATATATATGTGTATTGAAATGAGTAGGTCCATGAAGAAATTTGTATTTTTTCAGGATTTATTTTTTTACTTCATTCTTACATACATGTATGCTTGCAGCTTGTTGCTTTCCTCAGGGAATAAATATGGCACAAGGCCTTGTTGATGGAGTTCTCAATGAGACTTGAACTCACTAGTGTTTGCAGTTTGAATGGTTTTCAGTTGGTTATGGGTTTATATGGAGGTCTCTTCTCTCTTTTTCTTCAAGTATGTTTACCTTAACCTACTGTTACCCTTCATTGGTCTTTGATTGTTAATATGTGTGTGTGTGTATGTGTGTGTGTTGGAGTGATTTCGGGTTTTTTCTTTATGTGTGTGAGTGAGTGTCTTGAGTTTTTTGGTGGGGTTTGTGTATGTGGTAGTATGGTTTGAAATTTACTGGTAATTATTTTTTACTAATAATTTTTGTGTTTATATATATATATATATGTATATTCGTGTCCATGTGTGTGTGAGTATGATTTATGTTTTATCCAACTTTGGTTTAAATTGATCAGTAATTTTTTTCCTTTATTTGAAGTCGCATGTTGTCATTAGTTTACCTTGACTACATTCATATAGGTGTTTCGATACATTTAATTTTCTATTTCTATTATTGTAATATTGCTCTTGTGAAGTGATATTCTTGTATTATGGGCCAGTGTTGACCCTATTTATATTTCTTTGCACTGCCATATTCGATTATGTAGACTACGTTTTTTGAGTTGCAGCTCAAGTCTTTATTTATTCTGAATAGGTATAGGATTTACCTTCTATAATTATATCACATATTTTGCATGTTTTTTCCTTGGATTTGGTAACTCCTTATGTTGTGTTTTTTCTGAACATGGAAGTGATGAGTATTCTTTTAAAATTTTTGGGCGGTCTCTGACTTTTAATGATTTTTGTTGTGTCTAGTATTTCTTTGATTTGTCATTGTTTTCAAGTTCCTCTAGATTTTTTATTATTTCTGTGAATAGTTCTGGGTTGTTTTTGTTGTAGGTTGCGACGTATGCTAGGGTTTTCTCGTTGTTGCATTTTTCTGGGTTCCGTAATTCTCTTCGTGTTATTTTTTCTGCTAATTCAAACCCCTTATTTATTAATGTTGTTGGGTTTCCTCTCTGGTGTAGGGTTGTGTGTAATTCTTTATGGTGAAGTTTTTGAGGTTTTTATCTGTGATTTTTGTGCATATGAGACGCTGCAGCATCTCATCAACTGAAAAAGACATCGACACACGGCTAACGAAGGCATGGACAGCTATCGATAGGCTTTCGATCATTTGGAAATCAAACCTGACCGATAAAATAAAACGCAGTCTCTTTCAGGCTGCGGTCGTGTCGGTGCTGCTGTATGGATGCACTACTTGGATGCTGACTAAACGGTTGGAGAAGAAGTTAGACGGCAATTATACAAGAATGTTGTGAGCAATATTAAACAAGTCCTGGCAGCAACACCCCACAAGGCGCCACCTGTACAGTCACCTACCACCTGTCACGAAAACTATACAAGCTAGATGAAGCAGATATGCTGGACACTGCTGGAGAAGCAAGGACGAGATCGTAAGTGATGTGCTCCTGTGGACCCCCGCATATGGCCAATCAAAAGCAGGATGACCAGCTCGACCATACATACAGCAGCTATGTGATGATATGGGATGTGACCCTGATGACCTGCTGGAGGCGATGAATGATAGGGAGAAGTGGAGAGAGAGGATCAGGGATATCCATGCTAGCCGCACTACATGATGATGATGATGATTGTACATATTCTATGCGCTAGTTTAAGGGATGGTTTTTATACATTTTGGAGGGGGGTGGCTATTGAAATGGAGGTATTTTTTGGGTGTCTTTGAGTTTGTGGTAGATATCTGTGATTATTTGGCCATTTACATTTTTTTATAAGGATGTCTAAAAATGGTAGTTCTTTTGAGCTGTGTTCCAAAGTAAATTTTATTTTGGGGTGTAGATTTTGTAGTAGGTTGTGTAATTCGTTATTGTTTTCCTATGGGCATTTCCAGAATATGAAGCAATCATCTAAATATTTTTTCCATGATTTGGTAAATTCTCCTTTTATATTATTGCCATATTTTTTATCTATTATTTCATATAGGTTTTCTTCTAAATATGCTAGAGTTAGAATAGCATATGTTGGCGCCATTTTAGTTCCCATAGCTATTCCTAGTGTCTGGATATAGTTAATGTTATTAAATTGGAAGGAGTTATTATTAAGGATTATTTCTATACCCTCTATGATAATTCTTTTGTTAAATCTTGGGTGTAATGTGTCTGGGTATTTATCTATCCAAAAATCCAATGGCTTGTTTTCCTAATTCATGGGGGATATTACTATTTAGGTTTGTGACATCACATGGGACTATGAGTGTTTTGGGATTCATTTTTTCTGGTGTAGAGTTTAGAAAATCTATATTGTCTCTAATTTAACTTTTTATTTTGTTTAGAAGATGTTGTCGTAAAATGTCAATTAGTTTGCTAAATCTGTTAGTTGGGCATCATAGGCCTACTCCAATGGGTCTAAATATGAGCTCACTCGGGTTTGGAATTCTTATATATTCTGATTTTTGTGTTTCTACGGATTTTTTTATTCATTTGGACAAGTGAATTTTTGGTAGTCCATAGAAGTTACTCGTTTTAAAGATATAATTTGTTAAGAAGTCTTTTTCTTTTTTAGTTAATGATTTATTGTGTCTTTTTCAGAATTTTGTGTTTTTTGATATGATATTATTGTCTATGTTTGTATCTATTAATTTGTAGTTGGTTTCATCTTTTTATATTTCTATGATTCTTGTTTTGTAGTACGTCTTATCTAAGATGACTACAGCAGGATATACTGAGCTCTCTAGCCATGGTAGGGTGACCTGTCTTAAAGAAGGAAAAACTCTGAATCCAAAGCACAAGAGATCTTGGAGTGTAAACCTAAATCCTGCTATTGTATGACTGACAATAACTCTAAAGGCATATGTCAGCAGAGTTACAATAAGGCCAAAGATTATTTCAGTCTTGTGGAGAATATAGCAATGTCAACAGGAAAACATAGATTCAAGTTTGTAGAGTACCATAGTGAGATGGAAACCTGCAGAGTTTTGATTACTGGTTATCTTGCCTTGGCTTGTCACTCAGAGAATTGAGTGGTACAAGTATTTGCTACTTAAATCTCCTAAAGTAGAAATGTTTCTTTTTTCTCCTTCCTGAGAATCAAGATCTGGTAATCATCAGTGAAGATATAGTAATCCTTTTATATATATATACATATATATATATATATATATTTTAAAATAGGTAGGTCCACAAAGTGATTTGTATTTTTTGAATTGGTTTAAAATAACAAAATAAATAAAATAAAAAAAATTCAAAAAATACAAATCTCTTCATGGACCTACCTTTTTGAAAAGAAAAAAAATATATATATATACATATATATATATATATATATATATATATATATATATATATATATATATATATATGTTTTTTAAATAATTAGGAGCACAAAGAGATTTGTATTTTTTGAATTGATTTAAAATAACAAAATAAATTAAAAAAATGAATAAATTCAAATAATAAATTCAAAAAATATGAATCTCTTCGTGGACCTACCTATTTTAAAACATATTTTTATCTTTCTTTGGACCTCCAACAAACATTTTTATATATATATATATATATATATATATATATATATATATATGTATGTATGTATGTATATGTACATATATAAGATAAGATCAATAGGAATGATCATTTCAAAGTCAAGGATAAAATTGCTCCTTAAAAACAGACCAGTTAAAAGAATAATTAAAAAAAAGTTTATATATATGTATATATATATACATGGTTGTTGTAGGTCCAAAGAAAGACTAAGGATATATTTTAAAATAAGAAGGTCCATGAAAAGATTTGTAATTTTTGAATTTTTTTTTTCTTTCATAAGTGTTATGTTTCCAGCTTTTTACTTTCATCAGAGAACATATGTGGCACAAGTCCTTGTTAATGGGGGTATTCAATGAGACTTGAACTCACTCTTATTTCCAGTATAAATGACCTTTGGTTGGTCAAGTTGGTTTATATAGAGGTCATTGTTCATCTTTCCTGGAGTGTTTTTATTTTGGTCTGCTTTACCCGTCTTCGATATTTGATATATATATATATATATATATATATATATATATATATATATATATTCTCCTTTAGGTAAAAGAATACTTTTGTAATAATAATAAGCTCATCTCATTCCCTTTTATCCTGTAATACCAGTTTTGACCCCAAATTTTCCTGTGGTAGTCTCTAGTGACCTTAGAGATCAACATAGTCAATCTCATAGCTATTCTCAAATTATATGAATAGATTAATTTTCACCTCAGAAACCACAGGTTCTACTGCCTATAAGTTAAATTCAACAAATAAGCAATCATATGCTGTATAAGCTTTTTTATGCTATTTTATGATATTCTGATAAACAATTCTGAGCAATTCTAATAATGTTTCCTTTATAAAAAGAAAATAATACTCCGAACATAATTATGTAGAAAATAATGAACTCTAACATTTTCTTGAAAAGCAGACAAAATAATCAGTAGAGTTGGCGACCGTAGTCGAAGGCGACCAGAAGGCTCCCTTTTCTATAGCTACTATACCACGGTGTAGGGGTAGGCGCTACTTCTTTCCCTGGATTGCTCCTCTTTACCCTCAATACATACCTTATATTGCTGAGTGTTAAGCAAGGAGGTATCAAGTACCATTTTTAAAGTCTTTGGTATGATGCAACCTGGGATTGAACCCAAGTCTCCCAGACCATTGGAAAACATTCTACCCACTAGGCTAATGAGCCGGTTAATATGTAAGTTACCAAAATACTGCAAAAATGGAACATCATTGCAATTTTTTTTTATTATTGAAATAGTTTCCAGCCCACTGACTGACTGATTAACAAACATCTGATCACTGGGAAAAAAGGGTTATAAACTGCTTCTGTTGTATAATCATAACGATAATGATATCAATCACAACAGTAATACAATACATACACAAATACAAAACACAGCCAAAAACAGGCAGACTCTGTATGAACAGGTACGAATACATTTATTAACTTCATGACTTCGGTTTCTTCGACACGAGTAGAGAGACACAATTCTTAAAAGTCTTTCCTAACCATACTATGCTGACCATACTATGCTGACCATTTATGCTGACCCTCCCCAATGCACAGCGCATCTTGTGATGTTTAAGATCTCTCTGTTGGTAGAGATCCGAAAAACCCAACTACATGCCTCAACGGAAGAGAACTCAACTCTCTGTCTGTCTGCATGGTTTAATCTCAACTTCTCAACTGACTCTTTTTCAAAATCCTTAAATTCTCAGGACCATCTCCTCCGGGCATGATGTCATTCAAACTCCACCCCCACTTTCCTGTCTGGGGTTTTATTATGACAATGGTGATTGTCATATCCTTTTTGTGCAAGCGTAAACTGCACCAATTGACAACACACCTGAACTCTTAACCCGAATAGTTCAAAGCACGACTAAACTGAATGATAAAATATAATTAACAAAAAATGATTAATATAAAAAAAAAATCATTCCTAAATTATACAACACTTCCCCCATCTCCCTCTACTATTTGTTCCTTACAGTTATGTATAATCTTAATAAGATATTTGTTTCTAAAGTTAAAAGTCTCTAAAAATATTGGTAATTCTGTTGGGTTACTTATTTCCTGTTTGACAGAGTACCATTCTAAAGTTATCTTTCTGATTATATTAATGAATGAAACTGCAGGAATTTATGGTTTTCAAACATAAGTTTGATTTGAGACCACTTAAAAATGAGATTTTGCTATTTGCATATCTGGGTGGTTTTGGGCACTGATTTGTGGCTCAAATTACTCAGTTTTTACCTTTTCTAATCCACTTGGAAATTTAAATTTTCCATTTGAAAAAGAAGACAGATTAAAATAGTATCATCAGTATAAACTTTTACATGACAAAAAAAAAAGTCACAGAACCAGAGAAAAGAGAACGTAATTTTTTTACTCTATTTTTTTGGTTTGGTCTGGTTGGTTTCTTTGTTTAATGGCATATCAACCTTTGTAGGTTATTTAATGCCAAAGCTATTCTCTCAGAAGAACAGTAGTTGTACTATTTAACCCATAGCTGGGAGGATAAGGGGGTTCATACCTTTCCCAAGGGTATTTGCCTGAAAGTGAACGTAATAGCGCGACTGGAGTTCGAACTCACGTTCTACGATCCCGTAGTCCAGCGCTTTAACCATTACACCACGAGGACACCCCTCTATTTTTGGACTTAATCATTATAATTTATTGTAACCATAACTTTGAGATATTGAATGTGTCTCTAACTTTTAAAACTGCACAATTTATCACAAAGCAACATATAGTATAGAAAGTGCTGTATTCCAAAAGTCTCCGACAATCAATACAAGGCCAGGTTTTTGCAACATATCACTTTTCGTTGTCAAATTTATACTCGGAGAAGGCGGGATATTAAAAGGCATAACAAAAAAAGCAAAAAAAGAAATAATAATAAGTCTAACTATTACAGTAAAAAACAAATTATTTAATTTGCGTGTTTCTCTCACTTGTCCTGTAAGATTTTTTTGTGGATTAATGAATTTATTTTAAAGCTGCTATTCTCATAGATTGTCTTCTTTTCCTTGCATATATAAATGTACAAAATTACTCCCTCTCTCTCTTTCTCTCTCTCACACACACACACACACATACACACAGTCACAAAATTTTTCTCTTGCTTCTTTATCATTTTCTTGTTTCTGTCTCTTGCAACACCCTATGCTTCTTTTCTCTTTTCCTTTCCGTCTGTCTGTCTGTCTGTCTCTCTCTCTCTCTATATATATATATGTATATATATATATACATATATATGTATATATGTCCATTTCTCTCTCCCCCCCCTCTATCTCTGTCTGTCTCTCTCTCACTCAGTCACAAAAAAAATTTCTTTTTCTTCTCTATCATTTTCTTGCTTTAGTCTCCTATTACATCCCATGCTTCCTTTCTCCTTCTTTCTCTCTCTCTCTCTCTGTATATATATATATATATATATATATATGTCCATCCCACTCTCTCTCTCTCTCTCTCTCTCTCTCTCTCTCTCTTTCTTTCCTTCTTTCTAGTATGCTATATAAACTCTTAATATATGTTTATCATTGTAGATGAAATAATTGGAATTTATAAGAATGCAAAAAGAGAAAGGATTGATCCTATTATCTGAATTTTATTATACAGACATATCTTCTCAGTATTCAGCTTATTTCATTCACTTTTTCTCTGTTGTACATTGTATTTGTAAACCCACTTATAAAATTGTTTGTTTTTTCTAAATCCAATATCGGTAATTCTTTTTTACATTCCATTTTTTACTTTGAATCCCACAAATTCTTGTCCCTGGCAAAATGATTTTTTATTATTTTTTTCTTTATTCTTCATTCTTAAAGAACAAGTCTCATCATTTCTGATACTTCTTAATCAACAACTCTTTACAATCTTCAATTCCTCTGTTAAGATTGAAGAATTAATAAGCTAAAAAAGAATACATAACTCTCTGGAATCTTTTGGTTTACCATTTTCTTGAATATTTCCATTCCTGCAGTTGAATTTCTTTTATTCAATAAGTGCTAATCTTATTACGAATTAGACATACCGAATGATGGCTGCCACTCATATGTTTTTAGTATCTACCAAAGGTACATACACATGTCAAAACATATTCTTGTAAGATTAGTAACAGGCCCACTGTCAGATAAGCTGATAATGATCAGACCAATGCATATGTACATATGCATCTCTCTCTCTCTCTCTCTCTCTCTCTCTGTGTGTGATGCTGATTGTGAAACATTACAAGGTGATTTTCATTTTTTCAAATCTTGTTTTCAATAACGATTGCAAAAATACAGTATCCTGCCATTTTTAGATTTCTCTTAGTTGCAAGTAATTTGTTTCATTTATGCTTATGGCACAAATGAAACAAGAAAATAATTTTATCATCTGGTCCATCCATATATTCATAAGATGCATTTTAAGTAAAACTTTCTGGAGGCAAAAGAAAAGTTTGTCCATTCCAATGAAAAGGATTTTGAAATGTATTGAAGTATCTACATGTTGATATATTGAAACAGATATTTTTTTTATCCTAATTCATAAAAAGAAATTATTAAATACTGACTGAAGTACCCATTTATGTCTGGTAAGAGATCAAGGCTTTTATTGAAGTTGGTTATAATTAATAATAATTAAATAATACTTTTGTACTGATAGTGAATTGGTAAGTTTTTATTTTGTCCCTCAAGTAATATGGAACTGCAAGACACAGATTCCTGAAAAGTTCTAGAATTTGGCAGGAAAATCATTGTTTGTTGACACTTGATAGGATCCTTAAACAATGCATTTTTAATAAATTCTTCAGGATTATTTCATATTTTTAAAAAATATCCTATTTTGAAAATTTCTCAGCCATTAAAGATGGACATCAAGAGGTTACAAATTGTGTTATGATCGATTAATATTTATAGCAGAAATAATTATATCTTCTTTATAGTTTTTTTGAAAATTGTAGTTCCCTGAAAAATGCTGCTGAGTTTTGTGAAGAAATTCTTTAAAAAAATTTACCTGAGTGATTTATCCATGTAAGCATATTTTCTTTTTGTTTGGAATATTCATCCTAGTTTGAAAATACTACCATCTGTTGAGGACAGACAAACTATACTGCCATCTGTTGAGGACAGACAAACTATACTGCCATCAGTTGAGGACAGACAAACTATACTGCCATCTGTTGAGGACAGACAAACTATACTGTCATCTGTCATGGACAGACAAACTATACTGTCATCTGTCATGGACAGACAAACTATACTGCCATCTGTTGAGGACAGACAAACTATACTGTCATCTGTCGTGGACAGACAAACTATACTGCCATCTGTTGAGGACAGACAAACTATAGTGTCATCTGTTGAGGACAGACAAACTATACTGTCATCTGTTGAGGACAGACAAACTATACTGCCATCTGTTGAGGACAGACAAACTATAGTGTCATCTGTTGAGGACAGACAAACTATAGCGTCATCTGTTGAGGACAGACAAACTATACTGCCATCTGTTGAGGACAGACAAACTATACTGTCATCTGTTGAGGACAGACAAACTTTCTCATTTTATATGACAGCAACACCTGTTCAGTTTAGAGTATAATTTTTGATATTTTGCAATTTAAAAAAAATATCCATGATTTTGAAATAACTTATACTCTATTGGACTCAGGAATAGCCTATTAATGTTAAGATTTACTTGAAGATGATATAGAACATAAATATTAAGTTGGAGAATTTAAAATAAATGATTATTATTTTGTCATTGAAAGTATGAAAATAATATCGGGAAATGAAATTGCTTTTGGTTCATTTAAGTTAAGTAAACTTGTCGACCTTAGTCGAGGGTGGTCAGAAGGCTCCCTTTTCAATAGCTACTACACCGAGGTGTTGGGGAGGCCACTACTTCATTCCCTGGATTGCTCCACTATACCCTTAATCCTTATCTTATAATGCTGAATGTTAAGCAAGACAGCATCAAGTAACATTTTTTGAGTCTTTGGTATGACTCGACCTGGTATTGAACCCCAGTCTTCTGGACCATTAGCGAACACTCTACTCATTAGGCCAAATCTATTATAATTAACTTTATATTTGTTTTCAATGTGATGTGATCTTTGAATTCAAAAAGATGAAGCTACTATCAAAGGTAAGATTCAGCCTAGCCACACTTCATACCTCTCAAATTACGATTCTGTTTGGTTGTATCAGAAGTATATTTGTTTTTTAATCAAGTGAGAATTTCTAGGAAACCTCTCAAGAGTATCTTTTTATGATCCTATCACTTGTGAAATCTTTTGAGTGCTGGTGATCGAATGTTGCACTTAAAAGAATCATAATTGACAACTGAGAATCTTCTGATTCTGCATTTTATTTCCAGGGACAAGTCACTTCTCTTAATACAATTAAACTAGTTTTGGACAGTAGGGACAGATATTATTACATTTCCTTCCACTTCCCAGATTCCATGAGCAGCTTTTACAGCTATAAGGCCTGATTTAAAATAATACCTCAAAACTGCCAAAATCTCAATACTTGTATCCATCACGATAACATCTGAAACTAATGTCACAGTTAAATAGTACTGAATATATGTGTGTATATATATATATATATAAATATATGAATCATTGATCGTTTTTAGATGTATACAAGAAATAAGTCTGGGAAATGTGAAAATACATTTTATACTCCATCATGGAATGAGTATGACCCTATTTTTCTCAGAGGAGTGAGACATTTGCATTTTACTATCATTAAAGTTTGGAGCACAATTTGCTGATTTTAAAATGGTCGTCTGTTAATTGTAACAGACGACCATTTTAATATATATGCTCCCCCATGGGGGTTGAGCACTCTGGTGAAGGAATTGTCGGCCGCCGCCGCTTGCATAATGCAAAGCTCTTCGAAAGAATTGAGCACTCTGGTAGCCGATAGGGTATAAAAATGTAAACAAACGGCTGCTGCTGCTGTTGCTAAATAAATAACTTAAAAATTCCCTTAGCCAACATGGTCCACTTGTTGGCTGAGCGGTCTGAGACTTAGCCTAACGTAAAGTTGGACGAGTTTCGATCCCGGCTTCGAGCATCCTGCGTGTCTAGCCACACTGAAGAGTTCTGATAGAACGAAACAGTCTGTCTGTGGATGACTATATATATATATATATATATATATATATAGATAGGGTGCAGAAGCAAAATATGAAATAAATTTTAAAACATCTTTTTAGTCTGATAAGTCTAATTTTTTAAAAAAGCACAATAAATCATGATTAGCTCTATTATTCAAGCACTTTTTCATTAAAATTCAGCCCAATATAAGTGAGTAAAAAAAGAAACAACAAAGAATCTATGATTTGCTTGATGCAGATACCAAGCCAAAAAAAATTTCCGCAATAACTGGAGTTTGTTTATTGCTTCATTCAAGCTCAGACTTTAACCACCCTGATTACGCTATATGGGGTTTTTTAGAAAACAAAACAAATGCAACTTCCCATCCAAATATTGGTTCATTTAAGACTGCTATTGAGGAGGATTGAAATAAAATGTCTGGTGAATTTATTTTGAAGGCACGCAAATTGTTTTGAAGGCATGTTGATACAATGATTGAAAAAATGGCAGTCATATGAGTAAATTTACTGTTTTGTGTTTTTATCTTTTTATTTTGTTGTTTATCTTTTTAAAATTAGAATTAATCTTTTTTTATTATTGAGTCATTTATAATTATACTAGAATATTAGTAATTTTGCTTCTGCATTCTGTAATAATATCTATGATTTAGTCGAATCATCGATAGTCTTTAGAAATAAGCTTTGACATTAAAAACCAGTAAAAAACTAAAATATTCCTTAAACACCCTAAGATATTTATATATATATATATATTAAGGAAGCATACTTTGTGTAATAGTTATGGTCATTAGAAAGGGAACTGGCTATTTAAGTTCAAATTCTGGACAAGGCTGTTTATCTTTCATTTTATGGTAATGCCTGTGGGAAAATAGTTGGGCAGACTGGCTCTTTAGTCTTTGATAGATTACTATTCTATGAGAAGGAAAATTCTGAATCCAAACCAGCGGTAATCTGCTTAAAAATTGATCTTGTGTCACATTTTACCAATGGAAGAGAGGACGGATAAATGCATACATAAAGGGTCATCAAAAATAAAAATTATCATTTGATCCCAGTCATGAAAAAAAAAAGGACAATCATGCATTTACATTTCATTTAAAGAAATCTTCTAACTTTGAATTTTTTCTCTATCGTATAATTAGTCAGACTTGATCTTCATTAGTGATGCATAATGACTATGCTAAATATCTGAGCTGAATGTTGAGAATAAAACCTTGTCTTTCGATGAGTAAACATGGTTGACTAAAGAAAGCGTGAAGAGTAGAAAGAAATTAATTTTGTTATGGTATTTATTAACCAGTTGAGTGCCCTAAAGCAGCACATCTGCACTAAGTAAGCTGGTGCCAGGAATATGTATCACCAGAAACAGCTCCATTATTATTACCCATTATTGATCAGGAATCTCAACTCTTATGTTGTAATAGGAATAAATAAAAGGCTGCTCTATACAGCACACATACATCCATTATTCACTGCATATTATTTCCTTTATCAAAATTGTTGGGGGTAACATATTTGGATTAGAATCGATTAAGTACAGTAATGAATTACTTTAAAATACTTCTAACATGCATGTCGACTGAGAACATTAGGAATTCTTTCTGATTTATTTTGGCCTTAAAATATCTGATTTTGTTTTATTTAACAGCATATCCTCCCCTTTTAGGTTATATAATGCTAAAATTTGATAGAAATCATTTGCATACTGTTATATAGTTTTAAGAATTCCTGTCTATAACTAGAAATTTATCCATGATTTTATGTTTCAAGTTAGTATTCTTATTTGATTGAGAGGATTTATTTATTTTCTTAAGGAAATCAAAAATTCACCCACCTCAAAAGTCAAATCAAAAACTTCTACAAAATCATCTCCATCATATTCTAAAACTTGTTCAATATGCCTGAAAATAAAATAATTAATAGCAAAGTAGAATAAAAAAATCTTGGCATCAAAACAAAAAATAAATGAATTGAAACAAGGTGTTAAAAATTGGGCACTTAAGATTTTATCATAATGGAGATTATGTGTATGTCTGTTTGTAAAACTACATCACCACTGTCATTACAATTCCCTTAGTTATTTATGTCGCATTCTCCATGATTTTAGTTTTATTAAAATCACAATTATTAATAAAACCGTTTTATATTATTAATACTGTTGGCCTTATCAACATAACAATAATCATTTGTTTGAACACATTTATTGGGTTTCAATATTCCTATCTTATTACAAGAATTTTAAGATAGGTTTATTTGACCTATACGTGGGACAACTACTCCAAATCAGAGTGAACCTAGGTTTACAAGCAATGAAAGATTTTTTTTCTATTTTCCACAGAGCTCAAGAATTGGAGCCTCAGTGCTAGATGCAGTTTAGTGGCATACACTTGGCACTCTTATTGGGGAGTCCTAACTTCTTTATAAAAGATATGGTTGGTATATTCTAAGCTCTACAAACAGTTCTATCAAAGTATCTATGTTTATATATTTATTTATTTGCCAGGTCAAGGATTGTTCCATGCTACTGGTACAATAGTGTATATTATTTAGAGAGGAGATGGAATTGCTCAGCATGTGCTAAGGGATATAAAGATGAAAATTATTTATTCATTTATTTATTCATTTTATTAAATTCATGCTAATCATCATCATCATCATCTATGAAAAGCTGATGGTGTTATAACTGACCTGTTCCCTATGGCTATGCTGGACGGAAGAATCAGTGTAAATGAGTAAAAATTCACTATTACATTCACATTCAGACTAATAAGTAAAGTAAAGTTGATGACCGTAGTCGAGGACAACCAGAAGGCTCCCTTTTCAATAGCTACTACTCCGAGGTGTATAGGAGGGCACTACTCCTTTCCCTGGATTGCTCCACTTTACCCTCGATACGTACCTTATATTGCTGAGTGTTAAGCTAAGAGGTATCAAGTACCATTTTTAAAGTCTTTGGTATGACGCGACCTGGGATTGAACCCAGGTCTCCCGGATCATTGGCGAACACTCTACTCACTGGGCCAGACTAATACTTTTGGGAAATACCCCTTATCCTCCAAGCTATGGGTTAAATAATAGCATTACTGTTCTTCAACTACAATGGATTTAGCATTAAATAACCCCCAAAGATTGATATGCATTGAAATAAGGAAACAAAAACCAGGACCTGTTCACCAGGACAGAAGGGGTCCTCAGGAGTACGTCGCTTATGAGTTCATGCTCACTTCTCCAGCAGTGTCCAGCATGTCTGGTTCATCTAACTTGGATAGTTTTTGTGATAGATGGTAGGTGGCCATACAACTGCTTCTTTGTCAAGTGCTGCCGCCAGGAATTGTTCACTATTGCTCACAGTGCTCTTGTGTAATTAACATCAAACTTTTTCTCTATATGTTTAGTTAATGTCCATGTACTGCAGCCATATAGCAATATCAATGCAACCACAACTTGGAAAAAATGCTTTTTATTTTATCGTTCTGGTCTGACATCCATATGACTGATAACCTATTGATAGCTGTCCATGCCTTAAAAAAATGTAGCCTACTACAAAATACAAGGTAAATTCAACTCCATCTTTGGCAGAGTTCAAGTGACAGACATTTTGTTTTTTTTACTATATTGTCATTTTAAAATGCATGAAACATTTTATTTTTGTAAACTCCAGCTGTACATTTTCTGTGCTTTAAATGTAAAAAGACACATACTGAAATTCCAAGTAACAGTTGAACTTTGTTAAAGAAGCCAATATTTTTGGACTTTACTAGAAATAGAAAACCTAAGTTAACATAAAAATAGAATGCCTATAAGGATGCAACAAAAACCCCATAAATAAGGACTCTGATGACTTTTAAAAAAAAGTAATTGTGGATTTTAACAAAGATAAAACTTAATACAAACAGTCGGAGAAAGGAGAAGAAATTTTTTTTTTCAAAAGCCATGGGAAGCAGCATGGTGGACGTAAAGGCAAGTGGACATAGCTTGGACAGTTCAATGTCATGCCTAACCAGTTTCTGGGCGTATGAATCCTACAGATCAATGGGCAGGATCAAATAGTTTGATTGTGGAACTACTGCAGTTCATCTATAAGGGTGGCTTCTATAGATGAGACTAAAAACACAGCCATCAAAAGATTACCATGATATATATATATATATATATATATATATATAATGATAATCCAGCAAAAAACAATACATCATAGAGAGATTTTTATAAAAGCAATATAATTAAAATGGTTTAACTTAAAGTGTAAAGCATTTTCCAGACCAATTTACAACTGAAAGATGATTTTATTGGGTTTTTGTTCACTCAGAACATTGCCTTTTCATCATCTAAATCCTCTGTATAACAGAGATAACTATGAAATCCTAATTAGAACCCTTCATTTCTTCTTAAACAAGTAGCAATATCATTATGGGATAGTGTTACAATATAAACCAAGCAGTTTAATGGATCATCTAGTTTTAGATACAAAAGTCTGGCTTAATATCTAATAATGCCTCTTATTCTTAGTTAAATACAAGCTTTTTAGATTCATATAAAGATGAAAAAAGCAAAGAATATGAAATATCCTGAATAACACTGAATATGCAGAAACTGAAATGGATGAGTACAATACATAAAGATTATTTTTGTCCAAATTTCTGAGATGATGAATTATCATTATTATATACTTTATTACACACTGATGTAGTCACTTGGCAACAACCAATATATCTAGCTCCATTGTTTTACATCTAATTATCCACTTATTCTATATAAAATATAAATAAATATGTCTATATTAGATAAGCACAGGTTTTAGACAGTAGCTGTCTAAAACCTGTGCTTATTTTATGTGAAATCACTTTAAATAAATTGGAAGTATAAAAAGGAATATTTTGAAATAAACAGCATGATAAATAACTCATTCTTGATATATATGGTTTATTTATTAAAATTTTCTTGACAAATTACAGTCGAAATTGATTGATAGATTGTTAAGTAAGTTGGTGGACAGTAGTTGAGGGCTCCTTTCTTAATAGCTGCAACACTGAGGTTTAGAGGAAGGTGCTACTCTTTTCCTTAGATTGCTCCACTTACTCTTGATCTGTACCTTATAATACTGAGTGTTAAGCAAGGAGGCATCAAGTATTATTCATTAAGTCTTTGGTATGACTCAACATGAGATTGAATCAGAGTCTTCCAGACCAATGGAGAACAATCTAACCATTATGCCAATGAGGCAGTATAATGGTTAGAGTATTCAGATTCCCCTGACTTTCTCTTGCAATTCATCACTATCAGCCATCACACTCGGTAAATCCTTTAGATGGCATCCATTGTCCGCACAAGGCTGATGAACAAAAGTTTCTGTCGGTCAATCAATACTGATGCATCTATGTGAAGGAATGTAATGTTATTGTATCAGATTGAATAATCAAATTAAAAAATGGCAACAGGTGACTCTGTCAATCAAAATATGAAAAAGTCTTTATTCAGACTGTCTTCAATTCTAATAGACCAATGCAAACACAAGGAAGAGAGGAAAAACTTGTAAGGGTATATGAACATATCTCATTTACAGCTACAAAGAGATAGTACCTCCCTAACCCAACTTGTCTCTTTGACTTTCAAACTCGACTCTCTTTAATGGCCGTCTCCTGAATTGAAAATTATCTTTTCTTATGTAATTCATTAATCATCTCATTCAGCTTATGTCATAATGACCTATGTCTTAAATCTTTCAATGTGATGTCATCTTCCTAATTATTGAATCATATGATCATAAACTTGTATTTCTTACCCAGATGACGAACACTTCATTTGTTTATGTTCAATATCCTGTCAAGAACTATTTTGACATAGCTCATCCAGCACAAGCCTATGACCTTTTGTGACTAAGTACACTTACATTCAAAGATTTATCTAACTTACAATTTTATCAAACAATTTCATTTTTAACCAAATAAAATAATGATTATAATTAATTATCACCCAAATTATTTTACAGGAATTCATCGTAGAACATTGCTTATATGTTCGTCTTTACTTTTCTAGCAGTGTCCAGCATATCTTGCTCATCTTAGTTGAATGATTTGTAAGGTGAGAAGTAAGTGGCCATACAACTGCTTTTGTGTGGGGTGCTGCATCCAGGATTCATTTAAAACAGTACGCAGCATCCTTGTGTAGTTCCGGTCAAGCATTTTGTTAAAGTTTATTCTATATTACAAACACATCTGCAGTTTGAAAGAATACTTCTTTTATCTTATCAGAAAGATCAGATATTCATATGATTGATAACAAGCCAATAGCAAACTTGGTTTAACTATGCATACATTGACATCAATTTTTTGTATATGAGTTATTTGGAACCAATCTATGTGAAATGGTATACTAATTTCAGAAGTTTACCATTTACTATGGAGATAGTTATTTGAGTTCACACAGGGTCCAATACCTCTTGTTGCCTGCTCCAGGCTGTGCAGCAGAAATTTGGTCTGGGCAGGTGTATCTGCATAAAGTGCAAGATCATCAGCATAGTCTTAACCTGTGATAGTTTCTGCTTCTGGCTTTTTTTTATGTGAAATCATTTTCTTTCATAGGCAGATTATGAATAGATATAGTGTCAGTGTATCTTCTTGCAAGACTCCAGCAACCATGTCAGGTTAGAGTGTTCACCAATGGCCTGGGATACCAGGGTTCAATCTCAGGTTGAATCATACCAAAGACTCAAAAAATGGTACTTGATACCTCCTTACTTAACACTCAGCATTTTAAGGTATGGATCAAGGGTAAAGTGGGACAATCCTGGGAAAGGTGTAGCACCCTCCACCATACCTTAGTGTGGAAACTGTCCAAAAGGGAGCCTTCTGGTCACCCTTGACTATGGTCGCCAACTTATTTTTTTTATTTTATTTTTTTCATCATACAACGTGTGAAAGCACGTGCAATACCCTAGCCATACGTACCTTATTGCACTTATGATATATAGCTGTAATGAATGATATTATGATATTATGATATATAGCTGTAATGAACGAATGAAGGTCGATAAAACCCTTTCTTCTTTATTGCTTGAAAGGTATGAAATTGGTGGTAACTGTGAGAGAGAGACAGAAACAAAGGACCCGGACACAGAGGATTGCTATATTGACCCTTTCTTAACTTACATTGTAAGTCCATATTCAGGGCCTTACATCCTTACTTCTTTGACTGGAGGTTCTCAACTGGGGTCTGCCGGAGCTGATTTCCTCCCACTCTGGCACTCGCCAGCCGCTCTCCAAACCTCTTCACTGTCTAAATCTCTTCTGCCTGATTGACTGACTATTACTAACCATTCTATCTGTAGGTACTCATATATATATAATTTCATAATGTCTATGCTTTCTTCCGGTTCATGATTCACATGATCTGCTTCTGGCTGTCAACCCACATGAGCTGTCCTCTTGTTTACATAACTGGTATATCCTGTTTAGAGATCACTACTTAAACAACAATTATAGCTGTAAGAGTTTCTTTGGAGAGACCTTATGCAAGAAGTATTTGCTCCATCATTCCTCTATGTGTGGAATCAAACACTTTAAAGAAATCTCAAAACAAAAGTGTTCCTTTGAAATTTTTGCACATACTTCTTCAATTTTGATGGATAGTCAAAATCTGAGAAGTTATGGATCAATTTCTTTGAAAAATTTTCTCATTTTTCTTTAGAATTTTCTTAACCTCTGATTAGATACAATTGAAAAGCAGGTCAATTTAAACTTTAGAAGCAATGGCAGAAGAAGTTATACATCTGAAGTTCTTTATGATTCTAAGGCTGCCTTTCTTCAAGAAGGCTCGAATGCAGTCTATTTCTCTATTGTATTTTGGTTTTACACAGCATTGCATAATCGATGAAGTATGTTATAGAATTATCTTGTCTTCCATTCTTCTGGAGGTATTTCATAAAATTCTTTTTTTTTTTGATTAAGCAAGATAAAGAACCATAAAATAAGGTTCATTTCAACACACATTGTGATTGGGAGTGAAGGAAAGACAGGAGGAAGGAAATAACAGACAATTCTGCACAGGAACAAATGTCTTCCGAAAGATAGATTGGTTTGTATCTTATGACTGTCCCCTGAATATGATAAGACAACTTTGCTACTATTTTTTTTTTAGGGGGAGGGGTTATTTATCTGTATGCTACAAATGATCTATTTCTTAAAATCCAAAATTTTTTAAGAAAACAAGAGTAGTACTCACTAGCAAACACATTCTCTCAGACACACTGGTACTAAAAGACGCAACAAATTTTCAAATGCTTTTAATTACTAATCATATTTGTTCAACAGTTTTAATTATTCAAGCATATTGCCCTACCCTTAAATGTTTTAAAAGACAAATGAGATTTCTTTTCTACAAAAATCATTTCAGTTGATATTTTTATGAATTATTTTTGTTCAGTCATGGGTGGATATGTTAACCTTAACAAAATCAAACACCAAAAACAAAAAATTAAAAATTAAGAATCAGCAAACAGGGATAAAAAAAACTAATTATTTCTAACTAAAAAAAATATTGAAATATTTTTTCTATTCACTTTTGTTTCAATAGGGAATTAATATTCACTTTAAATGGAACACAGATCAGGGGCTGTAGAATATGATGGCTGCATCTCTGCAGAAGGGGTGACCCTCAACTAATGAGTCTCCTGGATATGACACTAAACTGCATCTGATGATGACAGTCTAGTCCCAGAGCTTTGCAGAATGTGGAGTATCCTTTCATTGCTATTATTCCCGGGTCCTCTCTGACCCCAAGTGGTAATACCTGTTAGGGTCCCATCTATGGCTCAAATAGAACTTTTACTAGAGATTATTATTATTATTATTAAATAAAATCATTAATGTTAATTTGCAATATTTGAAACTGTGCACAAACAAATGTGCTCTAAGTTGTTTAAAAATTAAGTTATCTCCTAACTATTCACTTGAAAATCATTATCGCTAACAAAACGGCTGGAGAAGAAGCTAGACGGCAATTACACGAGAATGCTACGTGCAATCTTGAACAAGTCCTGGTGACAACACCCCACAAGACACCAACTGTACGGCCACCTGCCCCCTATCATGAAAACTACTCAAGTTAGACGAACCAGACATGCAGGACACTGCTGGAGAAGCAGGGATGAACTCATAAGAGATGTACTCTTATGGACCCCCACACATGGCCGTGCAAAAGCAGGACGACCAGCACGAACATACATTCAGCAGCTATATGAGGATATGGGATGTTGTCCTGAAGACCTACCTAGGGCGATGAACGATAGGGAGGAGTGGCGAGAGAGGGTCAGGGATATCCGTGCTACCAGCGCGATATGATGATGATGATATATATATATAAACAGGATTTGGCATTAAAAAACCATCAAAGGATGATATATGATTAATCCAAATAAACTAACCCTGATGAAATAACTATGGACATTATTTTGCATTTAATGTAATAAACAAAATTAACAATACAATGGCGCAACTTTCAGACTTTTAGATATACAGAGAAAGGAAATCGTGTCATCCTCTGAAGATGAATGGTGAGAATTCTTGAACCCAAACTCACAGAATCGAAAATAAAACAGAACTGTCAGCCAGAAGAAGCACAGGAATTAAAGAGTAGTAGGCCAATGAATTTTGAAGGTATCAAAGTCATGGTGGCAGAAGACATGTAGATAGATATTGAACATGTATGGGGGATACAATATGCTTAGAAAGATGCAAAGAAAACCCAAGGGCCAGAATGTCAGCTGTGCATCTAAAATCATTTTCCAATTGTCAACCTGACCCTCTGATGCTCTCCCACTTTTTATCTCTCCCTCAATCTCCTTCAAATAAATGTTTGGTACTGATGTAATATATATACATATATATATATATATATATATATATATATATATAAGTAGAAGAAAAAAAAATTGAATAAAAAAGACTCCTTGTTCTTATAACTCTATCTTCATGTATTCTTTCAGAATCACTCAAAAAACATATCTTGATATTTTCTTTCTTAATTTCAATTTAAAAGATTCATTTTTATAAACTAGGAGACTAGTTTTGAATCCCAGAATATTTTTTTAAAAACATTTACATTTTCTGCAGTTGAGTAGAATCTTTCACCACCAGATTTTTTGAATACTTAATTGTTCTATGGAAATCAAATCAGCAGTAACTTCAAAAGTCTGTGAAATTCTAATTCTTTAACTATAAAAATTGAGTTGCAGAATCTTATTGAAATGCCTGCCACAACAAAGACCTGTGATGTTCTGACCACATCAAAAAAGAATTTTTCTTGGTATATCAGACTAACATGCAGAAATTAAACAAACAGCCAACAATATATATTAGAAATTACAAGTAATTTTCAAGAGTTCCATATCAAAGTTGATTAATCTTAAATATATTAAAAGTAATAACAACATTTGTATGCTTACTAATTTACCTATGTTTTCTTTTAAAAAATATTGTGGCCATCAAGAAAACAAAATTCTTTAAATACATCTCATATTTTCTCTATTATTTCTAACATCACCTTTCCTTGCTAAAGGGTAGACAGATTTCTTCTCTGAATGTTCAGTTTCCTTGGACATTACATATCTCTTCTCTATATCATTCCAAAAACCTATTTGGAACTTTGTTTAACTGAAGTTACTGATAAATGAAAAATTACCATAATTGCCAGTTTTTTACTTGAGATTATAAAATACCTTTAAGACATTCATTCTATATTTCTTTTATTTGTTCTATGTTTTTAAATTCTTAATATCTACTGCTTTTGACCGAAAAAATGAAACACAGTTTCTTCCAGGCTGCGGTCGCATCGATACTGCTATATGGATGCACTACATGGACTCTAACAAAACGGCTGAAGAAGAAGCTAGACGGCAATTACACAAGAATGCTGCGAGCAATCTTGAACAAGTCCTGGCAGCAACACCCCACAAGACACCAACTGTACGGCCACCTGCCTCCTATCACGAAAACTATTCAAGTTAGATGAACCAGACATGCAGGACACTGCTGGAGAAGCAGGGACAAACTCATAAGTGATGTACTCTTGTGGACCCCCACACATGGCCAGGCAAAAGCAGGACGGCTAGCACGAACATATATTCAGCAACTATGTGAGGATACGGGATGTTGTCCTGAAGACCTGCCTGAGGCGATGAACGATAGGGAGGAGTGGCGAGAGAGGGTCAGGGATATCCGTGCTACCAGCGCGATATGATAATGATGATGATTTAACTGCTTATAAAAAAAGCAATTTCCACCTTAAAAGCAGCCAATGAGCTATTTTATTTGACAACAAAACCAAAAGACAAGTGAATCATTAAGCAAGCTTCATAGCTTAAAATTTATAGGGGGTGTCCTCGTGGTGTAATGGTTAAAGCGATGGATAGCGGAATCGTAGTAAGCGAGTTCGTACTCCAGTCGCGCTATTACGTTCACTTTCGGCCAAATACCCTCGGGAAAGGTATGAACCCCCTTATCCTCCCAGCTATGGGTTAAATAGCACCACTACTGTTCTTCTAGGAGAATAGCTTTGGCATTAAATAACTTATAAAGGTTGATATGCCATTAAACAAAGAAACCAAACCAAACCTTAAAATTTATAGGCTTACCATGAAGATACAAATATTATAAAGTTTAATGAATTATTTTAATAATTAAAAGTTTAGAAAATGTTTTCCTTCTTACTGACAAGTCACTTTTATGATAATACTAAGAAAAATCTCAAAATATAAACAGTGATGCTGGGGCTTTGGGGAATGTGGAGCACTCCTTCATTGCCATTGCTCCCAGGTCCACTCTGGCCTAGTGTGGCAGCACCTGATAGAGCCCTATCTATGGGTTAAATAGAACTAATGGCATACTTATTCTAAATTGAATTGTTTGACTAAACTGAATAGCTTGAAATAGAAATGTTTTTCACTATTAAACTGTGCTTTCATTTAAACTGCGTGCTTATGCTGAACTGAATTATTTGAAAGGGAAACTGCTTTTTTGACATTGAAACTGTACTTACAGTAAACTGAATTGTTTAATATAGAACTATTTTGACATTTAACTGCGTGTAAAGAAAATCTGTACATATACTAAACTGAATTAGCTGAATTAGAACAGCTTGACTAAACTGAATAGCTTGAAATAGAAATTTTTTTCACAATTAAACTGTACTTACATTTAAACTGCTTACTTATCCTAAACTGAATTGTTTGAAATAGAACTATTTTCATAATTATGGATATGGTGTTAATTAACCTACAAAGGTTGATATGCCATAAAACCCAAACAACCAGCCAACTATCAAAATATAAAGCCTGTTATGATACAAAAAATGAGATAAGATCATTAAGATTAAGTTAATTTGCTTCTTTCCTGATTTACTAAAACTAAAATTAGTGCAGGTGATGAACTAACAAATGTATCTGTTGCCTTCAATGAAACATGTTTGAATAAAAAATTGAACAGGTTATTTTATTAAAGAATCTATTTCTCTTTGGAGTAGAAACATATCTTTACCCTGGTAACTTAAACAAGAACAATTCAACTTCTCTTCTTTCACACAATAAAAAAAATAGAAATCATTCTTAGTAACAGATATTTAATTAAACAAAAAGTGTTGTTGATTTTCTTGAGGTGTGTAAAAGAAAACTGAAATACCAACAAAATTCACCACATTTTTTATTTCTTTATCCAATCTTATACACAGTCCTAAAAGGTCAACTTAGGCAGAAATTTAGCTCAATGCCAAGTTCATTCATATTCCTAAAATTTGTATTTTCATTATTGTAAATAGATTAGGGAATAAGGGAATAAGGGAAAGTGCATTATAATTAGCATTTAATAGTTTTCTTCTCTTGAGAAATTATAATTACTTGTGTGAGTAGGAATACTGACCTCTCATTATTATCATTATAAAGTAATTTTTATTTTATATAGTTTCAGAATGTCCTTAGTCTTTTAACTAACAATTTACACCCTCATCTAACATCTTGAATTCATTTTCTCTATCCTTTTCTTTCTCTCTCTCTCTCTCTCTCTCTCTCTTTGTCTCCTCTTCTCTATATCTCTTTCTCTCTTTCTCTGTCTTTCTCTCACTCTCTTTCTCTCTCTCTCTCTCCCCTTGTCTCCTCTTCTCTATATCTCTTTCTCTCTCTCTCTATATATATATATATAAATACACATGTGTGTTTTTGTGTGAGTGGACGGGTGGTGTGTGTATTTACCCAACCCTTCTTCTACAGGTAGAATGTGACACAAGGTCAATTTTTAGAAGAGTGGTTTAATTTCAGAATTTTTCTTCTCCTCGAATAGTTGCCTAATCAAAGCTAAATAATTTTACCTAATAACCTATAGCAAGAGGTAGAACAGATGGACTCATGCCATTTCTAAAACCAATTGAGTGAAGTGAAATGTAAGTAGCCTTGAGCAGGATTTGAACTTGGGTTGCTAATTTTATTCTTTTAATAACCAAGAGAGTGATGCAAAACTTGATATTGATCTGGTTATTGGGATAGATGAACTGAGTTTGAATTTCTGCCCTATTGCTTTTGACCTATCATTTGTGATAAAATCTCTCACCACTAATAATATACGACGATGAAGAAAAGAGTTGATGACTGATCACTGAACCAAACTATTTTCTGTCCCGACAGAAGCCTAAAAAAACTGTTACCCACACTGTCAACTGTAACAAAGTCTAAAGAAGTTTTCTTTTTTTTTATTTTGATAGATTTGAATTATGGTATGATTCAACATTTTAAGGAACTTTTTCACTGTTTTGTAAATCTTTATCAATGGAGTTAATCACAAAAATGTCTTACTATTAGTTTTAATCACCATCCTGCGTAATAATTACTAATTAGACAATTTTTTTCTGGAATTCTCTTCAACAATTCATCAGCTTTTATGTAGTTATTCTATGAAAGTAGCTGATATTTAAACCCAAATAATGTTTAACAATGTTTATTACCTCATAAATTCTCAAAGAAATATAGCTTGGTGATATTGGCATAAAATTCTATTTTAGAGAAGGTTTTCAGCAAGTCTGCTTGAAACATTCCAGTATCCAAGGTCATATAATTAACCTCATAGGGTTATCTGAAATTTAAAAAAAACATTGACTAATGTATAAAGAGATGTTTTGCATTGCTTAATATTATTGATTACCTTATTACTGTCTACCTCACCCAGCATGTTACCCAGAACCCACAGTACTTGCTGCATATTTATTTCTTTTTCCCCTACCAATGGTATAATGACTGCCTGAGATAAAAATCCAAGATCAATGTAGCAGTTGACAAGGTGGAACTTTATCTTTTTTATTGAGCTTCTATATATTCAAATGTAAAGTATCAGTTTTGACATGGCCTGTTCCTGGATCTAATGAATTTGATATTCCCATTGTATTTAGATATCATTGTTTTATCTCTGTTGTAAGTACGTGTATAGATACATGAATTGACCAAACTTTCACTGACTTTTCCTTGGACTGGATAGGGGCATACTTATTCTAGAAGTAAGTTCATGAACAACACAGACCTCAAGCTACTCCTACATTGCATTTTAATCCTTCCTTTGCTCATTATTAGTTGCTTAGTAAAATGTGGTAAAAATAATTTTGTATGGATCAAAGAAGAAAAGAAGTTTTGTCTTTCTTCATTTCATTTTCAGAACCTGTTGCAAATATAATGATTGTTGGCCATTTTTTCTTGCTCTGATACTCACTCAACTCTCTGTCCTTTTGCTTTCAAATACTCAGTACTTGAGCTCGCAAAATACATGAAAAATCCAGCACAAAATACATTTAAACTTCACTCCACTGAATAGATATATTTGCTTAAATCTATCCAGTCATTCCATTAAAAGAAATGCTATAAACAGTTGTTGTTTTTCTAGTGGATGGAAGAAAGATTCAGTCTTTCATTCATAAAACATTGCTACACATTCAACTCTCTGTCCTTTTGCTTTCAAATACTCAGTACTTGAGCTCGCAAAATACATGAAAAATCCAGCACAAAATACATTTAAACTTCGCTCCACTGAATAGATATATTTGCTTAAATCTATCCAGTCATTCCATTAAAAGAAATGCTATAAACAGTTGTTCCCTGAAACCTTCTATCAATTCTACCTGACTTGATCTTCCATAGGGTAGACATTTTTGTTTAAAACTGTCCAATCATCCCATCAAAGTAAAAGATGTAAATGGAAATTTAAACCTTTTTTGTATTTCATTGAAGGTTCTCACTTGATCCTGAAAAAATATGACAAACATGTATTCTTGAAAACCCATTCACATTTTTTTAATCATTTCCTTCCAAGGAACTGGGCACTTAGAAAGGAATATGTGGTTGTTGTTTTTCTAGTGGATGGAAGAAAGATTCAGTCTTTCATTTATAAAACATTGCCCACCCCCACGGGTGAAGTGGCTTTACTTAAGCCCTAATTTTGTAGACTGTTTCTTTTCATGTCTCCAAACTCAACGCTACTAACTTTTTAGATCGAAACTTTTAAATACCATATGACTACTCATAGACAATCCTTGGATATGATTCATATGACTTCAACTCATTTCCCATTGCTGCATCAGTCAATCAACAATATTAGGGCATTGAGGGTGGAGGTAGTGAGAGACATTTCATAATATTCATATTTAATATTTAACAAGTATCGAATATTCAACTTGTAAAATAATATCTCATTAAAAATCTAGTATTTAACTAGTAATAATCTAATATTTAATTTTCCTGCTCCTCTAGTTCAAAAGATTGTAATTATGAAGTATAGTAAGATAATGCTCATCCTAAAATATTAGGCTTATGTATGATATTTATCCGACTTCCCGCCGTCAGATTTGACATAGAGTCATTTTATAGTCAAAGCCATGCACAAATTGAAACCCATGCACAGCTAATACAAAACATGCTTGGTCCCATCAGCATTTCCCATTTTGGGGTGCCTCAGGCTTATATATGATGCCAAGCAAAATAGCGCTCAACTTAAAATTCCTGGCTAATGGTCTTTAGAATAATTGTACTCAGAAGTACCAGGCTTACAATGCATAGAAAAATTAGATTTAGCTCAAAATAATGGGCTTACCGTATAAAACAGCACTCTGTATGAACTTGTAAAGTTTAATGGAATAATTCTGGAAGCAGGTTTCATTTATCAAAGAGGATTAGCATTCACAAATTCATCAGTAAAGAAAAAAGAAATAATTTTTAAAAATAATCTTTTAATTTTTTCCCCCTATCAGAGGAAGCAGGTGTGAAAGGAAGAAAACTGATAGAATTATCATCATAACTCCAGTTCTGAAATCATGGTTGGAGCTATGAAGAATACGCTAACATCATCATGATTTCTCTTCCATCTCAAATTGCAACATCCACATTTTTAGTTATTTTTCTTTTCCAAACTTCTCTACATTCTTAATGATTTTTTCTCCCACAGATTTGCACAAATCAATTACAGATTTTATCACCTGAATCAACTGGTACTTTGAACTGTGCAACAGGTGAAGAAAGTGCACCCCAGTAGTGTTATGTTTAGAAAGCAAATATTGCAGGACTATTAATACTAAACAGTAAGTTCAAGTCTTGCTGGATACTCCATTCTTCTGGCTTTGTGCCATGCTCAGTAAAGTTCAGTAAATAACTTCAATAGAAGAAAGTGGCCAAAAATGTTTATTTCTGAGTGGTTGTCAAGGATATGAATAAAACAAAAAATGGTTGAGTTAAATTGACAACAAAGAAAATGTTTTAAAACTTGGAATTTTATAAAAAAATATGAAGTAAAAAATTTTTATAAAAATTCCCTCACTTGACTTTAAATCTACCACAAGAAATTTCTCTTTTATTGAATTTTAGAGGAATATAATTTCTGAATTGTAAAATAGTAAACCAATGACTAGTGGGAACTTGATATTTGCAAAAGAACTACGGGTGACTATTTTCAGAGATTTCTTTATCCTTTTTAAGAGTAGTTATCCATCTATCTATCAATCCCAGTCTTTACTGATCTATTTGATACACATATCATTAAATAAATATAATAAACATGAATTATCTCAAAAGTTTTAACTTTAGTTTTCTTTGTGGATGCACAAATAAAATCATTGTTCAAAAGATTGTTCATTCCAATCAAAATGTATGATAAATACTTCCAATATTTTGAATTTCTATTCACAGTTGGATCTGTATATGTATTGTCACTTATCTGTTCTTTATGGAGGAGGACGATGATAGTTTTCCATATTGGTTTTGGTGATTTCATATGGCTCTCTGGTCTGAAAGATAATTGTTCAGTCATCTTTAAAAGAAACATGTATAGAAGAAGGATTTCTGTCCAAATATGCAATAATCTATCTATCTATCTATCTATCTATCCTGTTCATATCTATCTATCTATCACAGTCTGTTAATATCTACCTATGCTCATAACCAAATATCTATCTATCTATCCTGTTCATATCTATCTATCTATCTATCTATCTATCTATCTATCTATCTATCCTGTTCATATCTATCTATCACTGTCTGTTAATATCTACCTATGCTCATAACCAAATATCTATCTATCTATCTATCCTGTTCATATCTATCTATCTATCTATCTATCTATCCTGTTCATATCTATCTATCTATCACAGTCTGTTAATATCTACCTATGCTCATAACCAAATATCTATCTATCTATCTATCTATCTATCTATCCTGTTCATATCTATCTATCTATCCTGTTCATATCTATCTATCTATCTAGCTATCTATTAATTCTCATTATGATTGTATATTATATTGCTGTGGTTGAGTGGGTAGAGTATTCAGCAGTGGTCTGGGAGACCTGGATTCAATCCCAGGTTGTGTCATACCAAAGACTTTTAAAATGGTACTTGATACCTCCTTGCTTAAAACTCAGAAATATAAGGTACATATCAAGGGTAAAATGGAGCAATCCATGGAAAAGAGTAGTGCCCTCCCCTACACCTTGGTGTAGTAGCTATTAAAAAGGGAGCCTTCTGGTCATGGTCGACTACGGTCACCAACTTTACTTTTATACCTGTAATGATAACCCAGCAAATAACACATCATTGTAAGATTTTATTAAAACAATTCACTCAAATTTGTCATTAACTAATTTCCAGTTCAATTTGCCTTTGGATAATAATTTTCTGAGGTCTGTGTGGGTGCTTAACATCATTTTTCAATCATTCAAATTCTTAACATATCAGATGTAACTTTGAAATGATAAGTAGAATCTAAATGGAAGCATCAATATACTCATTGACAACTTATTGGGAAGAAAAGTTTTTGGGAAATTTAAAACTAGATTTATATCATACAAGTTTATAAATTTTATATGCAAAATATTTTCATACTTGGGCAATGATATAGCTGACATAGCACAAAGGAATGGATTCACAAATGAGAGTAGTACATGATGCACCCATTTCAACAGATAACCTCTGTTGTCTCAGAGAATTGGACATTAACATATATTGAAAGGAGGCATCCAGGAAAAATTTCTCTCAAAACATCCATAGATGCCCCAGCAGAAACTGATATGGTATGACTGCTACTGTTGCTCATAAACATACCTCCCATTTGCTCACTGTTACAAGTGCTTCCATGCCAGCCATTTTTAATTTGAGGGATCATTCTGCCAAATTCTGTACATATGACTTTACATCTTACATACATATATATATATATATATATATATATAGTCATCCACAGACAGATCTATTTCGTTCTATCAGAACTTATCAGTGTGGCTAGACAGTATCTCCCCATAGCTGGGATCGAAACCCGGTTGATTCAAACGCCAAGCCAAAGCTTCTAACCATTTAGCCACAAGGAGATATTAGCTATGAAGTACATTTTAAATGGTTATATATATATATATATATACTCGGTGCAATGAGTAAATTATCTCAATTTTTAATTTTATACATGCACTTTATTTGTTTCAGGTTTTGTATTCTGTGTAGCAAACTATTGTCAGTTGGGCAGAAGCTTTGGAAACAGGATGCTGTACTGCTTGGCATTCACACAGAAGCCCAAATTCAAAGATATCAGAGTTTTTGAGTATCAATCTAAGGACATATTCATATTGATGAAAGCCAAACACCCAGTCCACATCATGGCATTTGGGATGATCACTTGTAATGGTGATGTTATGTCTCTATTCATCTTATCTCATGGTCTCATACTCAACACAGATGCCAACATCAAATGTGCGAAGGAGGTAGTACTGCCCTGGATAGAGAGCGTGGATGGGGAAGCCAATGGTGATTTCTTAAATAAAATTAATCTATACTATTTCTAGTGAGATATCAGTATCATTATAATTTTTGCGTAATTCAGATGACAATTTACAAATTTCACCAACAATTTACACACACATATATATATTGTTGTTGTTGTTGGCGACCGTAGTCGAGGGCGACCAGAAGGCTCCCTTTTCAATAGTTACTACACTGAGGTGTAGGGGAGGGCACTACTCCTTTCCCTGGATTGCTCCACTTTCCCCTTGATATGTACCGTATATTACTGAGTATTAAGCAAGGAGGTATCAAGTACCATTTTAAAAGTCTTTGGTATGACTCAACCTAGGATTGAATCCAGGTCTCCTGGACCATTGGTGAACACTACCCACTAGACCAATGAGCTGGTTTCAAAGGTAATTTGTGTTGTTGTTTGCAATTTGACTCGATTCTGGGTTATTCTATTCTTACCCCAAATTATCTTGCTGGTTCAACTTCTTGGATATGAAGGCTGTAAAGGAATTATATGAAAGAAGAAGATAGAAAGATATCTTTTATATTTTGCCTTTATTTCTGGGTTCAACAACCATTCAGTAGATAAGGAAATTCTTCCTGAATACAAATGAAATAGTTGAATCTCCAAGTCAAGGTATTAAAATGTGTTAGTCATTCTTGGGTATACATGTGTCCAAATTTGGTATTTAAAGCATTAACAACATGTCAGACAGTTTTGAGAGATATGTCTAAATCCGGTGTTTTTAGTTTTAGTCATTAAGTCCATTGTATAGTCTTAATTGTGATTTTGATGAGTTCCTTATTTGGTGCTTTTAGTCATGGGTCATAAGTAAAAGAGGCGGTTGCAACAAGTAAAAAGGTTAGCCAATGCATTGTTTAGAGACAGACGCCTGGCGCCTTCCACCAATAGCAAGAAAGATTTAGGCATTGTCACTCTGCTGGTCACTGCTGAAAAAAACAAGATTCTTTCTTTTGTCGGGATGGTTCTTTTTCTTTACGCGTGCGTGGCCCACTTCCTGTCAGAGGCTTCTGGGAGTTTCTGTATCTTTTTAATAATTATTTTTAATTTAATTTAATTTTTTTTATTTTTCTATTCCCTCCATATATATCCTCTAATAATATATTTCCAATAGAGAAGCCATATCTTACGTTGATGAAACTTAGAAATATAATCTATTGTCTCACAGAACAACTTGTGTTTACAGATATGTTTCCATAAGACTTTAACCAGTCATATCTCTGGCTATTATTGTCAGAAAATATCTGCATTCACAATGAATTGAGGACCTCTTTTATCAAACTTGTGAATGATGTTCAGAAAAGCCCATTAGTAAATGTCCAGCCTTGAAGCTTTGAATGCACAACAAAGGGGATTTGTCGGCAAATAATACTTAGAAAGTTCAATCAGCATTGTATCTTTGGATTCCCATACAATTTCAGCCGACATCTTTTGTCTGATACATTTATCAATGTTTATTACAGCATTTTATTTTGATTGGATGTTGGCTATCACATGATATAAAATGGCCACAAGATTAATGCGAGAAATTATCGTGAAATTGAATATATGCTTTTTGCACAACTGAAATAAAATGCAAGAAACATTCAAGTTTTCTCAGATGCATTATTTTAAAAAATTCTCTATTTGCTAAAATAGCCTGTAATTTTACTTTATTAAAAGCTTACCCACCAACAAATATATATATATATATATATATATATATATATGTTTACTATTACATATATATATATAAATATATATATATATATTTACTCATACAAATATATATATATATATATATATATATATATGTATATTTATATTTATATGAGTAAATAAATAAATATATGCATGTGTGTGTTGGAATATATCTATAAAGAATTTTCTGACATTAAGTGGTTAAATCCTTTAGTACTACTTCTCTTCGTAAAGGTTTAAGCTTAAAAATTCACACATTTCATTCTGAACTATACACTGCTAAACACAGAATGAGATATATCAGCTTATAGCCAGCTGAAAATCAAAATAATTGTTTGATAGTTATTTTATGTTTATCTTGTTTTACAAAATGAGGGAGGAGAGGGTGTGAATTATACATTACATAGCCTAGTTCCTGCCTTTGTCGTATTAAAACGAACTATTTAACCTAGTAATTCTTTTTAGATATACCAGCACGTCAGTATATAAGTATACTAGTCAATTTTTTATTTAAATCTATACCAGCCTACCATTCCACTAGGGCAATGGTCTATTTTATTGTTTAACCAAAGACAGTAGATATCTGAAAATAAAACAATTAATCTGCAAAAACTTGAGATTTCCATGTCCATTCACTCCCAAACACCCTGTGTCCTGGATTAAGGATTAGCTGAAAATATAAAATGTGGTAATCTGTTATTTAACAACCTGACTTGTTGTATTGTTGTTAGACAAAAATGATATAGAAAGGGAGATTCCCAGGCCAGAATTCAGGTATTTGAGTATATGAATTTTTTATAGTACAAAAAATATCATTCAGTTGGATTTTAAGGGATAAGTCCTAAAATTCTGTTGATATTTTAATCATTTTAAAGTCAGAATTATGAAAAAGAATAAATGCTATTCATACCAGAGCAATTGATTAATATGAATTTATAATTAAAGTTTTTTAAAGAATATTTTTCAACAGAATTTATATTTATTAATTTATGAGATAAAAATCACAGAAAAAATAACATATGATATGAACTTAAGCAAAAGAAGATATCAATGACCCCTAATAAACCAGGAGGATGACTATATGCTTCTCCCTTACCCCATCTGCTGGAGAAATATTATAGACACTGAAACACACACCACTATGTATATATATATATATATATATATATATATATATATATATAATTTTAAACAGCAGAAACAATATTTATATTCAAAGTGTCTGCTTTGGTTATATAAAGTGTTTATATGTTTGCATTGAATGAAAACAGAAATATATGATCAAAAAAATCTCAAGAGACGTTTTTCGTATTATTTTTCCTTTATTTTATTTCTTTAGTTAAGTTCATTGTTTCAAATGAAACTGTACTGGTTGAAAAAAAAAAATCCGATTACACTCTTAAAACCAGGATGTTCAGAAACCTTGCTAATTTCTTTGAAGTCTATATGCCAATTTGTTTTTGGAATATCTGTGGAACCAAATCTATCTAGTTTCATTGAAGTAGGGGAGATTGAGTTTAAATTACAGGAGAATCTCTCTTGCAATTTTCATTCATCATGATGATGGAAATCCATTTTCCTTGCATACTTACATTTTGATGAGTACATATAGATGTTATGCATTTCTGTTAGCATTGACAAGAAGATGAACAAAAAAATATCAATTTACATACAGATATAAGTAACTGTAATTTTGAATCTACATGTCTACACATGCAAACATACATCCATATATGTGTATATATGTGTACGTGTATCTGTTTTGATGTCTGCATATACCTGAGTGGATGGATGCATATATATGCTATGCATTTTTCTATTAAAAATAACAAGATGATAAAAAATAGACATTTCAGAATACTCACAGGGACGTATATATATATATATATATATATGAGTGCTGCAACACTTTTTAATGCAAAGATACAATATGTATATGCACACACACACACACACATGCATATATATATATATATATATGCATTGCACAAAACACACCATATGTGTGTGTGTGTGTGTGTGTGTGGTAGTCTGTGGGTTTATATCTGATTGTCTGTTAGAGAAGAGGTGTATGCACAGCAATCACTACTGTGAATGCAATTTAATCATTACAAAGATATCTAAATTTCATCATATCACAAACTTATAAAAGCTGAACTATTCAAAAACTGCCTATGAGAAATACTTTTATGCTGTTATTATATACAGTTATAAATTTACTATCACACACACACACACACACACACACACACACACACACACACACATCTATATATATATATATGGGGTTTAAGAAACAAAAAAAGGGAAATGTATTCAAATATAGACAAAATCAAATAGAGTCTGTTTTTGTATGGACCTGGCACTTTTATGGTGAGGTGTGAAACCAAGAAAAACTTTTGGTAATATGTTGTATGAGTTGGATATGTTAATGAGGAGGAAATATTATATATATATATATATATATATACATAATTTTGTTAGTAATTTCTAATATATAAAAAAAAGTACTTAATCTCCCAAGGTCATAGCCAAATTAATATTAAAACAAATTAAAAGCATTTATCTTAAAACTGTTTGCTACAACTTGAAGCTTGATCCAATTATTGTAAAAATCATAAGAGAGCTCATTGTTGGCTAAATCTTATCATTATCATGTCAGCCAATCGGATCCATTTACTGACCAAATATTAGTGGTTTTAATTTTCATACACCTTACACATTAGAATAGTACCCAATAGTCTGTTCAGGCTTACATACTATTAACTATAAACAAATGCCCATTTGGACAAATACTTCCCTTTACATTTTTTCTGCCTATGTGAAATTTACTATGTATTTATGTAGATAGATAGATAGATTAAACTTCACATAGGCAGGAAAAATGAACTTTCATATTTCTATTTTTTTTACTCCTTTAGAGTTTTTCACATCAGCATTAGCTGATGGTTTTTCAGTGGAGTTTGAGTGACAGCAAATCTCCTCAAGTCTCCAGGACTCTTCTCAGTTTTCTGCTCGTTTTCAGCAATGCTGTCATTTGGATGGTCTCCACTTGTCCACCAACTTCCTAGTCCTCTAGGCCCTTTAATGATCCTTTGGTTACTGTGCCAAAAGCACCAATCACAATTGGTACACTCATCACCCGCATGTTCCATAGTTATTTTTACACTGCTTGTAAGTTTTTACTCCATTGTTAGCTGAGGCTCTTTCACTAGAACCTGAGTGAGAACAAGTCTCCTTAGGTCTACAGGACTCTTAATATTCTAGTTGATCTCTACAATAGTATGATGTTTATGGTCTTTATTTCTCTCTCTGATTACCAATTCTTCTAGTCTTTTTCCAAGCTTTTGAAGATTGTTTCAAGTGATCCAGCTACAAACGGTACCACTATCACTCTCATATACAAAAAAACAAAGTCAACACATGATAGAAATGTAACAACTCTTTGTTTATATCATTTGTTGTATACAGCAGGTTTAATTATTCCTATTACTACTTTAGTCAAGTGACACAGGAATCTGTAACACAATTGTAAATGGTTTAGCAATTAGTCAAGTTTTTAGTATTCAGAGGAAGGAACAAGGTCTCTGATTCAGGAGGTCTTGTAAAGTGATGTGGATTCCAACAGCAGTGTTGAGTTAGCTGTTTTAGTCAAGTATGTACATATTTATGTGTGTGTATGTGTAATTTTGCAGCAAATTTCAAATAAGCAAATGAGAATCTGATGACAATAAACAATTATTAATTCTTATTTCACTTTTCTTCTTTCCTTACAAATGAACTGATATAAGGATTGAGACAGTGGAAGAACTTTCATTAGTCTGACCTATCTATCTATCTATCTATCTAAATATATTAAAGTATGCTTCTTATATGATTGTGTTAAAGATGATGTAGCCTATAAAAGAAATAATTTCTAATATCTTAAATAAAATTTTGAAAAAATATAATACTGTACTTACATCTAAAGCTGTGGCAATGGAAGCATCTAAAAATAAAGATAAAAATAAAAATGTGTTTTTTTCATGATATTTCTTCTGAGAGTACCAAAATGAGCTAAAAATAGCTGTGATGTCATCAACAGTAAGTAAGTTTGAGTTGAGTCACAATGTGTGGCTGTTTGGTTTGTATTTGCTGATATGTATCTATTTCTATTTGATGTGGCTTTTCACTTTGTTGCCCAGGTTCCCCTGAGGTGTTTTTAGCTAAAGAGTTTGTGTCCCTTTCAGGAAATATTGCCATTCTATATCTGAATTAGGTTTTTATTTGAATGTGATTAGAGAGAGAGAGAGAGAGAGAGAGATAAAAAAAAGATTGAAAGACAGACAGAATATGTATAGAAGATGAAATAAATGTGAAACCTGCTAAGAACTGCAAATAAGAAAATTTCTTGCATAAAAAGAGTGTTCAATGCTGTAATGATGGAGTTAGTATAAGATCTATTGTTGTATATTGACCTACGATCCGTCCGGGCTGTCAAAATAGGAAATGCACCTATGTAAATAACAGGTGCATCCGGTCAAGGAATATCAGAATTATAACCTTGACTGTGGATGGGTTGAATGAGTGTAATTGTGACGCCCACAAGAAGAAGGGGGCGTTGAACTATTATATAACTCGGTAAAGACAGGAAGTCACTTAGTTTGGAGACCTGACTTGTTAGAGATAAGATACAGTAGAGAAAACCAGCACCCAGAGAGCAACCCTGGAGAATGGGAAAGAAACACTGATGGCCACAAGAGTGGGGGTCAATATGTTGCAGTTCTGTTCGGTCTCCAACTCCCTCTCACACACAAACCTTTCAATAAAGTGAGAGGTATATTTTTCTAAAAGAACTGTGTTGCTCATCTTTATTGTATCGTCGTTATGATTTTGCATGCATATACATTTGTGTTTGTATAGTTGGTCATGGTCATGGCTATACAACACTATAAGTATATATATAGATGTTATAAGTTCACAACTAAGTGAGTAGAAAAATCTCTTTATCTGTTGGCATATCTGTGTATGTGTGTATGTAAGTAAAAAATAGATAAATTTTCATGTCAGATGACCCTTATGTACTGCCTTATCTACCAATATCCTGACAAAATATCTTATCCTTGCTATGATTGTTAATGGGGAAGGGAGTGGGTAAAAGAGTACTTGTGCAAATCTTTCTATCATATCTATCTCATCTTTCTTAGCAATAGTAGCAAATTTTATTAGCTCCATTGTTACCCTTGTATCGAAGGGTTTTTTTTCCAATGTATGAATGAATCAACCAATGTATATATAATAATAATATTATGATATTATGAATACATGCAACTGCAAAAAAAAATAACAGTTGTGCAGCCAATTATCAGATAATCATTCCAGGATCAGACATGTTTCCACTAATCTAGAAAATGTTGGCAGTATTTTACAACACCACCAGACTTTGTTGGTTTTCCATCACATTGTGTGAATGCCATATTGAGATACAGTCTCTTCATATAATTATTTTTTGTATTCATAATTTTCCAGTAATAAAGCTTCCATTCAATGATATAAAACTAAGATTATCTGAAAATATGGCACTGAATGTGAACGAGAAAAGAATTTTCAGGAAATTCACATGCAAATTCAGGGTTCAAGATTTCTATCATGAATTATCTATTCAGTGATGGTGTAGGGAACGAATAAATAAATAAAAAAAATTTAAAATCAGATTTAAAAAAAAAAAGGAAAAGAAAACTATTAAATTTGCAGAAACTCCCAGAGGTCCCTAACAGGAAAAGGGAATGATGTATGCATAAAATAAAAAAGGCATCCTCTTGACAAAGGGGACCGGCTATTCTTTCTCTTTCAGGTGGTGACCAGCAGATTGATAACATCATTTTTGGATGTCTTTGGATGTAGCGTTGATTAGCCCCTTTCACCCAGTAGCAGCTCTCTCTCGGTCAGCATTATGCTGAAATATACAAAACCCACAAATGAAGTATAAACTAACCCTTACCAGACTTTGACAAACTTCCAAAAGAAAACTAACCCTTATGGAAGTCCAAAATATCAAATGAGGACAAATACATACATGAAACGATTAACAAATTTTTGACACCTTAACTGGGGGATTCAACTGTTTCAATGTATTCAGGAAAAACTCCCTCATCCATGGAATGGCGCTGAACCCAGTAAATAAAGGAAAGTATAAAAGAAATGTCTTTGTCTCTTATCTGTTACTGTCTTTTCTTTTGTATAATTCTTTTTGGGACTTTCTTGGGCAAGGCATTACACCGACTAACCAACGTGGGCGGTAAAATAAGATAACCAAAATATGGAGTCTGATATCTAGAGGGCAACACAGCCTTGCCCATTGCCCCTGACCTTCAGCCACAAATCCCACAATGGTAATCTAAATTATATAATGAGAAGATAACATCATTGGAAAATTAAGATAACATTGTGTGTAGTTCAAGTTAGAATGACTAATTTTTGAAACAGATAATCTGTTCCAATAAATAAAGGAATATCATGTACTGTGGAGAACTCTTGACTCCCATCAATTAATTTCCAATCTTGGTATGAGATTAATGCTGTTATGGACAAAGGTGACTAATTTTATCAAAATGACTCTACAGTGTCTTCTGATGTGATGATATTATTCTATCCTCACATCATGGGTGTGTAACCAATTTGTTTGTGTCTTGGTAGTAACTGCATGGTCTTATATATATGGAAGCTCAAGCGGTGTCATAGTTATCATCAAAGAAAATCAACCAATCTGTCTGTTTTTCATGATAGTAATTTTTCCCAGGGAAGAGCAAGGAACTGTATGAGGGAGTTACCAGAACAAGAGTGAAGACAACATTGGACTGCCTTAGGGATTCTGTATATACATAAATGGGGTTAGAAAAGAAGTATGAAGTCAAAAACAAACAGTTTTATCCAGAATTTAAACTCTGTCCATCAAATCAAATTTCCTATGATAATAACATTATACACTGTGCTTCCATATACTGTCTAACACACACACTCATACACATTTATATTTGCCTGTGTATGTTTATGAAATTCTTATATTTAATGGTTATTCTACTATAATATGGTAAAATTTGTTATAATATAGATTCTGTATGATGTCACGTGATATTAAGTTTAAATGTCTCCAAAAATAGGACACAAAGTATAAAGTTTTGATAGATGAAGGTATAATGTCACCCAGTCTCTTTATGGATTTATACTTCTTTGATATTTCTGTGTCTAAGAATCTGTATAATAATATATATATCTACCGAGCCATTGGCCAAATGAGTAGAATGTTTGCCACTGGTTCAGCAGACCAGGTTCAATCCCAGGTTGCGTCATACCAAAGACTTAAAAAATGGTACTTGATGCCACCTTGCTTAACATTCAGCATTATAAGGTAAGGATCAAGAGTAAAGTGGAGCAATCCAGGAAAAGGAATAGAGCCCTCCTCTACACCTCGGTGTAGTAGCTATTGAAAAGGGAGCCTTGTGGTCGCCCTCAACAACTTATAATAATACACTTCTCTAATGTCTCAGTGTTTAACCACCTGTATACAAATGTCTAAGTGACGGTAACAATGTTTTTCTATCACTGGTTTCTAAAAACCCACTTTAATTACAAATGAAAGAAAACAGTATATTTACATTTCCGATTTTCTGAAGGGTTTTCAAAGATTTAAAAAAATTGAAAAAATCTATCATGAAAGACATAAGAAATCTTCAGCTTTCTCAAAAAAATACCCACAAATGATGTATACATATTTGGTTTATGCATATTTGCATATAATGCATGATGTTATTATACAAAAGAAATGATAAACCCAAGAGGTAAATAATTATACACCAATCAGAATGCTGTAAATATTACAAAGCTAAACGTAGTGATTTTAATGGAAATGAAATCATACAGGTTTAGATATTAATAATTATTGATATAAAATAGCTTTACTTGAATATGATTCTATGAACAAAATAGGATCATTTCACAACCTTGAAATGTGGATTTCAAGCTGAGCAATTTGATATATATCTAAATCTTCAAACCATTTAAAGATGGTTTTGATATAAACAGAAATCAATAAAATTACCTCTCATCTATACATACATTGAGTATAGAAACATGTTTTAAATCATGATTAAAAAAAAAAAGTTTTATATGGGTTCATAAAAGAAATGCATTGCCATTAGATTTGAGTTAAATGAAAAGTCTCCTTTTTTTAATCAATTCTTAAGATTTTTTAAAGTTTGTACAGCTTTAATTTTATCATGCATATTTAAGAGAAAGAGTGTCTTTTCCTTTTTAGATATTGCGGAAGGGAGAAGGCTTGCAAAAGAATTGCAAATTGTAAATTTTTAAGGATGGGACCATTAATTATTGAAGAAATTTGAAAAAAGGAAGAGATGAAAAAAAGTTTACTTCTCTAAAAAGAACCTTACAAAAACAGATAATTATATATATATATGTATATATATATATAGTCATCCACAGACAGACTGTTTCGTTCTATCAGAACTCTTCAGTGTGGCTAGACACACAGGACGCTCGAAGCCGGGATCAAAACCCGTCCAACTTTACATTAGACTGTGTTTCAGACCACTTGTCCACCAAGCGGACCACATTGGCTAAGGGAATTTTAAGGTATTTTTATTTTTAGAAACAGCAGCAGCAGCCTTTGTTAACATTTATTTATACCCTATCGGCTACCAGAGTGCTCAATTCTTTCGAAGAGCTTTGCATTATGTGTGTGTAAACAGATCTTGATTAATAGAGAAAATAACTTTTGATTGATGTGTGTTCAGGCATGCATTAATTTACAGACAGACAGACTGACAGATAGACAGACAGACTGACAGACAGACAGACAGACATCTAGTAAGAGAAAGAGACTGACAGAGAAAGAGATCCACTTCATTGTTTGATCCTCATAAGGTGCCTCATTCTTGTGTCCTTGAGAAAGGAAATAATATATATATATGTGGGTACCTCAACATGGTGTAATTCATAGCTAGCTGCTCTTATATATCAATTATTATTGAGTAATAGGTTTAATCCTCACTGGCTCTCCACTCTTTGGGCTTTGTGCTATATTTAATCTATACTTAGTAAATAACCTTACACATGTGTTTTTATGTTTATGAGGATCATTCAAAAAGTGCTAAGCCTAAAAAAAGAAAAGCTTTAGCTGAACATTTTTGTTGTGGCAACACACAACTACTTCTTAACTACTTCTTATAAAACTAGAAAAACTAATTCAGATTTCTGTCTTAAGTTCTGTACGGATAAGGCCAATACAAAAATCTCTGTGTGACAAATCTAAAATCTGGGTGCGGCTTTGGATGTTTTTTTAACAATCCTCCTATATATATATATATATATATATATATATATATATATATGTATGTATGTGTGTGTGTATACACTTTTAGCATACACCCATCTGAAGATTGTGAAAAACACATAAAGATTAAGAAACAGATTTATTGTATCCATAATTCTAATATTCATAGGTTCTATACTTGCTCTACTATAATAGCATTGAGCACTCTTTTCAGGCAAAACCTTTCCTTATTTTCTACTCTTCTATTTTTGTATTATATATATATATATATATATGCAAAGAAAGAGAGAGGAATGGAAGTGAGGGTAATAGCTAAATGACTATTAAAAGTCTGGAATAAAAAATACATAGAAAAGAGAATGCTAATAGATATAAAAAGAGAAATGTAAGAATATACAATCATATAATCGGTCTTGAAAATTTAGTTTGTGTATGTTTTCAATCTGAAAACAATAAACATCATAAAAATAAACAGACTCCCCAATTTCTTCATCTTTATCAAAATAATGAGCATAGAAATTATGAGCAAGTAAAACAATTATTTCAGAGAAGTTCATTTTCCCAAAGGACATGATTTTGGTAAAATAATTGGTTCATTGTGAAAGCAATACTTGTGTATATCTTCTTTTATATAATAGATGAAACTAACTCAGAAAAAACCTATTTGTAAATAATCAATACTTGATTGACAGAGTAAAGATAGTGGTGAAGTTGAATTAATATTACTCCGTTTATTTACATGATAGAGTGAATATATATTTTGTTTGGGATTGTTTATAACTTAAAAAAGTCATAACACTTACTGCACAGGAAATAGATATAGTCTCTTCTATGCATGTGCACTTGATAAACAGGAAGCAAGTTAAGTCATTTTTAATAATGGGGTACTTTCTGGAATTTTCCACAATTCATATGATATAGTTTGCACATTTTATTTTTGTCGTATATTGCACCGCTGGACAAACAACGAAGGACTCGTAGATACATAAAATATAATTTATATTTTTGTTCTTCAACGGCAACGATTGTGTGTATTAGTAATCCTATTTACCCAACCCCTCCACTTGGGCAGGATATGACACAACGTCAATTTTTAAGTAGAGTTTAACAGGTTTGAATGAGTTTTCCTTCTCCTAGACTAATTGCCTCACCAAGGCCGAAGAATCAGTCTGTCCTACTATTTACCCATAGATGGAGGGAGAATAATTGGATTCATACCTTTCCCAAGGGTATTAGTGCTATGGGAAATGCAATCAGTCTCGTCCAGGATTTGAACTCCTGTCGCCACGTCCATTTCCTACAACGATAACCCTTACACGACATGTGTGTGTATTAGTAATGCAGTCAGAAAGAGTTTGCACATATCTTTCTAATTGTGAAGTACTGCAACAGCTGGAGAACACTCACAGGGGAGCAGACAGGTCTGCTTGAGTGACCAGTGAGTCTCTCCCTTCACTTGAGAGACCAGCGGACCTCTCCCCTTTGCTTGAGCAACCAGCAGATCTCTGCTTTCAGTCCAAAATTACAGACCTTATATTCCCTCTCAAGTCCCAAGTGGAAATATGAACATCCTCTTCACCTCACATATTTTTCTGTTTATAGCTGGTTATCGGAACTTACATAGTTCCAGTTTTTTTTCCAGTATTTTGTTGATCTTATCAGTGTATGGAAATATCTGTCACTCTATCCATAGGAAATAAATTATATTCTTCGCCATCCTCCTTTATTTTTTCCGCTTTGTTGATGTTATCTTGCGACCACATTGAACCTGCTAAGTTCATCCACAGCACTCTGTTGCCACCTAAGCTAGTATATAACGTACTTTTTTGAATCTTTGTTATTTTCAACGCATTATTTCAGCAGGTGCATCCAACTGTCTTCTTTAGGTTTACAATCTCTACAGAAAGATAAGGGGGGGTCTCTCTTTCTGGCAGTGTAAAACAAAAATTCTATGATACAATTTTCATTTTGCTTTCTAATTCCAGAAAGATAGACTTTCTTTTTCCATACAAACACCAGACCTGAAGAAATTTATTAAATAGATTAGACAAAATGTTGTGTGATAATATTCACTTGTTAAAAAAGACTTCAACTCTCTCAGCTGGGCTTTCAAAACTCTGACAGCATCCTGTAGATAAAATCTCTCTAAATGGTTTGTACAAAGTATGTCACTAAACTGCATCTGTTGGTAAGGGTCCTGTTCTAGTTCTCTGGGGAATATAGAGTTCACTTTCATTGCTATTAACCCTGTCATTCCTTTAACTTGGAGTGGTAGAAGCTGATATGGTCCCATTTATGGGTAAAATAGATCTGTTTGAAAATTATTAGCATTGGGTAGGAATATTTGAAACAATATAACTGTGTGAAAACAAATTATTATTATTATTAAATAGTTACTTGAAACCATATGATTGTGTATGAATTATTAACATTAGCTTGGAATATTTGAAACCATATAACTGTGTGCAAATTATTTGTATTAGAGAGGAATACTTGATACCATATGATGATAAAAACAAATGATTATTAGTGACAATAAATAAAATAAGTCTGATTAAAAAATATGATTACAGTGGAACATTGAAAATATAAAGTAAAGTTGGCGACCTTAGTCGAGGGCGACAAGAAGGCTCCCTTTTCAATAGCTACCACACTGAGTTGTTTGGGGAGGGCACTACTCCTTTCCCAGAATTGCTCCACTTTACCCTTGATACATACCTTACTTTGCTGAGTGTTAAGCAAGGAGGTATCAAGTACCATTTTTAAAGTCTTTGGTATGACGCGACCAGGGATTGAACCCAGGTCTCCCTATATCATTGGCAGATACTCTACCCACTAGACCAATGAGCCAGTTAAATATAAATATAATAATATGAAATTTATAATATAAAATATAAATATCTATGATTATTATCAAACATTTACAAATTCATAAAGGAGTAGCATTAAATTACCCATACAGTGTTGGTATCCCATTAAATAAACCAAACAAAACCATATAAAAAAATGAATATATTTTGGTCATATTTTAACATTTATTCCCATTCCCAGAAAAGAAGATGAAGAATATAGAATATTATATAGAAAATTAACAAAAAATGATTTGTACTTTATTCTCTAGAAATCAAGAATCAGTTATCAACAGTATAATTAGCAATCTAAGCAGTTGTTTAGGGCCCTGTGGCCATCATTATTGTTCATCATTTATCTATTTTATTTATTCTTTGTGATTTATTATATCCGTTCTGTATGAAAATGATGGCATAAACAATAAAAGTTTGATCGTTTTTTTCCCTGGTGATGTTCAGATAATCAACCACTGACAATAAATAATACTGCTGGTTGAAATGCGGATGAGTAAATCAGATTTTACTTCTGGCTTCATAAAAGTTAGATTATCCTTGATTAACATAGTTGTCATCTTTTACTTTTTAATAATGTCTGATCAACCAACCTATTTTAATTTTTCATAACATTTTATCAAGAATAAAAACATATATTCACCCTTCAGCTTTTTTTTTACTTTTAGATTCATCCATAAGTAAGAAGAATCTGATTTTATTCTTATACAAAGTTGATTTTTTTCTAAAGCAAAGCTATAACAATTTTATTATTTTTGATTAAATATTAAACATTTAAAATGGATATTGTTAGGCATTATTTATGACCAAAATCTGCATCATGAAAACTCTGTTACATAACTACATAGCAGTTAAAAAATAAGTACACTCTTGCAAAAGAAACTATTTCAAATCAATATTTGTTTCTGGTGCCATTACTTTTTACTATGACTTGTGGTCTAGTATGGATGACTTTGATTTCACTAGACTTACACTAATTATTCTTGGAATGTGTTTCTACATTGTCAGCTTAAAGTCTTCCAATATTCCACTAAAATTATAAAATCCATCTTCCTTCATCTTAGAAGAAAATTATCATTTTATACCAAAATTTGTTAGGGTTTATTTATTCATGGCCAATCTACACATCAAAGAAATTACAGTTTTATTCTCTTTCTTCTATCTACTAAAAGTAGGCCTGTGGTAAAATGATACTCATTTCAAAGTTGTCTGCCCCTTTCTAGGGGATTGTCCCCACTTGCTTTTTTTCTCTTCTACTAAACACCAAAGAGAAAAGAGGTGTAGAGCAGTGTTTTGTGTAAAATGTTTTGCTTGCTTCAGGACTGTCAATGGCTGAATTCAGCACTCACAGATCTGCTAACATATTTTTCATGACTTTTTGCCGTATTTTAAAATGGAAGATTCAATGCCTAAGTTTAAAAATTTGCTCTGGGAAAAGTAAAGGCAGGTAAAGAGATAGAGGCTGATATGAACTGACTTGGATTGATATTTGACCAACTTGAAATAGATATTTTGGCCGCTTGGCTGACAAACAGGAACCAACAAAAGTTGTTTGATACTTGTATGAGAATAGGCATATGTCAGGAAAAGAGATAGGAATAGATTCATAGCGTCATACAAACATAAACGTTTGCCTTTGTCTCAGTGAATATTTACAAATATATGTTTCTATAGTTTAAATGTGACTATATCTGTTCATATTTACTTAGTTTATAGGTGAATCATAATCTTATTCTTATTTCACTACACGTGAATTTATACTCATCATCATCATCATCATGTTGCGCCATCAGCACAGATATCCCTGACCCTCTCTTGCCACCCCTCCTTATCATCCATTGCTTCTGGTGGATCCTCAGGGCTACATCCCATATCTACACAGAACTGCTGTATGTAGGTTCAAGCTGGTTGCCCTGCCTTTGCTCGACCATGTGAAAGTGTCCACAAGAGTACATCACTTATGAGCCCGTCCCTACTTCTCCAGCAGTGTCTGGTTCATCTAATTTTGATAGTTTTCATGATGAGTGGTAGGTGGTTGTAAAGCTGCTGCCTTTGAGGGGTGTTGCCTCCAGGACTTGTTCAATATTGCGTGCAGAATTCTTGTGTAGTTGCCATCAAGCCTTTTCTTCATACATTTAGTTAGCATCCATGTAGTGCATCCATATAGCAGTATCGACATGACCACTGCTTGGAAGAAACTGTGCTTCATTTTATCAGTCAGGTCTGACTTCCATATGACCAATAGTCTATTGATAGGTGTCTGTGCCTTTGCTAGTTGCTCGTTGATGTCTGTCTCACTTGATGAGACACTGCTTCCTAGGTAGGTGAACTTGTCAACTAGTTTCAGAGGGCTACCATTTAGTGTGGAGATGTCACCTGTTTGATTAAAGCACATATATTCCATTTTGTGTGCATTGACATGGAGGACAATGCCTGCAGTGGCTCATTTCTGACTATGTAGCAGGGTTTCAGCTTGGGCAGGTGCATTTGCCAGGAGTGCTATGTCATCAGTGTAGTCAATGTTGGTAATTGTTTTTGTGGGGTATCTTCTGCTTCTTTCCTTTGTTAGCTTGAAACCGTTAAAAAAAAACAAATTTATACTGGACAGAGGTAAACCTAACAAATATCCATATCGTTGCCCGATGAAACTTTTTTAAAGTAAAAGAATTTTCCTCTGATGGTTGTGTTTTGATTGATGGATTGATTTCAATGCATAACAATCCATCTACTGTTATTTTCTGCCCAAAGATAAAGGAATTAGATTTATTCTACATTTATATCTAAATTTTTTGTGTGGTTGTTTCTTAAGTGTTTTTTTACACACAGTTATGTGATACCAAGTACTCCTATTTCAAACAGATCTATTTCACCCATAGATGGAATACTAACAGGAACTACCATTCTGTGTCAGAGAGAACCTGAAGGAGTACACAACACTTTGCAGATCTTCAAAATGGAAGTCTGACAATCTGATGCAGTTTAGTGTAATTGTCAGGACACCCATTTTTGTGGCATCTTACTTTTCTGCAAAGGATACACTCAGTGTGTTCTAAATCCCACTGACAGGGCAGAAGATTGTACTTTCTATTATATAAAAAACATATGAAACTATTCATAATGATAAAAAAATCAGATGTTGAGATCCTAATTTCTTTTTGCTTTTATACCACTTTATTAGGCAGCATTTGAGCACTTTTGATTGATCAAAAGCTTTGGAAATGATTGTTTATTATTTTAACCTGTTCAATATATATATATATATATATATATATATTTGCACACTTTCGTGTTTCTATAGAAAAGTGAAAGTTTGATCACCATATGGAGACACAGAATACTTTGACATTGTAGCAGGAGTACTACAAGGGAACACACTAGCCCCATACCTCTTTATCATCTGTCTAGACTACGTGCTTAGAAGATCGATTGATAAAATCAGAGAGAACGGCTTCGAGCTGACAAAGAAAAGAAGCAGAAGGTACCCTGCAAAAACAATTACCGACGCCGACTACGCCGATGACATAGCAATACCAGCAAATACACCCAACCAAGCCAAAACACTGCTGCATAGTTTGGAACGAGCTGCTGCAGGCATTGGCCTCCATGTCAACGCACACAAAATGGAATATATGTGCTATAATCAAACAGACAACATCTCCACACTGAAACTGGTAGACAAATTCACCTACCTAGGAAGTAGCATCTCATCAACCGAAAAAGATATCGACACACAACTGACGAAGGCATGGACGGCTATCAATAGACTCTCGATCATATGGAAATCAGACCTAACCAATAAAATGAAACGCAGTTTCTTCCAGGCAGAGGTTGTGTCGATACTGCTATATGGATGCACTACATGGACGCTAACTAAACAGCTGGAGAAAAAAACTAGACGGAAATTACACAAGAATGTTGAGAGCAGTATTGAACAAGTCCTGGCGACAACACCCCATGAGACATCAACTATATGGACACTTGCCCCCCATCACAAAAACAATACAAGTTAGACGAACCAGACACAAGGGACACTGCTGGAGAAGCAAGGACAAGCTCATAAGCAATGTACTCCTATGGACCCCCACATATGGATGTGCAAAAGCAGGACGACCAGCTCGAACTTACATACAGCAACTATGTGAGGACACAGGATGTAACTCTGAAGACCTGCTGGAGGCGATGAACGATAGGGAGAAGTGGCGAGAGAGGGTCAGGGATATCCGTGCTGGCGGCACGACATGATGATGATGATGATGTAGACTACGTTTTTAGAATTGCAGCTTAAATCTTTATTTATTTTCAATGTTGTTTCTGAGTTTTTCAAGGTATAGGATTTACCTTCTATAATTATATCACAGATTTTACATCTTTTTCTTACATTTGGTAACTCCTTATATTGTGTTTTCTCCAAATGTACAAGAGGTGAGTATTCTTTTAGGATTTTTGGGTTGTCTCTGGCTTTTAATGACTTTTGTGTTTAGTATTTCTTTGATTTTTTCATTGCTTTTATGTTCTTCTAGATTTTTTATTATTTCTGTGAATAGTTCAGGGTTATTTTTGTGGTATGTTGCAACATATTCTAGTTTTTTTTTATTGTTGTGCTTTTTCAGGTTCCGTAATTCTCTTTGAGGTATTTTTTCTGCTAATTTGAATCCCTTATTTATTAGTGTTGTTGGGTATTCTCACTAGGGTAGTGTTGTTTGTTGTTCTTTAAGGCCAGTTTTTTTTAGGTTTTTATCTGTGATTATGGTATTCTATGTGCCAGAGTGTAAGGGGTGGATTTTATACAATTTTTGGAGTGGTAGCTATTGAAATGGAGGTAGTTTTGGGTGTCTGTAGGTTTGTGGTAGATATCTGTGATGATTCGGACTTTTATGTTTTTTATAGGGATATCTAAAAATGGTAGTTCTTTTGAGCTGTGTTCCAAAGTAAGTTTTATTTTGGGGTATAGGTTTTGAATTATGTTGTGTGATTCATTAATGTCTCCCCATGGGAGAATATGAAACAATCATCCAAATATTTTTTCCATGACTTAGTAAATTCTCCTTTTATGTCGCTGCCGTATCTTTACCTATAATTTCGTATAGATCTTTTTCTAAATATGCTAAGTTTAGGGTAGCATATGCTGGAGCCATTTTAGTTACCCTAGCTGTTCCTAGGGTCTTGACGTAGTTAACATTATTGAATTGGAATGAGTTATCATTGATGATTATTTCTATACCCTCTATAATAAATATTTTGTTAAATTTTGGGTGTAATATATCTGGGTTATCTCTAATATAACTTTTTATTTTGTTAAGAAAAGGCTGTAGTAAAATGGCTATTAGTTTGCTAAGTCTGTTAGTTGGGAACTACGGCCCTACTAAAAATGGGTCTAAATTTGTGGTCACTAGAGTTTGGAATTTTTATATATTTGGATTTTTTGTTTCTGTGGCATTTTTTCTTTTTTTATTTGTTTGGACTTGTGAATTTTTGGTAGTCCATAGAAGTTACGCGTTTTGGGGATATGATTTATTAAGAAGTCTTTTTCTTTTTTAGTTAGTGATTTATTTTGTCATTTGCAAAATTTTGTGATTTTTGATATGATATTATTGTTTATATTTGTATCTATTAATTTGTAGTTAGTTTCCTCTTCTAATACTTCTTGGACTTTTTTTTTTTGTAGTACGTTTCATCTAAGATGATTACGGTGTTTCCCTTGTCTGCTTCTTTATAGTTATGTTTTACTAAGGCAGACACACTTAGGGAAAAGGAAAGAGATGAGTGACTTCTAAATAAACCCAGCATCATCATCATGTCATGCCGCTAGCACAGATATCCCTGACCCTCTCTCGTCACTTTTCCCTATCATTCATCGCTTCTGGCAGGTCCTCAGGGCTACATCCCGTATCCTCACATAGCTGCTGTATGTATGTTCAAGCTGGTCGTCCTGCTTTTGTTTGGCCATATGCGGGGGTCCATAGGAGTAGATCACTAATGAGTTCGTCCTTGCTTCTCCAGCATGTCCTGCTTGTCTGGTTCGTCTACCTTGTATAGTTTTCGTGATGGGAGGCAAGTGGCCGTATAGTTGGTGCCTTGAAACCCATAACCAACTGAAAACCATTCAAACTTCAAATATGAGTGAGTTCAAGTCTCATTGAGTACCCCATTCAAAAGGCTTTGTGCCATATATGTTCTCTGATGAAAGCAACAAGCTGAAAACATGAATGTATGTAAGATCAAAATAAATGAATAAATCTTTTAAAAATGAAAATCAATTCACAGACCTATTCATTTTAATATATATATATATATATATATATATATATATTCTTTAAAGAAAAAAACCAAAAACAGGTTATTTTAGGATTATTAATTTATTTCCATCCTGTTTTTCGTTTCTGGTGTAAACCAAAAACACGAAGAAAAATATAACAGGACGTCTTCAGATCTAATGGATAAATAAAACAGAATAGACACGGGGGTGGGGAAAGGGGGCTGGAGAGAGTTGAAGATTTACCACCTCGTTTTATTGAATTTCCGGTTTTTTATTTACCTATTTATTTTATTTTCAAATTTCTTCCGTCAGTTATAATTACGGTAATTTAACTTTTTTATTTATTTATTTTCATTTCTTGTTAAGTTCGATAAATAACTTTTATGTTCTATGTCAATGTAATGAATTTTTGTAAGGGAAATATTAATGTTTATATTAATTTTGATACTATTAATTTAGCTACAAATAACCGGTCTTTGTTTTTTTCTTTAAAGAAAGTTTTGCTCTGTAAAATTAATTACATTGAGCTCTCTACCAGGAAAATTTAAATGTTCAGCTCTTGAATGATTTTCTTGTCCTGAAGGAATTACTCCCAACTTTGGTTTAACTGGACCGAATAATACAACATATATATATATATATATATATAATTTGTGTATGTATTTACATTTCAATATATATGTGTGTATGTAAGAGGGTGTATAAATGTGTTTATACACTCACACACATGCTCACAGACACATGCGTGTATCTACATGTGTGTGTGTATCTGTATATGTTTCAAGATATATAGATATTAGTATCTATCTATTGATAGAGATTTAGTAATGTTAATATATGTGTCAGTTTTTTGCTTTACAAAAAGTTTTTGAGATAAGTTTTCTTATATTATAAAAGTTAAAATTTTTAGATAGGTGCAATTTATAAAAACCCTTTTAGTTGATAGACAAAAACGTGTCTTGAAATACGTTCAATAAACACACATATTTCAATTTACACAAATTCACTTTTGATTTATTTCCTATTATTTTTCATTTATCTTTATAAAAAAAATCAGCCGTGCAGAAAAGCAACTGAACTCAAGGTTGAAGAGGTCAGGGATCAATTTATTTTGTCCATTTTTTGAAAGTGCCCTTGGATTTGAAAAGAACTAATAAAAAAAATGAGAACAAAAATTGAGAGTTCAGCCAGTTCTTTCCCTTACTTAACCAACATGACACTAGCATTTGTAATAAATTAGATTTAGACATTATCAATTTTATCTTTCAATAAATACTGTTGTTGCTTGTCAGTAGGTGAAGTATTTTTTTTCTTTCTTTTTCTTTTCTTTTCCTCATAAAGCTCCTTTGAGATTCTATTTTCAATTTTTTCCTGCTCACTCAAACATTCAGCAGTTATTTTATTTATTCATTTAGTTTTGAAGATCCATATTTATATTCTGCTGATTTGAATTTCTTTTGTTTTTTTTTTGTCTGCAGGCTGTTATCTGAAAGAAATTTTGGGCCTATAAATGCTCATAAATGCCTATAAATCAATTTGTAAAGAATGTTTGTATTTTGTTTATGTTATTTGAAGTGTTACAGGGTGACGTTATCTGCAGATATTTTGTGATTTCTTCTGCTAACTAACGCAATGTGCACTTACAATTTGCAAGCTTCCATTTGGATTTGAGTTTCGTCACATCTTTAAAAATGTTTCATACTGAATTTTCAGAGTTTTTATTTCATCTTCCTCACTCACTGTTTTGGAAGGGCTTTTTTTAATGACAGGCATCATTTTCTTCCAAATGAGAGGATTAGTTACATGTAAATTAACATTTCCGTAATGATCCTGGTGTAGAATCTATGCATCTACTAAGGGTTAGTATATGTTCCTTCTCACTATAACTAAAAAGTTATAAAATTAGAAAATAATTCTATAAAATGGAAACTATCTTAAAATTGTCTTTTAAAAATGACAAAATTTGGATCAAATAATAATAATAATAATAATCAGGAGCTGAATTAGTTTGTGAGAAAATCGGGATTCCCTTAAAGAGCATGAACAAAATATCAAAACCTGGATGCGAAATTCGACTGGAAACACAGATTAAAAAAAGCTACGAAAACAGACAAAAAAGATTTAAAGCTGAAACATGTTGGGATAAAAATGGAAAAGCAACAAAAGAAAAAATATCATTAAAAATTAACCGGAAAGTACTGGCGAAAGAAGGAAGATTAAAAAGTTGTTGACTAAGGATAAAACAATACAGTCAAAACAGAATATTCCAAAACAACAAAAGAAAATTCTTTCAACAAGTTGTGGGAGATGAAAACATACCAACAACCAGATGCAAGAGAAACTGAACAATTCTGGAGTAACATATGGTAACCTAGAGAACATAACAAAAAAAAAACAAACCGACAAGCAACATGGTGAAAGAGCTAGAAGAACTCAAAGGACTGAAAGTGAAAATACACATAGATTTACTGAGAATGACATTAAAAAATATCTCATTGGAAAATGACGGACCATGATGGAATACATGGATTCTGGTTCAAGAAATTCACCACCATTCATGAAATGAACAGATCTCAACAAGTAGCATACATACCCAAATTCAAGACCTAAGGAAGGACCACATTGGTCCAAAAAGACACCAGTAAAGGAGCAATTCCAAGCAACTATAGACCCATAACATGCCTATCCATGATGTGGAAATACTAACAGCACAAATAAGGGAAGAGATTATTCATTTCTCGCTAACAAACCGCGGATTGTTCCCTGAGGAACAGAAAGAATGTTACAAAGGATCCAGAGGCACAGAAGAGTTACTTTACAGAGATCAGCACAATCACCATTACTATCTATAATTGTGATAATGCCACTCAACCACATACTCAGAAATGCACATCAGGATATAAGTTTACTGAATGGCAGGAAAAGATAAATTGCCTAATGTACATGGGTGACATAAAACTGCCAAAAATGAAAAAGAATTTAAAACTTTATTACATGCAGTTAGAATATACAGTTAGGACATAAAGTTGGAATTTGGGATAGAAAAATGCGCCAAGCTAGTTATGAAAAGCGGGAAACGACACTACCAAATCAAGACAAGATTAGAAAGCCAGGATAAAAGGAAACCTACAAATACTTGGGGATATTGGAAGCTGACATCATCAAACAAGAGTAGATGAAAGAAAAAATTAAGAAAGATTATTTCAGAAGAACCAGAAAGTTACTCGAGACAAAACTATGCAAGAGAAACCTTATCAAAGGAATAAATACCTGGGCAATCACCTTCGTAAGATATTCAGGACGATTCCTGAAGTGGACCAGAGAAGAACTTAAACAAATAGAACAGAGAACAAGGAAAGTAATGACTATGCATAAGGCATTACACCCCAGAGATGACGCTGACAGACTATAGGTGTCAAGAAAAGAAGGAGGACTTTTCACCATTGAAAACAATGTGGATGCATCAATACAAGGACTTGAAGACTACATAAAAAAGCATGGAGGAAGAATGATCACAGCCACCATAACTAATGCTGACAACACGAGCACCAAAAGAACAACAATAACCTGAAAACAAAAATGGGAAGAAAAACAATTCTATGGATGTTTTAAGCGACTAATAAGCAACATCACACACAAGAAAACCTGAACGTGGTTTAGAAAGGGAAACCTTAAAAGAGAAAGGGAATCTCTCCTGATTGCAGCACAAAACGACACTATAAGGACCAATGATATTAAAGCAAGAATAAATAAGATGCAACAAAATAGCAAACGTAGGTTTTGTAGTGATAGAGACAAAACAATCAATCACATAATAAGCAAATGCAGAAAATTAACACAGCAAGAGTATAAGACTAGACACAACTAGGTGGTCAAAGTGATCCACTGGAAATTGTGCAAGAAATTTCAATTTGACCATAGGAACAAATGGTATATGTACAACCCAACATCAGTCCTGGAGAATGACACTCCCAAACTCCTCTGGGATTTTGACATACAAACAGATCACTTACTTTCGGCCAGACGACCAGACCTTACAATAATCAACAAAAAAGAGAACTTGCAAAATTGTGGTCTTTGCTGTCCTGGCTGAACACAGAGTAAAATTAAAAGAAAGTGAAAAGAAGGATAAATACCTTGACATTACAAGGGAATTGAAAAAACTGTGAAACAACAAAGTGACATATATAACAATAGTAATTGGTGCTCTTGGTACAGTCAGATTAATCAAAGGACTGGTGGACTTGGAAATAAGAGGACGAATAGAAACCATCCAAACTACAACATTATTGAGATCGGCCATAATACTGAGAAGAGTCCTGGAGACTTGAGGTGACTTGCGGTTACTCAAACCACAGTGAAAAACTCTCAAGGAGTAATAATAATTTCCAATAGCAAAGATCAAAATAAGATTCATCCGGTTTTTAAATTAGTTGTATTAATATAAATCTTTACTCCAAACTCTGGTAATTATGAAACTGGGAATGAAAGTTTTTTTCCTAGTCATAATACTGAGTATTGGTTAATTATATGACAATAAAGATTCCTTTGTGTTCAAATATTTTTGCATGTCAATATATTCCTATCTTAATCTATCAAAAGGAATCCTCAGCCAACACTGGATATCTCAAAACATGGCACACAGGTTTGAAATAATTTGAGTAATTTTATACCCATTTAACTAGTCATATATCCTACTAAATTTCTTCTTCTTCTTCTTCTTCTTCTTCTTCTTCTTCTTCTTCTTCTTCTTCTTCTTCTTCTTCTTCTTCTTCTTCTTCTTCTTTCCAATCATTTTGTCATTAATTTCTTCTTTTTTTCTTCTTTCTCCACTTTCATTTATCATTTTCTCTCTTGTAAATGCAGAGCTGGCTCATAATTAACAAATCAGACCAAAATGTTAGCACTGTTTAAAAGTATTCTGACTTGAAAACAAGTTGAGACCCAATATATATATATATATATATATATACAATAATTGCAGCAAAAATTTCATGCTCTGAACTAACCATCAAGCAAAATGAAAAAAGTTATTTTATTGTTTGTGTTTTAATGTTTTTATCTTACAAGAAACTCTATTGGTTAATATATAGCATTTTTAGTAAAAAGCCGCTGGCCTACAGTATAAATTATTTTTGTGATGATTTTTGAGTAAGTTAGAAAATTCAAGCTTAACCAATTGCAATTGGGGGATATTTAAGTGGATATAAATTAAGTCTTATTTCAAGATCATATTGTAGAATTTCAATATCATATTGAAGAATTATATTTAGAATATTGTAAAGAATAGGATACAGCATCTCTTCTTTATAACATTAGCAATTGAGAAAAGGAATAAAAATTCACTGCTTACATTTGATTTAGCTGAATTTGGCTTTACAGAAAATAGATGAGAGACATTTAATAAGGAAACTCTAAAGTTCTGCCCTAGAAAACGCATATCATTTCTAAAACTGAACTGTTTTATAGAAAAGCAATCTCAACCATTATAGATATTAGCATACTTAGGAAAGCCCTCTTGGGGATTTTGTGAATGATTAAAAGCAAAGTAATTTGCCGGTACTTTGCAAAATATGAATTATTTCCATTACTTTTGTATAAGAATATGATAATTGCCAATGTAAAGTCCTGAGAGTTTATTCAGTTCTGGTGGCAAGTAATTAATTCACAAAAGAGCTTGTGGTATAGAAAAAGTTCTCTGCTCTTCCGGATCTCTGGTGGGATGTCATCAGCACCTGTGTCTTTAATGCTGTTCCATTGATAAATTACTTTTGTCAAATCTTTTAGTGTTGATGCCACATCTAGTTCCAATCTCACTGATTGCCATGAGATGTGATTGATTGCAACCTACTGGACTGTGCACTTAGTGCTAAAGATGATCAGAAATGTTCTGACTAGTAATTGAGGATAGAATTTGTGCGGGTAAGCAGCTCTATTCTACCTGCATTACCCTAGGGATTCTGAGATTGATAGGTGGGACCATTTGACAACATAAAACTTGGTAGATTTTGCTGTAATCAATAACTTAAGCACAAATTTAAGCTTATTTAGCAAGGTATTTTTAAGCCCTTCTCAATGTAGAGTAAATAGTTACATTTCTTGCAAAGGTTTTTTTTTATCTTTACCTTCTTGCAAGAGATATTCTTATAATGCAATGAAAGAGTCTTTCTAAAGGGATGTTAATTACTCCTAGGTTTCTTTTGAAGTTCTTATGCCTGAGTTTTTGTCTACCTTTTTTATATGAGGCTTCTCTAAGGTGAGAGTACAGGATTTGTTTTAGCACTCTGCTGTCCTCAAGTCTGTTCAATCTTGGTGGTCGTATGCCATGATGGTAGTGTCATCAGCAATCATGAGCTTGCCAACCAGAACATTTCCAGTCTTTCCTGCTGGCTTAATTGACTAGCATTGAACAGGTTTGCCCCCAATCTGTAATATATCCATACGTTTTGGATGGAATTAGAGAAGCTATCAGACAAGAACACAGAAAGAAAAACTGAGAATAGTGTGGGGTCAATGACATAGCCTTGTTTCACTCCATTCCCAACCTGAAATGGTTTCTCTCAAGTTGACGGATGGTTTCATCACTGTATGCAAAGTAGATATAAGTTTGAGAAAGTGGTTAGGGCAGCCTAGTTTCTATAGGATGTTCTACAGTATTTCCCTGTTCATAGTTTTGAAAGCTTTTGGGAATTTGACAAATATCATGCAGAGGGGTATATTCTGTTCAGTACATTTCTCCTGTATTTGTCACAAGGAGAAAAATCATGTCCTTGGTTCCTATGTTTGTATGGAACTCACATTGTGCCATAGGTAGGAAATCTTTTGCTTGGGGTAATAGTTGAGTACTCTCTTCTCAAACACTTTCTCTGGTAGAGAAAGAAGCATGATCCTGCAGTGGTTACCTCAATCTAGTCTGTCTCCCTTCTTGAAAACAGTGACATCCTTCCAGTCTGCAGAGACTTCCAAATTTTCCCAAGTGTCTGTTAAGATATGGTAGGGCACCTCAACAAGCCTTTTTCATTATCATCATTTATCAAAAATTAAAAAAAGTTAGCATTATTTATAGGTCAGTTTTTATTAATAATAATAAACTGGGCTATTGGCCTAATGAGTAGAGTGTTTGCCAATGATCCCGGACACTAGGGTTCAATCCCTGGTCAAGTCATACCAATGACTCAAAAAATGGTACTTGATGCTGCCTTGCTTAAAATTCAGCATTATAAGGTATGGATCAAGGGTAAAGTGGAGCAATCCAGGCAATGGAGTAGTACTCTCCGCCTACACCTCAGTGTGGTAGCTATTAAAAAGAGAGCCTTTTAGTCACTCTTGACTAAGGTCACCAACTTGAATTTTTTTTTTTTTTATTAATTCAATATTTCTATTAGTTGAAAAAATAACAAGTGGCAATCTAAGAATATTTGATAAAATTTTTTATTAAATGATATTTTTAGAATGCTTTTTCGCCTTAGAAACTCTGTTTTTATCTATTTATAATTTTATCATTTTTTTTTTGGTTAAATTCCGTTGAAGTGAAGTGGACTCTTGATATCTTTAAAGATCATTTGCATGTTTAACTATCACGACAAAATTTAATTCAGTAGAAGTAAATCCATAACCAAAACATTCACTGATATATTTGAATTTCTATAAGATATTTCTAGAGGTGCCCGTGGTGTGATAAGATATTTCTAGAATGAAAACCAAAAGGATAAAAGACTTGGTTTGAACTGCATTAAAAAACATTGAATTTATTTATTTTTTTAATTATTCATCATATGTTCATCTTTTAAATTCAGCATTTAAATCATGTATGAAATTCTGTTTATCATATTTACCCAATCCCTCTGCTTGGGCAGGATATGACACAAGGTCAATTTTTTAAGCGGAGTTTTAACAGGTTTGAATTCAGAGTTTTCCTTCTCCTAGACTAGTTACCTCACCAAGGCTGAAGAACCTAGTCTGCCCTACTATTTACCCATAGCTGGAGGGAGAATAATTGGATTCATACCTTTCCCAAGGGTATTAGTGCTATGTGAAATGCAATCAGTCTCGTCCAGGATTTGTACTTGTGTCGCCGTGTCCATTTCCTACAACGATAACCATTACACCAAATTCTATTTATGCAGTGTCTTAATATGGTGAAGATGCACAAAAATAACTAAACAAAAACCAGCAATCATAATATTCAGTAGCATCCATAAATAAGAACACCCCAAACAATTTTCGTAAAAATTTAATTTTCTTCTAAACCAAAAATACCAAGATTTTACTCTTTCAAATGAAACATTATGCAATCAGAATGGATGTTATTAGTCATTATCTGTCACTAAACTCTTGATCAATTAAATCCTTGCGACCAAATAATGTAAAACGTAGGAAGGAACTAAAAGTTAAGTGGTATATCTTTAAAAAAGAGCGTATAATTGTGTCAATGTTCTCGAAAAAATGAAAATAGAACTTAGAATAAAGATACTGCACCGAGCTTTAGGGAGGGAACTACATACTTTTCCTGGATTGCTCCACTTATCCTTGATTTATAACTTATAATTCTGAGTGTTAAATAAGGAGGCATCGGTTACCATTTTTGGAGTCTTTGGTCTGACTCGACCTGGGATTGAACCCCGGGCTCTTGGATCATTGATGAACACTCCAACCATAATGCCAATAGAATAAGATAAGTATTTTTCTTTTATATATTTATGCTGTGTATTTTTAGTTCAAAACAATTTGGGCTGTACTTGTTTATAGAAAATGCTTGAGAGATAAAATCACAGGTTATTAAAAAAAATGATAGTAAAACTTATTCTATTTCTCAAATATTCAAGCAAACAATACTTCCGATAGTCTATTTTTTAAATGCAGAGTAAGTATATATGAAGGACTTTCAGAATAAAACTGGTCATGACCTCTTTTGATCTTTGGCAATGACTAATGGGATTTGTGGAAGAGTGTCACTATTATTGATTTTTCTTTGATGTGTCTTGTGCCCTTTAAAGTAATTATGGAAAATTCCTTGCAAACTGTGTCAGAAAATGGCCCAGGCAATCAGTTTAAAGTTCAAAAAAAGAAATAAAAAAAGAAAAAATACTCAGATCAAAGAATTTTAGTGCCAAGATTATTATAGGTGTTGGGTACTTTTCAAAATGATTCAGGACAATCGCATCAAGATAAATCCACTGTGTAGAATTAACAATGAGGATTCAGACATTTTGATTTGGCAACGCTAAACCAGTTATCTTTTTGATCAACAGCACAAAATTATTCACATGTATAAAATACAATGTATACTGATATATATATATATATGCACACACACATACACACGCATATATATATATATATATATATATACATGTATAACAAGAATATGTAATATAAATATAACAATTTTCAAAAAATGCTCAATGCCCGAAAAACAAAACAGAGTCAGTATAAGAAATTTGCAAATGATATCAAAGATTCAGTGTTGTCATTTGTTGCAATTTGTGGTTTGTACCTTCCAAGTTCTTTATTTGATTGTTAAATATTGATTGGTTGGTTTTGGTAAGTGGATTTTTTTAGAATTATGAAAATATTCTCTATCTCATCATTTTTGCTATTTGCTGATTGCAGTGTTATTACTACATGAAACTTTTAGCAACTATATTTGATTTCATGCCCAATTTTTTCTTATTTCATTCAGGATCTAAGATCATGTGGAAATAAAACTTATAAATTTGTGGACACTCTTTAAGTTTCTAAATTTTAAATCAGCTCTGCTCATATTGTCATAGAGCACATTAAAAAAAAATTCTTAATTGATTCTGAGCAACAAATTGCCCTAAACATATATTTATATTATCAGTCTGACACTTTTCTTTATCAGTTTTTCAAAATTTCCCATCTTTGTGAGCAAAAAAAAAAAAATAGAATTATTTTAAACTTAAAATGATAGAGTTATTTTTAAAATAGTTTTATTTTAGACTTGACAATATATCCAGAAAGTACTGAAAGGGATCAAATAACCTTGACATTGAATGTTTTGTTATATTTGGTTAATAAAATTACATAAATGAAGAACAGAATGTTATTTGTCATTAATGGAGACAGAACATTTTTTTATCGGAGAAGCTGACACATTTACAAATGTGCTTGAGAAACTTTTAAATTGCAAAAAGATCTCATTTATAGTTATGATTAAAGATAGGCTGGCTCATTGGTCTAATGGGTAGAGTATTCGCAGACCTGGGTTCAATCCCTGGTCGCATCATACCAAAGACTTAAAAAATGGTACTTGATGCCACCTTGCTTAACACTTAGCATTATAAGTTAAGGTTCAAGGGTAAAGTGGAGCAATCCAGGGAAAGGATTGATCACATGGAAATCCCCTACACCTCGGTGTTGTACCTATTGAAAAGAGAGCCTTCAGGTCACCTACGACTATGGTTGCCAACTTTACTTTATATATATATATGTCATCTTCATCATCAAGTTACACTGAATGGATTTTTCTGACTATGCCTTACCATCCATCTCTACCATCCATCACTTCTGGTTGGTCCTCTAAGCTGCATCCAATGTTTGTACAGAGATGATGTTTATAAATCTCTGCTGGTTGACCAACACTGAATATGTCCAAGTATAGGTGTCCATAAGAGAATATTGTGCCCGTGGTGTAATGGTTATCATTGTAGGAAATGGACACAGAGACACAAGTTCAAATCCTGGACGAGGCTGATTGCATTTCACATAGCACTAATACCCTTGGGAAAGGTATGAATTCAATAATTCTCCCTTCAGCTATGGGTAAATAGTAGGGCAGACTAGGTTCTTCAGCCTTGGTGAGGCAACTAGTCTAGGAGAAGGAAAACTCTGAATTCAAACCTGTTAAACTCTACTTAAAAATTGACCTTGTGTCATATCTTGCCCGATCGGAGGGGTTGGTAAATAGGATAAGAGAATATTGTTGATGACTTTGTCTTTGCTTCTCCAGCAGTGCTCTTCATATCTTGTTCATATAAGTTGTATAGTTTCTGAGATGGAAGGAGGGTAGTTGCACAACTGCTCCTTTGTGGGGTTTTATTTACAGGTTTTGTTCACGACAACACATAACATTCTTGTATAGATCCCATCTAGTTTTTTCTCTCTGTGTTTGTCAGCATCCATGTGGTGCAGCCATAGCTTAGAAGTTCCATTTTATTTAATTGGATAGATCAGATTTCCATGTGATCAATAACCTGTCAATAGCCATCCACACTTTCACTGGGTATATGTTGACATCACTTTCAGACGTTGAGATGTTACTACCAAGGCATATGAACTGGTCCACTAATTTTAAATTATTGCCTCTTAAAATGGAGATGGCTCTTTCTTGTTTAATACACATGAAGTATGCAATACTTTCATCCATGTAGAGGCCAATGCCTCCTGCTGCTTGCTCAAGGCTCTACAGTTAGTATTATTCTGGTTGGTATATTTGTGAGAAGCACGAGATCATCTGTGTAGTCTGCATCTGTCATAGTTTCAGCAGGATATTGTTGGTTACCTGCCTTTTTTGATATTACACTGTTTTCTTTTATTCAATCTAATACATATATATATATACTCACACACACACACACACACAAACACACTCATGCACACATACACATATATATGTGTGTGTGTAGATAGATGGAAGCTAGTATATTATAGGATTTATTGATAAAGGAAACACAAAATTGATCTGCTTTTCAGTGAATAGATTTAAAGTTATTTTAACAATATATCTAAAAGATAAATTCAGAGAGATAAATATTCCCTAAGTACTGCTTTCCCTGATACAAGGATGTATTTTAAGAATATATGAAGTTATATGAATGCTGTTTGAGACCAGTGTGCTAATTGCAGCACCTCAATATATTCCAAAGAGATATGCATACACTGATATGTAAATAGATTAATAAGCTGAGTGAGATTTTAAAAGAGGAATATAAAGTAACATAAAAAATAGATATATACATTTGATAAAAACTATTTTCTGATTCATATTTATGTTTTAAAAGAGGCTTAAATTATTTGTCAGGAAAATATTCATAAATCAAAACAGATTTAAAATGCGCCCACACACACACACACACACACACACACACACACACACACACACACACACACACACACACACACACACACACAGATATGACTATAATGGATATATAACAACAATTTTCATTCTTCTAAAAGTCCAAAATATATCTATACTATAATCTTTATATATATATATATATATTGGGAGAAAGAGGGAGAGGCAGAGAGACAGAGAGACAGCGACAGAGACAGAGAAAAAGAGTGAATTCCACCCCCATATATATATATATATATATATATATATATATATATATCATCATGTCACACTGCCAGCAGGGATCTCTCCCTAACCCTTTCTCGCTACTCGTCTCTACCGTCCCTTGCTCCTGGGCGGTCTACAAGGCTATATCTTGTATTGGTAAAGAGCTGTTGTATATAGGTTCTAGCTGGTCATCCTACCTTTGCTCATCCATGTGAAGGAGTCCATAGGAGTACATCGCTTATGAGTTCATCCTTACTTCTCCAGCAGTGTCCCATATATCTGGTTCATCTAACATTGATATTTTTTGAGATGGGTGGTAGGTGGCTGTATAGCTGCTGTCTTTTCATGTATTGCCTCCAGGACTGGTTCAATATGGCTCACAGTATTCTGGTGTAATGGCCATCAAGCTTTTTTCCATACGTTCAGTTAGTGTCCATGTAGTGCATCCATATTGCAGTATCAACACAAGTGCTGCTTGGAAAAAACTGCATTTTATTTTATGAACTGACTCAGATAAATAGATAGAAATATGAATTGACTGAGTAAGATAAAAAGATATAGGTGTGTGACATAATGGTTATCATTGAGGGAAATATATTAAATAGCCTGTTAAAATCTTGGACATGGCTCTCTGCATTTCACTTTCTGTTAATGCCTTTTGGAAAGGCATGTATTTATCTTTTCTCCTCCTAGGCATAGGTAAATTGTAGGATGGAAAGAAAACTCTAAATTCAACCCAGCAGTTCTTCACTGAAAAATTGACCTTTTGTCATATTTTGTCTGTTGTGGATCAATGGATAAATCATCATCATGTTGTGCCGCTAGCACGGATATCCCTGACCCTCTCTTGCCACTTCTCCCAATCATTCATCGCCTCCGGCAGGTCTTCAGAGCTACATCCCATATCCTCACATAGCTGCTGTATGTATGCTCGAGCTGGTCATCCTGCTTTTGCTCGGACATATGTGGGGGTCCATAGGAGTAAATCACTTATGAGCTCGTCCCTGCTTATCCAGCAGTGTCCTGCATGTCTGGTTCGTCTAACTTGGATAGTTTTTGTGACGGGAGGCCGGTGGCCGTATAGTTGGTGCCTTGTGGGGTGTTGCCACCAGAACTTGTTCAATATTGCTCACAACATTCTTGTGTAATTGCCGTCCAGCTTCTTCTCCTGCCATTTAGTTTGCGTCCAAGTAGTTCATCCATACAGCAGTATCGATACGACCACTGCCTGGAAGAAACTGTGTTTGTTCTTAATTGTGTCTAATTTTCATGTCACTCCATATATTTTTCCTTTTTATATATATATATAATTTATTTATCAACTGCACATCATTTATTCTCTCATGCAGTTTTTTAAACTTTCATTCATTTTTCACTCTCATGTTTTTTTCTTTATTCCTTTTCCGTTGTTCTCTTTTTCTCTTTCATGTATTATACATCATTTTCTTCATTTACTTTTACCTCCTTTTCTATCCCTCCTTTTTAAAAAAACCTTCTATATTTCTGTATCACTTCTTTTCTTTTTCCTCTAGCTCTCTTTCTGAAAAATTTTATACTTTACTCGTCTTAATATTTTTCTCTAGCTCTCTTACTTTTCATCTTCTTACCATCATCATCATCATCACCATTGTGTTCATGAGTCAACATCCATTTTCTTTTATTGTCATGTTATTTTCGAAAACATTCTGCCCTATCAGTCTCTCTTCTCCACCCCCATGCAGCTTATCCAAAACCTGTGGCTGGTTCTGCACAAACCGTCACTACAATGAAAAAAAAAATCTTCCTTGTAGGCAGTCCAACAGTTCTAATCTTTAACTGAACTGTTGGTTCCTAAAATGTCAAGAAAGACTGGAGAGTCCATCTTCCTTACACCTGGACAAAAATATAAGACCACCCTCAAAAAAAGAAAAAGATATTGTTACAATTTCTAAATCATGAAAATCTTATATATGAAAGATAAGGTTTAGAGACATCTAAATTTAAAACAAGATGAAATTTCAATTCATTTTTTATATGTATATTAGTATTTATACTAAATTTTAAAATTCATTTTTGACATAAATATAAGACCAATGAGAAAAACTATAGAATATAAAGGCAAATTTTGTATTTGACATTTTGTAGATTCACCATTAGCTTTGATAACCTCAAAAATTCAGCTAGGTATACTATCAACTAGTTTCTAAAGTTGAACTGAAGATATTTTTCCCATGTGTCAAAGATTGCGTTTTTGAGTCCAAAAATGGCTGAGTACTGCTGACTTCCTCCATAAACTTTTGCAAAAATCAATCCCCGCAAATTTTCTATGGGATTGAAGTCTGGCAAGCATGTTGAGCGGTCAAGAAGTCTTATTTTTTGTTCACGCAAGTACTTTTTTGCTATTGATGCATTGTGGATAGCAGCATTATCTTACTGAAAAATCCATTCTTCTCCACATAGAAACACCCTTCTTGTGTGAGAGATAAATCATTTAACATCTTCACATTATCTGCTACTTTTTGTTAACCAATGACAAATTGTAGTTTAAGTTTTCCTGAAGATGAGGAGCTCCCCCCTCATATCATAAGAGATCCTCCTCCACTATGCTCTGTTGAGTAAGTCTATTCTGGAAAATTTTTTGCATGCCAGTACTTCCGGAAGCTATCTGAATCATCTAAACTGAATCTCTTTTTGTCTGGGAAAACAACTTTTTGCCATTCTTTAGCACTCATGGTTTGATACGGATGAGTATATTCAAGACATTTCTCTTTGTGCTTCATAGTTAACCTTGGACAATGAATTCTTTTCTTATACTTAATTGTTTTGTTGTTTAAATGCCTTCAAATTATTCTAGTACTGCAAGGAGTATTCACTAGAGTTTTCAATATTTTTTGATGTTAACAAAGTTTTCTTTTTTACTTCACGAACAATTCTTCTCTTGAATTGTGGTGATAATTTTTCTGGCTTGCAAGTCAGTTTTCTTGTTCCATACTTATTTGGACTTTTCAAGTAATTGCAGATAATGGTTTTACTGCATCCTAAGGCTTTTGAAATTTCTCTGTGATTTTCTAATTTTTTTCAGAGTTTTAATTTTGCCTTTCACTGATTCAGATAATTTAGTTCCTTTTGCCATTTATATTTTTAGTATTTTAAGTATTACAGTTTTAATAGCTTTTATATTACATAGACTATATATAACAATTTTTTCAATTGGATTAAGTCCTTTTTTCTTTAGTTTTTATTGGTGGTCTTATACTTATGTCAAAAATAAATTTTAAAATTTAGCATAAATGCTAATATACATATATAAAAATAAATTGAAATTTCTTCTTATTCTAAATTTAGATGATTCTTAACCTTATCTTGCATATATCAGATTTTCATAATTTAAAAATTGTAAACAATAATTTTTTTTTATTTTTAGGGTGGTCTTATATTTTTGTCCAGGGATATATATATATATATATATATATATATATATATATATATATATATAATTCTTTTTATCTTGTTTTTCTCTTCTCTTTCATTCATTTTTCTTTCTTTTTTGCATGTTTATATGCATCTTGCTTTTCTTCTTACAGTATTTTATCTTTATTTTTTTCACTTATTTCTTTATTTCTCAGTTTGTTTTTTTTTATTTCTGATTCTTTTTTTCTTCTTTCTTTCACAAATCAGCCCACTCTCTCAACTTCATATCTCTTTTCTTTCATCTTGGATTTCAATTTTCTTAGTATTTTCTATTTCTTTTTCACTGAATCTCTTTTTTAATTCCATTTTTTCCTTTAATTTCACTTTTATTCTCTACCTTTCCTTGAACTGGCCAATTATATTTTCAAATTTAAAGCAAACTTGAAATACTAGTTATAAACTTGAAATACTGGTTATACTGTTCCCATCCACCGATGATATTAACTTTAAAAACAAGCAAAAACAACAATTAACAAAAAGAAGAAAAAAGAGAATTTGGCAGAAACACTTTTTTCTTTCATCTGATTTATCTTCTTATTTAATTCTATTTTTCATTGCAGTTTTTTTTTCTCCCTTTCTACATTTATTTCAATTGTTCTTTGACATGTTGCCAGTTATATTTTACAATAATCCAAACTTCATTTTGACCTGTATAATCTCATAGCATATTTTCTGTTTTGAGGTATTTGGTCTGAATTTCAGTCAATTCAATATACAAAATGTTTCATAAAGGAAATAACCCTAAGGATATGAGGGTAAAATTTAAGCAAATGCAAATCTTTAGCATCAGTATTTGTCATATGGTAACTATGTACTCAGAGACAACAATGTTTTGGAGTTGAAATAACTGTGTCATATGACTTCATTCAATCATTGATTCCTTTATACTTTGTCAGCTGTCTTTAACCTATGAAAATATCTGCTATGTTTATTCCTATTGTAAACACATTTTACATTATAAACCTTACAAACATGAAATTTCTTCCTTTATAATTCAGAGATTTTGTTACAAAACCCTTTTTAAACATTTGAAAAACTAAAGGCTAAGCTTGAAAGCGAAATTTCTCAAACTTTCATAAAAACAAATTCTGTTATACCTAAAAGATATTACAAACTTATGTATGTTTATTCATACTTATAAACAAAATGTTTACCAATATATTAGTAAAATTCTGATTCTGATTCAATGCATATAAGTGGCGGCAACACCCCACAAGGCACCAACTATACGGCCACCTTCCTCCCATCATGAAAACTATACAAGTTAGACGAACCAGACACGCAGGACACTGCTGGAGAAGCAAGGACGAACTCATCCGTGATGTACTCCTATAGACCCCCCGCATATGGCCGAGCAAAAGCAGGATGACCAGCTTGAACATACATACATCAGCTATGTGAGGATACAGGATGTAGCCCTGAAGACCTGCCAGAAGCGATGAATGATAGGGAGAAGTCACGAGAGAGGGTCAGGGATATCCGTGCTAGCAGCACGACATGATCATGATGATGATATATATATATGTAATGATTTATCATTTTATATCCTTTGAGTGTTATAAATATATCTATTGTAAGATCTATTTAACATTTTTCATCTTATTAAGCATGAATTCTATGGATTTTGTAACTCATGTTTCTTGAAAACCTATTAGAAATAACAATTAAACTGAATCTTTGAGAATAAAGAATTGCTATCAATAAGTGCACCCAGTCACATTTTTTTAATAAAATGTTCATTTTTTTCTTAACCAAAGATATTAGGATTTTCTCCTTATAGTATTTATTTCATTTTTCATGTGTCCTATAACAGAAAACCAGCTGGAACCCTGATTAAACATGCATAGAGATACTGGCTATCGTAAAAGAAAAATATGCCCACTAAGAATATGAGTCAAAGAATTTTTTCCAACATCTTCTCGTTTCCTTATGGAGTCAGACAGGATCTATGTAACACATTTTTATTCTTCAAATAGCTTGTTTTTATTTTCTTATAAATAATGTTCAATTTCCTTTTTGTGACTTCTTATAGATGTATAAGTTGTCTTTTCTAATAAATGTTTGGAAGAGGTATCTGTTATGGCATCAGCTGGAGACTCATATGAATGCCACCTGACCAATGAAAATGGATATAATTTAACTTCTTAGTTTGTCACACCAGCATTAGCAGATGGTATTTCACAGAAGTCAGGGAGACTGCAAGTCTCCTCAGGTATCCAGGATTCTTCTCAGTATTCTGGTTAATTCAAACAATTCTTTACTTTGGATATTTTCAATTTGTCTTCCAATTTCCAATACTTTCTAAGTCTTTTGGCACCATTCCAATTGTGCCAGTTACAGTTCGTATCACCATTACTATCATTTTCAACAGCTTTTTTAGTTCTCTGGCAAGGTCCAAGTACTTATCTCTTTTTTCGTCTTCTTTGATTTTCACTTCATGGTCCGCTGCGACAGCAAAGTCCACTATATGACTGGTTCACTTTTTTGTTTATCATATTTATCAACCCCTCCGCTCGGGCAGGATAAGACACAAAGTCAATTTTTAAGTGGAGTTTAACAGGTTTGAATTCAGAGTTTTCCGTCTCCTAGACTAGTTGCCTCACCAAGGTTGAAGAACCTAGTCTGTCCTACTATCTACCCATAGGTGGAGGGAGAATAATTAGATTCATACCTTTCCCAAGGGTATTAGTGCTATGTGAAATGCTATCAGTCTCGTCTAGGATTTGAACTCATATCGCCGTGTCCATTTCCTACGATGATAACCATTACACTATGGGCACCTTAACCATTACACCACGGGCACCTTAACCATTACACCACAGGCACCTATCAGCTAATGCTGGTGGGAAAAACTCTCAAAAGAGTAAAATAATAATGATGATAATGATAATAAAAGCAACAATCTTCCAAATGTCACATGATATATAAAGTCAGAATTAGTCCTTGAGACTCACAAAATTCTCTGGGAATTTGAAATACAAACAGATGACCTAATCCTTGCCAGAAGACCAGACTTAGTGATAATCAAATAGAAAAAGAGAGCCTGCTAAATGGTGGACTTTGTTGTCCCGGCAGAACACAGAGAGAAAAAAAAAAACAAAAAAAAAAAACAACAAAGAGACAAGTACTTAGATCTTGACAGAGAGAAAAAAAAACCCTGCGGAACAGGAAGATGACATAAATAATGATAAGAATTGGTGTACGGAGAATGATCCCGAAAGTCTTGGTAGGGGGCTGGAAGAGATGGAAATTTGAAGACGAGTTGACACCCTCAAAACTACTGTTGTATGCTCACAACCATAATGATATCAATAACAACAGTACATATACATATGCAAAAACACAGGTGGACTCTGTTGTTTAGGTACAAACGGTTTTATTAACTTCTGACTTCATTTCTTCAATATGAGGAGAGAGACACAATTCTTACTATGTTGACCATACTATCTGACCCCACAAACATGCTGCGCATCCCGTGATGTTTGAGATCTCTGTCAGTAGAGATCCGAAAAACCCAACTACATCTTCAAAGGTCAAAATCCAACTCTCAGCTTCCAACTCAATGGCAGGAACTCAACTTTCAGCCTGCGTGGTCCAATGTCAACATCCAACTCTCTCTTTCAAAATCCTCAAATTCTCAGCCCATCTCTTCTGGGCATGACATCATCCACACTCCAGCCTCATCTCCTGTCTGGGGTTTATCATGACAATGGTGATTGTCATATCCTTTGCATGCGAGTGTAAAACTGATACCAATTGGGGCATTTGGAATGTTTCCGAAAGTTCTGAAAAAAGACAGGAGGAATTGGAAATCAGAGGAAGAATCAAAATCATTGCATTGGCCAGAATACTCAGAATACTCAAATCATTGCATTGGCCAGAATACTCAGAATACTCAAATCATTGCATTGGCCAGAATACTCAGAAAAGTCCTGGAGATCTGAGGAAACTTCATGTCATTTAGACTCCAGGGGAAGATCCCCAGCTAATGCTGGCGTTAAAACTTACAAGAAGTAAAATCATAGATTTATTTTTATTAAAACTCTGGAACAAAAAAATTGCATAAATATATAAGAGTATTCATTTTTCAACGGCCACATATTCATATTTTTGTTTATAGAGTTTCATTAAAGTACTTATTTATGGGTAATACTGTATATACACTGCCAGCCTTTCATTTGCCTTATGATTAATTACCAAAATATTTTGCATATAAAAGTATTATTGACGTCCAATCAGATGAAATTAGCATACAAATACTATGTTGTAAATATATTATATTTTCAAGGTTTTATCATACCACATTTTTCACACAATGTAAAATAGTTTTATATTTCATATTCTATTTATATCTAAAAAATATATATTCATATATAACTATAGCTACATGCATATCAATCAATAAAAGAAGTGATATATATATATATATATATATATATATATATATATATATATATATATATATATATATTACCACTTGTGTATATTTCCATTTTCCATTATCTTGGAGGATCTTCATCATGGCATTTCCAGACTTAATGGTTACTTGTCAGAAGGAACCGTTTCCATGCTGATAATGCAACATTGTCTTCTTCCTCACAGAAGTGCAAGAAGCAGGAATCTTTCACTTTTGAAGAACTGTCGGAAACAAAAATCTTCTGTTCTTTGGCCTTTTTTTTTTCTTTACCTCAGAGTGCCGTGCTCCTACAGTGCTGAGTTCTTCATTTATGTCTGTTGAGCAGTTGGGTAGATTGATATGACTAAGTGACTTTCTCGATAGGTAAACATCAGTATTAGATACATACCCATATGTTTGGAGATATATACATATATATATATATATATATATATATATATGTGTGTGTGTGCGTGTGTGTGTGTGTGTGTGTATGTCTGTATGTGTCAGTGTGTGTTATTTGAGCAGAGCCTGTTTGAATTCAGAATTTGCATATGTGTGTGCGTGCGTGCATGCATGTGTGTGTGTGTGTGTGTGTGTGTGTGTGTGTGTGTGTGTGTGTGTTGATTAGAATGATATCAGCAATACATATATCACTGGAAAATACCTGGGGGCGTCCTCGTAGTGTAATGGTTAACGCGATGGTCTGCGGAATCGTAGTAAACGAATTCGAACTCCAGTTGCGCTATTATGTTCACTTTCGGGAAAAGTCTGAACTCCCTTATCCTCCCAGCTATGGGTTAAATAGCACCACTATTGTTCTTCTAGGAGAATGGCTTTGGTATTAAATAACCTACAAAGGTTGATATGCCATTAAACAAAGAAACCAAACCAAACCAAACCAAACCAATTCAATGATCTTAATTTGAATTTTATGATTATTCAATATCATTAGAAAGTAAAGATAACCAAAAGAATCCTGTATATTGTGGGAAGCTTCGGACACTGTATTCCTTGGGGGGGGGTCCTCGTGTGTAACGGTGAAAGCAATGGACTGCGGAATGTAGTACGCGAGTTCATACTCCAGTTGCGCTATCACGTTCACTTTTGGGCAAATACCCTCAGGAAAGTTATGAGCCCCCTATCCTCCGAGCTATGGGTTAAATAGTACCACTACTGTTCTCTAAGAGAATGGCTTTGGCATTAAATAACCTACAAAGGTTGATATGCCATTAAACAAAGAAACCAAACCAAACCTGGAAAATACGTGCTTCTATTTTTCATATAACCAGTTTCTAATCTGCAGGGTTAAAACTGATGGCTGAATTCACATTTTATAAAATAGAAAACTACCATCATTTTCTATGAACTATTTATGAGTTATTCTATTTGGTAAAAGCTGAAATACTGAAGTATTCAGGGAAAAATTAGAGAAGCTTATTTTTTGTAGTAAATATACAAAGAAAACAGAAAATAATTGTTTGTTTCTTGTTTTGTAGGAAAAGTTATAAAATGGTTGAAACTGATTATTTACTTCATTATGTAAGTGCATTTCAGTTTTGGTGACTTCCATGGTTTTATTGCCCTGTTCAATCAATAATTTTGCCAGATCCATTTCTCCAACATATAAATTCTTACACATATTTATAGGTTTATGTCAGGTATTGGCAAGATTTTTCAAGCAATGGCCTTCATAAGATGTATCTTGTCGTAAATTGTGATACACCACTAAAAGAAAAATTTAATAAACACCCAGTTTAATAAAGAATACAGAAAAATAAAAGTATTTTCAAAAATTTCATAGATGCCAGATTTTAATCAAGAGAATGAGTGAGTGATTAAAGAAAAGGAAATGAAAGAAACGAAATTTTAATAAAACGTTACGATGCTGATATCATAATAAAAATAAGTTTGCCATATAGAAACTTTCCTCTTTTAGTTTATTTAGATATTTTCGAATTTGTGATGAGAATTTGTGTTGGAGAGCATGTTTAAGATTCTCTTTTCAAAAGGTATAGCAGATGAAGGAATTACTTGCTGTATGTTCCAAGAATCCGACCTTGTGCCAATTTTTATCATTAAGGGTTTTCGGACTATTGTCTTCATCTTTATAGTTATTTCCACAATGTTTTAGCCGATATGTCCTCCGGCCTTCTCCAGGTGTTTGTCGAACTCGGGAACCTTCACGGAACTTCGAACTACGTCCTTTATTGAATCCACGGGGTTCGCCTGTTCTGATTCCGTTAGCCATAACCGGGTACAAGTGTTAAGTATCCCTGTATTGTTACTCGCCTGTAGTGAGGATTGAACCTGCAACCCCCAGATGATTGTCTACTTAGAAGTTTAGGGAACCAACGCCTATAACCGTTACGCTATGCATCCTGCTTGTGCCAATTTGTTTCAGCAGATACTTAAGATTTTACTTTTCTATTCACTATCATGTATGAATTTTTGTATACCCTTACTTGATATTCCACTTTTAAAAATAGGAGATATAAAACTTTTGTATTTGCTACTTTGATTCTACAAATTTGATTAAGATGAAGGACTCTTCCTCAAATAGATGTTTCTCATTACCTCCAAAGAAATTAATTATTTAGGAATTATCACTCTTATACGAAACTTTTAGTTATGATCTGTATATATATATATATATATGATTTTGTTTATAACTATATTGACATTATTTGATTCTCTCTCTCTCTCTCTCTCTCTCTCTCTCTCTCTCTCTCTCTCTCTCTCTCTCTCTCTCTCTAGCTTTTTATATTCCACTCATCCTTTCCTGCATCACTTTTCGTTCTTTCTCACTTATCAACTTTTCTTTCCTTCCAAATTATTCTGCTTTAATTTTTCCTTCCTTCCTTCCTTCCTTCCTTGCTTTTTTTCCTTTCTGTTTGCTTGAATCCAAACAGAACTGGCAATCCACGCATAAACAATCCCATTATAAATCACAGGATCTCATTTCCAACGACCTGAATATATTTTCATTTTATTTATCAAATTATTTTATCATGCATAAATGACATCAAAATAGTTTCATTTAGAAAAAAAGGGGATGTTTTTCTTTCTTTCTCACCTCGTTCCAATAACCTTTTACTTATCTCAAAATAATTTTTCAAATCACACTGACTTAAAAATGTAAAAAAAGAAATTAATTTTGTTTTCGTTAATGTATTAAAAACTGAAATTTTAAACTTTCCTTATCATAATAATTAGTATTTCTTTTGTGAAGCTTAAAATTTTATCAAAACCTGCTAATGGAGTATCAATGGTTGTGTTTGTTTTTGTGATTATTGCTTTCATTATTAGGATTTTCCCATTATTAATTTGTTGAAAGAACTCATTATAATTTCACATAAAAAGCATCGAAAAATATTTGATACGATTTACCAACCCCTCCGCTCGGGCAGGATATGACACAAGGTCAATTTTTAAGCGAAGTTTAACAGGTTTGAATTCAGAGTTTTCCTTCTCCTAGACTAGTTGCCTCACCAAGGCTGAAGAATCCAGTCTGTCCTACTATTTACCCATAGCTGGAGGGAGAATAATTGGATTCATACCTTCCCCAAGGGTATTAGTGCTATGTGAAATGCAGTCAGTCTCGTCCAGGATTTGAACTCGTGTTGCCGTGTCCATTTCCTACGACGATAACGACTACACCACGGGCATGATAAAATTCTGATAACATCTGATAGTTTTAATTGATAATATTTTGTTTATTTTCAATTGTTATCAGTTGTCAAAATTTTGTTTTATTTCCGAGGAGATTAACTTTTGAAATTTGGTAATTCCATATAAATCCTTATCAACAGAGAAAAACCTCTGATCTGAAGATTTTCTTTGTACAAGCAATCTAAGAATTTAATTTATTATCTTAATCCCTAGTCTAAAATACTTATCAAATATTCTTTTTTTTCTTTTTTAGATAAATCAACAGATTTTATTTCATGATTATTTTCACCCTTGCCTCCTAAGTTGAAATGATTTTTGATTCTTTTAAAGTTTATTCATTGACAGAATCTATGACAATATAAGGTTCACTTGAAATATCTTGTCATTTTATAAGGTCTGATATGTCAATAGCAATTTTATTAGTTTATTTTAGCAAAAGTTAGATTGCTTGATTAATTGATTGAGAGCACTCTTAGTTTATAGATATTGCTGGTGCCTGTAGTGTAATGGTTATCGTCGTAGGAAATGGACACGGTGACACGAGTTCAAATCCTGGACGAGACTGATTTCATTTCACATTGCACTAATACCCTAGGGAAAGGTATGGATCCAATTATTCTCCCTCCAGCTATGGGTAAATAGTAGGACAGACTAGGTTCTTCAGCCTTGGTTAGGCAACTAGCCTAGGAGAAGGAAAACTCTGAATTCAAACCTGTTAAACTTCGCTTAAAAATTGACCTTGTGTCATATCCTGCCCGAACGGAGGGGTTGGTAAAAAAAGAAAAAAGAAAATAAATAAATAAATATTGCTGGTCAGTTAATTCAATTCAATTTTTTGATTGTATTATAATTTTCTTTCTATAGTTTTTCACACCAGTATTAGCTGGTAGTCTTTCACTGGAGTCTGAGTGATAGCAAATCTCTTTTGATTATTCTTGTTCATCTCAATAATGCTGTTGTCTGGATAGTCTTGATTCTTCCTCGGATTTCTCATTCCTCCTGTCCTTTTCCTAAGCCACCTTTTAGGACCATTACAAATGCACTAATTACAATCAGTATCACTATCACACTCCTATTCAAAAGCTTTCTTAGTTCTCTAGCATGGTCTAAGTATTTGTCTACCTTTTCACTTTCTTTTATTTTCACTCAATGGTCAGCTGGAATAGCAAAGTCCACAAGATAGCAAGTTCTCTTTTTAGTCAATTAACTGGAGGGCTAATCTTCTTGCTGGGATTTCGTGATCCACCTGCATCACAAAGTCAAAGAAAATTGTATGCATCTTAATCTCTTGAATGGATTCAGGTTTATGCATATACCATTTGGTAATATCGACAAATCATCATGTCGTGCTGCTAGCACGGATATCCCTGACCCTCTCTCGCCACTTCTCCCAATCATTCATCGCTTCTGGCAGGTCTTCAGGGCTACATCCCGTATCCTCACATAGCTGCTGTATGTATGTTCGAGCTGGTCGTCCTGCTTTTGCTCGGCCATATGCAGGGGTCCATTGGAGTACATCACTGATGAGTTCGTCCTCGCTTCTCCAGCAGTGTCCTGCGTGTCTAGTTCGTCTAATTTGTATAGTTTTCGTGACGGGAGGCAGGTGGCTGTATAGTTGGTGCCTTGTGGGGTGTTGCTGCCAGGACTTGTTCAATATTTCTCTCAACATTCTTGTGTAATTGCTGTTTAGCTTCTTCTTCAGCCATTTAGTTAGCGTCCAAGTAGTGCATCCATATAGCAGTATCGATACAACCGCTGCCTAGAAACCGCGTTTCATTTTATTGGTCTGGTCTGATTTCCATATGATCGAGAGCCTATCGATTGCTGTCCATGCTTTCGTTAGTCGTGTGTCAATGTCTTTTTCGGTTGATGAGACGCTGCTTCCTAGGTAGGTGAATTTGCCTACTAGTTTCAGAGAGGTTCCGTCTAGTGTGGAAATGTCGCCTGTTTGGATATAAAACTTATATTCAGTTTTGTGTGCATTGACATGGAGGCCAAAGCCTGTGGCAGCTCATTCCAAACTATATAGTAGTGTTTCGGCTTGGTTAGATGTATTCGCCAGTAACGCTATGTTATCGGCGTAGTCGGCGTCAGTAATTGTTTTTGCGGGGTACCTTCTGCTTCTTTTCTTTGTCAGCTCGAAGCCATTTTCTCTGATTTTATCGATCGAAGTTCTAAGCACGTAGTCTAGACAGATGATAAAGAGGTATGGGGCTAGCGTGTCCCCTTGTAGTACTCCTGCTACAATGTCGAAGTATTCTGCGTTCATATATTCTTTGTTGTGTTACTATATTATTATATATTCTTTAGAAGAACGTAACTTTAACTATATTTATTAGAATAGATAGTTTTTTTTTATTGTGTAGGGTCAGCAGTTATATAAGCATGTTTTTTATATGATAAAACATTTTTGTTTATTGGTTCTAATACTGGAGATAGAAGAAAATTATCAAGATTTTCAAGGAGTGTCCTCATGGTGTAATGGTTAAAGCGATGGACTGCGGAACCGTAGTAAGCGAGTTCGTACTCCAGTCGCGCTATTACGTTCACTTTCGGGCAAATACCCTTGGGAAAGGTATGAACCTCCTTATCCTCCCAGCTATGGGTTGAATAGTACTACTACTGTTCTTTTAGGAGAATAGCATTGGCATTAAATAACCTAAAAAGTGTTGATATGCCATTAAACAAAGAAACCAACCAACCATCAAGATTTTCAGCATGTTATACATTTTGTTTTAAGAAAGTTAAAAAAATGCCAACAGTTTTTATAGACTTTGTCAAGAAGGGACAGTGACTGATCAAAAACGATGTACAAATGTTTTTGATAAAGATTTCGAGATAAACAATTCTCCCAAGTTGAATAGACCAATTAAGGTGAATAGCAAGCAAATAAAGAATGAGGCTTGATGTATTTACGAAAAGAGAGTTGGAGAATAGACCAGATTAAACATTTTGTACCAACTAAAAAAGAATATGGTTTTTAAGAAATCATTACATATTAACAACTCATCATGACATTTTCCATCAATTATTTCAAATTTGTTTTAGTTCATCAATCATATCATTCGAGAGACTAACGGTAATTTATGACTAATGTGACCTAAACGCATACTCAAGGGATTTGATTTTTCAAAAATAAAGATATAATCAAAATATCTCTTTGGGAAGACATTTTTGATGAGGTCTCCAATAAAACTGCCTCAAGCAATTTCAGCATTTCATATTTTGCTCTTTCTTTTTCCAAATTCATTTTCATATGCTTTATTATTTTTCTTTATTGGCATTTCCTCTTATTTTCTTGTCATTATTGGCTATTTCCTTTCTTTCTTTTCATTATTGTAAATAATTGAAAATTTCTCATCGTTTCCCCTATTTTCTCTTTATTTTCTTTCTTTTTTTTTTGTATATTTGCTTTGTTTTTCTCGTCTTTCTTTTTCATTCTTCCTCACATTCTATTCATATCTAGTTTTTCTTTTCTTATACTTTTTCATACTTTTCACTCTGGGTCTTTTCTTTGTTCTTTTTTTTTTTTCTCTTTAAGACTTGTTTTCCTTTTCATTCTTTTTCATTTCTTCTGTTGTTTTTTCACATTTTCACTTTTCTTTCATTCTTATTCTTTGTTTTTGTTTTTCATTAATGTTTTATTATTTTTCTTCATTCCATTTCAGTCATTTTTCTGTTTTATTTTTTTTTTTTGCTTTCATTCTTTTTCTGCATATTTTTTCATTTTTCTTCTATTTTATTTATTCAATTTTCATCTTTATTTTCATTCACATTTACTTTTACCTTCTTTTACTTTTATCCTTCATTCATTATTGTTTTTATTTTTCTCTTTCTTTTCCATTTTCTTTTTTCTTTCTTTTCATTTTTTTTTCCTTTTATCTTCATCCTCCTTTTTGTTAACTCTTTTAAATATTTTTTTGTTTTTATTCTGTTTTTATTCATTTTTATCCTTCTTCTTCTTCTTCTTCTTCTTCTTCTTCTTCTTCTTCTTCATTTTTCCTCTTCATTCATTCCACAATCCTTTATTGATATTCCTCTATGTTTTTTCTTTCCTTTCATGAAAATGTATTTTTCTTGATATTTTTACTCAATTATGAGAGGAAATTATTGACTGTTATAAGCCTTCTGTGCAAAATTACGTCCCTAGAAAGACCAAAACAAGTAGAAAGAATAGGATGCAATCTAAGTGAATTATATACAGTAGTGTTATGAGTAATTATTTCATCAGTGGCAAGATTTCATTATTATACAAACAATGTTTGAATAGAAGCAACTACAATTGGCTGATATATGCTGGTCAGCTATTTTTCCAATCAACAGACACAATCTTGCTGTTTCTCAAACAATGTTTTTTCCCTAATGCTTACATCAGCACTTTTTATTCTGAGCCATGTACACAACAAAGCAAAGTTTTATTTATTATAAAGTAGTTTTTATAGATTTTTCTTTTTTTTTTAAAGGCAGTTTACTGTTTCTTGTCCTCAATATTTTTATTCTTGAAGAACAAGTATGAATAAAAATATAATAACCAACGGCATTATAATCGACCAAGTGAAGTGCTCACTTTTTGTCAGGTAAACTAGATCAAAACTTAGACAGTCAACACAGCAAGATTAGCAAAAAAATTTTTTTTAATCCTTTGTCCTTATTTTTTTAATCAAGACAATGTCTGTTTTACAATCCTTGTCCATTAAAAACCAAAATCCCTAAAGAAGAAAAAGATTTATTTGTTATACTTTTGTATAATCTGCTAAAGTTAATATCGTTTTTGATAAAATTCCCAGTTTAGTAGAAAATTATAATTTTTTTATTTAAGTGACATTTAAGAGATTTAGAGATTTAAACACATTTGTTTTTCCCCCAAATTATTTGTCCTGATTAAGCAACATGTTGTTTTACATATCCAGGTTGTGGACCAACTGATAAACTTATTGAGTTATCTTTCATTAAGTTTGAGTAATTACTTTTGTAAGACAAAGAATTTGTTATTCTTTTTTAGTTTGTAAATTTAAACTAAGTATAAATTTTTGTAACTTGCACCAATATGGCATCCAATTGATAATTGTTTGTTGTTAGGGGTTCCTCTTAATGAAAGCCACTCCTTCCCACAACTAAGAAAAAAATATTCAAACCTTCTGCTGTGTCTATTAAGTATGAATATCAAATCTGGTAACCCTACATCAAACTTTTTGGCTCTTTACATCAGAGTGACAAAGAAATTCTTCTCCTGTTATTAATACAAATTATATCTTCAATTTTTTTTTCTATTTTCTGTTGTATTTTGATTTCATTTTGTTTAAATTTCTCCCAAGTCTGACTGGCTTACTTACAAAATTTATCAATAGGTGCTTGTTGTGTAATGGTTATCATCATTGGAAATGGAAATGATGAACCAAGTTTAAAATCTGGATAAGGCTGTTTGCATTTCACATAGCATGATTGCCCTCGGGAAAATTATGAATCCAACTTCTTTCCTCTAGTAATGGATAAATAGTAGGGCACCCTGAACTCTTTAACCTTGGTATAGCAACCCATCTAGGAGAAAGAAAACTCTGAATTCAAACCAGTTGACCGCCATTTTAAAAAAATTGACCTTGTATTATATCCTGCACATGTGGAAGGGCTGGTAGATACAATATTAATTTTAAAATTAACAGTTTATGAACTAGAGGAGATGACTAATTTCCTAATGTTCTTGAGGATAATCCTGACTCTATGAGAGATAAAGCCAAAAAAGGTCTGTTCTCTTTAAAAAAAAAAAAAAAAAAAGAGATCTAATGTAATACGTAAGATAGAAGAAATGATTTGTCCTTCCTAAATAGATAAATAACATTATATTGAATAATTGTAGAATTTTATTGAATTTAACTTCTATTTTATTTGAATTTAAATTCTATTTTTACATCACGTGGAGATTTCATAACATAAGTCTTCATTTTTCTGTAGAGAGACCAAATTGCATTTACCCAACCCCTCCGCTCGGGCAGGATATGACACGAGGTCAATTTTTTAAGCAGAGTTTAGCAGGTTTGAATTCAGAGTTTTCCTTCTCCTAGACTAGTTGCCTCACCAAGGCTAAAGAACCTTGTCTACCCTACTATTTACCCATAGCTGGAGGGAGAATAATTGGATTCATACCTTTCCCAAGGGTATTAGTGCGATGTGAAATGTAATCAGTCTTGTTCAGGAATTGCATGGCTGATGATATACACACAGATACACATACGCATACACACACTGACACTCACACAGATACATGCATACACACACACACACACACACACACACATATATATATATATATATATATATATATATAATAAATATATATATTAGATTTATATATTTAATGCCATGGACGTTTGTTTGCAACCTTTCATTTCATGAAATTTTACAAACAACAATCGTCAAGTATATATTTATTTATTATTATTATATAATAGCTCTATCTCAGATATTGAGAACTCTCCAAATTATATCCCACTTGGTTTGTCACAAACCCACAAAGTGAATTAGTGAGAATCAACACTGTTGCAATATATATATATATATATATACATATTTTACCCAACCCCTCCGCTCGGGCAGGATATGACACAAGATCAATTTTTAAGAGGAGTTTAACAGGTTTGAATTCAGAGTTTTCCTTCTCCTAGACTAATTGCCTCACCAAGGCTGAAGAACCCAGTCTACCCTACTATTTACCCATAGCTGGAAAGGAGAATAATTGGATTCATACCTTTCCCAAAAGTATTCGCGTTATGTAAAATGCAATCAGTCTCGTCCAGGATTTGAACTCATGTCATCACCGTGTCCATTTCCTACAACGATAACCAGTACACCACGTGCACCTCCTGTACACCACATGCACCTCTTATATATATAGCGATGGGTGAAATGGTTAATTGTTTAGCGCTATATTTTTTAAGGCAACAAATGAATTACGAAACTTTTCTTTAACAACACACAACAACGAAAGTTCTTTATTTGCAGCTTTGAATATGGTTTGTTCTTGGTGCTGCAAGACTCGTGGTGTTTTAGCTTGTTGGATGTTTGAGACGAAATGGCTTAGCGAGATGTTGAGATGGCATCGTGTCGTTGGACGTGTGAGGGAAGTATTCAAAGTCACCGTGTAGTTTTGTGTGTCGAGAGCGGAGTGACGCTCGGATCGACATAGTCAATTTTTGGGGTGACAAGAAGTGGTGCCTGTGGAAGGCATGCTGAATGTTTCTAATTTATGTTCAACTGGGATTCCTCGTAAAGAATCCATAAATTAGATGGTTCCCTCGTTGAGTGTCCATGTTGCTGCTGCTAGTGTTAAAGCCACAGTGAGATGTCCACACTGGGTGACTTGTTTAGCTAAAAAGCATCGCTAAGCAGGGACGACCAGAGGCACGTCTGTTCTGGTCGCCGTCTCACGCTGAAGAGAGAGGGTTTGGCCGCTCACCCGTTTTGCTAGCCGGAAATGAAGGTCCGGGCTGAATAGGATAAGTCATCCTGATTGGGTGAAATTCAGTGTTGAATTAAATAGCGCGCCAAAACAAAATACGAGATTTTCCTCTTCTCTACATATATATATTATTTGAATTGCTACTTTGAGTAGCAATTTTAGCAGAGATTACCCAAATCTATTCATCGATATTAAGCTCTTTTATTTTCTAAATACTTCAGGTCAATTGATGTTTTCTTTTATGGCACCATTATCATTTTGACAGTTTTTTCCAGACATTATTGATATACTCAAACATGCATGATGATAAATTTCATTATATATGCTGCCCCCTGGCAGAAAGTATGGAATTAGCATGCTTAGAGGATGTTCACTTAGAGTTTTGATATAATCTCTGGTAGTGTGATTCAACTGATATGAATTCAGATTAATAAAACAATTCAATCTATGGTTATGGTAAATTTTACGAAACTAAAATATTCAGCCTTCAAATGAAAAAATGTCATGCATTTTATCTGTCATTAGTTTATTTACTGCAAAATAAAATTTTAGTTTATTTACTGCAAAATAAACTAATGACAGATAAATAATTTGGTTTCGTAAAATTTACCATAACCATAGATTAAATTGTTTTATTAATCTGAATTCATATCAATTGAATCACACTACCAGAGAATATATCAAAAGCAATATTTCCTATCCCTTTTTTTGTATTTTAGCTGTAGTTGAATTCTAGTCTGGTTTATACATTTCTTTACTTAGGTGATATTACAATAGAATTTATTGTCAAATGTTGACGTGCATCATAAATTTCATCTAAAACATCAAAATTCTGTATAAGAAATATTATTTTGATCAAGTGTTGTATAGAAGTATAGTTGTTATAATAATTAAAGTCAAAAGATTAAAATTTGAAATGTCACACAGGTCTCAATAGCTGTCTATCACTACTGTCCGACTTTATCAAAAGGATTATTAAAAATTTTCTCAGGTTCTTCAGTGTACTGTCCTCATTTTGGAAATGAAAGCTTTTTTTATAAAGTTTTGCTACTCGAAGATGTCATCTATAAAAGATTAATTGATTAGCTAAACGGGAAAAAATAGTGTGACTATTCACAAAGAAGGTTATATGGTCCATAAGTTTGGCATAAGACCAATAGTTAAATCAGTTTAAGGAGTCAGTTGACAGAGAGACAGAGAAGTTCTGAGCCATATGGGAAGCAAAATGTTGCTAAAGATTATTAAAGAGGAAATGAATGAAATGTTTCTTAATGAAATGTAAACAACTTGAAGTTTATGAAGAAATTGACATGGAAAAGAAATGAATATTGCTTTAAACGAACTGGAAGATTCTTAAAGAGATTGAAATTAATATGGAAGAAAAGAAGAAAATATTGCCAAAGGCTGGACATCGATGTTCTGTGTCTCTGTCACGCTAGAATGTAAGGAACTTAGCGGTAAACCCAATCCTGGAAAGTAAATCTTGTCAATAGGAATGATTCAACTGATTGATAAACAACTTTTATACACTGTTAAAATTTTCTTCTTAATTTTTACAGTCACCACTCTCACTTTAAGCGGACAGGTTCAACTGGGTGACGTTTCGACTCAATTTCGTTAACATAACTTCTACGAATCCTCTAAAGTAAAGGAGACGTATTCAACGAAGTTCCCACCGAGATCCTCGAAACGTCACTATATGGGCTCAGTTTTTCATATTTACCTTTATTTATTCGCAATTGATAATAAGTTCTTTAAAATAAGATACGCCGTGACAATGAGTAGTCATAAAAGAAGTTTAATTCCATGATATTTAGTTTAAAAATTACGAACACATATAAAATAGAATCACAATTCAGTCTATTTTTATGCTTTATTAATTAATGAAAACCGGAAAGTAAGTTGGAAATGGTTGATAAGAATATTTTTTTCTTCAAGAATCCATATATTTTTATTTCATTTTAAACTGAGGGATTGGCTTGAATTCAAGAATGAAATATAGAATCAGTGAAAAATATTGATAAAGCATTTCTCTGTTAATGGTCATCAACGATTTACAGAAGACTTTTAAGCATTCACTTGCTATTTATTTGCCTCAAAACTTGAAAGACTAATGGCCTATATATATATATATATATATATATATATATATATATATATATACTAGCTATAGTACTAACACTTCGCTACGACATTTTTAAAGATAGGACTTCAATTTGCAATCATTAAATTTTTTTTTAAAAAACCCGAACCTGGTTTATTTCAATTTCAAACTATAATGTACAAATACTCCCACCCAAATAGTATCTGTGTGATGCTAAATGGAAAAGTTGACAGTTACTAAGTATTTGTTTGTGCATGTGTACGTATTTTTTGTGCCTGTTTACTCGCATGTACATCTAAGTTGGTAGCGTATTTTCAAAGGCAATATAATAGCCTACAAATTAAGAAAAACTGTGGTGGATGCTATTTGTTAGTAAGTATAGTTCACATTACACATCATACGTATTAACGATTTAACATGAAGTCGTCAGATTTGATGTTAACGTAGATGTAAAAACGCGAAAATTCGCATTTTTTATGCAGATATATAAAACAATGTGATTTTGTAAAATAGGGCGCCGAATATAATGCCCCCTATTTATACAACAGATACGTGGTGTAGTAATTTACTAAGTTTTTTCTTCGGTGTGGTACAAGGCCGTATGAATGAGGCACCCAATCAGACTCTAACTCACTCTTGTAGGTCTGCTAGTCAATCTTTACACTACCCGAGGCACCCAACAGATCTGTGGTGTGCAATAACACCGTTGGATAGAGAAAGTTTCAGCTAGAAAAGAAGTATAAACCCACTTTTACTACTGGCTGTGGATAAACAGCAAAGTTAGAGCCCTTTAGCTTTTGGCAAAGACAATCCAAGTAATGTGGCCCAGTACAATCTGTCCCGTTATTTTGTGAGATGGGCTCTGCCAAGTAACCTCCATTGCAATGAAGGCATTCTAATAACCACATAAGTTATGAGATATGTTTACATCGCTATAACTGAAAGACTTGTGCAAGATTTTTAAAAAAAGAATTCCCAAAATGTCTTTGTGATGCATCTGGCTAACACAGATTTTAGAAAATGAAAATGAAAAATACAAATACAGATAATTTCTCATTATGATACTGTCTTATTTTAAGTTTTTTTTTTTTTTGGTATAAACTCTTATCTTTTATCTATTTCCTTTATTTAATTCGAGTGCATGTGCGCGCACGTGTGTGTGTGTGTGTGTGTGTGTGTGTGTGTGTTAAAAATAGACGCACTTGATAAAAAAATGAAAAACAAGAAAAAATCACTTGTGGACATGAAATTGGTTGTTAAATTCTCTGAAATTCACAGCTAAAATAGACATCAAGCTGAAGTCTTCATTTGGTTTCATTGAATTCAGCATAAAAATGGACATGATATTTATTTTCCATTGCCCAGCAATTAAAATAGAAAAAAAATATAAGAACAAAAGGAAAAAAGTTGAAGAAAACCGAGTGAAGAATCCTTTCTGGATTTACAGAATTTAATTGCCAAGTACTTTGAGTTGAATACCTTTAAAAAGCAATTCATAAAAGCTGTTGGCACTTTATTAACTGGGACAGCATTTCTGTTTATTATATTTGATGATGTTTTTAGAGAATTATCATTTAAATCTTCCCCATTTCTCTTCCTACATTTAGATTTTTATTGAGTTTTAGGTATATCTGTGTACTTTATTTTGTTTTGATTGGCGTGTGTATATGTGCGACTCTGAGTATGTGTGTGTGTGTGTGTGTGCATCGAAATATGAGTAAGAGGTGCTTTATATATGTGTGTTCTTCTGACTCTCTTTATGTTTTATTTTCCATTGGGTTTTATGAGTCTGTGTTTATAGGACTATGCGTAAGAGATGCTGCTTAGATATGTGCGTTTATATGTAATTGGATTTTATGTGTATGTGTATAGATGAATACATGTAAGAGGTGATGTTTTGATGTGCTTGAATGCAAACACACGCACACATACACACACAGGTTGTATGTAAAAGAGATGTGACGAAAATTTTAGTGCGAGTATATGAAAAGAACTAGAAGTATCAAAACGGTAGGAGAAGAAGCTAGACGGCAATTACACAAGAATGCTACGTGCAATCTTAAACAAGTCCTGGCGGCAACACCCCACAAGACACCAACTGTACGGCCACCTGCCCCCCCTATCACGAAAACTATTCAAGTTAGACGAGCCAGACATGCAGGACACTGCTGGAGAAGCAGGGACGAACTCATAAGAGATCTACTCTTATGGACCCCCACACATGGCCGTGCAAAAGCAGGACGACCAGCACGAACATACATTCAGCAGCTATGTGAGGATACGGGATGTTGTCCTGAAGACCTACCTAGGGCGATGAACGATAGGGAGGAGTGGCGAGAGAGGGTCAGGGATATCCGTGCTACCAGCGCGATATGATGATGATGATGATGCGTATTTATATATACATGAATATGTGTAAGTAGTAATGCATTTAGATTATAGTGTAAGCGAATATATTAATTTCAAACGAAAATATATTTTCTATTATATATATATATATATATATATATGTGTGTGTGGGAGGTGTATTTGTGTATTTGTCTGTTTAATAGTATATATGCATCCATGTCCTTGATTTGGAGAACCTGAGAGAATCCATTTCTATATGATCATATACTAAGCTTGGCACATGATCAGAATTTAAGGGCACCCAGTCACAATCAAATCCACTAATATTGATCCTTAGGTAGAGTGCCCGCCAATGGTCTGGGAGACCAGGGTTCAATTCCAGGTCGAGTCATACCAAAGATTTAAAAAATGGTACTTGATACCTCCTTGCTTAACACTCAGCATTATAAGGTACGTATCAAGGGTAAAGTGGAGCAATCCAGGGGAAAGGAGTAGCGCCCTGTTCTACATCTCAGTGTAGTAGCTATAGTGGTTATGAAATGTGTATTTCTCTAGCACTATATTTTTTTAGGCAAAACAAATGAATGACGAAACTTTTCTTTAACACACAACAAAGAAAGTTTTTATTTGAAGCATGGAATATGGTTTGCTTTTGGTGCTGCAAGACTCGTGGAGTTTAGGCTTGTTAGTGTTGGAGACGAAATGGCTTAGCGGGATGGTGAGATGGTAGCGTGTGTTGCGGGATGTGTGAGGGATTGTGTTTAGAGTCACCGTGTAGTTTTGTATCTAGTATTTGGGGGAGAGTCTGCGTTGTCTCCATGTGTGGACCAGAGGTGAAAAGGGAACTAGTGTCGAGAGCGGAGTTACGCTCAGATCAACATAGCCAATTTTGGGGTGACACAAAGTTGGGCCTGTGCGAGGCATGTTGTATGTTTCTAATTTATGTTCAACTGGGATTCCTCGTAAAGAATCCATAAATTAGATGGTTCCCTCGTTGAGTGTCCATGTTGCTGCTGCTGGTGTTGCTATGTTAAAAAGCATCGCTAAGCAGGGACGGCCAGAGGAACATCTGTTCTGGTCGCCGTCTCAAGCCAAAAAGAGTGGGTTTGGCCGCTCACCTGTTTTGCTAGCCGGAAATGAAGGTCCGGGCTGAATAGGATAAGTCATCCTGATTGGGTGAAATTAAGTGTTAAAATAAATTGAGCGTCAAACCAAAATACGAGATTTTCCTCTTCTCTACATAGCTATTGAAAAGGGAGCCTTCGGGTCGCTCTCGACGACAGTCACCAACATTACTTACTTATTTTATAAGTATGATTGAACCGGTGTGCAGGTAACTTATTTGTCTTTGTAAATTCTATGTTGGTGAGTTTGACTCTTCTAAAACACTTTTTACGAACTAATATTCCAACTATTCTAAGATGTGTATCATCATTTTTTTCTCCATCGATTTCTGTATATATATGAGTGTGTAAGACACTTGCTTTCGTTGAGTTTAAGTGTGTAACGATTCAAAGTATTTTTTGTTGTTTTTTTATTCTTTATTTATTAATTTATCTATTTATTTATTTTTTGTGTGTGTGTGGTTTGGGAGTTTTACTTTTGTTGTATAGCCATGACCAACTATATAAACATTTATGCATGCAGAATCATAACAACGACACAATAAAGACGAGCGACACAGTTCTTTAGAAAAATATACCTCTCACTTTATTTGAAAGGGTTCGAAAGGGTTACTAAAGGTTTTACTGTGTGAGAGGGAGTTAGAGACCAAACAGAATTGCAACATATTGACCCCCACTCTTATGGCCATAACAGCATTTCTTTCCTGTTCTCCTGGGCTGCTCAACTGGGGGCCTGAGGGCCCAGCCTCTCTGGGATATGTTCTCATTCCAGCATCTTCTCTCCAACTGGTCTGATCTCCAACTGATTGAACTTCCTGTGCACCTAGTTATATAATTGTTCAACACACACCTTCTTCTTGTGGGCATCACAAATTGCACTCATTCAACCCGTCCACGGTCAAGGTTATATTCTGATATTCCTCGACCGGATACACCAGTTATTTATACAGGTGCATTTCCTATTTTGACAGCTTGGCTGGGGTCAATATGTTACACTTTTCATAAAACATTTTTTAGAAATCTCCTTATATTTATGCTCCAATTTTTGGGTTTTCATCTGTACCATTCATGTTTATGTTTGTGTATATGTGTTTCTATTGATTTGTAAAGTTGTGTGAACATGTTTATATAGTGTCTGCTTGTACAGGGATGTAAGTTCATCTTGAATTTTGCAAGTTTTATATGATTTATCAAGTTTTATATGAGGTTGAAAGTGATACATAGGATTAAAAGTGAGATTTCAGAATTTGGACAATAATGGTTCTCCACGGCTTCCTTTATTTGTAAATTGTATATTAGCATAAAAGCAATTGAGGAATTGTTTCCTCTTGTTTTATCGATGATTTTCAATTTGAAGTTTTTCTTCTCCAAGACTAGTTGCTATACACAATGGTTATTGAACTAAATATGCCAATTTGGATAAGAATTAGACCCATGGCTTTCCCAGAGACATTAGGGTTGGTTGGTTGGTTGGTTGGTTGGTTTTATGGCATAGCAACCTTTGTAGGTTATTTAACGCCAAATCCATTTTTATGCAAATAATCAGTTCCATTGCAAACAGTTCAGTTTAGCATGAGTACAGTTCATCGAAAATATTTATTTCAATATATTCAGTTTAGTCAAATAATTCTAATTAAATAACTCAATTTAGTATAAGTATAGATTTTCTTCAGTTAAATGTCAAAACAGTTCTATATTAAACAATTCAGTTTTGCATAAGTACAGTTCCATTTCAAAAAATTCAGTTTAGCATAAGTATGCAGCTTAATTCTATTCAACCCATAGATAGGGCCCTATCAGGTGCTAGCATTCCGGACCAGAGTGGACCTGGGAGCACTTGAAATAAAGGGGTGCTCCGCATTCCCCAAAGCCCCAGCATCAATAGAACCTCACCATCAGATTGTTTAGTGTCATATCCAGGACACACATTGGTGGGGGGAGGTTACCCCTCTGCAGAGAAGTAGTTGGTGAATTCTACAGCCTAAGCTGACTGGGTAAAGACATTAGTGTGAAGTGAATACAAATAACCTCAGCCAGAATCAGAACACAACTCAACAGTTTTAATTTCCTATCCAATAATCATGAAAGGGAGTACCCGTGGCATAGCGGCAAATCTACTAGACTGCGACACCATCATGAACAAGTTCGAACTTCAGTCACTCTATTACGCTCACTTTTGGACTAACACCCTTGGGATTGATATGAGCCCCCTTATTTTACTACAATTGTTCTTTAACAAGAATCGATTTGGCATGAAATAACCCGTAAAGGTTGCTATGCCATTAAACCCCCTCTTTTTTTATTAGAACAGACTTATATTCATGTATAGTAATGTAAGGAGAAAGAAAGAAAGAAAGAAAGAAAGAAAGACCGAATACGAATATTGTACTATCTTCTAGATCGTAGTCAGATGGAAGAAATGATACGAAATAATAGAATAAATGGAGTGAATTTTCTATACAGAAATATACAAGACATTCTTTTTCTTTTTTGGCTTACAACAAAGTTGAGTTTTTAAATGCTTGTTCTATCATAGTTGAGTTCTCAGTTGGTGTTCAAGGATAAACTTACTTTCTGTGGATTGTCCTTTGTATGTGTGCGTGGTGAAGTGACGAGAAAGCTACATCGTGTGGGAAACTAATTGGCCAGGTGTGGAATCTGGGGTGTTATTTATATCTTGATCAGATGGAGACACATCTGGAGCCTCAGTCTGGACTGCCAACCAATTGGTTTCAAAAGGCTTAATTCTTGGTCATGTGACTGCAGTCAACTGCGTCCGCAGCCATCAGACTGTGACCAAGAACAGCCTACGGCCCGTTCGACATTTTTACCTCGATGAAGAGCTATGAATCATGATTAGATTTGACTGTAACACATTTAATAACATTTTTTATATAATGTCTTGGATATATTTGATATCATTTTCTACAATACTTATTGTTCCCATGTATTGAGTGTGAGGTGCACTCATAATTCCCTAGACTTCAAGAAGTTGGGTCCTTTATTAATTAGCGTTTTCGGTATATTAGCTAAAAAAGGAGATACTGACAGTTCTCAACCTAACCAAGCAAGGAAAGACCAAGAGCCTGGAATCATAAATGCTATTCCACATATTCATCTTCAAATTCAATACACTTCTGGGACATTTTTTTCAAGATTTTTAACCTTTTTTTAAAAAATTCAATAAAAATGCAAAAAAAACCCAAGTCTGAACCGATCATGGTTGCAAAGAGAATTCTTCAGGAATCCTTCAATTGTATTCAATAGATTTCTTGTTTCAGTAATGCCATTTTTAGTTGGGAGGAAAATGAACAGAAAGAAAGAAAGAAAGAAAGAAGGAAAGAATGAAAGAAATAGAAAATTAGGAGGATAAGAGAAAGATAGCAAAAAAAAGGAAGACAGATACTACGGAAAAAGAAAAGGAGTATTATGAAAATAGAAAGAAAGAAAGAAAGAAAGAAAGAGAAATGAGGACAAAGAAGAAAGAAGAGACAAGTTAAAGCAAAATCTGAAAGTCAAAAGTAAATGAAAGTGGTTAAAAAGTTTATGATGCAAGTATTTTATAAGGAACAAGTATTGTTGTTGTTGTTGTGTGTAGAGAGAGAGAGAAAGAGAGAGAGAAGGGGGGGGTGACTCGCCAAGTGTGCTAAAAGACACAAATGAAGGAAAATTACTTTATAAAGACAAAGAAACATGCCCAGATACAAAAGACATGGATATTTGTTAAAGAAAAAAAAATAGCCCAAGGGAATAATCGGACGAAACAGATAAAAGCAGAAGACGATGTACCATAAAGACATGAAAAGGAAAATGAAATAAAAAGAATAAAACCTAAAACAAGACAAACCCAAACAAAGAAATTTCAGATTTAATCAGACACACGCTCGCATATACACACACACACACACACACACACGCATACACATTCTTGCCCTACATACCTGTGCACACATATAACACACAGATAGAATATACATAGCAACTTAAGAATACATCTATCTATCTATCTATCTATCTGTATGTATGAAATAAAAAAACAAGGTATCGTTGTCTGGCAGTCATTCCTATTACAGAGGACAATGTCCATGATAAAGCCATTTCTATATAAACATTTTTTAATGGGAACATATCAATCGCAACTGCCAATTTTCCGTTTTCACAATCATGGAGTGATAATATAATGATGTTTGCAGTTTAGAATTTTAATGTATGTAGGTAAGTATGCATGTATGTGTGTGTATCTGTTAGTTGAAATATATATCTGTCAGGTAAGGGGTCGAAACTTGGATTGCAGTTGATTATAATAACGGTAAATGATTCCTTAATATTGATTTTAAGCTTGTAAATACTGTTTTCTCCTGAGTCAAGTTACACAAAACTTGGACATATTGTCCTGAAAAGAGAGTGAGATGAAAGTGATTCGTTGATTCAAACATTTTTGTTTTTTGTTCACATTGTGCGTCCTGACTAAGCAATGATACTATGCAATTATTCAATATTGATCGAGCCATTGGCCTAATGTGTAGAGTATTCGCCAATGGTCTGGGAGATCAGGGTTCAATCCCAGGTCGAGTCATACCAAAGACTCAAAAAATGGTACTTGTTGCGGCCGTGCTTAACACTCAGCATTATAAGGTACGGATCTAGGGTAAAGTGGAGCAATCCAGGGAATGAAGTAACGGCCTCTCCTACACCTCTGTGTAGCAGCAATTAAAAAGGAAGCCTTTGGGTCATCCTCGACTAAGGTCGTTAACTTTACTTACTTATTTAATATTTTAAACTTGTTGAATTACCTATGAACTTAATTCGCAAACAATTATTTGAATTTGACTAATACTTTGTTTTTGTCTATATTTCTGAAATGAGGTATTATGTACATTATTTACATTTTTCGGACTATTGTCCTCATCTTTGTCGCCATGTTTATCTCAATGTTTCTGCCGTTGTATGCTCTGGTAAGCGAAATAAAGAGTTAAGTTCGACATTCTAACCTCCTGAATAAGGCCGGAGCATACAACAGCTGAAACGTTGTGATAAACATGGCGACAAAGATGAGGACAATAGTCCGAAAAATATAAATAATGTACTTTGTTTTTGTTTTTGTTTTTTTTTTCAAGTCTGAAAATTCAAATTCTGTATAATTAGGTATGTCTTGCAGAAACATAGCTTCCTTTTGATTATTGTTAGTTATTCCCTCTCAATAAGTACATATACCAAAATTGGTAACTTTACATCAAATGTTTTAGTAGTCTATAGAGGATAGTTATACAAACACTTTCCAAATTATCAATGTATATGTTGTGAAGAAAGATTTCCCTTAATCTTATCCATTTAATTAAGTTTTGTAGATAATTAATCTGTTGATGATATTGTTATTTTGCCTTTAAACACGCACACACACACATACACACACACACACACATATATATATATATATATATATATATTGTTATCTTTTTGCTTTAGGTTAATGTTGTGAGAACCTTACCCATCTTACTATAATGGACTCTCCTCACCCTTATTAGTACAGAGATATCGCTGCCAGAATGGCAGATCACTATAGGTGTTATACGAACAGTACGAGACTTCTTTTCTATGTAACACTATCTTTCTTGTGTAATATAATCTGTTATCTTATATCCGTGTTTGCGTTTTCATTAGTGACCCTTTCCGGGGCCACAACAGTTAATCAATTATAATCCTATATATTTACTTACATTGGAACTCACTTGTGAGATTAGTTAGCGGTACTGATAAATCTCTGTCTATCATTCTCTGTCTCTTTTTAGAGGATATATAGGTAGATAGATGCGAATCGGTTTAATCTGTTGTTGTCTAGAAAACGTAAAATTATTTCATTTTTCACAGCCTGATTTGCACGTATTAGACTGATCAAACCTCTCTTCATTTCATGAATTTTCAGCAATGTTGAACATGATGTGTGACTCTTATATTTGTCGCTACTGTTGGAAAGCTTTTCATCTCAACCTGAATTTATTCACCTTTCTCAAGCTTGTACTTTTTACATCTGTATATTTTTGATTAATTTATTTAATCATTTCCTTTTCTGGTCTTATCTCTTTACAGAGCGGGTTGGTTCATTCCCACAGACATTGCCAATGAGTTCTGGTCCAAGAATATTTTCATCGATCACTGGCGAGCATTGCGTTTACCACAAGTTATCAGCAGGTTCTCCCTGGCAGACTCTCTGGGAGTACTAGAAAATGTGATGACAAAAAGACTCAACCGGGGAGCTGAAGCCCTTTGCAAGGAAAAAGATTGTGTTAATGGCTTCCTTCTAGGACCTGGTTGTAAATACCTGAGTGAAGGTTGCCTTATCCTCCTTTCTAGTTATCCAGGTAAATTTGAATTTCACACAAACAAATGAATGCAAAAAATCATATATATATATATATATATATATATATATATATATATATATATATATAGTGCAATTAGAAGGAAACTCTAATTAAAGGGGAATCTCTAAAATCACACCAGCTGAGATAATTAACATATATATTAGGAGTAAATGAAGAATATATATGTGGATAGTCATTTAATTTATGAGCCTAGATTTTTTTAGAAAATCCCATCTGCTATGGGATTCTTGCCATGTGCTCAAATTGGGATGGGTTGGCCTACAGGACACCTTGCTCCAGTTTCTTAATGTTTCTAACACCTATTGTTTTGACCCCCTCTACCCTTGACTGAGAATTTAAATCTTTTTTTTCTTCATACACATATGAACTTTAATTTTCACATTTGCTGTTCCGCAACCTCAAGTCTGACATGGAAAAAGTCATCTGACGAGACGGAGAGTATAATAATATTCTCTGGCGAAATAAAATTATAATGACAACTTAGCCAGGTTTGAGTTTCCTTCTAATTGCACTATATACACTCTGAATGTAAATTTTGATATATACTTGCAAGGGAATAAGTAATGTAACAATAGCCATACATCGGGCACTCACATAGATTTATATGATATTCCTCATATATTCTATACAAGAATAATCCAGACCTACTGTCTTCAGACACTGACTGGATATTAGTAATATATATATATATATATATATATATATATATATATATATATATATTTGTTTGAAATATGTTTATATGCACATATCTTTATCAATATATTGCAAAAATTCTCATTGTTTGTATATATATATATATATATATATATATATATATATATATATATATATATATGTGTGTGTGTGTGTGTATGTGTGTGTGTGTGTGTTTTATGTAACTGTAATCACCAAAAAACACATCATATCAAGATTTTTATTTGGGTAATACATTTAAAATGTAAATTAGAGGACAAGGTCCTATTGGCAACTGAATAAGGATTTGAAGGTTTTTCATTTGTGCTGCACATCCATTTTTTCAGTCATCTGAATACTCTAAGAGAGGTAAGTATGAAATTCTGATTAGATTCTTTTATTCATTCCATCAACACTATCATGAACCTCTATTACTGCTGAAACTCAATGGAGTCATTGGACTTCTAATATTCATATGTCAGTATACTTACAGGCATAGTCTAATTTTTATGAATTTTTGTTAGTAGTATGTTTTATTTAAAGTTTTTCTAGGTTTTCAATAATCTGAGTATCATATAGAAGGTGAACTAAAGCGTCTAAAGTTTGTAGGACAAGTGGGTAGAGAGTTTGCCTATGGTCCGGGTGACCTGGGTTCAATCCCAGGTTGAGTCATACCGAAGACTTTAAAAATGGTACTTGATACCTCCTTGCTTAACACTCAGCAATATAAGGTACGTATCAAGGGTAATCATCAAGCAATCCTGGGAAAGGAGTAGCACCCTCCCCTACACATCGGTGTAGTAGCTATGGAAAAGGAAGCCTTCTGGTCGTCCTCGACTACAGTCGTCAACTTTACTTTTTACTATATGAGGGGAAAAGAGGGGAGAGGAAAAGATTTCAATTCTCAGTCGAGGGTAGAGGGGGTCAAAACAATAGATGTAAGAAACATTAAGAAACTGGAGCAGGGTGACCTGTAGGTCAACCTATCCCAATTTGAGCACATGCCAGGAATCCCATCATCATCATCATCATATCGTGCTGGCAGCACGGATATCCCTGACCCTCTCTCGCCACTCCTCCCTATCGTTCATCGCCCTAGGCAGGTCTTCAGGACAACAACCTGTATCCTCACATAGCTGCTGAATGTACGTTCGTGCTGGTCGTCCTGCTTTTGCGCGGCCGTGTGTGGGGATCCATAAGAGTACATCTCTTATGAGTTCATCTCTGCTTCTCCAGCAATGTCCTGCATGTCTGGTTCGCCTAACTTGAATAGTTTTCATGATAGGGGGCAGGTGGCCGTACAGTTGGTGTCTTGTGGGGTGTTGCTGCCAGGATTTGTTCAGGATTGCACGCAGCATTCTTGTGTAATTGCCATCTAGTTTCTTCTCCAGCCGTTTTGTTAGCGTCCATGTAGTGCATCCATATAGCAGTATCGATGTGACCGCTGCCTGGAAGAAACTGCGTTTCATTTTATCGGTTAGGTCTGATTTCCATATAGTCGATAGCCTATTGATAGCTGTCCATGCTTTCGTTAACCTCGTTTCGATGTCCTTTTCGGTTGATTCGACGCTGCTTCCTAGGTACGTGAATTTGTCTACTAGTTTAAGAGGGGTTCCTTCTAGAGTGGAGATGTCCCCCGTTTGGTTATAGCACATATATTCCGTTTTGTGTGCATTAACATGGAGGCCTATGCTTGCTGCTGCTCGTTCCAAACTATGCAGAAGTGTTTCGGCTTGGTCAGGTGTATTTGCCAGTATCGCTATGTCATCGGCGTAGTCGGCGTCGGTAATTGTTGTTGCGGGGTATCTTCTGCTTCTTTTCTTCGTCAGTTCGAAGCCATTCTCTTTGATTTTGTCAATCAATGTTACAGGAATCCCATAGCAGATGGGATCCCATAGCAGATGGGATTTTCTAAAAAAATCTAAGCTCGTAAATTAAATGACTATCCACATATATATTCTTCATTTACTCCTAATATATATATTAATTATCTCAGCTGGTGTGATTTTAGATATTCCCCTTTAATTAGAGTTTCCTTCTAATTACACTATACATTTCATATATTTATTTGTTTACATGTTCATTTCTCAAAGTTCTTTCTTTCTTCTTCGTGTACTTCCTCTCTACTTTGTATTTTTTCTGAATTTCCTATTGTACTTTTTTCTTTATGTGCTTCTTCCCTTTTTTCCTAACTTTATTATGTACTTCCTCCTTATATCTTTTCCTTTCCTTTCTTTTTCCTCCCTTCCTCCTTTCTTTCTCTTTTCTCCTCTTCTCTTTTCCTCTCCCCGCCTTCTTTTGTTTTCCTTTTCTTTATCTCTTCCTTCTTCCTTCCCATTCTTTTCCTTCTCTTCCTTCTTTCCTTTTCCTTTCTCCCTTCATTCCTTCCTTTTCTCTTTCTTCCTCCTCTCTTTTCATTTCTTTCCTTACCTTATTTTCCCTTCTTTCCTTTAATCTTCTTTTCTCCTTTCTTGTTCTCTTTCCTTCCTCCTTTTCTTATCCTTTCCTTCCTTTCTTCTTTGTGTACCTCTTCCTGTTATTTTTTTTTTCTTTGATCTTTATTTCTTTCATTTTTTTCTTTTTTCTCTTTTCCTTCTTTCAGTTAATTTTGTCCAGTTTTCTTTTTATTTCATCCACTTTTCTTTCCCTCATTTGATAAATGTATATATTTGAGTAGCATTTGTTTATCTCTGTAGTTTTGCTTCATTCTGAGTTTATATAGCAGTTTCTATTGTTTAATGTTGTACGATAGTTTTTGGATGCAATTGTAACAATATAATATTTATTAGAGAAATTATTTTATGTTTATTTAGGTTCTTGCAAATTGTTTTCAAGTGGTCAAAATAGTATTATAAATTCTTACAGAAAAGGAAATAAGCTCTGAATAATTTTAAATTCTCTTTGAAACCTCAGCTCCTTGGCCCTCACTTACCTTGTATTTGAGTAGGACAACTTTTTAAAAAATAAGCACATGCCACATTAAAATTTGTCTCCAGGGCACAGACATCTTTCTTAAAAGATCATCATTCTATTAAAATAAAGCTCGTGAATTTTTACCCGGAAAAAACTTTTTATTATTATCTGACATGACTTCCTCGAGCCTGAAATATTTGTGTAAGTGTTTATATTCTCAATCTGAAATATTGGGCTGATGGGTTTAAAGAGTTCATTCCAATTGTGTTCTGAACATTTAAATTGCACTCAACTAAGACAAAACAATGTCTGAAATTATTTTTTTCCTTATCTAAAAAAACTTTGGTTATATAAATTCCATGACAGCACACATTCTCCTTCTCTAATCAGTGATGCAATCAGATGTTTGACCTGCTTCTATTATACAACTTTTCAAAAGAGAATCCTATTTTGATATCATTTATTTTATTTCATTAAAGAAAATAGAAAGAAAAATGAGATTGCTTCTTTCCTCCAATCACATTGTATTCCATGTGTAAAACTTAGATGTGTCTTTTACTAATTTGCATTTAATTACATTAGGAAATAGTTTTACTGATTTTATAAATTAGATAAAGCCTGTCTCTGACTTATAGGTAAAGTTACTGAACAATTCCTCATTTGTTTTATGAAGAATTTGTGTAGTAAAGAGTTTATATCAGTGTTGAAATTGTTTATTGAGTTGTTATTTTATAGCATTTTCTGTTCACCACAAAAATCTAGGAAGTTATAGGATACACATTTTTTCTAGTCTTAAAATAAGCAATAAAAACATACTTAAGAACATTCTAGAAATTTAGGATCAAAACCGTATTAGCATTTAAATTACATTTTTGTATTTTTCAACCAATCAACTAAAAACATAGAATAGAACATTCTAGAAAAATAGGATCGGAAGTCAACTAACAGAAAATATTTAGGCTCGAAAATAAAATAGTAAAATACAAATCTGATTGAAATTGTTTATTGAGTTGTTATTTTATAGCATTTTCTGTTCACCACAAAAATCTAGGAAGTCAACACAGCAATTTCTTTGTGATAAATTCGGGTATGAAAGATAATTCTCCTTCAACAATTTCGACAATGGACAGAGAACCTTTCCATGTTTAAAGGCTACACCGGAATTTATTGCCAGCTAATAAGACTGCACTTAATTAAAATTCAGTTAAAACTTTTAATTCATAAATTAGTTCAAATTTAATCATTAAAACTTATTATCAAAAAATATCAAGACTGAATCTTTGATTTTTTAAATTTCAAAATTTAAATGAAGTAGTGTGAACAGCTGAACAACTTATATAAAAAGTGATTATATCAACTTATCTTTTCATTTAGATGAGTTTGTGTCAATTCTCAATATTTTCTAAAGAAAATGTTTGTGGTAAAACATAGAATTGTAACTTGACTTTTATTGTTTCCTAAACTGAAAATTGACTAAAATGATTTGAGTCTAAATTGACTTGAGAATGAGAAAGACATTAAAAGAAATAAAACAGTACAGCTTTACACAATATCAAAAGAAGAATTTCCAAAGCACTTTGACCAATGGAAAACTTGTTAGAATAATTGTATTGAAAGTCCAGGATACTATTCAGGTGAAATTTCGTATTTTATTCATTTTTTTTCTGCCTTGACAAATACAGCTTCAGTATCGTTACTTTCTGAATACACCTCATATATACTATTTAAAATAAATGGGAAACGTTGCTGATCTTTTAATTACTTGTTTGAGACTGCTTTTTGCAAGAAAATACCGGACATTGGCATAATAGTTAGAATATTCGCCAATGGCCCGGGAGACCTGGGTTCAATCCCTGGTCGAGTCATACCAAAGACTTTAAAAATGGTACTTGGTGCCTCCTTGCTTAACACTCTGCATTATAAGGTATGGATCAAGGGTAAAGTGGAGAAATCCAGGGTGTAGTAGCTATAGAAAAGGGAGCTTTCGGGTCACCCTCGACTATGGTCGCCAACTTTACTAACTTACTTATTAAGATATTATCAGTTTCTAAAATGGAAGGGTTTAACTTTAATTGGTTTTGACTAAGTTGCTGAACACTAACCTTGATGATTTAGAAAGCTTATAGCATATTGAAATTTGAAAAAAAACTTTAGGAACCATCATTGTCCCATGTAAAAGTAAAGAGAAATGAAGAAGGGGTGAAAAAATTCAGTTTTAAACTAATTGAAAACGTCAATATTATTTGCATTAATTGTTTTTATTCATTTTATTTAATCTTTTACTTTTTATTTATTTGTGTGTGTGTGTGTGTGTGTGTGTGTGTGTGTGTGTGTGTGTGATCCTATGCATGTCACGGCACCTGTTTGTGGCCTTAGTTCCGTGATTATCACATGTGTTTCCGGCTAGTTGGTTTATCAGTTCCCTCTGTGCTCACATTGTGTTAGAAAGATCCTCTGATGGGGGATGATACAATCTATTTGGAACTTCTTCTGAGGGTTGGAGTGGTTCGTTGGAACAAGTTCCCTGGGTGTTGGTAACACAAAGACAAGAAAAACTCTCCGTTAACAATTAACAACTATTTACTGAAACACAATGCTATAAACATTATATATACATGTGTGTGTGTGTGTGTGTTGTATCGCTTTTTGTTGTATTTGAGAAATAGACAAATGATGTATCTGGCTTGTGCAGTCTTTCTATATTTCTCAATTTTTCGGAGAGAGTGGCTTTTCTTGGTGTTTGGAGAGATTTCTTTTTTTATTCTCTTGTCTTCGGTAAGGACATCGGATCTCTTCTTACCTCTTAACCAAAAAACATCAACATTTTTAGAAGATTCCCCTGGGAACAATTATTCCCAATTGGCAAACCAATCACAGATCATTTCGTATTCTTCAACTACTTTTTGACTGGTCAGCCAATCAAATTCGTTGATCTACGTTTGTTGGAAGAGTATCCCTTCCACGTATCAGATTTTAATTGGTCATCCAATCAAACTACAATATAGAGGCATGGTTGATTAAGGGTCCCGGCCCATGCCTAGTTTTAATTTTCTAAGCTTTTTGCTTAGATATAGCACAAGGCTGCATTAATGGGGCACCCAATGAGAATCGAACTCACTCATGTAGGATTGCTAGTCTAACATGCTAACCATTACACCACCCAAGGTGCCCCCCGGCCCATGCCTAGTTGGGTAGTATCTCTTTTCACATTAACCAAAATAAAAATCAAAGATCAGCTGAATCTATCCAACAGGTGGGCAAAACTAAGTTTCATTTATTTGTGTTAGGTGGGGGTATGTGTGTGTGCGAAGTGTCAATCCTAAACGTTACCGTCCCCAACGCGTTTTATTATTAGCTGCAACTTTAATAGGACAGCAAACATCTGACTCAGAGAAGAACAACAGAAAGCTCAGAACTCAAGGAACGCTTAAACCTCCCGTGGTATAATAGTTCACAATATATAACTAGATCATCGTCCCTGAGTTTGATTCTCACCGGATGCTCTATACTTCTGACTTTCTGCCGAAATAAGCTAAGCTTAAAAAATGACTACAACCTAAGGACTGTATTAAAATCATTCCCTTCTAGTGAACCATGTACTGTTAAAAGAGGGGGGACAGTAACACAGATGTAATACTCCATTTGAGACGCGTAGCGTTTCACCTCGAGATAATGACCTTAAAAAAAGTACGAACCCATCCTTTTACCTCCCCACTGAAGGTAAATTGTAAGACAGACCGGACTCTTTAGTTTTAGTACGAAAACCGGTCTTGGAAAAGTAAAACTTGACCATGTGTCGCGTCCCGTCCGTGACGGAGGGGTTCGGTAAATACATAAATGTCATATTCCTCCTCATTTGTGGCGATGCCCATGGTGTAATGGCTATCATCGTTGGCAATAGACTCTGAGATCAGAGTTCAAATTCTAGACGAGGCTGATTGCATTTCACATGGCAGTCATACCCTTGGGAAAGCTATGAATCCGATTATTCTCTCTCCGGCTATTGGTACAAAGTAGGGTAGACTTATTTCTTCAGTTTTGGTTTGGCAACCAGTCGAGGAGAAGAAAAACTCTGTGTTATATCCTACCAATACAGACGGATTGAGGAATACATATTCCATATCATAACCTTATTTTACTGATTTACGAGCTATCCATGCTCCTACTCCTATTTTATGTGGGTTCTATCCGGTATCAATAAGCCCACATTTAAAAAGAATCCCTCTCTAAAACAAGTCATTAATATGATGATGAAATAAACATTAAATATAAACCTGAAAGTAAAAATCATGAAAATTTAAACTTTATGATAATTTTCAATGTTTATGGTCTAAACGTATTTATTACTGCAGATAAAGTGCATCAAAATGTTATTTTTTATATACAGATTTATGTATATATCATATCATCATTGTTTATATATATATATATATATAGAGAGAGAGAGAGAGAGAGAGAGATGAAAGGAATTTATAATGATACCAAAGTATTGATATTTTTCTTTTAATTTCATATAAAAATATTTATATAAAAAATTTTATTAAAAAAATATTTTTGCTCTGCACGTGAGTTTTGAAGTATTTTTTTAAATCCCAAATTAATTATACAGTCGATAGCCGTTGGTATTGAGCGCTCAAACTGGATATTCTTACTCTTTGGATTATTTTCCTCCTCTTCTATATATATATATAAAAATAAAAGAAAACTTCAGTCAATATAACACATCATTTAACAGGTTTCACAAATGGTTGGTTTTTGGCCTTCCTCAAGGACATATGCATGAAAGTGCAGCTAACCCTTTCATTCCTCAGTACCCGACATATTCCTTAGTTTATCACTTTATCCCTCAATGTTTAAAGATTTAGTTAATGCCTCCGAAAATTGCGTAAAAATAGTTGATTGGTTGGTCGGTGTCATTTGAGCTATGTGAATATTTAGGTTCTCTAAATTATTCTATATCATATTTTTCCACTACTATCCAGTTATTGATTAAGAAAACTAAAACTAAAAATGGAAATAAGATAAAAACAAGAAAATAAAAATAGTTGAATAAATAATGATATTTAAAATGATGAGATATAAATATAATACATGGACGAGAAAAATAACCGATTCTACAATCATTTCTCATTTTCAAGCAATAAAATAAAGAAGTTTCTATAATGTATCGCTTTTTAGCAGCTTATTGTGTTTATTTTTAGCGAGTAGGAAAGTTGTAACGTGTGTGTGTGTACGTTGAGTTGTTTCCTCGCTAAGTTAGTAAGGTCTTTCGCTAATTGTTGTTAGGTATATAAAGGAGAGACGTTCCAAGATGTATGAGTCGAAATGTTTTTAGGAATAGTTTTTATTTGCAGCATGGAATATTTAGGTGGCTGTTTGTGCTGCAAGTCTCGTAGGAAAAGGTTGCGAATAAAGAGACGAAATGGAGTTATGAGAAAGTTGAGAAACCAGTGCGTATCGTCGGACGTGCGAGGGATTGTGTTCGCCGTAGTTTAGCGAAAGTCTTGTTTGCCGTTGGAGGAAATAAACTTTGGAGTCACCGTGAGTTTTGTGTGTCTGTTGGATTTAGGGAGAGGCGTGCGTTGTCTCCTTTAAAGTGGCCCAGAGGTGAATTGAGAGCTAGGCGCCTAGAGCGGAATTAGGCATCGCATCGACATAGCCAATTTGGGGGGTGACATATAGTTGTTCCTGTGGTGGCGTATTGAATGTATCTAATTCATATTCAACTGGGGTTCCTTGGTCTAAGAGAAATATAGACGCAAGGAATCCATAAATTAGATAGGTTCCCTCATGTGTCCTTGCTGCTGCTGCTATTGAAAAACGGCCAATGGGACGTCTGCACTGGACGGCGTTGTTCAGCCAAAAAGAGTGTGTTTGGCAGCTTACCCAATTTCTGCTGCCCTGGAAAGAGATCCGGGTTGAATAGAATAGGTCATCCTGATTAGGTGGAATTATGTGTCGAATTAAATGGCGCGCCAAACCAAAATACCTTCTGCTACAGCTTTATCTAGATAAAAGAGTTCTAAAACAGAATAAAGTTGCTCTAGATAAAGGTTAGATGATTCCATAATTTTAAACATTTATCTTTATTGTAAATTCAAGTAAATTTTATCGCAACAAACATCTTTCGTTACAATATCTTTCAGTTGAAAATAGTTTTCAGTTTTAAAATATCTTTAAACATTTCTTATGCTTTATTAACATTGACACAAAACATAGCATAAAACAGACTTAACCATAATAGAAATTTAAACATTTTCAATTTTAGATGTGAAAGGCGTTTTTAAAACTCTTAATGTCACAACATATTCACATAATGTATTGTCACGTTTACATAAGATAAAATCCGTCAATTGTAGCAGCACTTTTTTCAGCATTTCCAAACCTTCCTGTGGTATTTTCCAAAATTCAATGATGATGAGCTAAAACACTGGAAATGAAATAATTTAATATCAACTCTAGGTTTTCAAATCCTATTTCTTACTATGAATGTATTTATCAACCCCTCCACTCGGGCAGTTTTTAAGCGGAGTTTAACAGGTTTGAATTCAAAGTTTTCCTTCATTTAGACTATTTGCCTAACCAAGGCTAAAGAACCCAGTCTGCCCTATTATTTAGTAGAGGTGGGGGGAGAATAATTGAATTCATACTTTTTCCAAAGGTATTAGTACTATAGGGAATGCAATCAGCCTCGTCTAGGATTTAAACACTGTTCCCCTGGTCCATTTTCTACGACGATGACCCCTACATTTCTTACTATATATGTATCTATTTATGTAACTGTAATCTAGTAAAAACTAAAAATCATAGCAAGATTTTCTCTACAGTAAGTAAGTAAAGTTGGCGACCATAGTCGAGGGTGACCCGAAGGATTCCTTTTCGATAGCTACTACACCAAGGTGTAGAGGAGGGCGGCATTCCTTTTCATGCATTGCTCCACTTTACACTTGAGCCTTACCTTATAATGCTGACTGTTAAGTATTTTTGAGTCTTTAGTATGACTCGACCTGGGATTGAACCTACGACTCCTAGGCCATTGGCGGACACGCTAACCATTATGCCATTCCAACTAAGATAAAACAATTTCCAATCCAATTTTCAGCTGAATAATTTTGTAGGGCTTGAGTGTGTATGTAAGTTATATATATATATATATATATATATATATATATATATTTGTAATATCCAGTCAGCACCCGAAGACAGTGGGTGTGGATTATTCTTGTATAGAATATATAAGGAATATCATATAAATCTATGTGAGTGCCCGATGTATGGCTATTGTTACATTACTTATTCCCTTGCAAGTATATATCAAAATTTACATTCGGAGCGTATAATATAAATTTTATCTGGTTTGTTTTTTCCGTACACATATGAACTCTAATTCCACATTTGCTGTTCTGCAACCTCAAGTCTAACTTGGAAAGAGTCATCTGACGAGACGGAGAAAATAATATTCTCCGGTGAAATAAATTTATAATGACAACCTAACCAGGTTTGAGTTTCCTTCTAATTGCACAATATATATATATATATATATATATATATATATATATATAGTCGAAATACATAACAGAAATGCTTGAAAATTGTTGAATCTAGTCTCATTTCAAATACAATACCATCAAACGAAGATCGGGTTTTTTCAATGTGTCTCATTTGGTCAGGTTGGTGCTAAAAAGTAACAAAATCCCTTACCTAGAATAATTTAGTTTGTATATATATATTTAGAAAGATAGATAAATAGATTGTCGAATTAAATACCCAAGGATAGAAAGAAGATAAAAAATGATCGGACGGATTGATTTATCATAGAATATTTATAGATAGAATCGAACAAAATAATGGACGAACATATAGATAAATAAACTGATATGATTTTTGGATAAATTTTGGAATGTTTATTGTATCACACAAATTTAAAATTGAATGCTAGGGAAAGTGGGATGTTTTAAAGCTTTCTCATTTTTATTTTGTTTAATTTTGTAGCTAACACGCCCTGATGAAGATTTAAAAACGGAAACGTTTAACTTTGGGAAATATTTTTACAAATAAGATCATCCTCTGAAGACCTCGTATTTTTTCATCCCTGTACATATTTTCATATATATATATATGTATATATATATATATATAAAATGGACTATTTTATATGTATATACATTCTTTATTATTTGCATGAACCGAGAGGTTCGTCTTGACTTGAATATATGTAACTCCACCGCTCCGAGCAAAGTCCAACACAAGCTTATTTTTTAAACAGAATACAGCTGATTTGAATTCAAAGTATTCATTTTCTTAGACTGGTTGCCTTATCAAAGTTAGATAGGCCAGTCTTATTTTCTTTTCTTCTCTCTCTCTCTCTCTATATATATATATATATATAGCGTATTTTCCTGGAAGTGTTGGACCCCTTATTCTTTATCAAGTTATCCAACAAGGAGGACAATTCTGATATTACATCTGCAGCTGAACTAATAACTTTTTATCTTGCTTCGGTTTTGTTATATTCTGAGTTGTTGATATCTGTGATATGAATGTTGTGGGCGAGAAATGCGTATGGTTGCAAAACAAAGAACGTATAGATACTCACAATAACACAGTAATGATGTTATAGAAAATTTTTATAAATAGATTAAGTACAGAGAATAGAATGGAGAAATATGTTCACAGTTAAAGAATGAATTCAGTGGTAGTAGTTACAAAGTTCATGTACTGCCCTTGTCTCGGGGTGAAGGGATGGTTTTCTCGGAATTAGGGCAGCGTTCCTAGCGGTGGCGATCGTTTGATGTATCGGATGACAGGCGCCGGACGGTGGCGAAGAATCTTTAACACGAGTCGTGTGAAAGAACAAGTCTGGTGATAATTATTTGGTCCGTCTATTTATATATTTTCTGTAGGCTCAGAAACGGCAATTTTTGTGCCCAGCGGCACAATATCCGATTGGATATTTATTAATGTATTTTTTTTTTTTTTTGTTAATTTATCGCAAACGGAATTTCTGCGCGGAGCCGATGCGTGAGCGACTAACTTTTCATTTTGAGTTGAGAACTCGAAGGGGTAACTTCCGTTTTTTTTTTCTTTTCTTCTTTTCATTTTTTCAAATCAAGGCAAGATCTCGTCTTGTAACAGTTTGTTACTGGATAATGTCATGAAGACTTAGAGAGTTGTTTTTGTGTTGTACAAGCGTTGGCTAAAGTAATATCATAAAGTAGAAATGTTTCCTTATGATCCATCCTTTCTCTCGGGGTAGTACCGTGGCCTCCGCGAAGCGACGACCACGGTAGTATCCAGACGACGGAGGTGTTGCAACGAGTACAGACTTGGCCGATTGGAGGCATGCATTTATATATCTAGAAATGGGCATAATGAGTCATCCTAACATCATTATTGTGTTCTCTTGTGTCAGGGTGAGGCCTCTGCGATATATATTGCCATATATGGTATTATAGCGACGGCCACGGTCAGGGACTGACGAGGGTAGAAACACTTATGTCTGAGCAGCTCTTTTTGGGAGAACGCTCTTTACCCAGATAGAGGATGGTACCGATCGTGAGGGTGTTAGATTACTGGGGACGAGAGTGATCTGTAAAAGATTATGCAGTTATTATATATATATATATATATTTCATTTTCTTAACATTTGTCATATATATATATATGTGACAACTGTTAAGAAAATGAAATATATATATATATATATATATAATGATATATATATATATATATATATATATATATATATATATATATATATTTTGTTTTCTTAACTGCTTGATGATTTTTGTTTTGTAAAAAACTCCATGAAACCCAGGGGTCGCAGTCTATATTCCATGAATTATATATATATATATATATATATATGAATATCGGTTTACAACTCAATACACGCATAATTTTTCTTTATGTAAACTATAGATGGACTATTTGAGAAATATCAATTTTATGAATATATTGATTACTTCTCTTCATGGATGAACTCTTCTAGAGAAGCACTAAATTAATTTTACATCATAATCAACTCGAAAAATACTCATATATAAAATGAAAAAAAAAAATAGTATGTTTAAATTACGTTTTTTTCCTTTTTTTTTACCCTCATCTTTATTAATAAGCTCCACTTACTAGGCCCCCCACAAAAACAAGTTTTTTTTAATAGACTATTTCATTTACAGAACAATTTAAACCAAAATAAAAACATAATTTCACTCTCCTTTGAATTTCAGACGAATATAACAAAAATTTAAGTCCGAGTTTTAAAAAATATATATAACTGCTTTATATTTTTTCAACCCCTACTCAACGCTTTTCTGCTAATTAAAGCTTATGTTCAATGTTGACGAATCAAACTAAAATTATGATGAATGAGGATCTTGAAGAATTTTTTCATTGCTCAGACAACACTGCTTAAAGACAAAAATTCAAAGTAAGAGTTGCCGACAAATTAACTTTTTTAAAATGAAACATGAATTTCCTTCATTCGGGTTTTGTGTACCTTTTTTTTTATTTTACGACAAATTTCTTGTGTCTCTCCAACTTTTCTAGTTGAAATCAATAATTTACCTTTTCTGTTTTTCACTTAATACACACTAATTCTTATGAGAGATCGTGCAATAGCTGTCACGCCTAGCGAAGGGAGGAAAAATGTATAAAAAATAAAGGAGATAAAAAAGGGGGGCGGGAAAGCTTACTTTTGTTACTTGAAAGAAAAGTTTGTCTATATTTCTTAAAAACAAAAACAACCGGTTCCCACAAAGTAATTTATTTCATGAGAAATAAACTTTACAAAATCCGACTTTGCATATTTTCCCCCATGCTTGTTGAAAACATTGAATAAGGTAACAAAAATAGCATACATTCAAGTAACGACAATATTATAACCAAAAAAGAAGAAAGGTATAAAGATATACAACAATTGACTTGCTCGAAGTCATGCCGTCGACCACCTACTGTCAGTTTAACTTTTGTTAATGATAAAATAGATTTCTTTGGTATTTTATTTCAAAGTTCATGTAGAAGCCAATTTTTAGGGATTCTTCTTCTTCTCGGCGTCTCCTTGTTGTGTAGAATCAACCTGAACAACCGTGTTCTTTTAGTTTCCTGTGTAGACTTGTTGAAAAAGAAGTTTACTATTTAAGTGAACTTCGTGTAGACCACTGGTTCCTCCTCTAAGATGAAGCGAATTTTCTTCTGTTGAGACTACGGAGGCTTTTACTACATCTTCTGACCCGGCCAACAGCTTCCTATGTCGGCAAAAGTAGAGTAATACCGCCTCCAGACCTTAGACTCAACTTTCTTTTGAAGTGAACAGCATACCACAACCACCAATAGCCTGCGGTAGGTCTATTGTTTCAACAAATAACAATAAAATCCCTGTTGGGAAAATTGGCTTAGCCTAAGACTAATGGACCTATTTTGTTCAAGCTACTTTGCTTAAGAAAAAACTGCTTAAAGTCGAAAGCGAATAAACAAGCGCTTGCAAAGCAAAAGGGAGGGAAAAAAAAACAAAAAACAGACAGAGCCTTCTGCTCGTGCTGAAAAAATCAGAAGGAAAAGAACCCTTGTGGGTCTCGCTTAAATAACAATAAGGGCGGGGGCTAACGACAAAACCTCAAAACAGCTAATCAGATTCGAGTGGACATTAACAGCCGAATTTACTATTTTCAACAATATTTTATAAGAATGTTTATGCTGATGCACACACACACACACACACACACACACACACACACACACACGTGAAGAATGAGCAGTTTCAAAATATACACCCATTATTGCTGTTTTAAGGCTGAAACCGATCATCAGGATTAATAACAAATTACTAAATCTTATTTTCCAGCATTGATTGATTGTTATTGTTTTCAGACACATATGTACACGCTCAAATATACAAACATTGGTATATCCATAACTATATATGTTTAGGAATGTATATACGTATATAAATATATACTTCTACATATACACATGTGCATGTTCCTGTGTGCGTATATATATATATATATATTATGGTTCCGCTTTGTGAAGAGAAAATCTAGAAGGGTGCACTTTACGCTGATTACTGGCACGTTTTTTGCTGATAAGGTCGATGTGAGAAAGGGAAGTCGGGTCACTGCAGTTGAAGCTGACGGTCCAAGGATTTACGTTAAAAAATTAACCTTAAATTACACTCGTAACTGTAATATATATATATATATATATATATATATATATGTTTCCGCACATACCCGCGTCTGTTTTTTTACACCTAATAGAAACAAAACTTTTTACTTATGTATAATTAGGCCGACGTTTATATTTATGAGTTTTATTCTTAAGATATATTTTTAAAAATTTGTCGGTTATTTATTCCATTTATCAGAATCGAATTTTCACAGCCAAGATTAAAATACATAAGTTCATTTAGGTGCACTCTTGTAAAAAGTTCCGGTTTTAAGTTAGGATTTAATCTTTTTAAATTTTTTTTAAGCAATATATATTTGTGGAGGTTTTGTTTGTAGTGGTGACAGAATACATGGAAGGTAATCTCATTAACTGCAATTAATTTGATTAAGATGAAAAAAAAAAAAATCCCAAAATGTGGTACTTAACAACAGCGTTGATATGCATGTTCTTGCAACAGAAAAACAGAATAAACAAATAATTTTAATTCGACAAATGCAGTCAGGCTGTGTAGATAAAAAAAAAAAAAAAAATAACCAAACCTTAGATTTTAACATGGCTTCAAAAACTTTTTTTTTTACTACTGCAAAAATAATAAAAAGAAAATGATATGTTGTATTCAGGTTATTGATTAAACAAATTCATAAAAAAAACTCTTCAAAACTAAAATTATCATGACATCAGGAAATGAAAAATAAATAAAAACATTTCTGTATTCTACATTGCTGCGCTTTGACTTGTGCCTATTTTTGATTTTTATTGTCATAACGGTATTTGTCGACCGTCCCACCAACTGGACAAGTGTGGCACAAGGTTTTTTAAGTTGGGTCCAGGCGCTGGGTCGTTGCCCAAACACGCCCGGCATTCCCCAAAATGGGCCCCGTCGGTGTTCCCGTAAAAAGGATCGCCTCCGGCGCCAGGCGATAAACCTAGCCCCTCCGAGGAGGGTTAGAACTTGGGGGACGGCCCCTGAGGCTCGAGGTATGTCCAGAGATGAGACACACCCCACCAGATCCGTGCCGCTGATACCACGTCTGCCGAAGTGTGTCCCATCTACTGGATCCATCTTGTAGAGGTGGTATATATTTAGTTATTTCAGTGGATATGCCTCCGTATTTTACGGGTATTGCTCTCAATATTATTTCCACCACAAATACAACACAAAACTTTACAATCGCGTAAAAGAAATGGAATAGAACACAATGAACATTAAACAACAAACAATTTAATATACATAAAACAGAATGTGAAAACAAATAAAAAACATGATGTGTAAATGGCCTTTTGGAAAAGTTTGGCAAGTTAGAAGAAAATAAATTTGTTTACACGTGTGTGCATGTTTAGATGTTAACAGAGTCTGTAAATAAGTCGTTCTTACTTCCATTAAGTTCATATCATGTTTTATGATTGTGGCGACAGCGTGTCGCATTGATGAAAGAAAGTTTATCGGTTTTTTTCTTTTGAACGTGATTCGCTGCCATCTGCAGCTAGGTCATGAAGTTTGGCTGTGAAAGAAAAGGAATTTGCCTGACAGAGTATAAGCTACTGGTTTATTGACTTAGTGACTGAAACGTTGACTGTGTTTTACTTATACCCTAATAGTGGATCAAAGAATCGTCCTAAAATTTTGGCGCGTAGACATTTATTGACCAATCAGATTTGTATTTTACTATTTCATTTTAGAGCCTAAATATTTTCTGTTAATTGATTTCCGATCCTATTTTTCTAGAATGTTCTTATTCTATGATTTAGCTGATTGGTTGAAAAATATAAAAAATGTAACTTAAATGCTAATGCAGTTTTGATCCTCAATTTCTAGAATGTTCTTAAGTATGTTTTTATTGCTTATTTTAAGACTAGAAAAAATGTGTATCCCATAATCTGATTAAATTAATGATTCTTATTGTCATAACTAATTGTCTCTCTATTTTCCCCTGTCATGAATCAAAAAGCATGCGTGTAAGTGATGAATTAGAGTGCGCAGAAAATATTTTAATTTTAAAATGATTCTTGATTTTATTGAAGTTTATGAATCTAAACTAAGTTCAGAATCAAAGCAACATGATAATTGCTAGTTTATTTATTTAATAGTATTGATTTAATTCAGTTCAAAGCCAGAAGTAAGGGACACCCAATGAGAAATTAATTCATTCACAACTATCCGTTGATTTATCTCACTAACCACTGTACTACTTAGTTTAATTACTGAATCATTTTTTATTTTAAATTTTCATAATTTACAATCTGCATTGACATTTTATTATACAACTGAAATTTTGAGTAAAGTTTGAATGTTGAGACTATTGTCGTTTCTTAGACAAATTAAGGGGCAGATTTAAAGGGCATCGATAAAAGTAGTTAAATTCGAGATTTGTCGGAGAAATGAGCCTTCAAAATAACTTGAGAGTAAATTTTTGTAACACGAATATGGCCATGTGCGAAATGGGTGAAATGGGCATCGAATATTGGTAACATATATGCATAAAACATAGGAATCTTGAAATTTGAAAACACGTAACGACTTCTTTGTTCAAGTACGAAATCTTTTTATTACTTTTGAGTTGAAGATTTCGACATAATGAGAGAGACACAATTTTACTATTCTGTCTTTATCATCTGGCCCCTATCTCGTGCGGCGCCCATGGCGCGCAAATTCGTCTCGCCTCAGCGAGCCCCAAAAGTCGAACCTCCTCGTTCGGCGTCTAGTCTCAACTCTGTTAACTTTCTTCGAAATCCCCAAATTCCTCCGCGCGCTTCCGGTGCGTGACGTCACCCGCACTTTGTCACCCGTTACATCATCTTAGGCTAATGTGACATCTCTGAGTGACATGTCCGCTCTGTGCGCGCACACACGTTACCACATGCATCAAGGTTGCACCTAACTAACCCATGTGCTGAGCCGAAAGGTTCTCAGCCTAACTAAACCAAAAGGCATGAACCGAAATCCTTCGGCTATTATATTACATTTTGAGTAAATGTTTTTCTGGAGTGTCATCCTGCAGCCATCCACTTTAGAAAGAACTGGAGTCAAAATATTTAGATCAAGTTAGGTTTGGTTTCTTTGTTTAATGGCATATCAGTATTTATGGGTAATTCAAAGCCAAAGCCATCCTTGTAGAACAGCAGTGATACTATTTAACTCATATCTGGAGGATAAGGGGGCTCATATCTTCCCAAAAATATTGATCTGAAAGCGGACGTAATTTTTCCGTTTCTATATTATTCATGGGTTGAAATGTAAGTGAATTTTTAAAATCATGATCCAGAAGGACTTAATGCTTTACTTAAGTAATTTGTCAATGAAAGCGAAATAGGAAACCAGAAAATGATCTCCAGAATTAGACATTATCAAAAGATCACTTTGTTTCTCAAATATATAATGATGCTGACTGATCAATTGACTCTTTATCGTTAAATTTGCCCCTCTATACAATATCAACCATAAATGAATACACCCTTAACAATTCTTTATATATAGAAAAGGTTCATTTTCTTTTAAACCAAAGCTATTAGGAGTTTATTATTTCTACTGGAATATTATACAATGTAAACGGATATAATTAGGCATTATTTATGTCCAAATTTTACGGCATTGAAACTCTGTAACAAAGAATATGAATATTTAGTCATCCAAAAAGAAGTAAAACTCTTAAATTTACAAAACAGTGCATACCCCAAGAAAATGATATATTTTAAAGTCAGTAAGAAATGTTCACCAGGTCATTGGCCTAATGGGTTGAGTGTTCGCCAATGGTCCGGTAGACCTGGGTTCGAGTCATACCAAAGACTTAAAAAATGGTACTCGATACCTCCTTGCTTAACACTCAGCATTATAAGGTACGTATCAAGGGTAAAGTGGAGCAATCCAGAGAAAAGAGTAGCACCCTCCCCTACCCCTCAGTGTAGTAGCTATTGAAAAGGGAGCCTTTAGGTCACTCTCGACTAAAGTCGACTAGAGAGAAGGGATGTAATGATTATATATCGATTTTTTTCATTGTGTCATATAAATCGTGGGATAAAATCTATCAAATTATATATAAACCATATTCATCTAAATTATATATCAATGTATGCTCATTATTTGTTCATTCACGTTATTAAATTGGCATAAATTTACATGAGTTTATTTTTTTCATGAAAGTCAACTACTATACATTGAAAATTACTCATAAATTTGGCGCAAGTAACCGGACCACATTAATGAATTACCACCCAAATATCCCTACGATCTACAGACTCCCTAAGACACTGAAAAACAACATCCCTCTATGCCCAATAATCTTTGGTATAAACACACCCAAAATATTAACACCTCTATCAAGGTACAATTTACCCTTCACTTAAAAAAATTTCCGGCGTTCTCCTCAACATAATAAGAGACATAAACATTGAAAATAAACTCCCTGCAAATCTACGCATTCAATCCCTATATACAAACACACCCGTCAAATATGTATCCTCCTACTGAAAATCCACCAAGAAAAAATCACAGAACCTCTGCCCCTAAACTCATTAGAATAATTGAATTATGCACCGACCATTGCTTTTTCAGATATAATGATACTACTACCAATAAAAATTTGGCCTTCCCATGAGATCTCCTTTAAGCGGCGTTCTAGCTTGTCTTTTTCGAGAATTTTTGGAATCCCAGCTCTTCAATCACATCCTACCAAATGATATCTACTAATTTAGATACATCAACAAAATTTTAATGATTTATTCCAAATAACATGATATTCCTTCCATCACACAGAAACTCAACCAAGTTGAACCAAGTATTAATTTCACATATGAACTCGAGAAAAATAATTTTTTACCTTTCCTGGACATCTTACTAATAAACAACAACAATGAATTAAGATTTAAAGTTTACCATAAGATAAACAACAAAAATGACTACATACATTATTCGAACCACAGCAATAAAACAAAAAGTTGGGTTTTTCTGGAGAGCCCTTAGAATCTGCTCCGCCAAATATCTTAATGAAGAATTTTAACACATCCATAACTCTTTTTCCAAACTAAAATATCCCAAATCTTTCATTCACCTTGACAAATCAAAATTCATAAACATGCACAAACATACATCCTATAATATGAATATAAAAAAAACCTTTCCCAAATATCAACCCAATAAAAAGACACATGATATTACCCAAAAATCCCAATCTCACCGTTATTGAATAAAACTTACATTCCTTAGGCATAAAAGCCACTAACCACACAACAAAAGCAATAAAACAAATAGTAAAGACCAACTCCAGCAGAACAAATTCCTTGTCCAACGAAGGTGTTTAATAAAATCTGTGGCCTAAATTACAATAAATTTCATATAGGAGAAACAAATAGAAATTTAAATAAAAGAATTTTTAACATAAAAAAACACAACAAATTTTTTAGTTTCTCATAATATTTTAACCAACTGCACTTTCAATTTGATTTCATCCATGACAGAGATAAAACGGAGAATGATTGAAGCATGATCCATTGGATAACACAACAATATACCACAGTGACTAGCTTTTTTCAAAATATCACTGTCTCAAGCAAAAATAATACTAAAAGATTTCAAAATCCACACTAGATTAGTCCCCTTTCTCTAAATATTTAAAGTAATAAAAAGTCACAAATCTGTTCCTCAAACCACAAAACGCCATTTACTTTTCAAAGAGATTCCATCACTTGACATAACCTATTTAGAACATATTAGCCTGAATTATTCCATTTTTTTCACATAACAACATCTACAAGCCCCGATGAAGACATCCAAGTGAATCAAAATATTCATGTTATAATTATTTCTCATACAAAAATAATTTTGATAAAATATTTTTATATTCAGACAAAACCTTGAAGTTGAAATGCATCGGCACAATAAAGGAACCATCAAAGATATATATTTCTTCTTTTTTTACCTTTTTGTACATATATAGATATAGATATAGATTGTTGCTTTTCAACTCACAGTGAAAACTGTTGATCGACCAAATATAGTATATTTACAGTCCATTGAACAACACTGGAAACAGCAATTTCACAATCTCAAAACATCTTTCCACAAGAGATTCTACACCATCAGGTCTATATTCTATAAATATGTATGGCATTGCAAAGGTGTAATGTTAATAAATCCACAATTGATGAATGGAAAATTATTGAAAGAGTAAAAACATGTGAAGCATGTTCTAAGAATTGTGAGCCGTGTTTAGAGCTGAAATTAAACATCATTACTCTCTTCCAAAAAGTCCTCTAAGAGTTGACATAGATAAACTATTTGTGTCAAGAAAAGAAGGAGGAAGAGGAATCACCAGAATTGAAGAAAGTATGGATGCATCAGTACAAGGACTAGAAGTCTATATAAAAAACAACAAAGAAAGACTTATCATATTTTCCCACCCCTCCACTCGGGCAGAATATGACACAAGGTCAATTTTTTAGCGAAGTTTAACAGGTTTGAATTCAGAGTTTTCCTTCTCCTAGACTAGTTGCCTCACCAACGCTGAAGAACCTAATCTGCCCTACCATTTATCCATAGCTGGAGGGAGAATAATTGGATTCATACCTTTCCCAAGGGTATTAGTGCTATGTGAAATGCAATCAGTCTTGTCCAGGATTTGAACTCATGTTGCCATGTCCATTCCCTACGACGATAACCGTTACACCATGGGCACCTCCAAAGAAAGAAAGACTTATTATAGTGGTCAAGAACAGCACAGACAACTCAATGATCCACAGAACAACAGCTAGAAAACAGAAATAGGAAGAAAAACTACTTTATTGATATTTCAAGTGACAAAGAAGTGAAATCTCACTCAAAAAGACTTAGACATGGCCACAGAAAAGAAACTTAGTGAGAAACTGAATCTATTCTCATAGCAGCACAAAACAATGCCATATGGACCAACTATATTTAAGTGAAAATAAATAAGATGCAAAAGAATAGCAAGTGTAGGTCATGTGATGATAGAGATAATAACAATTAATCATATATTAAGCAAATACAGCGAACTAGCACAAAGAGAACAAGACTAGACATGACTGGGTGGGGAAGGTGATCTACTGGGAATTGTGCAAAAAAAATTAAATCTGACTCTACTCTCAGATGGTATATACACAAACCAGAATCTGTCCTTGAGAATGAGATGCATGAAAACTCTTTGGGATTGTGAGATACAAACAGATCACCTAATCCTGGCAAGAAGACTAGACCATGAGATAGTTAACAAAAAAAGAACCAGGCGATTAGTCGACTTTGCCATCCTGACTGACCATATACTGAAAATCAAAGAAAGCAAAAAAATCAAAGAAAACAAAACAAAAAAAAAAGAGATAAATACTTAAATCTTGCCAGAGAACTAAAAAAAGCTATGGAACGTGACAGTGATACCAATTGTAATTGGTGCACTTGGAATGATCCCCAAAGGCTTAGTAAGAGGGTTGTAGGAGTTGGAAATTGGAAGATGAGTGGAGACTATCCTAACTATAGAATTGAGGCTGGTTAGAATACTGAGAAAATTTCTAGAGACCTGAAAAGACTTGCTGTCACTCAGACTTCCATCAGTTAATGTTGGTGGGAAAAGCACACAAAGAGTGATGTAATGATGATAATATGGCGAGCGAAAGAGAGGGAGAGAGAGAAAGAGAAAAGAGTAACCCACATAATCAGTGAAGGCAGCAAATTGGTACAAAGAGTTTTAGAGCATGAATGACGGGGTATGAAAGATGATCCACTGGAAATTGTGCAAATGACTAAAATTTGACCATACTGACCAATGGTGCAGGCACAAACCAAAAGCTGTCCTAAAAAAAAGGACTCACAAAATCCTTGGGGCTTTCAAAATAAAATAAATTACCCAATCTCAACCTGAAGATATGACTAAGGAAGAATTAATAATCCAGTCCACAGCGCTGCTGAACTTTGCATACTTTAAAGGGTCCTGCAGAGCTGAGTAGACTGGCAGTTGTTAAGACTCCTGTGAAAACCACCAGTTACAATAGGCTTGAAAAATTTGCAAGGATTAAATTAATAATAATAATTATTATAATGATAGCAACAATTATAGCAATTATAATAGCAATAACAATAACAATAAGAATAATCATAATTATAATGTGATTGATCGATTGAGCTTCAGCTGAAAAATAAAAAAAAAATATACCACATTACATAACTGGTTATTCTAAATTATTTAGATTGCTAAATTCTTCAAAAATGTTTAATTTTGACTCTACCTTTTTCAAATAATTTTTTTTTTCTTTAATAAAATGTTAATTTCTTCTATTTGTTTCTGTTTTTGTTTTCCACAGAAATGAATTATCATCTAGTCCAGTCTCAGATCAACAGCCTTAACCTGCCTGTCATTGTGGCATGGATTGGACATTATTTGACAGATTTTGTCCGACAGCGTGCACAGCGAGGACTGCCTGTCCTTTTTTATGACTGGTGGCCAAGCCCCCTGACTCTGAACCACAACTTTACTCAGATCAAATTCCCTTCATGCCCCTATGATCCGGACCCTGTCTACTGCAACTTCAAGCTGAACCAGCTGACAAAGATGACATCTCCAGCCCTGGCAACCGTTGCCCCCCAGGCTTATGAAGCTGTATCTCGAATGTCTTTCACCCAAGATGAATACGCAGATTTGCTGCAGTTTTACAGTAATGCTAAAAGTCTACGACCCAGTATTCGTGCCAGTAAAGTAGCTTGCAGCTGGGTAAAGGAACACGAAAACATTTGGAAACAATGGTTTCCTAAAAATATTTCAACACGGAAGAAAATCTATCTTGGTGGATTATTTCCTCTTAGTGGACCCTTTTGGACACAACCTGGCCTTGTGCAGAGTGAGTAAGAGAATTTTCTACAATGTTTTTTTGGTTATCTCTTTTATCAGAAGATAAATCTTAACATAACAGTTGAAAAAGTTCTGTAAAGTAGAAATATAATACATAAGCTGTAATATTTGAAAATATTTTTGAAAAAAAGCCAAAATGCTAATATAAAACAAAACCCTGGATAAAATTTTATAAAATATGATATCAAAAAATATGATATCAAAACTTACTATTAAAAAGTACCATTTCCTTCTGTTTTGTTTCTTTCCTTTTTCATTCATTTAAGCAGGATCTAGAATCCATGTGTTGAACATATATATATATATATATATATATATATATATATATATATATAAAAGTAAAAGTAGTAAAGTTGGTGACTGTAGTCAAGAGCAACCAGAAGGCTCCCTTTTCAATAGCTACTACACTGAGGTCTAGGGGAGGGTGCAACTCCTTTCCCTAGATTTCTCCACTTTACCCTTGATACATACTTTATATTGCTGAGTTTTAAGCAAGGAAGTATCAAGTACCATTTTTAAAGTCTTTGGTATGACGCAACCTGGGATTGAACCCAGGTCTCCTGGACCATTGGCGAACACTCTACCCACTAGACCAATGAGCATATATTGGGAAAGAAAGAAAGAAAGAAAGAAAGCTGTACACACACACACACACACACACACACACATATATATATATGTATATATTGGGAAAGAGAGAAAGAAAGAAAGAAAGAAAGAAAGGTGTACCTTTATATATATATATATATATATTGGGAAAGAAAGAAATAAAGGTGTACATACACACACACACACACACATATATATATATATATATATATATATATATTGGGAAAGAAAGAAAAAAGAAAGAAAGAAATGTGTATGTATATATATATATAACAATTCCGAATATAACTTATGGCAAAACTCATTAGAAACTATAAATTGGCTTAATAATATTGAAAATAAGAAAAGCAACACATTCAATCAATTTGATATAATAGATTTTATCTATCTATATCAGAAGAAATACTAATAAATAGGATTCATTTTGCCAAGAATAATACAAATATTATGAAAGATATATGAGATATTATTTTAGCCTGAAGGAGATTCATTCTAATAGCCAATAGTAATACTTGGATCAAAAATCACATGGACAATTTTAATGTGACAATGGAATCTTTTGACTTGGCACAAATAACTGAGTTGGTAGGGATATATATATTGAATACTATAAGCAGGATAATGAATTTAAACCATTTAAGCCTTTAACGTAATGATGGATTAATTTACATGCCAAATAGTAATGGCCCTAAAACTTCTAAGCTATAAAAGAAAACTTTTAGAGCATTCAAATTTCTCGGATTAAGAATTGAGATCTCCTTAAACTTACAAATAAACTCATTCAAACGCTTCAATAAAAGTAATGACTTACCTACCTATATGAACGTAAATTCCAACCACCTTAGATCTATTGTTAACCCAAAGCAAAAATGTTTAGAATAAATAGACTATTTTCTTTAAAAATGTTTTCAATATAACAAAAGGCCTTTCAATGAAATCCTACATAACTGTAATTTCAACCAGGAACTTGAGTTTTTAGATCTTAATGAAACTAACACATATGAAGAGAACAGTACTCCACATAATAACAAATGAATGGGTAACATCAACAATAATAATATTAGAAATAATAATTATAAAAATAGAAAAAGACATAGAAAAATAATATGGTTCAACCCACGATTCTGTAAACTCTCAAATATTAATATAGGAAAATATTTCTTAAATTTAGTCGACAAATATTTCCTGAAAAACGAACCCCTAAGTAAAATCTTTCATAGAAACATTTTAAAAATCAGTTATTCATGCACTGACAACATGTCCAAAATAATGTATAGCCATGATAAAAAATACTGACCAACTTAAACAAAGAAAGTAAGAAAGCAAAAAAAAAAAAAAAACCCATATAATTGTAGGATTAAAGAAGAGTGCCCCTTACAAAATAAGTGTAACGTAGAGAATGTAGTTTATCAGGTCAATATTTCCACTTGAGAAAGAAATATCAATAATAAGGCTTACATTAGGATTTCATCTCTAAACTGAAAGTTCTGATTTTATAAACAATCTTTTAATAACCCCTTATTTAAGAACCAATCTGCCCAATAAAAATATCAGTGGGAATTAAAAGACTTAAGATTAATCCCAATAATAAATTGGAAAACTATTTTTAAAAATTATCAGCAACAAGTAGCTTACATGATTGATTGGCCTAGGGGTTAGAGTGTTCGCCAATGGCCCGGGAGACCTGGGTTCAATCCCAGGTCGAGTCGTACCAAAGACTCAAAAAATGGTACTTGATGCCTCCTTGCTTAGCACTCAGCATTATAAGGTACGGATCAAGGGTAAAGTAGAGCAATCCAGGAAAGGAGTAGCGCCCTCCCCTACACATTGGTGTAGTAGCTATCGAAAAGGGAGCCTTCGGGTTACCCTCGACTATGGTCGCCAACTTTACTTACTTATATCTACAAGAAAAAATTAGTATTTTAAAATGTAAAGATAAAAGTAGTAATTTATTAAATGAAAGAAGAGAATTTATTGTTGAATGCAAACATAGAAATAAATTTGTAGCAGCCACAGATCTATTTCCTTTCGCGAATCAATGCCCCCGCCAAGAGAGTCATTCACTCACTGACCAATCAACTGGCAGAGCGCATGAATTCCTTCTTCCTCTCAAGAACTATTTTTTCTAGTCCCTTCTTTTTGTGTGTCAACATACAGAGAGCCATTAGCCAGCAGCACAAACAGATCTCTCTCACATCACTGCTACTGATTCCACTTGGAATCCATCGCTGAAGAACATGCTGCTGCTAGCTTCATACACACTTCCTACAAACCAAGGACTCACATACTGACCAGCGACACAAAAGGGATACTTTCTCACTCTCACTCTGTTACGCCTACTACTATAATAAATCTTCCTTTGTTGTGTTGTTTAAAAGAAGTTTCGTTGTTCATTTGTGTTGCCAAATAATTTATAGTGTTAGAGAAATTAACCATTTCCCGAATATCATCATCATCATATCGCGCTGGTAGCATGGATATCCCTGACCCTCTCTCGCCACTCCTCCCTATCGTTCATCGCCCTAGGTAGGTCTTCAGGACAACATCCCGTATCCTCACATAGCTACTGAATGTATGTTCGTACTGGTCGTCCTGCTTTTGCACGGCCATGTGTGGGGGTCCATAAGAGTACATCACTTATGAGTTCGTCCCTGCTTCTCCAGCAGTGTCCTGCATGTCTGGCTCGTCTAACTTGAATAGTTTTCGTGATAGGGGGTAGGTGGCCGTACAGTTGGTGTCTTGTGGGGTGTTGCCGCCAGGACTTGTTTAAGATTGCACGTAGCATTCTTGTGTAATTGCCGTCTAGCTTCTTCTCCAGCCGTTTTGTTAGCGTCCATGTAGTGCAGCCATATAGCAGTATCGATGTGACCGCTGCCTGGAAGAAACAGCGTTTTATTTTATCGGTTAGGTCTGATTTCCAAATAATCGATAACCTATTGATAGCTGTCCATGCTTTCGCTAACCTCGTTTCGATGTCCTTTTTGGTTGATTCGACGCTGCTTCCTAGGTAAGTGAATTTGTCTACTAGTTTAAGAGGAGTTCCTTCTAGAGTGGAGATGTCCCCCGTTTGGTTATAGCACATATATTCCGTTTTGTGTGCATTAACATAGAGGCCTATGTTTGCTGCTGCTCGTTCCAATCTATGTAGTAATGTTTCGGCTTGGTCATGTGTATTTGCCAGTATCGCTATGTCATCAGCGTACTCGGCGTCGGTAATTGTTGTTGCGGGGTATCTTCTGCTTCTTTTCTTCGTCAGTTCGAAGCCATTCTCTTTGATTTTGTCAATCGATGTTCTAAGTACGTAGTCTAGACAAATGATAAAGAGGTACGGAGCCAGCGTGTCCCCTTGTAGTACTCCTGCTACAATGTCGAAGTATTCTGTGTCTCCATCTGGTGATCGTACTTTTACTTTAGTGTTTCTATAGAGAATCGTTATTGCCGCTACGGTTTCTTTAGGTATGCCGTACATTAGTAGGATTTGTTATATATATATTCTTTTCAAAAGAACAACAATCGGTTATATTAACCGTTAATTTTTAGAGCATTAAATTATATCAATGCTTTTAACTGAATGGAAATAAATTTATTATCTTAATGTGACTGATTGTTGATTTTTTGAAAAGAAAATTATTTGCTCCGTGGATTTTATTTACATTGAGGTCTTCACAAGGATTATTTAAATTTAATATTCTGTTTTTGAATATTCTGTTCATCCTGATTGGAAGTATTCCCTACTCCTGACTGCTTTATGGATGCACTACTTGGACGCTAACTAAACAGCTGGAGAAGAAGCTAGACAGCAATTACACAAGAATGCTGCGAGCAATATTGAACAAGTCCTGGTGGCAACAACCCACAAGGCACCAACTATACAGCCACCTGCCTCCCATCACGAAAACTATCCAAGTTGGATGAACCAGACATGCAGGACACTGCTGGAGAAGCAGGAACGAGCTCATAAGAGATATACTCCTATTATTAGATTATTGACATGTTGTTGTTTTTGATTGACTGAGAGCAAACGCAGCATCCACTTTCAACACAACTTTCTCATTGACAAATATTCATGCAAAATGGTGGATGCACTGCCTTCTACTATCTTCAACTCCTCTGCTATCTCATGCAACTTCAATTTACGATCGTCCAAAACAAGTTTCTGATGTTTTTTGGTGTTTTCCGGGATAACTGCCGAATTTGGGTGATGTGAACGTTCAGCATCATTTGTGTCTGTACGACCACATTTAAAGTCAGCATACCTCCTCTTAACCATTGTTTATAACGGAGAAAAATCTGAATAACGCTTATCAAGCCATTGTTTTGCTTGAACAGTTTTCCCCCATGAGAAAGCAATGCTTTATCAACACACGAAATTCAGATTTTTCTATTGTTTTGAAAATTTTCATCAGTATCTTCTAAATAACTGTAATTTAAAAACTAATCTGATTGGACTCAGATTTTGACACATGCCACTTGAAGGTTAGTACTTTATAAAAATCATATAGATTTTTTTTATTAGTGATGGCTGGGAATTATTGAGTGATGTGTTTGTATACCAGTGTTTACACTGATTAATATTCAAAATGTTAAGAATTTATAAGAATAAAAAATTCTGAATTTCAAATAATAAAGGAGTGAAAATTTGATTTACATAAAATTTTCCCATTTCTAATAAATCTACACGAAATTATTTGATGATTTTCTTCATATGTTCAATTAAAACTTTCAACTTCTTTTATTAATCACCTTTCCTTAAAAAATTATTGGAAAAACACGTATATTGCCTTGATTTTTATTAAGTCAAGATTAGATTACATGGAGCCTAAATGGGAGAAATTGGTTGATTTGGCTTAATGCCGGCTCAGTATATATATATATATATATATATATATATATAGATATATATTAGAGAAAAATGGAAATAAATTTAACTGTATGTAAATGTAAAATATGAAAAAAACAAAATATTTGCCGACTGTATTTTCTATATATGAGCAATGTCATTGTTTGGTTTTTTAAAATCATCTTCCGTGGTATGTAATAGATATTAAATGTTTCATCTGAAAAAGAATTTTCCAATGAAAAAATATTTTGAAAAATGAAAAATTTTAGGGGTTCCATTTCAAACTTAAGTGACTCTTGAGTTTGAAAAATTTAAAAAAGGTAACATTTTTGCAGATTTACATTTGTTTAAATTTTTAAGAATTTTCATTTTTTAATTTGCAAAAATAAGACCTACATCATGGGTTTAAAATTTTGACAATTTTATTCATATATATATATGTATATATATGTTTTTTCACATTTTCATATTCTCACACACACACACACACATACATACACACACATATATGTATGTGGTGTATTCAATATGTTTCAGAACTTTATTGTTCAGGCATTTAAAATTGTCATAGACTCTTGAGAATTCACTATGTTATTGCTATATATCTTATGAGATGATTGACCAATTTTTATGATTTCAGCTTCAAATGAACACCTACAACAACAATTGGAATACACCCTACTAAAGCCTGATTGTCACAGCTGGTGAATTTCAAAAATGCAATCTGGACGTGACGACACTTTAGAAGAATGATATGCAATAAAATTCTGTTTTAAACTTGGAAAAAATGCCACATAAACATATGGAATGCTTCAGACTGCTTTTGGAGCATCTTGCATGAATTGAGCATCAGTTTTTGAGTGGCATAAGAGATTCAAGGAAGGCAGGTAGTCTATGAGGGATGATGAGAGGTGTGGGAGGAGTAAGGAAGTCAATACACCACAGTTGATTGGCCAAACGGTTAGGGTTACTATGTTGAGGTTTTAAGGGAGTTCAGGAAGAGATTCCTAGGGAAGAGGCCAGCACTGTTCAAATCGGGTCTGGGGCATTTCCACCAGGACAATGCACCAGTCCACAACTCATCCTTGTCACAGACTATTTGACCAAGATGAGCATCAAGACAGTTCCTTACACTCCCTATAGTCAAGACGTTGCTCTCTGTGACTTTTGCTTATTCCCTAAGCTCAAAGGCTGTCGTTATGAGAGAATTGAAGAGATGAAAGAGGCTGTGATGAAGGTCATTGACATGCTCACACAAGAGGACTTCCATGGGGCCTTCCCAAAGTTGTTGGAACGGCATAACAAGTGCATTGCAGCCGGAGGAGTTTACTTTGAAGGGGACTAGAGTTTCATGAGTGTACTATCAATAAAAGTGCCCATACGAAAAAAGTCTGGAAACTTATATAATGTTCCTCATATATATATATATATATATATATATATATATATATATATATATATATATAAAGTTAAGATGGCGACCATAGTTGAGAGTGACTCAAAGGCTCCCTTTTCAATAGCTTCTACATTTTATCCTTGATATTTATCTTATAATGCTAAGTGTTAAACAAGGAGGTGAACTCCAGACTCTGATGCCATAATTGATAAACACTTTACCCACTTGGACAGTGGGCACACACACACACACACACACACACACACACACACATATATTGTCTATATATTAATTATCAATATATTACCAAAATTCTCATTGAATTCATTCAAAAGAGATTTTTATTAGAGCAATATTCTTGAAATGATTCTTAGGATTCAATGAAAACTCTTTGAATAATTTCTTATAAATCTTGTCTCAGTCATTCATTTTATATTTGTATCCTTGTAAAAGTTAGAAAAGGTGTCTTGCTTTATCATGGCTGACAATGCTTTCAATTAGTGTTTCACAACCTGTTTCATGTTCTTAACTTTTACAAAATTGTGACTATGGAGTTAAGTTTTGATGTTTGGGAACAAAATCATTCTCACTATCAAACATCGATCAGATATGATGAGTCCTCACTTTTGTTACGTTTTCCTCTGTTCAGGAAGTATCCAGCAGACCTGAATGATGCTCATCTTCTGCATTCTCTGAGCCTTGCAAAAATGCTTTGTACTACCAAAAGATTTTGCATCAAGGATAGAACTTGATCTGTAGGGAATTTCCCATTGCATAAGGGCTAATGTACTAGACTGCAACATTATTGTAAGCAAGTCTGAACTCCAGTTGTGCTATTATGTTTACTTTTGGACTAATATTCTTGGAAAGGTATGAAATCCTATATCTCCCATACTGTTAGTTGAATACTGCTATTTCTGGTCATCTACAAGGATAGCTTTGGCATTAAATAACCCATGAAGATTGATATTCCATTAAATAAAGAAACCAAATCAAACCAAGAAGTTGCTCTCTCTTAGTCTGTGTTCACTTATTAGATATTTACCCTGAAATTTAATAAAGAATTTGTTCATGTATCATATTTTCATGGTACAATAAAACAAACAGACTGGCAATAAAATTTCATAGCCGAATAGGAATCTTAAAATATTAACAGGAACTGAATCTTTTCATATATGTTTGAGGTCAACATGAAGCAGATAATTTCTAATCAAGATTTCCAACTTGTAAGAGAGAAATCTGTTTTATTACTTTTTACAAATAGTTGCCTGATCCTGTTCTTAACTATTAGAAAATGATCAGATACATTTGAACGTAAAAAAGCTTCAAGATCAAATCTAATATAAAATGAAAATAAAAGATACATTTTTTCAAGCTTGTGAACAAATTTGAAATGGATATAATCTGATATTAAAAATGTTACTCTTGCTCCAAAGTGATTTATACTACTTGACCTTTACTCATAACCAGATCATAACTTGAATCAATGCCCATTTATAACAAGAAAATTCCTCATTATTTACCTTCACAATTCCTTAAGGATGTATTTCTTAAACTAAATTTCAAGTCTAATGGGTACCTGAGCATTAACTTTTGTGACCCTTTCAAGCTCCCGAGATTATATCCAAACACTTCTGCAAACAACAGCCCATATGTACAATTCCGTTTTTTTTTTTTAACTGAACATGTGCAGTTACTGCAATCTGATATCTGGATGCACTACTGAGTCAAGGAGCCATTATTAAATCCTCCAAAGACACTGATGGCATGACATGTTGAATTGCAATGGCACAGAAGTCCTAATCTTTCAAATCTGGCCTAAAATCGAAATCTTGCTGGGAATACCTCTTGACAGGCAATCAAAATCATTCAACTGTCAAACTTTTGTTATTTTTATTTCAAAGTACAACACAGTTTGAAAATGTTATGGTGGAAAAATACTGTCCAAAAACCAGTATCTACTACCCTCTTCCAACCTGGTGTGCTTAGATATGATATGAGGTCAGGATTAATCCATGGATACTCCCCAAAACAGGAAAGCAGTGACAAAACTTGTCTATAACTATCTGCATTCTTCTTTGCTGGACATTTCAAGCATAAGACAATAAACTCTACCCAACCCCCTTTGAAGAAGATGGGTGCTACTTTAGAGGATAGCCATCTGGGGCTGGATGTAATTAACTCTCCCACTGAATCCAAAGAATAGAGAACCCATAAAACTGGAGTCAGATCTCTCCAATACTGAAGCACTTGTGTCTTACCAAACAATCAATAAAATGTGACATAGATGAGTTTTATAATTACTGTGTAATTATATATATGAACACTGATATGATGATCATTAAATAAGTTTCTAGACTTTTTTCGTATGGGCACTTTTATTGATAGTACACATATGAAACTCTTGTCCCCTTGGTCAGTCTTCTCATAAGATGTATAGCAATAACATAGTAAATTTTCAAGAGTCTATGACAATTTTAAATGCCTGTACCAAAAAAGTCTAGAAACTTATTGAATACACCACGTATACACTTACATACACGAATATTGTAATCCTATTGAGAGTGAAAGTGTGTATATTTGTGTGTGTTTGCATAACTACATGGGGCTTACTGAGTTCAAAAGAAGAGTGTCCTGGGCATGACACTAAACTATCTTGTCATGATGTTCTAGTTCTGGAGTTCTAGCAGTGTGCACTCACCTCTTCATTGCAATTACTCCCAGGTCCACTCTGACTCAGAGTGGTTATACCTGTTAGGGTCCCATGTATTGGTTAAACAGATCTGTTGAAAATTACGTGGTGTATTCAATAAGTTCCAGACTTTTTTTGTACTGGGATTTAAAATTGTTGTAGACTCTTGAACATTTTTTGTCCCTTGAAAGTATATGTTTGCTTTAAAAAATACTAATCTTGGCATTTTCAATCCAATTTGTAACTGAATGGAAATTCTAATGCGATGAGCAATATTGAACAAGTCCTGGAGGCAACACCCCACAAAGCAGCAGTTGTACGGCAACCAACCACCTATCATGAAAACTATCCAAATTAGACAAACCAGACATGCAGGACACTGCTGGAGAAGTAGAGACGAGCTCATAAATGATGTACTCTTGAGGACCCCTTCACATGGCCGAGCAAAGGATGGGCAACCAGCTCAAACATACATACAGCAGCTCCGAGGACCTGCCGGAAGCAATGCACACTCGGGAAGGGTGGCGAGAGAGAGAGTCAGGGATATCTGTGCTGATGGCACGACATGATAATGATGATGACTTTTGTGATGAATGTTATTTTTTTAATCTTCTAAGTCCTCAATACTCAGGTGATCATCAAATACTAACTACAATTTCTTCATTTCTTCCTAAAAAGAAAAAGCAATATCATCACTGTTATAATGTTTTTATAAGATTCAAGTCGGATACTTGTAAAACCTGTTATACCCAGTAGAGCTGTATATATATAAATGTTTTAGTTGTTGATAAGATTGATAATAGTTAGTTACCAGATATTATTTGGATACTTGAATCTCTTCTTCAAATTCTTGGTATCATAAAAGTGTTTAAATTTATCAGGTGTATACTTTGAGAGAAAAAAAGAAAATCCTCTATTTCCAATATTGTTGTCTATTCCAGAGATTTTCAGATAGTGCATCACTTCAAATAGAAAAACATGTTTCAATTTTTAACACTCACTTGTATGTATGAGTACATAAAATTCTATTGAATGATATGATTTAAAGATGGATATATGTAAATATATGTGTTGCTGTGAACTGTCTTCAGGCTCTATTGAGCTTGTACAAACTTTTGTTCCTCTGTCAACTGCTATCTCCAATTCTTTGACATCCATTCTCTTTCACAGAACTAATTTGTCTCTGACAAAGAGATACTTGTTCTTTTGTTCACTGCCGACAGCACATTTACCAAAGCCAAAACTGTTTTTGCCACTTTCCACTGTATTGGTTATCATTTCATATTACTCAACAGCTTTTTTTTTCCTATTCTCATTTCTCCTCCAGTAAGCATAATTTTTTTACAGGAATTCTTCATACTTTATCTAATATTATTCTGTATATGTAAAAAAATGTTGACTGTGAGCTATTTGGCTATTTATACTTCTTGCTATCTCTCTCTGCCTCAATCTATCCCCCCTTCTCTCTCCGTGAGCTATTTGGCTATTTATACTTCTTGCAATTCTCTCTCTGCTGCAATCTCTCCCCCCCTCTCTCTCTTACTCTTGGACTTTCACTCTCTCTTCCTACAATTCCTTTCTTTCTCTGAATTTTTTCTGTCTCTATTCATAAATATCTATCTATACTCAACTGTTGACTTTTCTTTGCATTATCTCCCACATTATCTCCCTTAATATATCCCTCAACATCTTACTAATTATCTCCCTTAATATATCCCTCATTATTCCCCTCATTATCTCCTTCAATATCCTCTTTAATATCTGCCTCATTATCTCTCTCATTATTATCTTAATATTTTCCTCATTATCTCCCTTATTATTTACCTCATTATTGGCATCATTATCCCTCTTATTATCTCCCACAATATCTCCCTCATTTTCATCATCATTTCTCCCACATTATCTCTTTCATTATCCTCATCATTACCTCTTCATTATCTCGTTATCCCTTTCATTATCCCATTCATTATCTTCCTCACTACACTCATCATTACCCCCTCATTATCTCACGCATTATCCCCCTAACTATCTCCATCATCTTCCTCATTATCTTCATCATTACCTTCTTATTACCTCACACATTATCCCCCTCATTATCCCCTTCATTATCTTCTCTGTTATCCTCATCATTACCCTCTCATTATTTCACTCATTATCCCCCTTATTATCCTCATCATTACCCCCTCATTATCCCTATCATTGTCGCTTTAATTATTTCCTTTATCATCTCATTCATTATTTCCCATATTATTTCCCTCAATATTCTTGAAAATTCCAGGTTGAATTTCTTCTTTTATATCTACTCTCTATTCCTTTTTCTTTTACTCTTCCTCTTCCTTCTTTTAATCCCATTCTTTCTTCTTTCATTCTTACACTCTCTCTCTTTCTCTTTTATATCCTTTTTGAATAATTTTTTACTACCTCTGTCCTATAATAGTTGTTATTGTTGCTTATAAATTTCATACTGTTATGTAACAAAGACAAAGATAATATATTTTTTCTCTCCATATATTTTTCATTCTTTCATTCCCTTCCTCGTAAACCAAACCTTACATTTAAACTGCGTGCTTATGCTTAACTGAATTATTTCAAAGAGATCTGTTTTTCGACATTAAAACTGTATTTACACTTAACCGAATTGTTACATACAACTGCTTGAATAGTTAGAAATGGAAATGTTTTTGACCATTAAACTGTGTACTTATGTTAAACTGAATTGTTTTAAATGGAACAGATTATTTACATAAAAATGGATTTGGCGTTAAATAACCTACAAAGGTTGATATGCCATAAAACCCAACAAACCAAACCAAACCATCCCTTCCTCATACTCTTTCTTCTTTTTTTCTATTTGTTCATTTTCTCTACTGCATATTCAGTTGTTTTCTTTATTTTTTTTCTTTTTATTTTCTCTTATGTTAGATATTCTCTTTCATTCACTGATGCACACTAGCTTTCTTTCTCTCTTTTCTGTTTGTCTTTCTCACATTTTATTGAATTTATCACTTTCTTTCTGATTTTCTCTTTCTGTCCTTGTCTTGCTCCATTATTTTTGTTCCTAACTTTCTATCGCTTGTATAATTGTTTTTGACCTCCTCTTAAACAATTATTGTAATTAGATTGATGTTCTGCTTAGATCATTCTTTTTTCTTTTTTTTTTTCTACTCATTGTTGTCATCTTATTTTTTGATTTTCTCTCATCTTATTCTTCTAGGTTTTCTCTAAAGTTCTTCATTTTCTTTGGTTCTAACTGTCACTCAGCTTAATTTAGAATTTTTTTCCCTACTCTTCACCTTAGTACTTTGAAAATGGTTGGCACAAACAACAAAGTTAAGCATCACAAAATCTAGGCAGGCTTTATATGTCTGCAATGGAAGAAAGAGGCAATCATTGAAACACACACACACACACACACACACACACACACACACACACACACCTATTATTCTATTCATGTAAACAATAATGACTACATATTGACGTGCATGAAACAAAGAAAAAAACAGAGAAATTGTTAATGACGTTTTCATTCTACATAAATGTAAGTCATGTATAAAATGTGAGCAATAAACGTATATTTAACGAGTTGAATAACCTATCTTGCTCGGATTACTGAAGTGATGACTCCAGTTGACAAATATGAAAAATCTAAATTTATTGCTTTTTCTAAACAATATCTACTTCATAATCTTTATTGCTAATTAAAAATTTATACCAATTAGTTTAAATTATATTACTTATAATTTATTATACGCTACTAGCTCATTGGCCAAGCGGGTAGAGTGTTTGCCAATGGTCCGGGAGACCGGGGTTCAGTCTCATGTCGAGTCATACCAAAGACTTTAAAAATAGTACTTGATACCTCCTTGCTTAACACTCTGCATTATCAGGTGCATATCAAGGGTAAAGTGGAGCAATCCCGGGATAGGAGTAGCGCCCTCCCTTACACCTTGGTGTAGTAGCTATTGAAGAGAGAGCCTTGTAGTCGCCGTTGACTATGGTAACCAATTTTATAACCGGCCTAGTGGGTAGTGTGTTCGCCAATGGTCCGGGAGACCGGGGTTCAATCCCAGATCGAGTCATACCAAAGACTTAAAAAATGGTACTTGATACCGCCTTGCTTAACACTCTGCATTATAAGGTGTGTATCAAAGGTAAAGTAGAGCAATCCAGGGAAAGGAGTAGCGCCCTCCCCAACACCTCGATGTAGTAGCTATTGAAAAAGGAGCCTTTGAGTCACCCTCGACTACGGTCACCAACTACTAACTAACTACATTTTTACAATATATTCTGTTCTGGAAGAAATTCAAAAGAAAATTCTTATAACTTAATGACAGAAATGAAGATTTAGATTAAAATAAGGAATATATGAAGGTGTGCTTGAAACAGAAATTGAAAACAAATCACAACAGTAATACAAATACATATACAAACACAGGTGGACGCTTTCATTTCACAAACGAATGGGTTTATTAATTTCTGGCTTCGGTCCATGGCGACACAAGGAGAGAGACACAATTCTTAAAATTCTATGCTAACCGTACTATGCTGACACCACCCCAACATGTGGCGCATCTTGTGATGCTTAAGATTTCAATTCATCTCTGCCGGTTGAGATCCGAAAAAACTCAACCACACGCCTCAACGGTAGAAAACACAACTGCCCCTTTAACAGTTGAATACTTAACTACTCTCTTTTCAAAATCCTCAGATTCTCAGAACCATCTCTTCTGGGTATGACGTCATCCACACTCCAGCCTCATTTCCTGTCTGGAGTTTATTATGACAGATGATGATTGTCATATCATTTCCATGAGGGCGTAAGACTGCACCACCTTACTATGCACCTGGACTAAGAGACCCAAGTAGTTCAAAGTCTTACCGAACTAAATAATAAAATATAATTAACGAAAAATGGTAAATATTAAAGATCATTAGAGTGTTCGCCAATGGCCCGGAAGACCTGGGGTCAATCCCAGGTCGAGTCATACCAAAGACTTTAAAAATGGAACTTGATACCACCTTGCTTAACACTCAGCATTATAAGGTACGGTTCAAGGGTAAAGTTGAGCAATCCTGGAAATGGAGTAGCACCCTCCCCTACACCTTGGTGTAGTAGCTATCGAAAAGGGAGCCTTCGGGTCACCCTCGACTATGGTCGCTAACTTTACTTTTTACCTTAATTATATAACACCACATCTTTTTCCTCTATTATCCAAAGCTTTTTGAATAAATATTTATTCTTATCTTTGTGTGTGTGTGTGTGTGTGTGTCTGTGTGTCTGTCTATATGTTTATGTTTGTATGTCTGTGTGTGTCTGTGTGTCTGTGTGTGTGTGTGTGTGTGTGTGTGTGTGTGTGTGTGTGTGTGTGTGTGTCTGTGTGCATTGCCAGAATATAAAATTGCAACCCTCTGAATATGCATGTCGATTAACTAAAGATTAAATTTTCAGGTAATAAAGACTAATTTATGCACAGAGCCCAAAATGAAGGGAATAACTATTATATTCAGACCCTGTGCACATTCCGTATCATCGATATTAATATGATTTTGTTTTCTATCCATATATCGATAAAGTCCTTTTGATATATATACAGGTAGATTTTTGTTTTGATTTTAAAGTGTAGCATTCAAAAAATTTTTAAGAATTTCATTGATTTAATCATACAAAAATTTCTTTCTACCTTTGTGATCAGACCAGATTCACTTCAATGATTTCTTATTTGTTCAATTTGAATATAGTACAACACAGCATGTTTAAAACTGACCCTGCTCACTTTAAAATCAATTGTGAGGACAAAAATAAAGTTAGAATTATCAGAATAAAGTTTCACTAATTTTTTTATTTTATTTTTTTAATCATGTATTAAACTTTGCTCTTAGAGTTTCAAGGAAATCATTTTGGACTGATTTCCTGAGTCTAAATTTATAAGACATTTTTTTTCATTTCCTGTCAAGAACAAAGAATTTTTATGTCTGTTTAGATATTTTCATTTGATTGCTTTTTTTTTGCTTTCACTAGATTTGCTTTTACTAAACTTTTAATTACATTTTTCAAGGAAAAAGCATAACTAAAGTGGAGAAGTAATATAACATTTCTTTTCTACCTATGTTTGTTTATATTAATTTCATTTTTAAACAAAGAAGCAATTGTTTTGATGCATTACAATTTAAATCTATCCAGAAATAGGATGCAATAGACAAGAGGTAGAGTAGTGTTCGTTTTCCTATAAAGAATATACATATATATGTTTTGTACAGTTATAGAATACAAAATAAATTTATTTCTTCCCCTTTTTCTTTATTTTAAACCACATTCCAGTTTTCTTTGCTTCTGTATCTCTTTAGTATTCATCTATCATTGTACTTTTTCTATCTAGATCATGAAGCCTTATCATCTATTTTCCATTTTTTTTTAATCTCTGTCTTTTACCTTAGGCTTTAAATGTTAAAAAAAGTTTTTGCAAATAAACCAGTCTTTTTTTTTCATTTAAATTCCTTTAATGAAAAACCAAAAAAGAATAATTCATTAAACTTTCTTTATGAAGAAAAGAAAAACATTTTCCCTTCATTTTTTTTTCTTCTTTTCCTGATTCATTTCTGCATCACTTAATTTTTATATATCTCATCACCGTGTCAGCTTCATTCAACTGTATAATTGCATTCAACAAAAGATGATGGCAGCCATTTTTTACTTTTTTTTCATTTCTATTTTAAAAATGATCTATTCTTGTATTTCTCCTTTTATTTTTGTGTCATTTCTGTCCTGTAAAATCCTCATGATATTTAAGAAGTTCTTTTTGAATTATTCTATATTCTAGATGGAGAGCACAAAATAGCCTTTTCAGAGGGGGAAATTTGGCTAATCAAACAAGATTTAATTGTCATTAAATTATTTTCATTTTAAATCATCACCACAGGAGAATAAAATTATTCATCAAACATTCCTTCCATAGAAATTTTTAATTCACTTAATTATATAAAGATAAAATAAACGATTATAAGAAACATTTTAATAGTATTAACCTGATGATAATTAGCAATTAAATATATAAATAATTTTTCTTTTCATAAGTATTGTAAAAATTATCATCACTTGAAATTGAATAACTATGATCTTTTAAAATCAAATAATTTTCACCCCTTACAATCAAATCATTATCACTGATAATCAAATAATTACCATCACTTATTGTCAAAAAAATCTCACCATTAATGATCAACCAGCTCATTGGCCTAGTGGGTAGAATGTTCACCAATGGTCTGGGAGACCGGGGTTCAATCCCAGATCGGGTCATACCAAAGACTTAAAAAATGGCACTTATTACCTCCTTGCTTAACACTCAACAATATGAGGTACATATCAAGGATAAAGTGGAGCAATCCAGGGAAAGGAGTAGTGCCCTCCCCTACACCTCGGTGTAGTAGCTATTGAAAAGAAGCCTTCGGGTCACCCTCAACTAAAGGGAGACAACTTTACTTTACTTTAGTGATCATCACTTATGATCAAATAGTTAGAATCACTCATTATTGAATAATCATCATCACTTTCAATTAAATAATTTTCATCTCTTATAATTAAATGTTTATTACCATTTATAATCACATAATTCTCACCACTTATAATCAAATAATTATCATCACTTTTAATCAAATGATCATTTTTCATTATTGAATAATTATCACTACATATATTCATATCATTTATCATCACTTATAATCAAATAACTATCATTAACTGTAATCAAATAATTATCATCAATCACAATTGGATAATTCCCACCACTCATAATAAATTAATTATCATCACTCATAATCAAATGATTATCATCATTATCATTACACATAATCAAATAATTATCATCATTATCATTACACATAATCAAATAATTATCATCATTATCATTACACATAATCAAATAATTATCATCATTAACATTACATATAATAAAATAATTATCATCATCATCATCAAACATAATCAAATGATTATTATCATTATCATCAAACATAATCAAATAATTATCATCATTAACATTACACATAATAAAATAATTATCATCATTATCATCACACATAATCAAATAATTATCATCATTATCATCACACATAATCAAATAATTATCATCATTATCATTACACATAATCAAATAATTATCATCATTATCATTACACATAATCAAATAATTATCATCATTATCATTACACATAATCAAATAATTATCATCATTAACATTACATATAATAAAATAATTATCATCATCATCATCAAACATAATCAAATGATTATTATCATTATCATCACTCATAATCAAATAATTATCATCATTATCATCAAACATAATCAAATAATTATCATCATTAACATTACACATAATAAAATAATTATCATCATTATCATCACTCATAATCAAATAATTATCATCATTATCATCACACATAATCAAATAATTATCATCAATCACAATTGGATAATTCCCACCACTCATAATAAATTAATTATCATCACTCATAATCAAATGATTATCATCATTATCATTACACATAATCAAATAATTATCATCATTATCATTACACATAATCAAATAATTATCATCATTATCATTACACATAATCAAATAATTATCATCATTAACATTACATATAATAAAATAATTATCATCATCATCATCAAACATAATCAAATGATTATTATCATTATCATCAAACATAATCAAATAATTATCATCATTAACATTACACATAATAAAATAATTATCATCATTATCATCACACATAATCAAATAATTATCATCATTATCATCACACATAATCAAATAATTATCATCATTATCATTACACATAATCAAATAATTATCATCATTATCATTACACATAATCAAATAATTATCATCATTATCATTACACATAATCAAATAATTATCATCATTAACATTACATATAATAAAATAATTATCATCATCATCATCAAACATAATCAAATGATTATTATCATTATCATCACTCATAATCAAATAATTATCATCATTATCATCAAACATAATCAAATAATTATCATCATTATCATCAAACATAATCAAATGATTATTATCATTATCATCAAACATAATCAAATGATTATTATCATTATCATCAAACATAATCAAATAATTATCATCATTATCATCACACATAATAAAATAATTATCATCATTATCATCACACATAATCAAATAATTATCATCATTATCATCACACATAATCAAATAATTATCATCATTATCATTACACATAATCAAATAATTATCATCATTATCAATACACATAATCAAATAATTATCATCATTACCATCAAACATAATCAAATAATTATCATCATTATCATTACACATAATCAAATAATTATCATCATTATCATTACACATAATCAAATAATTATCATCACTCCAAATGAACAAATCATCATCACCAATTATCAAATTATTATCATCCTTTATAATCAAATAATTTTCATTACTCATGACTGAATAATTACTTCATCTTATAGTCAAATGATTATCATCACTAATAATTTAATGATTATCATCTCACATAAACAAATTATCAACATCACTAATAATCAAATAATTTTCACCCCTTATTGTCAAATAATTATCATGATAAAATAATTATCATCATTCATAATCAAAAATTTAACTTCTTGATAATATGAATAATTTTGTAATTAATTCAATGACTTTTTTTATTTTTGTTTTTACCTTCTGCAAACAAGTGTTGGTTTTTGAGAGATCCAAATAATAAATACAGAACACTTGTAGAAGAAAGTTTTAAGAAGTAGAGTATATTCTAGGGTTGTGGACGCTTTTCATATCGAAAGGCCACATTGAAATTTACTGTCAACTAATAAAACCAAACTCAACAATATTTTAATAAGTTTACAACAAAATCTAAAGGTTAAACTTTTAGTTAATTGTTTAGTCCAATTTTAATTAATTTTGAGAAATGAAAATCTTTGCTAATTTTAGAATGACTTTTTTTCAATTGCACTTGATGAGAAAACGTTGAGATATTATCAGGTCATCAAGTTGAGGTGCACAAGTTTAATTGTTCTTCGAAAAAGTCTGTTGAAGACTAATCTTGATAACATAAAAGGACAAATGTGGCCTTAGGCTGCTAGCTCTTCATCCAATTATTAGACTAATGGATAGATGTATTAGTCAGGCCCGCCCTAATTTTAACTCAGAAGATACTTTCAAAATTACAATCTAGATTACATCGACATGTACCAAAATGTTGTCCTGCAAGAAATATTAAAATCCTGGTATCTTATGTTTTGAAGAAAATTAACTTTCCATCAAAAATCCGAAGTGATGTTCTTTTTTTTTTTCGATGATACGATATATATATATATATATATATATATATATATATATATATATGTAAACATTTTGATTATGTTCATTACTTTAGTAAGTAGTTTTAATAATGATAAAAATACACATAATATTTACTAATTAATGGCTCTTTTGATGATATCTTAAATAATTTCTAATTCTTTATTCTTACGCATAAGAAATTCCTCTGCTGGGAAATTTGTTCAATGAAATAAAATTAAACTGTCTGCAAAATGTTAAGATTTCAAGTTGTTTATCTATGATTGTATCTCTGTGGAATCGCAACCAAAATTGTCCTTCATAATTCTTCAGATCTGCAACCTTTGGGAATACTTTTCAAGAAATAACAATTGGATTTCAAGACGATTTAACTTCTAAGCAAGCCCGTAAAGAATTTTCCATCTTTAGTCATCATTTTTTTGCACAGCCTCTTTCTCAATATTTTCTGATAATGATTTTTCATAGATTCTTTTGTTACTTTTTTACTTCTCATGTTATAATTTTTAATTTCATTTATATTCTCTACTTGAGAGATCTCTCAGCCAAAGAATTTACAATTAGCAAATTACTCAAAAATATGTTCCACAATTTTTTATAAGGATATGTGTTATGGTCCTGGAAGGGGTCACAAAGAGAGCAGAACACCATGGTTATAGTATAGGTATATATTTACAAGAACAAAGGATGTTAAGCTAGTTTGCATAACCGCGTGGGAGGGGGAGGTTAGCTTCCGGATCTAGACTGACTTTGTATTGCTCCATCTTCTGGTATTATAGAGAGTGGTTGAGTCGATTTGGTGATTCCGTTACAACAATATGTTAGTTGGGTTCCTGAAAGATTCTCTATTTAAAAAAGTAAAAGACTTAATTAAAGATGAAGACAATTAAGTAATGTAATCTACATCAACAACTGAAAAGAGTTAGTTTGTCTTTGGTCTATTGATTGCCAAATAGTTTGATATAGACTGACTAGAATGGATGTGCCTGTGGTGTAATGGTTATCGTTGTAGGAAATGGACAAAGCAACACGAGTTCAAATCCTGGACAAGACTGATTGCATTTCACATAGCACTAATACCCTTGGGAAAGGTATGAAGCACCTTATCCTTCCAGCTATGGGTTAAATAGTACCACTACCATTCTTCTAGGAGAATGGCTTTGGCATTAAATAACCTAAAAAGAGTTGATATGCTATTAAAGAAAGAAACCAAACCAAAAAAGCTATTTCTGAATAAAATTCAGTGAAATCTTTCGAAATACAGGTTTTTAAAAATTTCAGGTTTCACACACGATATTTGAGTTTAAAACTCTCTTCTTTTAGTGGAATTTTAGTTCTCTTTAAATGACCAAACCGGCTCATTGGTCAAGTGGGTAAAGTGTTCGCCAATGGTCCGAGAGACCTGGGTTCAATCCCAGGTCGGGTTATACCAAAGACTTTAAAAAATGGTACTTGATACCTCTTTGCTTAACACTTAGCATTATAAGGTACATATCAAGAGTAAAGTGGAGCAATCCTGGGAAAGGAGTAGCGCACTCCCCTACTCCTCAGTGTAGTAGCTATTGAAAAGGGAGCCTTCAGGTTGCCCTCAACTATGGTCACTAACTTTGATTGACCAAGGTAACTCAACAAACTGTTACCAACTATGCCATGTACCAACACTGTAGGTCATAAGTTCAATCTATGAGTCGAATAATGCAAAAAGAGGAAGAGGCAAACAATTAACACAGAAGAATTAACTGATACAATATATCCAATACAATCTATTCCAATGGATTGGAGGTGTCCGTGGTGTAATGGTTATCATCGTAGGAAATGGACATGGCAACACGAGTTCAAATCCTGGACGAGACTGATTGCATTTCACATAGCACTAATACCCTTGGGAAAGGTATGAATCCAATTATTCTCCCTCCAGCTATGGGTAAATAGTAGGGCTGACTAGGTTCTTCAGCCTTGGTGAGGCAACTAGTCTAGGAGAAGGAAAACTCAGAATTCAAACCTGTAAAACTTCGCTTAAAAATAGACCTTGTGTCATATCCTGCCCGAGCAGAGGGGTTGGGTAATATGATAATCTATTCCAGTGGATTGAATAAACCTTTCTATTCAAAATTCCCTGAAGGTTATGCACCATAACAGACATCAGAGGAATACTTGAGGTTACCATGGCTGAAATGGTGGGACCATATCAACCTTGATGAGGATGCTTGTCTGAGTACAACAGTATATAATGATGTCAATTCCTCAACCTAATTCCCAGAATTTTACTCACTATGAAACTGTTAAATGTTGTCAAGAAGAGCAGACTGATAATAATGTAAAAAATTAATTGATTTTGACACAGGATATTTTAAGAACCTTATATAGAAGTTTGATATTCATTTATTTTGCACATTAAAAAAATTGTTCAAAAATTTGAAGAAAGATTATGTCAGGAAGTATTCAAAAAGCTGCTGAAGTTTTCAACAAACAATCGAATAAACTAAGACAAAAAAGAAGAGGAATCATTGATAGAATGTTTGTTTTATCCAGTGGAAATCCCACCCACTTTACTGTGCAGAGAAAAATGGTCTGGAATTGGTACCCATCTTAGAATAGAAGGAAAATCCTTTTTTATTTCATAGTTTTATTTTTTCAAATATTTTTTAAATTTTTGAATAGTCCCAAATAGCAAATTTATGTGAGTTTTTGATACTGGCAATGACTTTAAATACAATCAATAAAACCACTAAACATTTACTTGGGTTAAAAATCTTTAACTGCTTGTATGAAAACATCAGATAAAAAAGCGTAAAAAAAAGAGGGTTTGTTATACAATAGGAAGGAAAGAGAATAGAACAAAGAAATAAATAAAGAAAGAAAGAATAAATGAAGAAGCAAAAGAAAGAACAAGTTATCTAAGAAAAAAAGAGAAGGAAGAATAAAAAAAGAAAAAAGAAGGGATGAGGAAATGAAGGAAGGAAGGAAGGAAGGAAGGAGTTAAAAAAGAGGAAAACAAAACAAAATAATAGACATAAAAGAAACAAACAAAAATGGAAACAGTGAAAGAAAAGAAATAGAGGGAAGAAGAAAAGAACAATTAAAAGGAAAAAATCTAAGAAGTAAATATGAAAAAAAGGAAGACAGTACAAAATTCTAAATGATAAGGAGATAATGGATGGGTTTATTGGGAAGTTCTGTTGTCAACTATTTGTGCCATTATACAATAAGGATTCAAGTTTTAAATATAATAAATAGAAACTATTTGTTTAAAAATGTATAAACTCTGTTGAAATAAAGCTTCTTAATATTTGTCTCTAGTAAAACTTTCCTGTCTTTCTAAGTTCTAAAAGTGTTATAATCTGTTTAATGAAAATGTACTGACATTTTAGTTAATTATCTAAACTTTTTGCTTAGATGTAGCACAAGGCCGCATGAATGGGGCACCCAATGAGAATCGAACTCACTCGTGTAGGTTTGCTAGTCTACCTTGCTAACCATTACACCACCCAAGGTGCCCAAATGTACTGACATTTTGAAACAGTGTCATTCCTGAAATACTATTTGTCTGGGATGGAAGACATGACTAAATTAAGAAAATTACATGTTATATTCGTCACTTTTACAGCAGAGTTTTCCAAACTGTGTACTTCGTACTTTAGTGTGTCACTCATAATCTTTAAAATATAATTTTTTCTTTTTGAAAAATATTTTGACTGAAGTTTTAAATTTTTCTTTATTTTAAGATTTAAAATTTAAATGAAGATGTGTGCCCAGCTGAGCAAATTAAATATTAAAATGAAAATATTAAGACATCAATAATTTTCCAATAACTGGTTTTAAATTAGCTATTCGGTCTTTAATTATCAAAAACAATGTTGGGAACTTTTGTAAAAATATCTTCCATAGGTTCTTCTACCACAAAATATCTTATGTAATTACTTTCATAACAAAATATCTTATTCTTCTATCACAAAACATATCGATTTTTCAATTAAAAAGTTTATAGATTATTCAATAAATTTTTTGATATATTCAAATTTTACTGTACCAAAATATCTAATCTAACAACTTTTATTCAAAAATATATAAATTCGTTTGTAACAAAATTTCTATGTATTTTGTTAGAGATGAATTTATATATATATATATATATATGTATGTATGTATGTATGTATGTATGTATGTATGTATGTATTATAAGAAATATAATTTCTTCTCTGATAAAATAATCTAATATAAAATAAGAGGGACAGATGTTGAATGTAGTGAAATAGAAAGCAGAAAAGCTTCAAGATTTCTAATTTCTAATGAAATTCATTTATAATTCAAATATGGGAACATTATTACCATTGAGACTATATTAATCTGAGTTCTAAGTTGTTATAAATTAACAACAGATTCACTGTTATTACTGCTGCATACAAAATCTTGCTTTTTATACACATTTTCTCAAATAAAACTAAGAAGTAATAATAATGATAAACATGCAGACAAAATTTATCTAAAAAAATAATCTAACAGTTTTCACTGAGTTGTGCTGGAAGTTGAAATCAAGGAGACAAATTTCTTTTGATGTTCAAAATTGTCTTTCAGTTAAAAGTAACTCTTCATTGTTGTTTGTTGTAATGATGTTAATCAATTTTTTTTTGTGAAGAATAAATTCTGAATATTTGTTCTTCATTTCTTACCTAAGAAATTATGAAGATACTTAACGTTCTTTTCCAAATAATTTTTTTCATAACTGATAAACTTTTTTTCTTATTCTTTTTCTAGCAAACTTAAAAAGTGAATGTGAAAGACCTAGATAAGATTTTCATGTCATTTTTTCAAATGATTTCAATACTAGAAAACTAAGGATCCTTCTTCAGAGTGGAAAAGTCAGAAAAATTTTGTATGGAAAATTTACTCTGAGAAAATTTGACCTCAGAAATTTGGTCTAAAAATTTGGCTATCACGTATTCATCTTACTCTTTAGGTTGAACATATGGAGTGTGCATGTAGTCTGGTTGTTGGGAAGACAATTGCTGACTTAATCTTATAAATACATATGTATGTATATATAAAAAAAATTCAAGTGTATGCATAAATATATATATATATATATATATATATGCTAAAAAATTGTATTTAAACTTCTCCATTTTATTAGATTCTTTTATAAAATATATGCATATATATATATATATATATATATATATATATATATATGCATGCATATATACATATGTATATGTGTATATATATATATATATAATGCACATATATCTAAATATATATATCAGAAGAATGTATGTGAAAACTTGTTTAATGGTTTTCTATATTTCTCCAATGTTCAAAATTCATTTTTTGTCATACATAGAGGGTAAATTTAAAATCATTTATTCACTGCAATTAAAGATTTTGAATATACCCTATATGCATAGAGCTAAAGAAACTTGGGTAGACTTGGTATAAATGTATCAATATTGACGGATAATGACATTGGGTCTATTCAAGCAGATCTTTAAATGTACACATGGAATAAACTCTGGAGTAAAGACATATGAAATTCAAAACCATGAAATGAGTTTAAAGAGTATCAATACTAAAGATGTATTCACCAAAACAGAAATGTATAATGAATCAAACATTAATTTTATTCAAAATAGTTACTTTGGAATTCAACACATTTATTCCAATGAGTTTTCCATTGGTCAAAGCAACACTGAAACTTTTTTATATGGTGAGAAGTTGAGAAGTCATATATCTTTTGATATCCACTACATCTTCAAATTGTATTATTGAGATGAATTTTCAGTTTAAGAAAGAGGAAAAGTCACACAGAGCTTCTCAATGAAGATTGATTCAATTGAAATATGCTGGGTTTTACCTAAAACTGCTGTTCAAAAAATTTGTGCAGTGCTTGCCCAGTCATATCTCTTAGCATTGCTGCAAATTCCTGACAAATAGAATCTTTCAATTTGTCCGTTATCTATAACCTAAGTTAAAAGATCTGAGCCTTCAGGTATCTCCAGAGGATGAAATCACAAGGGGATATATCTGGTGAATGAGCTAACCATAGGATGTCACCATGTACAGGGTGGAACGATAAAATTGTCGTCCGAAAGAAAACAACACTACAACTTTATTTTTAAACTTTTATTTAAAAAAATCAATTGATTATGTAGTAGAGCTGACATCTATTCAATGTAGCCACCATCAGCCTCAATCACCACCTCGATACAGATCCGGAACTGTGAGCATGCCTTTCCACAAGCGCTGACAAGAGCTCGGCAAATACTTGGCGGATGGCGGTGATCAGGCTGGCTTTAGTGTTGTGGGAGGTCATGTTGGTGATGTTCTTGATGTATGACCAAACGAAGTAGTCCAGCTGGTTCAGCTTGGGGGAGGAGGGGGGCCAGTGAGAGAAGGGTACAAAGTCATTGCACTCCTTCTGAAGCCAAGCCTGGGTCTCTTTGGACTTGTAGGCCGGCGTCAAGTCCTGCTGCCACGCCCAGGGTCTGCCACTGGGCACCTGATTGCACCAGGGGATCGCCACACTCTTCAGCACATCCAGGTACACTTTGGTGTTGACTTTCAAGCCAACTTCAAAGATGTGAGGTGGCATGATGTGGCACTCACTTGAAACCACACCAAAGACAATAACTGTAGCTGGAAACTTTGTTTTCATCACCCTGGGCATGTACTTGTTATTCGTGGCAATCTATATTTTTATTTTGAGGGTGCTGGCAATGGTCCTGTTGTCATAACTTGGATTGGTAGAGAGCATGAGTTGTACAGCGGTGCATATCCGATCTCGCTTGTTGAACATTGTGTCACTTTCAGACATGATAGAAGGCTCCTATTGCTCTTGGGATTTGTACACAACTGGCCAACTAATAGATGGTCTGCAACAAAAAAAGAAAACTGGTTTTCATTAAATGGAAATGGAATCATGTCGTCTTTTCTAGGGCGACAATTTTATCGTTCCACCATGTAGTTATAATAGTTTCAATTACAAGCACACAATGTTCACCATTCTAGGCTAACATGGCAACTGAAATGGCATAGTTGCTGTTGCTGCTCAAATCAATGGCTTCCATCCTGTTCACCACTACTTGTGCTTTTATGATTGCAATATAAAATCAGTAAGATCATTCTTCTGGACTATACACACACACACACACATATATATATATATATATATATGCTCACATGAAAACAAACACATATATATGAATAAAAGCATTTGTATATCAGTGTCATCCTTCATTAAAGGTTATATACATTGTACACACCCTTACATATTCTAAATGTAATCGAAACATCCCAAATACGAAATATCAATAAAAAGAAGTTTAAAAAATTCAATATCTAAGTTACACTACTGTTATTTCAGATGCATATGAGCATTTTCCTTTTCAATTCATGAATAAAATATATCTTCATTGTCTTCGGGGATTTTTTTCTTTTTTCTTACATGATGCAAAAAGTAGAGCAATTGTTTCTTTTGCAACCCAAAGAAAAGAAAAACAAAAAGAGTATAAAGTGAGAAAAGTAAACAAATAAAAATAAAAGCAAATTAGATAAAGAAGTGGAACTTTCTTGTAATCCTGAAACTCGATTCCCACACTGAAGCCTTTTTAAACTATTGAAATTTTCTCAACTGTATCAGAAGAAAACAATGTGGAAGTGAATCAAATCCCCAGCCAGATTAAGACAGGATATTGGATCTGCCTATCATGAGATCTGGCGCTTTTTTTATATTTTTATATATATTTATCTATTACACATATTGAACAGTCCAGAGAGAAAGAAAGAGAGGTTACAATATTTCTCTCTGTTTGAACAAATCAGAAGATTGCCGTACGCAGAATTCAATATTTGTTTTATTGTATATTTGAAATAAGTCCTGTTCCTTCTACAAACGTTTCCTGATTAAGTTTAGCTCCCATGCCAACTTTTTCTCCAAGTCTGTCATTTTCCCAGACATGAGTACCATGACTATCATGTACCTGCCTTCACAAACAACTATTGGGAATCGAAGATGTTTTGAACTCTTGACACTTTTTGCATAAGATTTAATTGTTCAATCTGATGAAATAGACATGGTTAACTTTCCATAAAAAAAACCCTATTTCAAAATGCTTTCTTTTTATTATCAGACGTCTTTATAGATATGTTATATGGAGGTTAGGGGCCAAATTTTCTTATATTATCTTCAGATGTCTTGTTAGTTCATTTTCTGAATAATAACAACTTGAATCTGATTATTTTTCATTCTCCCTGGCTACCACCTGTAGCTTATTCTTGAGACCAATTCTTTAGCTGAGCTCTCCCTATACAGCATTGAATACCTGACTAGCTTCTATATGTCTGATAATGGTTTCTTTGGTATAGAATTTTACTGCTATTCTTTGATACTGCTCTTTACTTTTATCTAGATGTGGCTCTTTTGATTGTTTTGGTTTGGTTTGTTGGGTTTTATGGCATATCAACCTTTGTAGGTTATTTAACGCCAAATCCATTTTTATATAAAAAAAACAATTTATTTAAAACAATTCAGTTTAGCATAAGTACGGTTAAATTGTCAAAAACATTTATATTTCAAGCTATTCAGTTTACTGAAACAATTCAGTTTAGCATAAGAATGCTGTTAGTTCTATTTAACCCATAGATAGGGCCCTCTCAGGTGCTACCACTCCGGGCCAGAGTGGACCTAGGAGCAATGGCAATGAAGGGGTACTCTGCATTCCCTAAAGCACCTGCATTGCTGGAACCTCACCATCAGATTGTTTAGTGTCATATCCAGGACACTCGTTGGGCGGGGGGTCTTACCCCTCTGCAGAGAAGCAGTCGGTGTATTCTAAAGCCCCAGCCGACTGGGCAAGGCTCTTTTGAAAACTATTCCCAAATGTATTTCACTTAATTTCCTTTGATTATTTTCATATTACTAATAATTTTTAATTGAATTATCTACCTAATTCCATTGCCTCTTCAAATAGAATGAATGTAAAAAAATAAAAATATACCCCAACATAACTCTTGTGTAAAACAATAATATCAAATATGGTGCAGACAAATCAGAGAAAAGAATATTCAGTGGTTTTATAGATGTTATTTGGACTTTTGTGATACTATCTATGTTCTTGTAATTTAAATGGCAAAGCAGCTGGAACATACTTCTTCAAGGCAGAACCTGATGTGAGTTTTAGTCTATCAGAGAGAATATTCATTATCCTTGTGTAGGGAGACAAAAATAATTGTCTTCCCTTGGATTGGAAGTGTGGCTTCTCATGTCAAGTGTCCGTTGATTATGTGAGAATTTAAACTCCTAATACTTTCTCTCTTACCTTTCTTCTTGAAATTGAGGAGACATGGTACTTTTAGTCCATACCTGTTGGGCAAAAAATGGACATGATTTTTATGTTTGAATAAAATGGAGTCTTTATTTCCAATTCAAGCAATGTTTGCTATTTCTCCTCTTCATGAAACAGCAGACAAGTAAGATATTTACATTACCATTCTTTATATTTCCTGTATGCATACTTGTTACTAAAATCGCATTTGTTATTTATTTGTTTTGAGACATGGGTTAATTGTAGTAACATTTGTTTTATAATTATGTAGCATAGGACCGAAAAAACGTTGTGTCTAAAAGAAAGGAATTTGCAAAAAAACAAACACTCAAAACATGAATTTCAAGGAAGAAAATAGTAGTCGCTTTTATTCTTGGGGACTTCAGCAAACTGTAGTTAAAAAAGTTTGTTCAATAGCGTTCTTCCTCGCCTTCTCTTTTTTTTGTCACTGTCAAATGTCTCCTTTCCCTCTGCGCACTTCTGCTAGCATATATAGAAAAGGTTCACCCTCCTCTTCTTGGCGATGACGGCGGCATTGTTATCGTTGGCCTGTTGATACTTTCATATCAGTTGAATTGCTGACTGGTTGGGTATGATGTGGTCGGAGCATCATGGACCTCTGTTGAACCTGCTTGGAAACCTGTCTTGAACTGCCAAAATTTCATTACTTGATTTTCTTATATAGCGATTTGATGGTTCCTGAAGGTTCGATGATCACAAGTGAAAACCGTAGTGTAGCATGTGAAAGTTCATGCATGATTATATTAAAATCACACATGAACTCTACTGGTCACTCTGCCTGCATGAGTGAGGTTCGTGACATTTTTGATCGTCAGACCCATGTACCCAATGGCTGATGATCGCTGATGTGCTCGCACATTCCCCAACTTAAGACCGCCGCAATTCAATGACGGCGACCACAAAATAACAGCTGTATGGCCACCTACCTCCCATCTCACAAACCATCCAAGTAAGATGGACAAGAAATGCAGGGTACTGCTGGAGAAGAAAGGACAAACTCATAGGCAACACTCTCTGGTTGGTTGGTTGCTTGCTTGCTTTTTATGGCGTATCAACCTTTGTAGGTTATTTAACGCCAAATTCTGTCTATATGAATATACCTTTTACCAAAGAATACTTAGTTGGTAAAACTTTCTACAAGCAGGATTTCACTTATTTGCACATGATTAATCAGTTTTAATTCGTCAAATTTTTTTTGTACAACCCTGTTTCTTGTAAGAAGGACAGAACGTCATCTATTTTGATGTTTTCGAACAATTCGGTTAAACTAGTCACTTTGAAAAATCGCTTTCTGATGACAGCAAAAGCTCTGCATTCTATAAGAACACTCTCTAATGGACTCCTCCATATAGATAAGCTAGTGTTGGACAACTAGCAAAGATGTAAGATCTCTGCAGACGTTGAATGCAGTCTAAAAGACCAACCAGGAATGATGGATGTTAGGGATAGAGAGTGTGAGAAGTCAATGAGTGCAACTGAATGATAATACACAATATGGTTATATTTGTTTATTTGTGTGGTATCTCTCTCAGTCTTTCACATTCACTTATGGATGTGTGGTAGGATTGTTATGTTTGAGTGAAGTACATCGTTACATTTAGTCACAGGTACATAAATACATCTATAATAGACATACAAGTATTGTCCAGGTTAAAATTTGTCAACAATGAAAACCAATGAGTGATCATTAGAATACTTTTTGCAAAATATGATTCTTACCCTGGTAATTCCACTCCTACCTGCCTTACCGTTTTCTTGATCCACCATTTCCTGTACTTAATTTTTTTCTCTCTTTCAAGTCATTCCCCACCTTACTAATCTTCCGAGGATTTATATCTAGATCAGCTGTTTTATGTTATGAGGCAGTAGACATTAAAGTTCTATAATGCAGACAAGTGGACCAACATCTTATAATCACAATAATTCTTTGTTTGAACATAGTAACATGTATCTTGTATTGCTTTGGTTGGTTGGTTGGTTGGTTGGATTTTATGGCATATCAACCTTTGTAGATTATTTAACGCCAAATATGTTTTTATGTAAATAATCAGTTCTCTTTAAAACAATTCAGTTTAGTATGAGTAAACAGTTTAATTGTCAAAAACATTTCTATTTCAAACTATTCAGTTTATTCAAGCAGTTATATATAACAATTCAGTTTGGTGTAAGTACAGTTTCAATGTCAAAAACAGTTCAATTTCAAAAAACTCAGTTTAGCATAAGCACGCAGTTTAAATGTAACTACAGTTTAATTGTGAAAAACATTTCTATTTCTAGCTATTCAGTTTAGTGAAGCAGTTCTAATTCAGCCAATTCAGATTTTGTTTACACACAGTTAAATGTCAAAACAGTTCTATCGTAAACAATTCAGTTTAGTGTAAGTACAGTTTCAATATCAAAAAACAGTTCTATTTCAAATAATTCAGTTTAGCATAAGCACGCAGTTTAAATGTAAGTAGGGTTTAATTGTCAAAAACATTTCTATTTCAAGCTATTCAGTTTACTCAAACAATTCAGTTTAGCATAAGTATGACGTTAGTTCTATTTAACCCATAGATAGGGTCCTATCAGGTGCTACCACACTGGACCAGAGTGGACTTTGGAGCAATGGTAATGAAGGGGTGCTCTGTATTCCCCAAAGCCCCAGCATTATTGGGACCTCACCATCAGACTGTTTAGTGTCATATCAAGGACACTCATAGGGAGTGTCTTACCCCACTGCAGAGGTGCAGTCAGTGTATTCTACTGCCCCAGCCGACTGGGCAAATATTGGTTTGGTTTGGTTTCTTTGTTTAATGGTATATCAACCTTTGCAGGTTATTTAATGCCAAAGCCATTCTCCTAGAAGAACAGTAGTGGTACTATTTAACTCATAGCTGGAAGGATAAGGGGGTTCATACCTTTCCCAAGGGTATTTGTCTGAAAGTTAACGTAATAGTGCGACTAGTGTACGAACTCGCTTACTACGATCTCACAGTCCATCGCTTTAACCAATACACCACGAGGACCCCCCCCCCAACAGTAGTGGTACTATTTAACCCATAGCTGGGAGGATAAGGGCGTTCATACCTTTCCTAAGGGTATTTGCCCGAAAGTGAATGTAATAGCACGACTAGTGTACGAACTCGCTTACTATGATCCCACAGTCCATTGCTTTAACCAATACACCACGAGGACCCCCCCCCAACAGTAGTGGTACTATTTAACCCATAGCTGGGAGGATAAGGGGGTTCATACCTTTCCCAAGGGTATTTGCCCGAAAGTGAACTTATAGCACGACTAGTGTACGAACTCGCTTACTACGATCCCACAGTCCATCGCTTTAACCATTACGCCACGAGGACACCCCACTTCATCTTGTATGAATTGTTGCTTAATAAATACTTGCTACACACTTCAATATGCAATTGGTTGATTTCTGGGATTGCGAGTTGTTAGCATGCATTTAAACATTTTGAAACAAAGCACTTTGGGAATTCTTTACAGATCTTTATATCACTTTATTCTTACAAACATTTTTTTTCTACAGGGACTGTTTTATTCCCATATCTGATATACCACAATTTCTAACACCTCACAATCCGGGAGGCCAAATGTTTTGTGTTGATCGCTATTTTCCAATAACTGCTGGCCTGATGTTTCAAGCTGTTGCAATTTTTCTATGCATGATAAACCGGATATATTTTAATAGACTGTACAACACTGTGCAAAATAACTGGTATCAAATGCTAAAATAGGGAGGTGCCCATGGTGTAATGGTTATGGCGACTTGCGTTCAAATCCTGGATGAGATTGATTGCATTTCACATAGCACTAATACCCTTGGGAAAGGTATGAATCCAATTATTCTCCTTCCAGCTATGAGTAAATAGTAGGACAGACTAGGTTCTTCAGCCTTGGTGAGGCAACTAGTCTAGGAGAAGGAAAACTGAATTCAAACATGTTAAACTTTGCTTAAAAACTGACCTTGTGTCATATCCTGCCCGAGCAGAGGGGTTGGTAAATAGGATCAAATGCTAATACTAAGATATTCACACTTAGCCTCTGGCCACTTGGAAGGACCTTATTTTCTAATGAGACCTTCCATTTTTAATCTACACCCTGAAAGCTCAATATTTTAGGGAGTTTACAATAATAATACAGAAAGCATTCATACCTTTCTTTTAATGAAATGATTGGGTAGATTTAAACAAATATTTTTGCATCTTGGAACAAAGTTGTAAAGTCTTTAAATCTGAGGTAATAGATACTTGCTAGGTATGGACTATTACCAATATGAATCGATAGGATGGATGGTGATTAAAGACAGAGGGAGAACAAACATCTGCTGCTATGCCATGTACATTCCTTTATTGACTAAATCCCCCGGATGTGGTAGGGGCCGTAACCCCTGTGGCATCAGAGGTTATTTCCCTTTTGTTAGTTAGGATATTACAAAAGTTTGAATGTGTTTGGTACTCAATCTTTTAAATGAATTTTGTGTGTTTGAGTAAGGGTTTCTATGGGCCAAATTGCTAAATGGTTTATAGACATCAACTGGTGACAGTCCAATAATCTGGCCAGAGGAGATGTTTTATTATTTTTTAACTGTAGCTCATAAATGAAGTATGTGACTAATATCCTGATCCAAATCATTTTTCATACATGAAATATCTACTTTTATAATATGCACGTCTTTCTACAGAATTATATCATCAAGTAAAATATCTTAAGTAAAAATCAATTGGATTGTAACCTAATAACCTTGCAATTTTATAATAAAAACAATACACTTTTTGCATATCTCTTTATTAAGATAATTGGTAAGTAGACCAATTGCTATGTATTGGGCCCCATGCCGAAGGGGGCTCATCAAGTACACACAACAACACATTGCAATGTATATTTCTAATTGGGCTTTGCAGGTACTAAGGCCAATGCAGGTAATAGGCCTTGAAAATAAGACAAAAATATAGGGGAAAATACTTGTATAATATAATTGTAAAAACTGTGATATGTTAAAACTTTTGATTGCTGGTGAGAATGAAGAAGATGAATACTGCTGCGGGAATTCAGCTACTTTATCCTGACATTGGTTGAAATACCATTCTGCATTGGTTGGCCCATGCTGCATAATTCACTTGCAAAACTAAATACAAATTTTAAAACTTTAATGGCTACTGAATGATCATCACTATTATTGCACTATAAAGTCAAAGAAATACAACTCAGACCAGATTTTACCTGACATGTATTCCCAATATTTAACTGAAAATTTCTCCTAACATTTTATATGTAGTAAATATTCTCTGGACAAGGAAAGAGATTTTTCAAATGATTAAACTTTTATAAATAAACATGAATGAAATTGAAATATCTTACTTTTTTTTTCTCTTTTTAATTATTAAAAAAAACTTATATTTCTTTAAAAGTTTTTCTACTTTTTTAATTTTGTTTAATATCTGAAATTTTGTCCAGTACTTTTTCAATTTTTTACTCTCTCTATCTTTGTCTCTCTCTCTCTCTCAACATATATATATATATATATATATATATATATATATATATATATATATATTATAACAGTGTTGGTTGTCACTAAATCACATTATGGGTTTGTGTCGAACCAAGTGCAATATAATATGGAGAGTGCTCAATATCTAGGATAGAGCTATTATATGATAATAATAAATAAATGTATATTAGATATATATATTTAATTCGTGGAATTTAGACTGCAACCCCTGGGTTTCATGGAGTTTTTTGCCAGACAACAATCATCAGGCAGTTAAGAAAATGAAATGAATCCAAAATCGAAAAAATACAGTCAAAAAACCATTGGGATTTTGTATAATTCTTTATGTGTGGTTGTATGTATGTGAATGTGTAAGTGTGTATGTGTGTGTATACATGTGTGGGTTATAGTTGCATATTAATGTGTGCTTGTATTAGTTTAAGTTAAGCTACAAACACAGCGTGTTGTATAACCGGAAGTAAATTCGTAGGTGTATCTTAATTTTTGTTACATTATTTTATTTCTGTATGTGTAGGTGACTATAGCTAAGGAACAAAATATCATCACTTCATGTTGAGAGGAATGAATAAAGATTTGATTTGTAAGCGTATTTAAACAGTTATATTATGGTAGACCAGAATCACAACAGGCATAAGTAAGGGTATATTGTACTGCAATGTAATATTGTATAATGTTGGTATGATATTTAGGGAAGGGGATTGGGCAAAGATATAATAATAATAAATTGATGAAATGTTGCGTAAATATTATATATATATATATATATATATATATATATATATATATAGTGCTCTCTGATAGTATGTGCATAATGAAAATAATAAAGGGTTACAATAATAGTTAGTATGTTTATGTACGATGATGATTATAACTGAAGAACAAAGTGTTGTCATTATGAAATTAAGGAAATTGATTAAAGAAATAGATGGTGGGTTTGAGGGGTATGGGTAATAGTTGGGTAGTTGGAATGGTTATTTTTAATAATTATATTTCATTTTCTTAACTCCCTGATGATTGTTGTTTTGCAAAAAACTCCATGAAACCCTGGGGTCGCAATCTAAATTCCATGAATTAGATATATATATATCTAAGATATATTCATTTATAATATATATATATATATATACATATATATATATATATATATATATATATATATATATATATATTGTTGTATTCATAAACATGAATAAATGTTTCATCAGTAAAGGTGAATTTATAACCCAAACTTCTTTTCGTAAAATCTTTCATTCCTCATTCCACAACTACTGAATAGATTTTTGGTATTTGTTGGTTGATCTTACTATGTCTGTCTGATTTCAGACATTTGATTAAGAAATCATTTTAACTGTCATTATAATCGGCTGCCTTCTACATCTTGACCTCTTTCACAATTTCAGCTTTCATTGAGGCGTATGTGCCATATCAAGCAAAGCTTAGTGAATAACATTAGGTTCTATTACTTTTATATAAAGAAAAAAAAATTTATAGAAAGATTAAATAGACGAAATTATTTTAATCAGAATGTATTTCTATGTTTACTGGAATTATATGATTACAACAGAATATTTTAAGAAATCATTCAAATAAAAAATAATTTAATTTTTTATTTTTTTTTACATTTTGACTTTGTGATGAACTATCATTTTAAATTCACTTCCATTTTTTTTATAATTATTTTTACAGTTTTATAAATTAAGTTATTTATTCGAAAATTATTTTCTATCTGATGATATTAGACATGTCTCCTTTAAACTCAAATAAATATCTATTTAAATTGATTTTTGTAAATAACTTTTAATGATGTTTAGAGTAAGAAATCATGGTTGGTTTTCAAACAAAAATCACATTTTCATTTTTAGGTTTGCAATCTTGGCAACAATAATATCAGAAATATTGCTAATTTATGTAAACATTAGTAAAACTGTTTCCTGGTTTTGATGTAATTTGTAGAATTAAGAAAAGGCAAATAAAAATAGCAGAATCAGTTCTGTTTTGGGAATTAAGATCGACAGTAATTTACATTTGAAATCAAAATAAAAATCTGATCTTCTTCATTATCGCTGAAGCAAATTGAAACAGAAAATATTCTAAAATTATATATCATTTATATTAGGCATAGATGAGCATAGTTTGGTTACTTTGTTTAATGGCATATCAACTTTCATTGCTTATATACTGCCAAAGCCACCTTCTATCTAATCCATAGCTGGGGAAATAAGGGAGTATTAATATGAAAGGGAATGAAATAACATGATTAGATTTCAAACTCACATACTATGATATTGTAATTCAGCACATAAGTCAATACACCTTAAGGATTCCCTGGACAAGTATGGCTAATAAAATATCATGCATCAGGCCACACATCACTCAAAGATAATTCATCAAACATTTTATTTTGTTCAAAGTATAAGTAAGTAAGTTGGCAACCGTAGTTGAGGGCGACCAGAAGGCTCCCTTTTCAATAGCTACTACACTGAGGTGTAGGGGTGGGCACTACTCCTTTCCCCTTTTATCCTTGATATGTACCTTATATTGCTGAATGTTAAGCAAGGAGGTATCAATTACCATTTTTAAAGTCTTTGGTATGATGCAATCTGGGATTGAACCCCAGTCTCCCGGACAATTGGCGAACACTCTACCTACTGGGCCAAAAAGGATTATATAAGCACTAATAGTAAAAGGTTTAATATAATGATAGTTCACTACATTTATTTTAGTGTAAATAGATTTAAACAAAAATATCTGCACCCGAAAGCAAAGTTTGAACGTGTTTTATGCTTGATTATTTTGCTAATCCTCTGAGTTCTGGCACAAAGTATCAGGGCGCCAAAGACCTTAGGATACAAACGGTTACTCATGCTGGTGGGTATTAAAATTTATATTCATTGGAGTATCTGAGGATGGCTTTCAAATCAAATAATTTGTTTTTGAAATGATATTTCTTTATTATCTTGTGAAGTAATTTTTTTCCGGGCTTCTCCAGTTCCAAGGGAGACTTAAATTCAGAATTCAGGTTTATATCACATGCCCATTCGTACTGCAGGCAACTGGGGGGGGGGGTTATATCAGTGTCTTAAACACTTGATGAGACTCTAAAATTGACAGCTGTTCTTGTACCATTTCCAACTAATGAATATGAAAATATGCAGATTGATTGTTCAGATTCATGAAATACGAGGAAATCAAATACAAGCACTAATTATTTGCTATGAATATTTCATTTTGCATTGTAAGGTTATAATTATGTTAAGGCCAGAGAAATCCAACTTTGTTTTATTGTATTCAGCCAGGAAGACACAAAAGACTTTTGGGAAACTGCTTTGAAACTAAATAAGATTTTTGACTGGGAGAATCTTATACATCATCTCATGTGTTTTCAGTAGTACTCTGTGCTGGTTAGGAAATAAAAGCTTTCTACTTAGATCTCATTTTTTGAGTATTTGCGAACTAGGTCCATTTTATCCCTAAGAGACTTTTGAAAAATGAAGGAAGATTTTCTTACAATTTTTGGAGAATTATCTTTATTCACATTTGGCAACCAGACATGCAGGACACTGCTGGAGAAGCAGGGACGAACTCATAAGTGATGTACTCTCATGGACCCCAACACATGGCCGTGCAAAAGCAGGATGACCAGCACGAACATACAATCAGCAACTATGTGAGGATACAGGATGTTGTCCAGAAGACCTGCCTGAGGCGATGAACGATAGGGAAAAGTGACGAGAAAGGGTCAGGGATATCCATGCTACCAGCACGACATGATGATGATGATGACATTTGGCAAGTTATTTAGCTCAATCCCAAGTCAAATCCTATCTTTTGAATTCATATTATAATTCATTGCAAATAAATGAGTGAGTAATCTATGATTAGGATTGAATAGTTATTTTCCTTAAGAAGTTAGAATGATACGGATGAGTGAAAATACACACCCTATATTAGTATTATTAAGATACAAATGTGATTGAAAATTACTTTCCTCTCTTAAAACATTTTAATGCTATCATCCTCATCATCATCATGTCGTGCTGCTAGCATGGAAATCCCTGACCCTCTCTCGTCACTTCTCCCTATCGTTCATCGCTTCTGGCAGGTCTTCAGAGCTACATTCCGTATCCTCACATAGCTGCTGTATGTATGTTCGAGCTGGTTGTCCTGCTTTTGCTTGGCCATATGCAGGGGTCCATAGGAGTATATCACTGATGAGCTCCCTGCTTCTCCAGCAGTGTCCTGCATGTCTGGTTCATCCAACTTGTATAGTTTTCATGATGGGAGGCAAGTGGCCGTATAGTTGGTGCCTTGTTGGGTATTGCCGCCAGGACTTGTTCAATATTGCTAGCAACATTCTTGTGTAATTGCCGTCTAGCTTCTTCTTCAGCCGTTTAGTTAGCGTCCAAGTAGTGCATCCATATAGCAGTATCAATACGACTGCTGCTTGGAAGAAACTGCGTTTCATTTTATCAGTCAGGTCTGATTTCCATATGATCGAAAGCCTATCGATAGTTGTCCATGCTTTCGTTAGCCGTGTGTTGATGTCTTTTTCGGTTGATGAGATGCTGCTTCCTAGGTAGGTGAATTTGTCTACTAGTTTCAGAGAGGTTCTGTCTAGTGTGGAAATGTCGCCTGTTTGGTTATAACACATATATTCAGTTTTGTGTACATTGACATGGAGGCCAATGCCTGCGGCGGCTCGTTCCAAAGTATGCAGTAGTGTTTCGGCTTGGTTGGGTGTATTCGCCAGTAACGCTATGTCATCAGCATAGTCGGCATCAGTAATTGTTTTTGCGGGGTACCGTCTGCTTCTTTTCTTTGTCAGCTCGAAGCCACCTCTCTTAGAGCATTTTAAAACTATTGCATACACAAAAATTGCACTATGATGTGCTATTTTATTTGTATTTTAATAACATACATACAGAAATCAAGAAAAGCAATCATATCATTTATCATATCCCTTATTGGCCCAGTGGGTAGAGTGTTTGCCAATGGTCTAGGAGACCTGGGTTCAATCCAAGGTTGTGTCATACCAAAGACTTTAAAAGTGGTACTTGATACCTCCTTGCTCAACACTCAGCAATATAAGGTATGTATCTAGGGTAAAGTAGAGCAATCCAGGGAAAGGAGTAGCGCCCTCCCTTACATCTCAGAATAGTAGCTATTGAAAGGGAGCTTTCTGGTCACCCTCGACTAAAGGTCGCCCACTTTACTTACTTAAAACTATCTACTAAATGCATTTATTTTTTTTTTTGTGTTTGTATATGTACACACACACACACACACACATTTTACCTGTCATCATTCAAGAATTCCTTGTAATGGTTGATCTTTGGCAAAAACTTCTAGCACATGGCTACCCTCTTTTTCATATCAACCTGAGTCAGTTGGTGCTTGATCTGGATCCAGTTGGGATAAAATTTGAGATACTAAATCAGAATACACCAAACGGAAGATGCAAAAATTCTAAGTTCTTAGCTCCTCCATTGCAAAGATCTGAATCAACTCTGTCCAACTAAATCTTGAACCCTCTTGACATTTTGGGGGTGTTCGGATAGCTATCAGAGGCCCAAATGGTAAGGAACCCATTGCCTTTCAATCTCCATGAGTGCGATGAGGTTCAAAGTTCTAGACCAACTTGAAAATCTAACTTCTGTTTGGAAATGTATTGAAATTGAACTTTCTTCTGTATCTTCCTTGAACAACTTTGAAAGACTTAGTTTTGTAATGTGTCTTACATAAAAATGTCAACCGTTTCCAAGTAATATTCTAAAAATAGAAATAAAATAAAGTCAACAGGGAAGATCTTTTTTTCACAAGGGAACTTAAGATGGTTCAATGGAGTAAAAAAATTGTCTGTGCATTTTCTTTTTTTTCTCTTTTTTTTTAGTTTGACAACATCTAACTGTTCCTTATCAACAATAAGAAGTATGGGTGTTGTTTTTCATCAAGGAAAATTTAAATTGTTAAACTGTTCTCAAAGTGGCTATACAATTTTGAATTCATATTTCAGAATTTGGGGGCAAAATCAAGGAATACAATTTGTGCAAATTTTCACATTACAATTTGGAATGTAATATACTCATAGAGGCCATATTTTTGGTTGGTTGTTTGGGTTTTATGGCATATCAACCTTTGTAGGTTATTTAATGCCAAATTCTGTCTATATGTATATACATTCAATCAAAGATTTCTGAATGAATACTTAGTAGGTAAAATTTTCTATGAGAAGAATTTCATTTGTTTGCATATGATTAATCAGTTTTAGTTCTCATATATTTTTGTACAACCCTGTCTCTTGCAAGAAGGACAGAACGTCATCTATTTTGACGTTTTCGAACAATTTGGTTAAACTAGTCACTTTTTTTTGATAGCAAAAGAGATGGATTTTTTCTAAACATAATCCAGTTTTTATCCAAGTGAAAATAAAACAAAAATATTAAATTGTACCTTTTATTTGAAGAGAGTTTGGCAGAAAAGCATGGTATGACACAAAAATCTTAGTTGTGGAGATCATTCAGGTGTCGAGTTCATTAAATGTTGAATAAAATTTTTTTAAAATTCTTTCTTTCATGATATATTTGAATAATACAAATGCAGTCAAAACTAACTCAAATACTTTTAAGAATTAAAGAGTAAAGAAATATCAGAAAAAAAAAGGTAATGAAATTTCACCAGTAAGTAATTGGACTATGTTTTCATAGATATTCTTTCATCTTTCTGTATATTTTGATAAATCTTTTGTAAGCAAAAAACAAATGAATGCTACATATTTCTACATTGTCTTCAAACTGACATAATATATCTGGTCACTTTATATCAAAGATATACTATACACATTCTGGACAAGATTGCTTTCATTTCACTTTGGGAGGATGTCTTTGGGAAAAAACTTGAATCCATCTCTTCTTCCATTTTTGCCAAAAATAATCAGAAAAACTAGCTTCTCTTTCTTTCGTTGGACACCTGGTCAAAGATAAAGAAAAACTCTGAATTCAAAACATGAAGATCATCGTTAAAATAATCTGTGGCATACTAGCATACAGTCTTCTGTTTTTAGCTCCTTCAAATGAGTGGCTGATACTATTTGAGTGTTCAGGAGGATAAAAAAAATGACAGTTCATATCTTTAACTGACTGTTGGGCATTCATAGTCGTTATATCATCTGGCCATCTAAAGAGGATAGACAAACAAACACTTTCCAATTTTTTATATAGATATCTGCATGTGTGTGTGAATGTGCATGTGGATATAAAGAGATTGAAACGAAAATGCATATTCTGTACAGAATAAAAGACAATATGTAGACACAAATTGAAACATTTCTAAAGCAGCTAGCAGCCAATACCATGATTTATTTCTTTTCTTTGTTTTTTTTTTTTAATAATTTATAGAAGCAAAAATGGAACAGTAAGGAATTACGGTCAGAATTGACTGGTTGCAGAACTTAAAGAATCTCTAAGAAGATTAGAATGAAAAGTGTGCAATGTTGAAATAGTCCATGCAAATATTCATTTGCCTTACCCAGAGATTGTTCTCCTCTCAAAGCACTCAGTTTTGAAAAGTGTCTACTAAGGAATTCTATTGCCCCACTCATAACAAGTTCCTAGAGAATGGCTGCAATCATTGACATTTCTTCTCTTTGAAACAGACAGAACCAAAATAATCTTTCTGTTTTTACCTGATTCTAGTATCTTATCTTATTTTTGGTAATTCACTTGTCACTTTGAAACAAGAAGATTTGTAAGGAGGTTTTAGAGGGATTTAGTTTCCTGTTAGTATTTATACTATTTCTTTGTATATATATATACATATATATATATATATATATATATATATATATAATAATAAATAAACATATATAAGATATATATTTAATTCATAGAATTTAGAATCCATGAATTAAATAAGCATATATCTAATACACATTTATTTATTATCATTATATAATAGCTCTATACTAGATATTGAACACTCTCCATATTATATTGCACTTGGTTCGACACAAACCCACAAAGTGATTTAGTGACAACCAACAATGTTATAACATAAATATATATATATATATATACCATCATCATCATCATGTTGTGCCGCTAGCACGGATATCCCTGATCCTCTCTCGCCACTTTTCCCTATCATTCATCGCTTCTGGCAGGTCTTCAGAGCTACATCCCTTATCCTCACATAGCTGCTGTATGTATGTTCGAGCTGGTCATCCTGCTTTTGCTTGGCCATATGTGGGGGTCCATAGGAGTATGTCCTTGCTTCTTCAGCAGTGTCCTGCGTGTCTGGTTCATTTAACTTGTATAGTTTTCGTGATGGGAGGCAAGTGGCCGTATAGTTGGTGTCTTGTGGGGTGTTGCCGCCAGGACTTGTTCAATATTGCCCTCAACATTCTTGTGTAATTGCCGTCTAGCTTCTTCGTCAGCCGTTTAGTTAGCATCCAAGTAGTGTATCCATATATCAGTATCGATACGACCGCTGGCCTGGAAGAAACTGCGTTGACAAATTACATTTACATAAGGATAATTTATCAAATTGTAATAATATATGCATACACATATATATCCTTATTATAGGGTATAAAAAATGTAAACAAAAGCTGCTGCTGCTGTTGCTAAAATAAATACCTTAAAATTCCCTTAGCCAACGTGGTCTGCTTGGTGGCCGAGAGGTTTGGAACTTAGTCTAATGTAAAGTTGGACGGGTTTTGATCCCGGCTTCGAGCGTCCTGTGTGTCTAGCCACACTGAAGAGTTCTGATAGAACGAAACAGTCTGTCTGTGGATGACAATATCCTTATTAGAATAATATATGCATTTACAATATATAGAATTGTAAAAATATATGCATACACATATGTATCCTTATTATGTGCATTTACAATATATAGAAATACTGTAATACAATCCATGTACAATTTATTGTAATGTTTTGATAAGATATATAAAAAAAATTGAGTCTGACAAATATATTGATATATGTATATCTGCTTATATATACATGTATATTTTTCAATGCTAATAGAAACAAAACTGATATTTACAAATGTATATCCATACTAATAAATCTTTACAAATTTTAGAGTAAAGTGTTATCATAATGGCCTTGTTTTTTGCATACTCAACCCCAGATCATATGTTTGATTGGTTTCGGTTTCTTTGTTTAATGGCATATCAACTCTTTTTAGGTTATTTAATGCCAAAGCCATTCTCCTAGAAGAACAGTAGTGGTACTATTTAACCCATAGCTGGGAGGATAAGGGGGTTCATACCTTTCCCAAGGGTATTTGCCCGAAAGTGAACGTAATAGCGCGACTGGAGTACGAACTCGCATACTACGATTCCGCAGTCCATCGCTTTAACCATTACACCACGAGGACACCCCTCATATGTTTGAATTTTGCTGGGTAACTCATTGCTTTTATAAATTTCTGTTTATGTCGAAAACATAAAAAACATACAGAAAAAATCATACGGTTCATTATCATTGGACAAGAAATTTGTTGGACTTAGTTAAATAATGGAGTGTAAACATGAATAGATATTGAAATATTGACAAAATTAATCCAATTTTTGGCTTGCTTGTTTAATATTTACTAACTATAAAATATTTTCTTCTAATTACATATTTCCGTATGTATGTATCAAACTTTTTTTTATCATTAAGGGTTTTTGGATTATCGTCCTCATCTTTATTGTTATTTCCACAATGTTTCGACCGATATGTCCTCCAGGTTTCTTCAGGTGTTTGTTGAACTCGGGAACCTACACAGAACGTCGAACTATGTCCTTTATTGAATCCACAGGGGTCGCCTGTTCTGACAAACACCTGAAGACGGCTGGAGGACATATCGGCTGAAACATTGTGGAAATAACTATGAAGATGAAGACAATAGTCCGAAACCCCTTAATGATAAAAATCATCAAGCTTCGTCTCAGATATTTAAACAACTGATGCAAGATGCTGTTCAACTCTCTTTTTCTTTACTCTCTCTCAGATGCACGAATGCACATGCACACACACACACACACACACACACACAGATGCACACACATTCATGCAGGTAGAACTTACTAATGGTTGTTGGTTCACTGCAAAAGTAATCTTGTCAGGAAATAATCTTTCTGGGTGGGTGATGACAAATATTGTCCCAACCATGTAAACATGATTACCTCAAATATAAGGCAATAAACTTGACCCTTACTCTTTTAGACAAAAGAGTAAGAACTGCTTAGGACCAGACTGATTATTTCCTGTCCAATATATATATATATACATACTGTAATACAATAATAACAATTATGATGATAATAAGACAATAGTAACAATTATGATGATAATAATGATGATGTTAATATTTACTAACTATAAAATATTTTCTTCTAATTACATATTTCCGTATGTATGTATCAAACTTTTTTTTATCATTAAGGGTTTTTGGATTATCGTCCTCATCTTTATTGTTATTTCCTCAATGTTTCGACCGATATGTCTTCTTCAGGTGTTTGTTGAACTCGGGAACCTACACAGAACGTCGAACTATGTCCTTTATTGAATCCACAGGGGTCGCCTGTTCTGACAAACACCTGAAGACGGCTGGAGGACATATCGGCTGAAACATTGTGGAAATAACTATGAAGATATATCTTATATATTTTTGGTAATCACATGCCCAAAACATCATCATTATTATCATCATAATTGTTACTATTGTCTTTGCTGATGTTGTTGTTGTTTGAGGGTTTTTCACACCATTTGGTGGATTTCAAAGTTCCTGAGAATTTTAAGCCTCCTTTCTGTTTTGTGCATATGTACCATTTGTCAGGACAGTCAAAATTTAGTCTCTTGCATAATTCCTTGGGAACACCTTTTCCACCGAGTCATGTCTACACTCCTAATCATTTTGTGTCAGTTTTCAGAATTAACATATGATTAACTGTTTCATCTCCACAGTCAAATACCCGACTCTTGCTATTTTCCTCCTTATCAATTTTTTCTTGGATATGATTAGTCCTTTGTGTATTAATTTCTACTGCTATTGATAGAGATTTAGTTTCTCTTTTTAAGTTTCTTCTTCATAACCAGGTCATCACATTTGCAATTTACTTTTCTTCTTCTTCTTCTTCTTCTTCTTCTTCTTCTTCTTCTTCTTCTTCTTCTCATTATTATTATTATTATTATTATGATTACGAGGATCATTAAATAAGTTTCCAGACTTTTTTCGTATGGGCACTTTTATTGATAGTGCACACATGAAACTCTAGTCCCCTTTGAAGTGATCTCCTTCAGCAGCAATGCACTTGTACTGTTCCAACAACTTCTAGAAGGCCCCATGGAAGTCCTCTTGTGTGAGCGTGCCAATGACCTTCGTCACAGCTTTTTACATCTCCTCAGTTGTCTCATAACGACAGCCTCTGAGCTTAGGGAATAACCAAAAGTCACAGGGAGCAAGGTCTGGACTATAGGGAGGCTGAGGAACTGTCTTGATTCCCATCTTGGTCAAATAGTCTGTGACAAGGATGGAGTTGTGGACTGGTGCATTGTCCTGCTGGAAATGCCACTGACCCAATTTGAAGAGTGCTGGCCTCTTCCGAGGGAATCTCTTCCTGAACTCCCTTAAAACCTCAATATAGTAATCCTAACCCTAACCATTTGGCCAATCAACTGTGGTGTATTGACTTCCTTACTCCTCCCACACCTCTCATCATCCCTCACAGACTCCCTACCTTCCTTGAACCTCTTATGCCACTCAAAAACTGATGCTCGATTCATGCAAGATGCTCCAAAAGCAGTCTGAAGCATTCGATACGTTTCTGTGGTATTTTCTCCAAGTTTAAAACAGAATTTTATTGCATATCGTTCTTCCTCACGTCCAGATTGGATTCACCAGCTGTGACAATCAGGCTTTAGTAGGGTTTATTCCAATTGCTGCTGTAGCTGTTCATTTGAAGCTGAAATCCTAAAAATTGGTCATTCATCTCATAAGATGTATAGCAATAACATAGTGAATTTTCAAGAGTCTATGACAATTTTAAATGCCTGTACAAAAAAAGTCTGGAAGCTTATTGAATGCACCGCATATTATTATTTACTCCTTGAGAGTTTTTCCACATCAGCATTAGCTGATGGTCTTTCACTGGAGTCAGGTCATTTAACTCCAAATCAAATTTTAAACAATTCAGTCTAGTATAAGATTAGTTTTTATTTAAACATAGTTAAAATGTCAAAACCATTATAATTCAAACAATTCAGTTTAGCATAAGTACAGTTTCAATGTCAAAAACACTTCTACTTCAAACAATTTAGTTTAGCATAAGTACACAGTATAGTTCTATTTAAAAATAGTTCTATTTCAAACAGTTCAGTTTAGCATAAATACACAGTTTAAATGTCAAAACAGTCTCATTTCAAGCAATTCAGTTCCGTTTAGTTCTGTTTGACCCACAGATAGGATCCAATCTGGTGCCACCACTCTGGGCCAGAGTGAACCTGGAAACAATGGCAATGCAGGGGTACTCTGCATTCCCCAAAGCTCCAGAATTACTGGAGCCTCACCATCAGATTGTTTAGTGTCATATCCAGGACGCTAGTTGTTGGGGGTGAGTCTTACCCCTCTACAGAGAAGCAGTTGGTGTATTCTATACCCCCAGCTGACTGGGCAATGCAGACTAGAATAATTGCCTCGAGTGATAGAAGAAAGGGATGTATGATTAGAGAGAGTCAAGAGAATATCTGCATTATCCACATGAGTTGATAATGATGATATATATATATATATATATATATTCTTTAAGAAAAACAACGAAACCGGTCACATAGGATTATAAATTTATTTCCATCCTGTTACGCATTTTTGAAATTTCCAAAAACACGAAAAAAAATTAACAGGACTTCTTCAGATCTTTTTGATAAAAAAACTAGAATAGACACAGAAGAGTGGGAGGGGATAGAAGAGGGGGTGAAGAGTTATCTCCTCATTATGTCCACTTCCGTTTTAAATTTTAATTTCGGTTAGAAATGTAGTAAATTTATTTAAAAAATTTTTTTAAATTTTTTATTTTTTAATTACATTTTAACCTAACTTACAGATTTTATATTGAATTAGATTTAAACTTTAATTAATAACCTCACTTAATGATACATTAATAGATATATTAAACTAAAACAAATATTTAATTCATTTAAAATATTTTAAAATTTCAAAACTATTTAGAAAGCAGTAATTAGTTACACTCTTGATGAGTAGTATGTATGTATTATATGTTTTTTCACAATTTTCTATCTAACAATTTATTTCATTTATTCATTTACATTAATTCTCAAAATTAACTATGCTTTTTTTTAATTATTTATAGTTTAAGTTTAGCCCTATGTCTACACCTTTCTTTTATTTAATAACTTTTTTGGCTCTGGAAAAAGCAAAATGTGGATTTTTTCTTCAAGACACAGATTGTACCTATTATCGAAAGACTTTATGGTATTAGATTTTTTCAATATGGACCATTGAATGTCAGGGGTTAACCCTTTATTTTTTTAATCCCCAATAATGTTTAGATAATGCAGTTTGATTTTTTTGATGCTCATGGGAGAAGGAATATTAATGATTTCCATACCTAATTTTCCAACTAGTAGAAGAAACACCAATATAATATTTCTTATTATTTAACTGGTTTAACTGGACCAAAGAATACTTATATATATATATATATATATATATATATATATATATATATATACAGACTCACTATATACATATTTATATATATATATATACAATTAGTCTGACATTCATACACAATGCTTACCAAAGTATACTTTCACTGCTGACTCTCTTTCTCATGCATATTCATTCTTTCTCTCATTACTTGTAGTTAGATATGAACAGACAGAGATAGATATTAACAGACATCTTGATATATGCTTAGATAAATTTGATGAGACTTTATGGATAGATTGATAGCTTGTTCAATTGCTCTGCATACACACAAACCCACTCACTCATTAACTGCAAATACATACACACATATACTCACATGTACATAAAGACAAACACTAGCAAAGGCACACACACACACACACACACACACACACACACACACACACACACACACACACACACACACACACACACACACACATATATGCTTATACTTACATGGATATGACTTTTTTAATCGTTTAAACTTGTCTGTATATTCATATAATGAAATAATATATACACATTACCTCCTGTGATTGCTAAAAAATTCATTTTGATAAAAATAAAGTTTGTGTTTCATGTGCAGGTGTACAATTGATTTTTTTTGTGTGTAATTGTATATTTATAACCTATTACCTGTATGTGACTAAGTGTGAATGTAGTTTTGACTCTTTCTAATAACCAAGAAAGTCCATGAAAAGAAAAAGCATAAGAAAAATTGCATTTTGCAAAAAGCCAACAATCTGCATAACAGGAAATAACAGCCAAGATAAAAAAAAAAATCCTATCTCATTTTTACTTTATTGTATTTGATTTTTTTTCTGTGTTATTTTGCTTTGCTTTCTTTGGTTTTTTTTTTTTGTTTTTTTTTTAGTTTTTTCTTTTAGCTTTTTGCTTATTAACTCTGTTATAAACACTCCTTGTTTTGATTGTCTTTTTTGGTATCTTTTTAGGGTATATTTTCCAGATAATCATCAATGTTAGTTGTCTGAGAGAGTCATTGCTTTCAGACCTTCTTTGTACTAACTAAAATGTTTCTTCATTTTACTGTACTTAAATTTGCATCTGTAATTTATTTTCTAGACATGATTTTTAGTCTTTCAACGATAAATTATCAAGAATTATCTAGTTTGTCATTTTTTCAACTTCAATCTGCTTTATATATATATATATATATATTCATTATACATTTCTATATATTGTGGCCATCAAACAGATTTTGACTGTAAGCACCTTGAGAGTTTTCGATCAACAACCACCTATAACTGGAGCATATCAAGATCAGACTTTAGTGGAAGGCAAAAAACACTGCATGAGACATTGCTGATGATTTTTAGACTGTCAGAATAATTACTGATATATTCCCATTAATATATATATATATATATATATATATATATATATATATATATATATATATATATATCTGTAAATATGCATATACTTTTATATTCATATGAATATGTATTTATGTGTTTATATAGATACATACATACACATTTATAAATATATCTCTCAAATGATATATATATATATATATATATATATATATATATTACCTTTTTCAACACATCTATCTATCTATCTATCTAAATATATATATATATAGAGAGAGAGAGAGAGAAAGAGTGATATATATATAGATAGATATATATATATATGCCTATATTTGAGAAAAATGGAAATGAATTTGACAGTAAATGAATATAAAAATATGAAAAAACAAAATATTTAGGAATATATTTATATGCATTCATATGAAAACATTTTTGAGTTGAAGCTTTAAAGATATTTTAACCAAACTTACATGTCTGGTGAGGACGCATGGCATAGTGGATAAGGTATTTGGTTGGAAAATGCTTTTGAGTGAAATCATCTAGAGGTTGTAGGTTCAATCACAACAACAGATAAGAATAACAAGGAATACTCACACTAATTTAGCACTTGTAACTGGTCATGGTTAACAGAATTAGATCAGACTACCATTGTGGTTCAGAGAAAGGGTTCAATTTGAGATGTATTTTTCTTATTTTTATTTTATCTTTCATTTTGTATATATATATATATATATATATATATATATATATATATATATATATAATAGACAATGCACCTTTCTGATACAAGTTCCATTGCACAGCATTTAAAAAGGCATTCATACCCAACAACAGAAGTATGGAAAATTCTCACTGAAAACACAATATTAGAATATCAAAATAACAAAGGAAAACTCCAGATTCTCAAAGCACTACATATTAGAAAGATGAAACCCAAACTTAACAAAATTAATTTTCAAACCAGTGCTAATGTATTTAAATGTCTTTAGCTACTGACACTATTTAGAGAACAATTTTAAAAGTAAACGGTACACACTGAAATAGCCCAGATGCTCTTCTTCTTTTAAAGTAGTAATGTACATACAAAAGTTACATCACTTTTGTAATACATCCTCCCTTGATGATGGCCCAAAGTTGGGCAGAAAGTACTTGGGAAATAAACAATTATGGAAAATATATCAATCAATTCCCGCCGAATACTATAAAATCAATATGACAATAAGAAAGGATCAACAAGAAAATATCTAGACAGAAAATGTCTATTATATTCAACAAAGACTGTATTAATGAAGAAATGCTGAAAAAAATAAATAAAGAAAGAAAATATATATATATACATATATATATATATATATATATATAATTTTTGCTCATTACAGAGTAATAAGAAATGCTGTTATGGTAACATGAGTTATTATTCAGTAATGAACATGAATTTTCTTACCATAAAATTTCTCCTGCTTTCTTAATGAGATCAGTTATTAACACATTGCAACAAACTTTGTTTTCACTTTCAAATCTGATGCAATTTGGATCAAAGTTTGATGTAAAAAATAATTGGATTCTTTGGTCTGAATTTCATGAATTTGTTATTTCTTAACGTAATATTTTTTAATTTTTTGATTCTGAATTATTTTCATTTTATTATTATAATTCTAAATATATCGTATGGAGAAGTAACATATATTACACCTAGATCTCAGTCCAAAATTTTGATAGCAATGCTCCAATCATTGGTAGAAGTGCCAAATAATAACACTTTGATCCTTAATAGATTGCACAGAAAACTGTAACCATTTTGACCGAACTTATACTGATTATAATATGATCATATATAGTTGACAATAACAGCTTTTCAATATAAAGTTTCTCCAATAAATGAAACTGATTGTAGTTGACAATAAAGGAAATACTATCATTTTCTGGAATTTTCAGTGCAATTTTGGGAAACTTTGGAGTCAATTTTGATAGAATCTTTTAAGATCATTTATGTTGTTGTTTATGGTGCAATTGTTTCAGACATTCTGAAAACTTTGTCAGATTTACAATCCATAAAGAAAGAGATAAGCAAACAAAAAATTGTAGTTAATATACCAAATGCAAAAACTCATTTCAATTGAAACTAAGAAACAGACAATTTTCACTGCATTAGGAGGGAGAATAATTGGATTCATACCTTTCCCAAGGGTATTAGTGCTATGTGAAATGCAATCAGTCTCGTCTAGGATTTGAACTCGTGTTGCCGGGTCCATTTCCTACGATGATAACCATTACACCACGGGCACCTCCCAGCAATTTATAAGACCTCAAAATCAAAGTTGTGTCCATTAAAAATCAAGACGAAAGTAAGATCATTTTTACATAATCATACTCTAAATAACATCATAGCTTCTCATTAAAACTGCTCTAATTTCTTTCCTCTGAAAGACATACGTGGTGCATTCAATAAGTTTCCAGACTATTTTTTGTACAGGCATTTAGAATTGTCATAGACTCTTGAAAATTCACCATGTTATTGGTATACATATTATGAGATAAATGACCAATTTTTATGATTTCAGCTTCAAATGAACAGCTACAGCAGCAATTGGAATGCACCCTACTAAATCCTGATTGTCACAGCTGGTGAATTTCAAAAATGCAATCTGGACGTGAGGACATTTTAGAAGAATGATATGCAATAAAATCCTGTTTTAAACTTGGAGAAAATGCCACAGAAACGTATCGAATGCTTCTGACTGCTTTTGGAGCATCTTGCATGAATCGAGCATCAGTTTTTGAATGGCATAAGAGATTCAAAGAAGGCAGGGAGTCTGTGAGGGATGATGAGAGGTGTGGGAGGAGTAAGGAAGTCAATACACCATATTTGATTGGCCAAACGGTTAGGGTTATTATGTTGAGGTTTTAAGGGAGTTCAGGAAGAGATTCCCCCGGAAGTAGCCAGCACTCTTCAAATCAGGTCAGTGGCATTTCCAGCAGGACAATGCACCAGTCCACAACTCCATCCTTGTCATAGACTATTTGACCAAGATGAGAATCAAGACAGTTCCTCAGCCTCCCTATAGTCTAGACCTTGCTCCCTGTGACTCTTGGTTATTCCCTAAGCTCAGAGGCTGTCGTTATGAGACAATTGAGGAGATGAAAGAGGCTGTGACAAAGGTCATTGACATGCTGATATAAGAGGACTTCTATGGGGCCTTCCAGAAGTTGTTGGGACAGTACAACAAGTGCATTGCAGCCGGAGATTACTTCGAAGGGGACTAGAGTTTCATGTGTGTACTATCAATAAAAGTGCCTATATGAAAAAAGTCTGGAAACTTATTTAATGATCCTCGTATCTCAACATAATTCTCAGTCTCTTCTCAACTTGTTTCTCCATGTTCACATTGTTGGTAATGAAACAAAAAAAAAAATGCCACTTTTTCATATCTGAACTTATTAAATCCTTATGGATGTATTTTCTAGGAAGCAATGTTTTACCCTTTGTGTTATTTAATTATTCCTTTGATTATAAAACTAATATTAAGTAAATAAATAGATTATCAAAAAACAAATTGTATGATTAATATTTTTAAAAAATTGAATAAAGCAATTTATTTTTCTTTGTGGTGATAACATTATATATTCAATTTGAAGATATTTTCTGATACAAGTAAAAACAAGAATTTTTTTTTGTCCTTACTTTTTATCAAAATGCTAAAAGAAATAGTTTTCTTCTGTTCTTCCAAAAATTATTAATAATTTCTAAGCTTATTCAAGGCACTAATTGATGACTGAATTCACAACAATAGCAATAGTCTTCAAGACCCACTTGCAAACTACAACTTCATCCTGAGGCACCTAAAATAATTTACCATATAAAAGTATCTTCTAATTTACTGGAAACATTGCATAAATTATTTTATTTTATTCTATTGTATTTATTTTGAAGGCTATTGCGATGCAGAATAATCATTTCAGGTTTAACTAATTTTGAAGTAGAAATCAAAGACTTTTATAATATGAATTCAGTGTTGTATATTCAAACTTTTTTGATGTTGTAAACATGGTGTCACATGGAGTGTTAGAACACTATGTTGGGTAATGTAACCATGGTGCCATTTGGGGTGTTTAAACACTATGCAGAAGAGACATAACTTCAGTTGTCCAAATCAATTTTTTTAATTTTTTCTGTTGTTAAATTGAGTAAGAATTTGGTTAAAATAAAAAAAAGTTTTTTTTTCCTTTTTAAAATAAATATATATTCAAAGACATGTTGATTATAAATATGTATTTAAAGGTACGCTAATTAATGATATATTCAGTATTTAATTCTAATCTACAGTTAATCTGAAAGTGTAACTTATCTATTAATAAAGCCTTCTTAATTCTGAGATTACCAACATTACGTATTATTACTTCTATTTTAAAGGAAAAATTATTATCATTATTTTTGCATTTAATTAAATGTTTATGAAATGAGGATGTGCGTGTGTAGAGGTGTTCTTTAATTCTGATGTGGAGGGGTTTGATTTATTTCCTATATAAAAATTATGGCATTTTAAGCAAATTAAATGATGAATTGTGTAAGTTTTTTGGCATATATCTGGATCTCTTATTGGGCAGTCGGCTAGAGTGCATGTTGTGATAGTAATGTTATTTTTCTTCATTTGGTGGTGTAGTGAGAGTCCAGTGTGGGCTAATTGTATATCTAGCTCTTCCTTGTAAATAGCCTTACGTATTTCTTTGGTGATAATTTCACTGAAATGTGGTAGTTTCAGGAAACAGATATTAGAGGGTCTGTGTAGTTTCCATGATTTCTTATTATTTAAATGTTGTGTAATTGATGTTGGATAATCATTGTTTCTAAGGGTGTTTATAAAGTGTGCAGTGTGTGTTATTTTTTTTTCTTGCATCTATTGTGAATTCGTTTAATTTTATTTCTAATGTAATTTGTTTTGGCACTGAGTAGAAATACTGTTTTGAAATGCACAAAGATATCTTTAGTGGTGGGTTTTCAATAGAAACTAATGTAGATTTTACCGGTTGGTGATATTTAGATTTTGAAATCTAGGAGTGATAGGGACCCAGTGTTATATGGATGTTCTATCTTAAACTGGATATATCTTTCTATGTTTTGAAACTTCTCATATATGGCAGTGACTTCTTCACTGGATGGTGTCAACATGAGTATATTGTCTATATATCTTGTGAAGAATATGCACGATGGGCAGATGGATAGTGCTCAATGTTCTAATTGGTCCATATATGAAATGCCTAGTATGCCTAATATACTGGATCCCATGGGTAGTCCTGTTATTTGTTTGTAGGTATTTCAATAGTAAATGAAGTAGATATTGTTTACCATAATGGATAATAGTTGGTGTCTATTTCAGTTAGTTTGTGACAATATAAGTTCTTGGAGATTATATGTTCTGATATGAGATTGATTGCTGGTTGTGTAGGTTTTGTGTATATCCAAGCTGAATGCATAATCATTTTGTGTAAGTTGTTTTGTATTTAGTTGTGTTAGTCTATAGATGACTTCATCAGAATTTTTAACATGTCCTGAATAGGTGGGAAGTAAATGTTTCAATATTTGTGAGAGAAGTCATGAAATTTTATAAAGAGATCTTTCTAAGTCTGATCTGAAGTATTGTATCAGTTTTGTGTGTTTTGGTGAGGTGGTAGAAAATGGGTAGTTTGTTGCTTTGAGTAATAAAGTTATTCCTGTATTTATTTGGTGTATTCCTCCATTTAAAGATATTAGTCAATGCATTATCGATTAGGATTTATTGTTGTTCTTGCCTATTCTTTATAACCAAATATGCATATATATATAGACTATGCTTGGCCAAAAGTAAGTAATTAGCACACTTAGAGGATGTTCATCTCGGGAGGTGGGGTTAGCAGTATACATAATTTTTTCCTCAGCATTGGGTTTTTTCCTCTGCATATCTTAGAAAAAATCATACCATTGATTTAGATTATTCAGTAGTTTGTTTAAGGTATATTTTATGACGGTAGAATATTCAGCTACTGATTCAAAATGTTTTACACCTTACCTATAATTAGTTTATTTACAACAAAATAAAGAACCTAAGTTAACATCATTCAAATGTTCTAATTTCACTGTTTTTACTAAGCACAAATATATATATATATATTTATATATATATATATATATATATATATATATATATAAATATATATATATATATTTGTGCTTAGTAAAAATATTATGTATATGTATCTATATATATATATATTATGTATATGTATCTATATATATATATATTATGTATATGTATCTATATATATATATATTATGTATATGTATCTATATATATATATATTATGTATATGTATCTATATATATATATAGTAAAGTAAGTAAAGTTGGCAACTGTAGTTAAGGGGCCCAGAAAGGCTCCCTTTTCAATAGCTACAACACCAAGGTGTAGGGGAGGGTGTTACTCCTTTCCCTGGATTGCTCGACTTTACCCTTGATATGTACCTTATATTGCTGAGTGTTAAGCAAGGAGGTACCAAATACTATATATATATATATATTGTTGTTCTTGTCTATTCTTTATAACCAAATATGGGTTCAATCCTAGGTCATGTCATACCAGAGACTTAAAAAAAAATATATATATATATATATATATATATATATATATATAAATATATTTATAGCATAATCATTCTTTTACATATTATTAGTTTCTGCACATTGTGGACTACTAGGCTCATCTTAGTTGCTATACTTGCAACCAAGATGAATAAAGCAGTCTGCAATCTGTTGAGAATTGTGATAACAATGCTTCCCTTTAGAAATATTAATCATTGGCATATATTTTAAGAAATGGGTTTAAAATGGGTTTTCATGATTGAGTATGTAAATGTATATAATGTGTACATAATAAAGTATCTTGATTGAAACTTTAAATTTCTTGAAATTTAAGATTTAGATTAAAATGTATGCACAGCTGGACAACTTATATAATAAAGTGTTGATAATCATGTTATTTGATCTGTAGTGAAAATTTTGTAACTACTAGTATGAAATGTGCTGAGATACAAGCAGATGTATCAGCAACACTACTACTACTACAATGAATGTGGTGACAGAGACGAAAACATTAATCATATATTAAGTGAATATAGCAAACTAGTGCAAAAGGAGTATAAGACTAGACATGACTGGGTGGAGAAGGTGATCCACAGGGAATTGTGCAAAAAATGGAAATTTAACCAAATGATATGTATGCAAGCATGAATCCATCCTGGACAATGAGAAGCATAAATTTCTCAAGGATTTTCAGATACAAACAGATCACCTTATCTCAGCCAGCAGCCCAGACCTAGTGAAATTAATAAAGAAGTAAAAAAAGAAAAGAGAACTTGCCATGTAGTGGACTTTGCCATCATGATGGAGTACAGAGTGAAATCAAAGTAAGCGAAAAGAGAGACAAGTAAATCGACCTTGCCTGAGAAAGCTGTAGAACATGAGGGTGACAGTGATACCAACTGTAACTAGTGCACTTGGAATGATTCCCAAAGGCTTGGATAAGGGGCTGGAAGAGGTGGGAAAGGGAGGAAAAATTGAGTCCATTCAAACTACAGAATTTTGAGATTAGCCAGAATCCTGGAAACTTGAGAAAACTTACTGTCACTCAGATTCCTGTGAAAGACCATCCGTTAATGCTGGAGTGAAAAACTTGTTAGGAGAATAATGATAACAAAAATCCTTCAAATTATAAAACTAATTACAATTAATGATATTTCTATCACTATAGCTCAGAAGATCTGACTAAGTTTTAGTTTGTTTGTTTTGTTTGTTTTTTGTTTGGGTTTTATGGCATATCGACCTTTGTTGGTTATTTAATGCCAAATCCATTTTTATACAAATAATCAATTCTATTTCAAACAATTCAGTTTAACATGAGTACACAGTTTAATTGTCAGAAAGATTTCTACTTCAAACTATTCAGTTTAGTCAAACAGTTCTAATTCAAACAATTCAGTTTAGCATAAGTACAGTTTCAATATCAAAAACACTTCTATTTCAAGCAATTCAGTTTAACATAAGTATGCAGTTTAAATATCAAAACAGTTCTATTTCAAGTAATTCAGTTTCTCATAAGTGCACAGTTTAGTTCTATTTGACCCATAGATAGGACCCTATCGGGTGCAACCATTTCAGGCCAGAGTGGACTGGGGAGCAATGGCAAAAGGGATACTCCGCATTCCCTAAAGTTCCAGCATCACTGGAACCTCATCATTAGATTGTTCAGTGTCATATCCAGGACACTTGTTGTGGTTGTGGGGTCATTAGTCCTCTGCAGAGGTGCAGTCGGTGTATTCTACAGCCCCAGCTGGCTGGGGAAGGGTTTTAGTTTAGACTGTTTGGATAATGGTATGTTAACCATCAAAGGTGACTTAATGCCAACGCCATCTTTGTAGAAGAACAGTTGTAATACTGTTGCTTAGCCTATAGCTGGAGCGAAAAAGGGAATTCATACCTTTTCTAAGGGTATTAGTCTGAAAGTAAATGTAATTATGTACATGGAGTTTAAACTCATTTACTTTGGGACTGCAGTATAGCACTTTAGCCTTTATGCCACTGGGACACCCCCAGATCTTGTTTTAGTTCATAAAAAAAAGAACTTGCCAATTAGAAGATACAGCCATTTTGAGTAAAAGAAAGTGAAAAACTAGATAAATATTTTGGCAAAGAGGTAAAAAAGTTATGGATCATGAATGAGACAGTAATAGTAATTACAGCTAAAGCTCTTGGAACAATGCCAACAAACCTGGAAAAGAGACAGAAAGAACTGAAAATGCAAGGAAAAATTGAATCTCCCCAGATTACAGCACTGCTGAAATTGGCTAGAATACTGAGAAGAGTCCTGGAGAGTTGAGGTGACTTGCAGTCATTCAGACCTCAGAGAAGACCGCTAATTATGACTGGTATGAAAAATAATGATATCATTTAAAACGACATTAATATCAAGACAAATTTTATTCAAAGCATATAACAAGTTTATTTTGATTGATACTGTAATAAAACTAAAAAGAATTTATCTTGACTATTAGCCTAAAAGTTAATTAATATATTGACTAATATATGTGTATGTACAAGTCTGAATGAAATAAATTAAAAAAATAAATTAAATTGATTTTATTTATTTAATAACTTGCTTTCCGCCTCAGGCCAACATTGGGAGTCATTATTTCAAAACTGTTGACATTTTGTTTGAGATTGAAGCTTACAAATGTCAGGTTTATGAAAATTGAGTGTTTTTAACAATATTTCGTTTTTACTATTTGGTGGGGGGAGGTTAAAAATGTGTTAAATAGAAATAAGAGTTAATAGTTATTATTATTATTATTATTATTATTAGAGTTTTTCACATCAGCGTTAACTGATGGTTTTAAACCGGATTTTGAGTGACAGCAAGTCTCCTCTAGTCTCCAGGACTCTTCTCAGTATTCTAGCCATTCTCAATAATGTAGTAGTTTGGATGGTCTCCACTTGTCTGCTAACTTCTAAGTCCTCCAGTCCCTTTAGTAATCCTTTTGCTACTGTTCCAAACGCACCAATTATTATTGGTATAATTGCCACCTGCATGTTCCATAGTTTTTTTCAATTCCCTAGCAAGGTCGAGGTACGTATCCTTCTTTTCACATTCTTTCAGTTTTATTCTGTGGTCAGCCAGGACAGCAAAGTTGATAATTTTGTAAATTTTCTTTTTTCTGTTGATTATTATGAGGTCTGGTCTTCTGGTCGAGATTAGGTGATCCGTTTGTATGTCAAAGTCCCATAGGAGTTTATGTGTGTCATTTTCTTGGACAGGTGCTGGGTTGTGCATATACCATTTGTTGGCATGGTCAGATTTAAATTTCTTGCACATCCTTTGAGAATTTTTCACACTGGCATTAGTTGATGATCTACCATGGGAGTTTGAGCGACAGTAACTCTCCTCACGTCTCCAGGACTCTTCTCAGTATTCTGGCTGATCTTAAAAATGCTTCAGTTTGGATGATCTCGGCTCGTCCACCAATTTCCAATTTTTTCAGGTTCTTTATCAATGCTTTGGGGATCGTTGTGAGTGCACGAGTTACAATTGATATCACTGTCACATTTATATTTAAAATGCTTCAGTTTGAATGATCTCGGCTCGTCCACCAATTTCCAATTTTTTCAGGTTCTTTATCAATGCTTTGGGGATCGTTGTGAGTGCACGAGTTACAATTGATATCACTGTCACATTTATATTTAAAATGCTTCAGTTTGAATGATCTCGGCTCGTCCACCAATTTCCAATTTTTCCAGGTTCTTTATCAATGCTTTGGGGATCGTTGTGAGTGCACGAGTTACAATTGATATCACTGTCACATTTATATTTAAAATGCTTCAGTTTGAATGATCTCGGCTCGTCCACCAATTTCCAATTTTTTCAGGTTCTTTATCAATGCTTTGGGGATCGTTGTGAGTGCACGAGTTACAATTGATATCACTGTCACATTTATATTTAAAATGCTTCAGTTTGAATGATCTCCTCTCATGTTCTTATTTCCTATTCTTCAAGCCCTTGAATCAATCCTTAGATGACTGTACCGAGCACACCAATAACAATTGGTATCACTGTGACTTTAATGTTTCCTAGTTTTTCAGTTCCCTGGCAAGGTCCAGGTACCTATCTCTCTTTTCACTTTCTTTCACTTTTACTCTGTGGTCTGCTGGGATAGCAAAGTCCATAATTTGACAAGTTCTTTTTTTTTTTAATTAACTATCACTAGGTTTGGTCATCTGGTTGAGATGAGGTGATCTGTTTGAATCTCAAAATCCCAGAGAAGTTTATGTATATCTCTCTCTAGGAAAGATTCTGGGTTGCACATGCACCATTTGTTTGTATGGTCAAATTTAAACTTCTTGCACAATTCCTGGTGGAACAACAGTGCTTTTCGTGTTAATTTGCTGCATTTGCTTATCATGTGATTGATCATTTCATATCTATCACCACATAACCTAAATTTGCTATTTTGTTGCATTTTATTTATTCTTACTTTTATAAAGTTGATCCTTATGCCATTGTTTTGTGCTGCTATCAGAAGAGATTCAGTTTCTCTCATAAAGTTTCTCTTTCTTAGCCATGTCTAAGTTTTCTCATGTGAGATTTCGCTTGTTTGTCATTTGAAATGACCATACAGTTGTTTTTCTTTACATTTTTATCTTCTGGTTATTTTTGTTCAATTGATGCTTGTGTTGTCTGTATTATTTCTGGTTGCTGTAACCTGTCTTCCTCTGTGATTTTTTATGTTGTCTTTGAGTCATTGTATTGATGCATCAACACTATCTTCATTGCTGTCAAGTCCTCTGTCTACTTCTTTTCTTGACACTTACTGTCTGTCTAGGTCATCACTGGGATGTAAGGCCTTAAGAATTGTCATTAGTTTTCTTGTTCTCTGTACTGTTTGTTTAAGTTCTTCCCTCATCCACTTCAAGAATGGTCCTGAGTATCTTACAAGGAGAACACCCCAGATGTTTATCCTTTTGCTGAGATTTCTCCTATACAGCTTGGTTTCAAGAAGTTTCCTTGTTCTCCTGAGATACAATTTCTTAATTTTTCTTTCATCTCCGCTTGTTTGATAATGTCCACTTCCAATATTCCCAAGTACTTGTAAGTTTCACTTTCTCTGAGCATTCTAATTTTTTCTTGATTTGCTAGTCTTATTCCCTCTGTCATGTGTTGGTTCCTGCTTCTCATTTTTAGCTTAGTGCATTTTTCTATGCTAAATTCCATTATTATCATTATCATTATTCAATGTTAGTGTAAATGTTTTGGCACTGAAAGGCAGGGGGTTTTGGTTGATTTAAATTTTTGATTTGGAGTTAGAGTATTTTTTGGTTTTCTTGATGTAAAAACATTATAGCAATATCATATTATGTAATATGATGTCTTTGTTCATTATTTTATGCCAAAGCCATTTTTGTAGAAGAAGAGTAATGGTAGTGTTTAATTCAAAGATAAGGGGATTCATTCCATTCACAAGACATGCTATTACATTCACTTTCAGACTATTGAATAATAATAACTGAAATTGAATAATAATAATAATAATAATAATAATAATAATGGAATTTAGCGTAGAAAAATGTGCTATGCTAAAAATGAGGAGCAGGAAACAACACATGACAGAGGGAATAAAACTAGCAAATCAAGAAAAAAATTAGAGCGCTCAGACTAATATAGTCTGAAAGTGAATGTAATAGCATGTCTGGAGTTTGAACTTGCTTCCCTACAATATTACAATCCAGCACATTAGCCACTATGCCACAGGGTCACCCCTCAGTTGTAAGAGTATGAATGACAGATTGGAGACAAGGTATATAATTTACTTCATATTCAAAAGTTATAAAACACCTTGAATATCTTCTTTGAAGTTTTAATGTTAACTTGAAATGAAACTTAATAGCAGAAAGTTACTAAATATGTTTACAACTGAGTTTTAAATCATCATCTCAACACAGATACCTTGATTTAAAGTATAACAAATAAAATTTTGTACGACTATATACATATATATATATATATATAGTTTCTTTAAGAAAAACAACAAACCGGTCACATTAGGATTATAAATTTATTTCCATCCTGTTACACATTTTTGAAAATTTCAAAAACACGAAAAAAATTTAACAGGACTTCTTCAGATCCTATGGATAAAGAAAAAAAAAAAAAAAAAATAGACACAGAAAAAGGTGGGAGGGGATAGAAGAGGGGTGAAGAGTTATCTCCTCATTTAGCCCACTTCCGTTTTTATTTTAATTTCGGTTAGAAATGTAGTAAATTTATTTTTAAAAAATTTTTATTTTTTATTTTAATTTTTAAATTCTAATTACATTTTGACTTAAAATACAGATTTAATATTAGATTAGATTTAAACTTTATTCAATAACTTTACATAATGATACTGTAATAATTATATTAAATTAAAACCAAGATTTAATTAATTTTAAATCATTTTAAAATTTCAAAACTATTTAGACCCTATTAATCAGTTACACTTTTTATGAGTAGTACGTATATACGATATGTTTTTTCACAATTTTCTATCTAACATTTTATTTTATTTATTCATTTACATTAATTCTTTGTTTAACTCTATGCTTTTTTTAAAAACGTTTTTAAAGTTAATTATCTATAGTTTAAATTTAGCCCGATGTCTACACCTAGCTATTAATTCACTTCTCTTATTTAATAATTTTTTCGGCTCTGGAAAAAGCAAAATGTGCATTTTTTCTTCTAAACACAGATTGCATCTACTGTTGAAAGACTTTGGAGTATTTGATCTTTTTAATATGGACCATTGAATGTCAGGGGTTAACCCTTTATTTTTTAATCCCCAATAATGTTTAGATAGAGCAGTTTGATTTTTTAGATGCTCATGGGAGAAAGAAAATTTATAGTTGCTGTACCTAATCTTCATTTTGTGGACGATATTCCAATATAAGATTTCCTTTCATTTATGTTCTCTTTTGGAAAAATAATTGCTTGATATACTACATTATCTAAATTACATATATATATATATATATATATATATAGTATCAAGTCCAGTTTTATATGTTATATGTGATCTATAGAATTTAAATATCTTTTTTAGATATTCTAATAAAATAAAATCAAAACTACCATCTATTAGGCTGAGTTGAGAAGTCCTCTTTAATGACTGACGTTGGTGGGTTAGCAATAGAAAAACATTAAGAAGATAGTGTTTTTATTTAATGATTTTCAACATTATTGATGAAAGGAAATGAGCATCTTCAGCCATCAACTGGGATATGATAATTAGAAGTAGATATCTAATTTGTCTATTGCCAAAAATAGTCATGTAGTTAATGAAATAATTAAGCTTGTAAAAGATAATGCTTTTCAATATATCCTCTTTTGGCTCACTCCAAATTCTGCCATTTGTACATGAAAGATTTTTTAAGAGACCCAAACGAATATAAACAAATTAATTAGGCCAGATAATCTTTTTCATAAGGTTGTCCTTTTGGGATATATATATATATATATATCTACATATATATATATATATATGTGTGTGTGTGTGTGTGTGTGTGTGTGTGTGTGTGTGTGTTTACCAAAAATAAATTAAAATCTCACTTTTTGTGCTATAATTTCATTACTAGAAGTCTCATTCATCAAACTAAGATACAATAATGTCTTATGTAAATATTATAAAATGAGGTGAGATCTTAATTTCTTTTAGGTTTTATCTCGCTCTGCCTGCTAACATTAGAGTATTTTTTGATTTGCTAAACAACTTTATATGATTTATTTATTCTCATCTGTTCATCATTATATATATATATATATATATATATATATATATTTCAAATTTAATAATAAAAGGATCAGTAAGTCTGATAAGTAGTCATTAAGTGCTCTGAAATTTTCTCAGGATAATGTTTGATCTATGCAATTAATATTTACCACTGAAGTAAGTTCATTGACAACAAAAAGATCATATTGAAGTAAATAATCTATAATGTAAAGTAAATATTTTTCTCCTTCAGTAGGCTGTAAACTTATTGGTGTGTTGATGAACATGTATTTTGGCATACAGATATATTAATAGATATATATTTCTGTTTGTTTGTTTGTTTGGTTGTTTGTTTGGGTTTTGTGGCATATCAACCCTTGTAGGTTATTTAATGTCAAATCCATTTTTATACAAATGAACAGTTCTATTTTAAACAATTCTGTTTAGCATGAAAATGCAGTTTGATTGTCAAAAGCATTTCTATTTCAAGCAATTCAGTTGAGTCAAACTATTATAATTCAAACTGTTTAGATTAGTATAATTATAGTTTTTGTTCACAGACAGTTAAATGTCAAAAGAATTCTATTTCAAACAATTCAGTTTAGTATAGTACAGTTTCAATGTCAAAAATAGTTCTATTTCAAAAGGTTCAGTTTATCATAAGTACACAGTTTAAATGCAAAAAACTGTAAACTCTTATAATCATGGTTTCATTCTAAGTTGATTGGTTCGTTGGGTTTTATGGCTCACCAACCCTTGCAGGTCACTTAATGCCAAATCTATTTTTATACAAATAACCAGTTCTGTCTTGAACAATTCAGTTTAGCACAAGCACAGTTTATCAAGAACATTTCTCTTTCAAGCTATTCAGTTTAGTCAAACAATTCAGTTTAGCATAAGTATGCTGTTAGTTCTATTTAACCCATAGATGGGGCCCTATCAGGTGCTACCACTCTGGGCCAGAGTGGACCTGGATGCAATGGCAATGAAGGTGTGCTCATCATACCCCAAAGCCCCAGTATCACTGGAACCTCACTATCAGGTTGTTTAGTGTCATATCCAGGACACTCATTGGAAGGTATTACCTCTCAGTAGAGATGCAGTCAGTGTATTCTACTGCCCCAGCTGACTGGGCAAATATATTACTGTGTATATGAATATACAGATGATGATTATGTGTATATATTTCCAGCTAAAATTAATTGTCATCTAATCAGTTTAATCAAATCTAATGTCATTGAATTATATCTTCACTTTTGGGCTCTTTTGCACTAACTTTGCAGTTAAATTTCACATCGAGTTTCATATTCAGATACTTGACATCATAATTTCATCAGTTAATTAAAATCTAACATTATGAAATCAATGTTTCTTTGCTGAGCTCATATGTATTGAAGGAAAAGTTGTGAATATAATAAAGAATTCCATGACAAGGCATCATTTTATCTAGCATTCCCACAATGGGAGAAAAAGCCAACAAAGTCAGGTGGTATCGTTAGACACTGCTGGGACACTCTGATTTAGAAGTAATGATGTTTCCTCCTTGAAACAAAGCCCAACACAAAAGTTATTATCTGATAAAAAGTTTTTTGATGGCACTGTCATTATTTTGTCTTTTTTAAAAAAAGTTTTGATAAAATAGAACTTTTAAAATGTCTGTATCAAAAAATTGTAATCATTCTGATGAAGGCTAGGTATGGTCAGAATTTTTTTGATATTTTGTTTTTATTTGGTTTCTGTCTGTAATTATGTGACTTGATGATGCAGAAGACAGTCTTGATCAATAAATCTCACTCTTTCAAATATACAATTACTCATCTTTCAAATATGTAAACAATTGTTTCCAGAATCATTTAGAAGAGAGTTACAATAGACCCTGGAAGGAATATACAGGATACATCTATCAAAACATTGTGACAGTAACAATCTAGCTAAGGACACTAGTCTAAGTAAGGTGGGGTGTCCTCGTAGTGTAATGGTTAAAGCGATGGACTGCAGAATCGTAGTAAGCGAGTTTGTACTCCAGTCGTGCTATTATGCTCATTTTCGGGCAAATATCCTTGGGAAAGGTATGAACCCCTTATCCTCCCTGCTATGGGTTAAATAGTACCACTACTGTTCTTCTAGGAGAATAGCTTTGGCATTAAATAACCTACAAAGGTTGATATGCTATTAAACAAAAAAAAAAACAAACCAAACCAAACCAAACCAAACCTAGTCTAAGTAAATGTCTCTATAAAGTAGTCTATATGATAATGATCAAATTTCTTTTGGTATGTTACCACAGTACAACTAAAATTGTGTTAAAATACTCTAACTTGAAGCAATTCTAAATCCATTTTGAAATTTAATAATGATATAGGAAGGTTTTGTTCTTGCCCCTATCATTATAATTTTTTAAAGGGAGATTGTTAAATACTAATTAAAGTCTACTTCTACAATTTTTTTTTATTTCCAACTAATTATAATCATAATATAAATTCTATAAATATCAAAGAACTTGATATTGAGCTTAATGGCCACTGTGGCCAACCTTTAAGCACATTGGCCCAGCGGTTAGAGTGTTCGCCAATGGCCCGGGAGACCTGGGTTCAATCCCAGGTCGAGTCATACCAAAAGACTTTAAAAATGGTACTTGATACCACCTTGCTTAACACTCAGCATTATAAGGTACGGTTCAAGGGTAAAGTGGAGCAATCCTGGGAATGGAGTAGCGCCCTCCCCTACACCTTGGTGTAGTAGCTATCGAAAAGGGAGCCTTCGGGTCACCCTCGACTATGGTCGCTAACTTTACTTACTTAATATGACTATATGATAAATCTGTTTAAGAAGCTAGTTCCTAAATATTTGTCCATATCTTATTTAAGATATTTTGATATTTCTCTTTTAGAATTTTGCATAATATCTGATCATTGTTTAACAGCCATACTCTCTCGCTCTCATAATCTTTTCGTCATTATTATTAATGCTAAAATTTGACGAAATAACTTTGAAAATCATAGATTTTAGAAATACATTTGTGACCCAGCTATCAAAATTATACATTGTATTTCTGGAAGAACTCTTCAGATAAAGAGATAATTCAAATCTTAATATTCTTAATTTATTCTGTTGAATAACATACATGATGCTACTAAGATGCCAGTAAAAAAATACCTATTGACATGATTTATCAAAACTGTATTTACATATTCACTGTGAAAGATATTAGATAATTCACCAGAAGCCTTTTACTTGCCATAAGGATATCAAATTTTTGAAGGGTCAAATATGAGGCTGTGGCTTATAGTAGTTTACTGTGCAGTTTAAAGATTAATCTAATTAAAACTTTAAATAAGTTTCTCTCTGTTTTTCTGATCCTTCTGTCTTCCTACACTTTTCAATCTTTTTCATCAATAACCCACAGAGTTCCTGGACACCCCTTCATTGTCTTTGATTTCTCATTTCCTTTCCAACCCTCTAGCATAGTCACATGATCATCTGAAGGTAAGAGCCTCAAAGTCTTCAAGTCTAATTAAAGATATTGCTGATACATTTCTATAAAAGACTTGTAGCCTATTTGAAATGCATGTAATGATATGAGAGTTATTTTGCAGGGTGGGGTTGTGAGGTTTTGTCTTTTGATGGGAAAATGCTAAAACAAAGAAAAAATATTAAAGAATTTTTATTGATCTTTTGTTGTTGATTCCTAATTCTTCTTTTTGGGTTACTGGAAAATTTTTATCTCAGCAGTTCTAAGTGCCTAGAAAATCACTTACGCAAAATGGCTGACTTGTGTGTGACAAGTAAAACACTTTTAACTAAAGGTAATTATAAGCTATTATCTTTGTTGAGGCAAATTTGCAAACTAAGCCACTTCAAGTTCAATTTTATGTTACCCCCTTTTTTCTTTCTTTCTTTCTTTCTATAATCAGCCCCCTCTCTATCTCTCCCCAATTTTATTTTCCTTTCTTTATTCTTCTTGTTCTTTTCTTTTTACTCTTCACTCTCATTTATTCTCTTTCTTCAAAATTGTTCTCTTTTTATTATTTTGTTCTTTTTTTTTTTTTTCGTATTTTTATTTTTTTCTCACCACCGATTAAAATTTCTTCTCCCTTCTTATATCATTCCAATTTTTCTTATAAGCATTTTTCTTATGCATAAATTTTCCATAACATTTTCTCTCCTCTTTCACATTTTTCTTCTTTTCTATCATTCATATTCCCCCTTTCTAATTCTCTTAGTCCATTTTATTTTATTTCTCTTTATTCCGCTTTCACTTTCCTACCCACACTCTCTTCAACATTTAATTCATTTTCTTATTTATGCATTTTTTAGTTAATTCTCTCTTTGGACATATCTCTCATACTTTTTTGCCACCCTCCTGCATACTCTTTCTTTCTCTCTCTCTCTCTCTCTCTCAATTTTGTTTCTATTCCTTTTGTCTAATTCTTTTTCTTCTATTCAACTCTGATTCTCTTTTTCTCTCTCTTTCTCTCTTCTCCCCTGCCAAATACATCTCTCCATGTCCTCCCTTCCTTCCTTTTTTCTTTTTTTTTAATATATATACTTCATTTTAATCTAATTTATTTTAACGTATGCATGTTATCATTTCTTTCTCACTCTACTCTTCATACTTGAGTACCTCATCATAGTAAGCTATTCTCAAAGAAATGATTTCTATTGAGTAGTGAGTTGAATCCTCACTAGATGCCCCATGCTTCTGGTGCCAAATCTAAGCTACATTTTGTTTTTTTAGTACCTCACATTGTACAATGGTTAGCAAGCTAGTAAATTTGATTTTCACCAAGTGCCCTATACCTCTAGCCTTGTGCCAAACTAAGCTACATTTTTTGTCATTCAGTTTGTTTTTCTATCAATCTCTATCCTTCTATCTATCTGTTCATCTCTCTTTCTTTCGACTTTTGTGTGTCTATCTGTCTCTCTTTCTTTCGACTTCTGTGTGTCTATCTGTCTCTCTTTCTTTCGACTTCTGTGTGTCTATCTGTCTCTCTTTCTTTCGACTTCTGTGTGTCTATCTACCCGTCTGTCTGCCAGTGTCGATCTTCTCTCTCACTTCTTAATATTTCAATTATCTCTTTTTTAAACTAACATCTCAATCAAGTTCATGTCAAATTCAATCAAGTGAATTACTTGTCGTTTTTGACAAATATCAAATGTTTTACTGATTTCTTAAAATGGTGTTTACCATAATGTTTTCAAAAGCACAACAGGAATCTCTTAAAATGTCTGCACGAAGCTAGAATCAATTTGGTACCTCACAAGAATTCTAATTCTAATTTTCAACTGATTCAATTATATTCTTTTTTTTCACAATTTCTGTTTTTTCCTTTCTTATTTCAAAATTTTATAAAGTACTTTTATATTCTTTCTCATAATTTTCATTAGTTTTCTTTTTTATGACTTCCAAATTTTCTTTCATTTTCTTTCATTTCTTTCATTTTCATTTCATCTTTAACATTCATTTTTCTAATTTTATTCACATTTTTACTTCATCTTCACTTTTTATTCCTCTCACTACTCCTTCCTTCTATCTTTTTACTATACTCCTTTTTTTTTTTCCTTCCTGCAGTTTCTGTTTTTTATTTCTTTTCTTTTCACCCTCTTCTCTTTTATTTGTTTCATTTTTAAAAAATCTCTTTGTCCCACATTCTTCTTTATGCATTATCTACCTTTTCTTTATTCTTTATTTGTTTTTCTATTAAATTTGTTCTCGTCTCTTTCTCTATTTCTCCTCCTTCATTCCTGACTTTCACTTCTTTCTCATCACCTCTCGTTCTTGTCATGCAACTTTCTTTGCCTTCCTTCCTTTCTTACTTTTAACTTTCAATGTTAAAAAAATTATCTAACTTTAATGAGCAGATCAAGTTTTCTTTTTTTTAGCCTCAACACATAAAAATATTTTACTTAAATTCTATCTATAATATTCTGCCTTGAGGCAAAACTACAAGATTTGCATAGTTTTACATCCTATCTTGATTTCATTTCATAGTAGCCAGATTTTTTCCTTCTCGTCAAGATTTAGACAATCTAAGTTTCTTCAATGTTTAATTTTTTCTTTATTTCTTGCCTGGTTGTACTTCAGTGTGTCACAGAGAGATATGGCCATTTGTAGCAAAGTGTGTGGCTTGAAGAAATGAAATCTTGGATTTCTTGGGTCTCTACCATAGATTCATTTTAGTACTGTTTCAGCCTACTTGACTCTGGGACCAAAATATCTGGACTCATAGAAATATAGAGCTGGTTTATTTTGCACAGGTGCCCTTATGAGGTGGTCCAAATATTCAATGTTTTATTGTGTAATGTAGAGAACAATTAGGCTTCATTTTTAATGTTTTCTCTCAATGTTTAAGCATCAACAAATCTAAAGATATTATTTTTCAATTTAGTTCTGGTTAATATCCATAATAAACTCCAGGAGGAGGAGCAAACTGAGGAGCATTTTTTCTTCAGGAAGTTGGGACCTCAAATATTTAAAGGAGCAATCAGGAGTGACACAAAGTAACAGCAAAGTCCAGTGCATTCCTTGATTCATTTGTTCTTTTTCTTCCTTATGGAGCTGACCCATAGCTCATACAGTTTTGACCGAAATCTGCTTGCCCAGTCGGCTGGGGCTGTAGAATACACCGCTGCTTCTCTGCAGAGGGGTAAGACACCCCCCCCCCGCAACGAGTGTCTTGGATATGACACTAAACAATCTGATGGTGAGGTTCCAGCAATGCTGGAGCTTTGGGGAATGTGGAGTATCCCTTCATTGCCATCGCTCCCAGGTTTTTATTTCAAATTGTTGGAAAAACTTGCAAATTTGCCTTCACTATAATCATTTGGCAATTCAGGGCAAATTCCCAGTTTCAGAAGCAGTTCTTTTGAATGGAAAAAAGTTACATAAAAGAAAACTTTCTTGAATACACTAAATTCTGAAGAGATATAAACCACATTCCTGCTTTTGAGAGAAACAGATGCTTCACTTTGCCCAAGGATAAAATCCAACTTTACAAAACAAGTATTCAATATTCTTAATATATTGCATTGTCTACCATCTTTTTCTTTTTTTGTTTTTTGTTCCTCAAGGATGATTTTAAGATAAGGTTCAAATTGGTTGAATTAGTTCTTTTTTATACTTGAACTGCTGGATACAAAGGACAAAGCAAAAAGAAAAAATACTATCTCTGTCCCATAATAATTGTTATATGTAGTGAACTTGTGTGAAACCATTGAATCCTTACACTGGTAAGAGTATCCATTTCTTTTGTGTAATTTTATATACATTATTGTCTTTGGAGAAGAAGAGATTCAGTAATCACTTAACTCAGTTGTCTTGCCAACCAGTTCAATTCAATGCTTTGTGTATGTATGACTTTAAACTAAAGTTGGCTCAGTCTAACAAATGAATAACACCCAATAAATATCCATTTAGTGAACCTTTGATTTTTTTTACCCTATTTACCCAACCCCTCCGCTCAGGCGGGATATGACACATGGTCAATTTTTAAGCGGAGTTTAATAGGTTTGAATTCAGAGTTTTCCTTCTCCTAGACTAGTTGCCTTACCAAGGCTGAAGAACCTAGTCTGTCCTACTATTTACCCATAGCTGGGGGGAGAATAATTGGATTCATACCTTTCCCAAGGGTATTAGTGCTATGAGAAATGCAATCAGTCTCGTCCAGGATTTGAACACGTGTTGCCGTGTCCATTTCCGACGATGATAACCATTACACCACGGGCACCTCTGATAATATTATGACTATTATATTGCTAGGTAAAATATCGGTTTAGAAATTAGTAAGCCAATAATAATAATAATAATAATAAGCCGTGTCCCTATCCTGCGACGATAAACATTACACCACGGGCAACTCCACTTTTTTTTCCCTCCGCTCGGGCAGGATATGACACAAGGTCAATTTTTAAACGGAGTTTACCAGGTTTGAATTCAGAGTTTTCCTTCTCCAAGACTAGTTGCCTAGCCAAGGCAGAAGAACTCTGTCTTACTATTTACCCTTAGCTGGAGGGAGAATAATTGGATTCATATCTTTCCCAAGGGTTTAGTGCTATGTGAAATGTAATCAGTCTCATCCAGGATTTGAACTCGTGTCACCGTGTCCATTTCCTACGACGATAACGACTACACCACGGGCACCTCCTTTGATTTTTTTATGCATGATCACATTTCTGAATCATTCAAAATTAAGAGATAAAAGCTCAACTGAAAAAAGGAACACCTTCAGCTCTTCTTATTTTTAAAATTATGTCAAAATTTATTGATCAAATGATTAAATTTTGTATAAACTGAAGATTAGAAACAGCAGCATAATAATTCATACTTTCTCCTTTGATATGTGTTGGGCATCCCCTACCTTTTCAGCATAATGAGCTGTTCCATTTGCCATATATGGTAGTAGCGGAGATCAGTCTGGGAATAAGCCTACGAGTCAGACCAGAAGAGCCGTTCCTATTGTTGAAGTATATCATTACTCTATCACTAATCCTTTGTTCTTATTACTAACAGTCTCTCTCTCTCTCTCTCTCTTGTAAATACTCTTTCCTGTAAATATAACTATTTACCTCACATATCGTGGTTTGTCTTATTATTACTAGTACTTGTGTTCACTAATCAGAACACAACAGTCTGGGAATAAGCCTACGAGTCAGACCAGAAGAGCCGTTCCTATTGTTGAAGTATATCCTTACTCTATCACTAATCCTATGTTCTTATTACTAACAGTCTCTCTCTTGTAAATACTCTTTTCTGTAAATATAACTATTTACCTCACATATCGTGGTTTGTCTTATTATTACTACTACTTGTGTTTACTAACCAGAACACAACAATATGAATAAGAGAAGCTATAGAGTAGAACAGGAAATATCCATGCTTGGCTATATCTATCTAAGCATATTCTTGGGTTATCCATAACTGAGTTGTGTTTGTTGGGTGTAATTGCTGGATATTTAATGCTCAATAGCATTCAAATTTGGCAAGCACAGGAGGTCAGTGAAGTGTTTGAAAATCAGGCATGTGTTTCTTGAATCAGTTTTGTTTCACCTATGCTTAATGAAGCACGAAACTAAAAGCTTCAGAGACAGAGTGCTCCATGTTTCTTGAAGTTAAACAGTGTTAAATTCTATTATCCATACCCAAAGCTACCACATCTATATGGCCACAACTACACTATCTCTTTAACAGAAACATCTGAAATATGCTATCTTGCTGAATTCATTTGGTCAGTCACCTGGTGTACTGATGACTTTAACTTTTTTTTTGCACCATAGTTTATATCTCGCTAAACTTGAGTTAAACCAAAATACATGTAATATAAATTGAAAAAGAGAATTGAAAGGACGTAAAGTAAAACAGGGAAGAGAAAAGAAATAGAAATTTATAAAATTTTTCATTTCTATTTTGGTAAATACAACTTCACTTTTGCATAACTTGGCACCAAAACGTTCACTAACAGAAATAGTTTTACTTTCATTATAACCAGTCTTAATCCAAATCCTGACTTTGTAACCTCTATGAACGAGCATTTCAACTAGTCTTATATAATAAATTAACAGAGATAATTTTTTTGGTTGGGATAGCTGAAGGGATTTAAACAAAACTAAATATGCCTTATTCTTTTATGCAAAAATAGTTCATTTCATATTTTCCATTTCTCTTATCGAAGACAGAGATTTGAACTGTTTCTACCTGTACCAAACTTACAGAAATAAGCAAAGATTTTATCTGCTCTTTGGATATTTGTGAAGAAATAGAATTTGATGCATTCTACACAATTAGTCACATCATAAAACAAAGAGAATTCTACATCTAAAATAGGTGGGAAACACTGATGATTGAATTGTTGATGTAACCAATGATATTTCTGTCATTGGAAATATGTAGATTGTCTCCAATTGCCTATGTTAAGATGAAATTATAAAAAGAAATCTATATCTTCTATTTCAAATTCGGTTCAATTCAAAGAATGGAACTAGGGGTGAAATCCCAAGAGAATCAGTTCAAGTTTTTGCCATTAAGAAAATGAGTTTCAATTTGGAATCAGAAATATAATGAATATTGTCTACGTCCCATTGTCTCTTCTTTCTGTGTTCAAATTCAGTCTCACTCATTTATAAGTTTGCCCAGTCGGCTGGGGCTGTAGAATACACTGACTGCACCTCTGTAGCAGGGTAAGACACCCCATGAGTGTCCTGGATATGACACTAAACAATCTGATGGTGAGGTTCCAGTAATGCTTGAGCTTTGGGGAATGCGAAGCACCCCTTTATTGCCATTGCTCCAAGGTCCACTCTGGCCCAGCATGGTAGCACCTGATAGTTCTATTTAACTCATAGATAGGGCCCTAATGGCATACTTATGCTAAACAGAATAGCTTGAAATAGAAATGTTTTTGACAATTAAACCACACTTACATTGAAACTGCGTGCTAATGCTAAACTGAATTATATAAAATGGAACTGTTTTTTGACATTGAAACTGTATTTAGACTAAACTGAATTGTTTAATATTGAACTATTTTGACATTTAACCGTGTGTAAACAAAATCTGTACTTATAGTAAACTGAATTAAACCAGCTTAACTAAACTGAATAGCTTGAAATAGAAATGTTTTTCACATTTAATCTGCGTACTAATGCTTAACTGAATTGTTTGAAATAGAACTATTTTCATAAAAATGGATTTGGCATTAAATAACCTAGAAAGGTTAATATGCCATAAAACACAACCAACGAATGAACCAACCAACCAACCATAAATAAGTGACTATGGGCCAGACAAAACTTTTAAATATAATATCATCAATAAATGAGTCCACTTCAAACAATCTTTTATAAAAAAGGTAATTTTCTTTTTAACCAGATACAAGGATTTTATTATTTCTAGTGATAACATCATTGGTTTCTTGAAAGGTGGTCACTTTATTCTTATATGATGAAAGAAATGAACAAAGATGCATCTATAATTTGGTTGACACATTCATTGAAGTTTTAATAAATTAGGCTGATCATCTCAGTGGTTTTTCAAACCATCTTTCATAGGGAAGAGGAATCCCTTTGTGTCTTCTAAAGTTTTTATCAAAGAAGCATCTCAGATGAGCCCCCTGAAAATGTTAAAATCCCCCAAACACATCAGCGTTGTAGTCCTCTAGAACTGCAACATAAAGGAGACTACCTTGAGTTTGCATCAATAGGGGTAAACTCTAACCTGTCATCTTTAACCAAATTCTGTTCAGTAACTAGGGTGCTAGTCATAACACCAGTGGAACATCATACGATCAAAGTGGAAATTTCTAGGTATTATTCATTGCCAATCATGAAACTTTATAACCAAAAATATATAGCAGTCCATTAATAAAAACAACTCTTACGTATAATTATAAAATTTTAGTTTTGATTAAAATGTTTCAGTATTGGTGAGTCTAATGGCCCGGGAGACCTGGGTTCAATCCCAGGTCGATTCATACCAAAGACTTTAAAAATGGAACTTGATACCACCTTGCTTAACACTCAGCATTATAAGGTACGGTTCAAGGGTAAAGTGGAGCAATCCAGGGAATGGAGTAGCGCCCTCCCCTACACCTTGGTGTAGTAGCTATCGAAAAGGGAGCCTTCGGATCACCCTCGACTATGGTCGCTAACTATTACTTGTTTAAACCGGCTCATTGGCCTAGTAGGTACAGGGTTTGCTAATGGTCCGGGAGACCTGGGTTCAATCCCAGGCCACGTCATACCAAAGACTTTAAAAATGGTACTTGATACCTCCTTGCTTAACACTCAGTGATATAAAGTACATATCAAGAGTAAATTGAGTAATCCAGGGAAAGGAGTAGTGCCCTTCCCTATACCTTGGTGTAGTAGCTATTGAAAAGGGAACCTTCTGGTCACCCTCGACTACAGTCACCAGCCAGCTTATTTCTTGTTTAGAAGAAAATTAACTTTTTATAAACTGTTATTATGGGTGATATTATATTTGTAAAATTTATCCACGTTTAAGTTTGTATTCGCATAGTTGTACTCTCCTTTTAATTAAATACCAACTATAGTATCTAAAGAATGCCAAGTAAAAGATGAAGATCTTGATCAGAAATACAGTAAGCTTAGGGGTCAAATGTTAAACATCTTATTTTTCTAAACAATGTCTATTTTAGAACTTTTTTTTCAATTAAAAACTTGGACCAAAAAGTACAAATAGTTATTGTTATAATAAAATATAAATCCACATAACAGAAAAGAGATTTACCAGTTTTAATTTTGTGTAAAGTAAATTTGTGACTGTAGTCAAACATGAGCCGAAGGCTCCCTTTTTGATAGCTATTACACCAAGGTGTAGGGGAGGATGCTACTCCATTCCCTGGATTGCTCCACTTTACCCTTACCTTATATTGCTGAGTGTTAAGCAAGGAGGGATCAAGTACTATTTTTTGAGTCTTTAGTATGACTTGACCTGGGATTGAACTCTGGTCTCCTGTGCCATTGGTGAACACTCTAACCACTAGGCCATCTTATAAAATTAATATTGTTCCATAAAAAATCTATTGTAGTTTTGTTAAGAAATATCTTTACTTGATCAATTGATTAATTTAAATATTTTTCCTTTTTGATCGGATTGTTGTTCCTAATGAAGGAATAATATGATGTGATTTGTTTACATCTTTAACTTGAATAAATACTTATAAAACTAATTATAAAATTTAATTGAATATGAATAATTGTTTTAGTCCAACAAAAAATTTAATTATTAATTCATTTTTTTTTCTTTTAAAATTTGAAAATCTAAATTCTGTACAATTAGTTGTTTTGCAAAAACATGGATTCCTGCTGATTATTATTTATTGTTAAATGACTTCTCTTGATGATGCATGTTTTTCTTCATCAGAAAGAAAAAACACTTTTATGTTAAAAATTTCCAGTTGGTTCAATAAGTATGCATAGAAAGTCTGGAAGCTCCACATCAAACTGTATGGCCAACTGATGAGAACAGACAAGCAAACACTTCCCTATAATTAATATAGATTCAGTCAATACATTTCATCAGCTAATATCAGCTGAGTAAACATCTTCTAAGAATACTTAATTCAATTCTTATACTCTATTTGTGCCCATATTTCTTCATCTCATTTAACGCTTTATCAAAAAGCACTGTAGGCCATCTAATCTTATATGTATACAGTCGATCCATTCACTGATTCTAATATTTGGTCTAAAAATAATGCACATCACATTTTATCAGACCCTTTTCACAACACTTTTTTGGTTTTTAATGAATAGTGTGTAGACTGGATATCAAATAAAAGCATTTGTAGTTGGTAGAGACATTTTGAATTTAACTTTTATATGATATTCTTAATAGGAAGAACTTAGTTCAAACTCAGCTCTAGTCTTAGAAAAACTTCTACCAGTCATTTTGAACTTTCTTTTATTAATTAATGGAGCACGACAAGATAAACAGTGAACTGACATATCTATTCTTCCTTGCAAACCTCTCAAGTAGTCTTGTTATATATATATATATATATATATATATCATTTGAAATGATAAAAAAATTTTGTTTGATTCTCAATGAGGAGAGAACATGCAATAAATATTAGATATCAAAACTCATAAAAACTCAAGTTATATGGTTTTAGGTTTGGCAGCAAATAGAATTACTTATTATTATAATTTCAATTATTCTGTTGATATTTGATATTCATTATGTGTGTGTGTGTGTGTGTGTGTGTGTGTGTGTGTATATATATATATATATATATATATGTAACTTTATTTAACAGAAGTGACTAAAATTGCCACAAACATTCTTGAGCTACATAGCTAACATCAGGGAAATTGATGACTGTTATACAGTCAGAGACTTTTTGAGTGATGCAATATTCTAATTGTTTGTGCTTAATACAGGGTACGGAAGCAAAATAGGGAATAATTTTTTAAATGTTTTTTTAGTCTGATAGGTCCAATTAAAAAAAAAAAAAACGCAATGAATCTAAGTGTTTATGATTAGATCCATTATTCAAGCAGTTTTTCATTAAAATTCAATCCAATGTGAGAGAGCAATAAAGAAACGACAAAGAATCTATGATTTGCTTGACGCTGAAACCAAGCAACAAAATCTCTGAAATAATTGGAGTTTCTTTATGGTCTCCATTAAGCCCAGACCCTAAACTCCTTGATTAGGCTATATGGGGTGTTTTTGAAGACAAAATAAATGCAACTTTCCATTGAAATATTGGTTTGCTTAAGACTGCTATTGAGAAAGAATGGAATAAAATGTCTGAAGAATTTATTTTGAAGGCATGCAAATCATTTCAAAAGCATGTTGATACAATAATTGACAAAAATGGCAGCTATATGGAGTAAATTCATTGTTTTGTATTTATCTTCTTATTTTGTTGTTTATTTTTTAAAATCAAAATTAATCTTGTTTTATTATAAAGACATTTATTATTATACTATCGACTCATTGGCCGAGTGGGTGGAGTGTTTACCAGAGGTCTGGGAGTTCTGGGGTCAATCCCAGATCGCGTCATACCAAAGACTTTAAAAATGCTACTTGATACCTCCTTGCTTAACACTCAGCAATATAAGGTACGTATCAAAGGTAAAGTGGAGCAATCCAGGGAAAGGAGTTGCGCCCTCCCCTACACCTTGGTGTTGTAGCTATTGAAAAGACAGCCTTCTGGTTGCCCTTGATGATGGTCACCCTCGACTATGGTCGCCAACTTATTATTATACTAGAATATTCTAAATTTTGCTTCTGCACACTGTAGACTTTTACAGGTTGCTCTATCAGTATATACTGAGTGTATTTGTCTTAAAAATGTGAGTTAACAATATCATTGTTGACTGTAATCTTATCATATATATATATATATATATATATATATATATATATATACATATATATATATATATATATATATTGCTATAAGTATTTGAATAAATTGACAATTTGTTTTTTCTCAATTTGTTTTAAAACTTAAAAACAAGAATATTACATGCCAAAAAAATTATTGCCATCACAAACCCAAGCATTTAGTCATGTTATGTAGTTCTGAATATTAAATTTCTGGATTTTTTTTATAGAATTGAGTTATTTAACAAAAAATTTTCCAACCTCCTTAAAATCTTATAATCAGTCAAGGAGATTGAAAAAGCAAATTGTCACTTGATGGTTAGTTGGTTGTTTGGATTTTATGGCATATCAACCTTTGTAGGTTATTTAATGCCAAATCCATTTTTATATAAATAATCTGTTCAATTTCAAAGAATTCAGTTTAGCACAGTTTAATTGTCCAAAACATTTCTATTTCAAGCTATTCAGTTTAATCAAACTGTTCTAATTCAGCCAATTCAGTTTAGTATAAGTATGGATTTTGTTTACACACAGTTAAATGTCAAAACAGTTCTATATTAAACAAATCAGTTTAGTGTAAGTACAGTTTCAATGTCAAAAGCAGTTCCATTTCAAACAATCCAGTTTAGCATAAGTACACAGTTTAAATGTAAGTACCCAGTTTGATCATCAAAAACATTTCTATTTTAAGCTATTCAGTTTAGTCAAACAGTTCCAATTCAAATAATTCAATTTAGCATAAGTATGCTGTTTAGTTCTATTTAACCTATAGATAAGGCCCTATCAGGTGCTACCACTCTGGGCCAGAGTCGACTCTGGAGCAATGGCAATGAAGGGGTGCTGCTCATTCCCCAAAGCTCCGGCATCACTGGAACCTTACCATCAGATTGTTAAAAATTGTTAAGGCTGAAGAACCTTACTATTTACCCATAGTTGGAGGGAAAATAATTGGATTCATACCTTTCCCAAGGGTATTAGTGCTATGTGAAATGCAATCAGTCTCGTCCAGGATTTGAACTCGTGTCGCCGTGTCCATTTCCTACGACGATAAACATTACACCACGGCACTTCCCTAGTGAAAAATATAATTATGTAAGAATAGTTACTTTGAACCGTGTAATTGTGTATAAATTATTGATATTATTAGATGAAAATACTTTATACCATATAACTGTGTGCAGATTATTTGCATTAGATAGGAATACTTGGTACCATATAACTGTGCAAACAAATTATTATCATCAAATAGGAATACTTGAAATTACATAACTTTGTGCAAATTATTTGTATCAAATTTTGGCATTAGATAACCCATCGGAGTTGATATGCCAGAAAGCAACTGACCCAAACCAGACCAAACTGGGAACATGTAAATATTTCAGCTACTGTGAAAGGAAAGGAAAGATAATCATAAACTAGATGATATTCATTCTTAAAGACCGCATTGAAATTTATTGCCCACTAACAAGGTTCTATTCAGTTAAGCAACAGCTGTATGGCCACTTACCACACATCATGAAAATTATCAAAATTAGACAAACCAGACATGCAGAACACTGCTGGAGAAGTAGGGACAAGCTCATAAGTGATTTACTCCTGTGGACCCCTTCACATGGACGAGCAAAGGTAGGATGACCAGCTCGAGCCAACATACAGCAGCTCTGTGCTGATACGGGATGTAGCCCTGAGGATCAGCTAGAAGCAATGAATGATCGGGTAGGGTGGCGAGAAAGGGTCAGGGATATCCATGCTCATAGCGCAACATGATGATGATGATGATGATGATAACTTGAAAGAAATGAAACACTTTACAAACTTTTTCATTACTTTTTTAGAGGGCTTTTTTCAAGAAAGAATTGTGATATAAGATTTGAAAGTGGAGATGTGTGATTTAAATTGTTTTTTGACAGGTCAGTGGAAGACCTAGCTCGATGTTTTCAGGGCTACATGTGGCTGTAAGGCTGCAGGTTCCCCATCCTTGATCTAAACATTTATGAAAACAAATAATTAGTTTAAATATCAATTGCCACATTCTTTTGACAAATGGCTCATGAATTCTGTTCATACAGGATCTATCATTAGTTGTCTGATTTCTATAAAAATTTCTGAAATTGTTTGGGTCATCTCTAGAAAGACCATGACCAGAAAATCTGTACTCTTTCCAGAGGACCTGGTCACCTCCAGGGCCTTGTCTGGTGGTGACTGTGTCCACTGTAAATAGTAGGGATGTGATTTACAAGACACATTCAGGTTAATTGGCTGTGCAGTTACCATGACTAGTTAATTTGGCATTGGTTGTGTGCAATGTGAACCAGTGGCTCGGTGTTAGAGTTTCAGCTCTGCATTCTATGGTCACTGGTTCAATCTCCAGTAGGGGAGATCACAGTATATACTGCTGATGAGACCTAATAAGGTCGAAACAGCTTTCCAGTGTTCTGGATGTCTCACACAAGTGTTTACCGGATTTTCTGGTCATGGAAATTCAATTTACAATATAATTCCTCTCCTTGAAAAAGAAAATGTACATCTCTAGAAAGGTTTTAAACTGTACTAAAAAATCTAGTTCCAACTAGTTTTTAGTGGAGATCTGTCTATCACCCTTTCTCTATGATTTACTGTCTCTCTCACTGTGAAAGGGTGTCTCTTTCTGTCTGGTACCCACCCACTCTCTTGGTTAAGGTTGCAAGAGGTATTTAGAACCTCTCTGTCAAAATAGATACCCACCAAATCCCCCCAAATTGATAATATTTCAAATATATAAATAAATATAAATATATATAGTTTGTGTGATCTTGTTTGGAATGACATGACCACAAATCTTCTCAAATATATTATATTCTCACTAATTTCATGATTTTTCTAGTTTAAATTGTCTCAGTTCTTCTGATTTCCAATTCTTACTATGTCTTGGCAAAGGTCCTTGGAATTGTTCCCAGTTTACCCGTAATTATGGATATTATTCTCCTTTTCATGGTTCACAAATTTTCCCTTCTTTTTTTATTAACATTTGGTATTCCACACAAAAAAAATGTTCATTTGATGATAATATCACATATCAAAATTTCAGACAACGATATTAGCCGCTCATCTTTTTTCATTGCTCTTTCTCTCTCTAGTTCATAATCTGTATCAGTCTTACCATCTCTTATCTCATTTTGTTTCCCCTTTTTTGAACCGTTTTCTTAAAATTACTTCATACCTTACATAAGGACGGCTATAGCCACTAAATTTTCTATGGTTACTAAGGAACCACTTTGGTACTTTTTAGTAAAGAAGGTTCACCAAAATTCAAAAATTTCTTAAGTTTTTAGTGAGGGGTTTAATTTACAGTGAAAATATAATGCTAAACTGGAATCTTACAGTGTACCCCTCAGGTTAGTTAAACTGAATCTTTATCTTTTTTGAACTGTATATATAAGACATTTAGCTGAAAATTTCGTAGCCAGAAAGCAAAGTTATGACTTTTTTCCCATGATTTTTTTCTGTGACCAGAGAGATTCTTCATGAAGCCTTGTGTCATACCCATAGCATATTAGTGATGGTACTGGAGTTTCAGTAGATTATATGGGGTGAAATTGCTAGCCCCTTACCTCCTTGTTTTGAAATCTGAGTTTTTCTTTCTCTTACACAGGTTTCTGCTCTTCTATTTCCCTAAAACTGAGAAAGAGAAGAAATCGATTCATGCCTTTCCTAAGGGCATTAGTGCAAAAGGAAATGCAAACAGCTTTATTCAGAATTTGATCAATGCCAGAAGTATATAACACCTTGTGCGAAACAAACTAACAAGGATAATAATCTGCAAGCCTAGTATACTAACTATTATATCATGAGATGAACCCATAGTCAACGATTAATAGTTGTGAATAATGAAAGAATATTTTCATCCCTTTCAAATCAGAGCAACTGTATATGGTAACAAAAGGTTCAACTATTTAAAAAATTAAGATGTTTGAAATACTGAAATCTATAACATTTTTAAAAATAGATTTTAAAAACAAATTATACTAGTTAAACAAATGCTAAAAGTTATACACAAAAAATGAATGGTTTACTAAAATTTCAAAGTTACATGCATAAGCACTTACATGAGCTAATTCTGACAGAATAATTTCTAGTTGAATACAAACCATCATCTGGAATAATGGTCACATTTTAAGAGATTGAGCTTTAAATCAAATCCAAGACAATTCTGAATCAGAAGAACTCTCCAGTATATCTTGATTTGCTTTTTGTCATTGTCTCCTTTCTTTTTCTGTCCTTCCAACATTCTCTCAGTCCTTCCTGCACTGGATTTTTGTATTTAGGAATCTACTTATTTAACTTTGCTTCTAAAAGTAAAAGTTTGCAGTGAAATAACTTGTGCAATATGCTTCCATCTATTTGATTAAAATTGATCTGTATTTGTTGGTTCTACGATTTTGTAGTTTGAGAGCTTAGCTTGCTTGATTGATTGCCTTAGCTTATGTCTGCAGTAAAACTTTGCACAAAATGTTCTTTTACTGTAACTCTTCAATGTAGATAAGTCTGTTTCAGTATATTTCCCAGGTTGTCTGAATGCACATAGTTTTACAATTGGGAAGTTGACTGATTCAGAGATTCAGTTGTATCATCTACAAAATCAAAAAATATAAGAGCAATGACAATAAACATGTTTTTGAGAGGGATTGAAAAGCAAAATAAAGAAATGGGATGGGGAGTACCAGTAGTATAATGGCTAAAGTGCTGCATTGTAGTCTCAATGTTTGAACTCGAGACACACAATCATATACACTTTCAGAGTAACGCTCTTGAAAAAGATATGAACCCCCTTAATCTCCCCCTACCAGCAATGGGTTAAACAGTGCCACTGTTGTTCTTCTTCAAGGATAGGTTTGGCACTAGATAAACCAAGAAGGTTGAAAGGCCATTAAACAAATGAACCAAACCAAAATACAGGGCTGAATTAAAACTTTATTGGCCTCTAGGTTACTGGCAATGTGAAGCCCGCTGTGATATTTTCAAAAAGTGAAAAAAAAATACCAAATTTATTTTCACAAGGCAAATTATCATTAAGATTCAAACATTTGGGTTTCATAATTTCTTGGAAACAAATTTCTCTTAAATAAGTAAATGGTAAATTGTTGAGAACATTCTTTACAATTGCCTGAAGAGTTAGACTGTTAAGTAATTTCTGTAAAATCAGTGTAAATTCTGCAAATGTTTAATCTTGAAAAAAATCTTTTCTGTACTTGCATTATTTACTATTAGATACAAGAATTATTTAAAATATATTGAACACTTTTTAAAGAGATGATTTACAATACTTATACTTTGATTCTACATTCACAAATGAAATATCTTTTTTAACTGTTGGAGACCTAGGAGTTACAACCTCTAAAGCTTATCACTTAAATCAGCATTGAAAAGGATAAGTTTATAAGTTTTATTTGTATTTCTGTAGATGAGAGTTTTTGCTCATTTGATAAAAAAAGCCAATGTATTTAACTTGGCTTCACAAAGTCTCATGAACAGATAATTTTTTCTTATAGTTTCTAATCTGTATTATTCCTCATTTTCAAAGAATAATGATCAGAATGAGTTGCTATCAAAAAAAAAAAGCAAACGACTAAGATAAAAGAAAATACAAGATACTATTAATGATGATGATGATGATGATTTGGTTGGTTGTTTGGGTTTATGGCATATCAACCTTTGTAGGTTATTTAATACCAAATCCATTTTCCAGAAAATAATTCTATTTCAAACAATTCAGTTTAGGATAAGTAGGCACTTTAAATGTAAATACAGTTTAATTGTGAAAAACATTTCTATTTCAAGCTATTCAGTTTAGTCAAGCAGTTCTAATTCAGCTAATTCAGTTTAGTATAAGTACAGATTTTGTTTACACACAGGTAAATGTCAAAACAGTTCTATATTAAACAAATCAGTTTAGTGTAAGTACAGTTTCAATGTCAAAAAACAGTTTCATTTCAAATAATTCAGTTTAGCATAAGCACGCAGTTTAAATGTTAGTACGGTTTAATTATCAAAAACCTTTCTATTTTAAACTATTCAGTTTAGTTAAACAATTCAGTTTCGCATAAGTATGCTGTTAGTTCTATTTAACTCATAGATAGGGCCCAATCAGGTGCTACCACACCGGGCCAGAGTCGACATGGCAATAAAGGGGTACTCTGCATTCCTCAAAGCCCCAGCATCACTGGAACCTCACCATCTGATCGTTTAGTGTCATATCCAGGACAGTCATTGGTGGGGTGTCTTACTCCTCTGCAGAGGTGCAGTCAGTGTATTCTACAGCCCCAGCCAACTGAGCAATGCACAATGTCAAAACAGTTTTATTACAGATAATTTATTTTAACATAAGAATGCAGTTTAAATGTCAAAACAGTTCTATTTTAAACAATTCAGTTCTGCATAAATACACTGTTTAAATGCAAGAATCACTATAGTGAAGGAAGCACAGATTAGTTCTATTTAATCCCAGGTTGAATAAATTTTGTTATTCTTTTTATATTAATTTTAATCATTTAAAATCCTCAATCATTGCATGAACTCTAGCCTCAAGGTATAAGGACATCAATTTTGGTGCTCAAAAGGACAAAAATTGCAGCAAGTCAACAAGGTGAAGTAGAATGTCCTTCTTGAAGCTCTAAAACATTATTTAATAGAAAAAAATTAGTTTGTGTTTAAGAACAAATTTGGGTTAAATCTAGGATTTTTCCTTTCTGTGGGTATCATACAACCTGTCATTTGTTGCTTGAAGAAGGGAGAGAATATGCCAAGTAACTCCCTCTGCTGTTAGAGAAGCCATGAATTAAAAACTCAGCATAACACTCAGAGGACCTAGTAGCTTATAAAAAACATCCATCCATTATTTAATGTTTATATGTTTCACAGTTCTGCTTCATAGATTCTCCTTGTCTTTTTTTTTGTTGTATTTTTATGATTTTAGAGTTCATACACTTGGATATTTTGTGATAATGCAGTTTATTTATTCATAGATTCTTTGTTTCATAATTCCAATAATCTATTCAGTAAATTCTAAGATAAAATCCTTTGATATTTGGAAGTTATTTTAATGCTTATCTATTCAAATATTTCATTGTTTTTCTATTCTGAATTTCTATCTTGTATCAGGTCAAAAAATTCATTAGTTTATTATCTTTGATGCAGTTTTACCAAAAATTCCTTTATGTATATACACATTTGCTTATCTATTCCAAAATAACTGTCAATAAAATCTACTGTTCTATGATTTCATTTTTATTTGAATAAAGTAAGATATCGGATCACTTATTATTCAATAATTATTTCAGTTCACCTGTATTGATCAAATGCTGATCTCTTAATCTAATTTAAAAATCTAAATGAATAGCATCAATCATACAATTAATTTTGATTTGCTTATTTTCAAGTTGACCTTTCAATCAAACAGATTTTTTGATACTCCTAGATCAGTGTCTTCATCTTAGTTTTCAATCACATCATTTAAGCAGTTATACTCACCATCCTTCTTTGGGTCTTTCTTGAAGTTAGTATCTTTATAGGAATTTGGAACTGAAATCTTTATTCAATCTACTAGTGCCATATATTCTGTTTCAAGAAAAGAGATAGATAAGTATACTTGCATATTTAACCACAACTCTTTGGCTCAAGCATATGACATATGGTCAGGTTTACTTATGTATGGGTAAGACTAAAAATTATCCAGGTCTCCTCAACCACAGTTATCCAGATTACTTCAGCCATCCCTCTTTGATGCAACAAAAGATGTACTGCTATGAGGTTGGAATCCCTGGAACCCAATTTGCCGCATTTATTTTGGCTGCATCTTGCACAAAATCAATCTCATTCTCTCACTATAACTTTCAAGACTTTTGGATCCTTTCTTTTTTTAATTTCTCCTTCCTTCTAATTTATTCTCCCTTATTTTTCTTCTTCACATACTTTCTTTCTTTGGGAGAAAATTTTCTCAATTTCTCTGAACTTGGGGCTGACTGCTCAGCATACTGATAACTGCAAATTGACCATATGTGAATTTCTGTCAAACACGTTTATCATACCACCAGTCATCATTAAAAGTTTCAGGGTTATCATCCATGCACCACCACTCTACTTCAAAATATCGAAAGAAAAGTTTCTTGTTTAAAGAATAAGCCTTTCCTGTTGTAATGGTTAATGTAAACTATCTTGCTGACCTTTGAAACAAATATGCTGCTATTCTATTGATGGTACCAAAAGACACAATCCGAAAAAAATATCTCAGGAGAACGAGAAAACTACTCGAGACAAAACTCTTCAGCAGAAAACTCATCAATGGAATGAATACTAGGGCTGTGCCCCTAGTCATATATTTGGGACCCTTTCTCAAGTAGACCAGAGAGGAACTTAAACAAATGGACCAAAGAACAAGAAAACTAATGACCATGCATAAGGCATTACACCCCAGAGACGACATTGACAGACTATATATATCTAGAAAAGAGGGAGGAAGAGGACTTGCCAGCATCGAAGACACCGTTGACGCATCGATACAACGGCTCAAAAACTACATAGAAAAACATGAATGAGGACTAATTACAACCATCAGAAACGATATGGACAGCATGATAGACGAAAGAATGACAACAACTAGGAAACAAAAATGGGAAGGAAAACAACTCTATGGCCGCTTTAAACGTCTAATAAACAACATCTCACACTAGAAAACCTGGACCTGGCTAAGAAAAGGAAACCTTAAGAGAGAAACGGAATCCCTCCTAATAGCAGCACAGGACAACGCCATAAGAACAAATCATATCAAAGCGAGAATAGATAAGACGCAACAAAACACTAAATGTAGGCTACGCGGTGACAGAGACGAAACGATCAATCACATTATAAGCGAATGCAGCAAATTAGCACAGAAGGAGTACAAGGCGAGACACGACTGGGTCGACAAGGTAATCCACAGGGAAATGTGCAGGAAATTTCAATTTGACCATACAAACAAATGGTATATACACAACCCAGCACCTGTCCTAGAAAATGACTCACATAAACTTATATGGGACTTTAACATACAATCGGATCACCTAATCCTGGCCAGAAGACCAGACCTCATAAAAATCAACAAAAAAAAGAGAATCTGCAAAATTGTCGACTTTTCTATCCCAGCAGACAGAATAAATCTGAAGGAAAGTGAAAAGAAGGCTAAGTACCTCAACCTTGCTAGAGAATTGAAAAAACTGTGCAACATGAAAGTAACGATTGTGCCAGTTGTGATTGATGTGTTAGGCACAATACCTAAAGGATTATTAAAAGGCCTGGAGGACTTAGAAGTTGGCGGACGGGTAGAGACTCTCCAAACGACAGCATTGCTGAGAACAGCCAGAATCCTGAGACGAGTCCTGGAGACTTGAGGAGACTTGATGTCACTCAAACTCCAGTGAAAAACCATCAGCTAACACTGATGTGAAAAACTCTAAAGGAGTAAATAATAATAATGACTGATGATACTTGCTTCTTGCTGATACCTTATATTCCCAAAATTCCTATAATTCAATTAGTTTTAAACTAAATCAGTTTGTTATTGTCAAAATTATTACAAGAGAGGATAAAAGGTGAGATAAGAAAAGGTGAATGGTTAAAAAGGGGTCAAATAAGAAAGGGAAATAAAAAAAGGTGAATGGGAAAAAGGGATCAAATAAGAAAGGGAAATAAGAAAAGGTGAATGGTAAAAAAGGGGTCAAATAAGAAAGGGAAATAAGAAAAGGTGAATGGTAAAAAAGGGGTCAAATAAGAAAGGGAAATAAGAAAGGGTGAAAAAAAAAGAGGAGATGATGAAAAGGTAAAAGGAAAGGGTAATGAAAAGAAAGAAAATGTGAAATAAAAAAGAGAGTGAAAGAAATTAAGAGGAAATAAGAAAAAAAAAGGTGAAAAGGGTTATAAGGGAGGGTGAAATAAAAAAAAAACAAGGGAAAAAGAAAGGATGAAATAAAAAAAGAAAGGGTGAATGAAATTGCTAAAAGAAAACATGAAAGGGTGAAATTTCACTCTCGTTCCTATTTTACCCTATTTATAGAAAGGCTAAGATAAGAAACATTGAGAAGAAAGAAAGAAAGAAAGAAAGAAAGAAAGAAAGTAAGAAAGAAAGAAAGGTGAAATACAAAAGAAAAGGTGAATAAAAAAAGAAAGGGTGAAATAAGAAACATTGAGAAGAAAGTGAAAGAAAGAAAGAAAGAAAGAAAAGTGAAATACAAAAGAAAAGGTGAATAAAAAAAAAAAGAAAGGGTGATATAAGAAGCATTGAGAAGAAAGTGAAAGAAAGAAAGAAAGAAAGAAAGGTGAAATACAAAAGAAAAGGTGAATAAAAAAAAGTAAGGGTGAAATAAGAAACATTGAGAAGAAAGTGAAAGAAAGTGAAAGAAAGAAAGAAAGAAAGAAAGAAAGAAAGGTGAAATACAAAAGAAAAGGTGAATAAAAAAAAGAAAGGGTGAAATAAGAAACATTGAGAAGAAAGTGAAAGAAAGAAAGAAAGAAAGGAAGAAAGAAAGAAAGAAAGGTGAAATACAAAAGAAAAGGTGAATAAAAAAAGAAAGGGTGAAATAAGATAAATTATAAGATAATAGAAGGTAAATTAACTGATGAGATATTCCTGAGTATGGACAGTGAAATGAGAAAAATTTACCTATGGATTAAATAAAGGGTTCAGTTTAAAAATCTCTCCAGGTTACCAAATATGATAAAAGACATCTGAAAAACAAAACCAGAGAGCACAGAAGCCAGAATCTTACAAATACAAGTCTGAAATTTGTAAGTAATGTAGATAAACCAGTTTAAACATTAAAATATCCAAAAATAGCATGAGAGAACAACATTTTTACTTTTTCTTATTCTAGGGCAGAAAGTTTTATTTTGCAGTTGCTTATGTTTTAAGTAAATGGAAAAGACCTATTTTTCTTTTTAAACCTTGCTTTCACAACAAATTTTGAAGGAAATAATGGCCATTTTCTATACTTTTATGACAAACAATTCCTTAACACAAACTATTCAGGATCAATATTTGTGTTACATTGAATAATCAAATCTTATATTCTCACTGATCTGGCTTCAAGTTCTTCTTTTATTGTAATATATCTTCTTTTTTTTTTTTTCATTAGAGTTTTTTTATCCTAATATTCTTAATATATTTTATTGTTTATGTCTGTATTCTATAATTCCTGTATTCTTTCAATCCAATATTCCGGAATTCATGTGTTCTTCAATTCCTTCTTTATTAGATGAACATATTACCACATTTGGTTTTATAACTTTGCCATTCATCCATTATGTTCGTCCATTATATTATCCTGTTTTGCAAAACTAATTTATCTGCTTTAATATTTCACATCCTGTTACTTGACATTATCTTTGCATTTGTATGCAGTCTTCATATGTGCTGCTTTTTCTTCTTTTATTTGTTACCCTTGTCACTTGTATTCCATACATGAATGCATGCACCCAACAAATAAAAACAAAAGCGGTTTTAAAAGCATCAATAAAATATTATTATATCTGTGCCACTGAACAAACCAAACAATACAAAAAAGAAAAAAATGGATTTGCTTGTATTTTCTTTTTTTTTTCATTTGTTGTTGTTGTTGTTGTTAGTACAGTGGCCTAATGTTAACTACATTCTGCCTAACACAGACCAATTCTTTGTACACACAACCATCCTCCAGCCATCTTCCTTTTCTGACTTTTATAAATATCACTCTTCCCACCACCACCAACAACACTACCACCAAGCAATTTCAATCGATATCAATATGATTAGCCGCAAACAGATATGACCATCTATCAAACTTTGGTTTTCCATAAGAAATATCTCATTATACTCAAATAGATATAGCACACTGCTGACAGTGCCAATGCACAAGAAGCTTCAATTCTTATATTCAAGTCAGATCATTTGCTTTCTCTCTCTCTCTCTGGTATTTCTTTCCTCTTCCTTCTCTTCACATATGTAACAACAAAAATATGACTTTGTGTGTGTGTTTGTGTGGTTATTGTAAAGTCAACCTTTTATAGTCTATAAGTGAATCTTACTCTTCATCACTGGCCCTTCTTTCTAAAAATCACCAACTCTTTCCCAAACAACTCACTTCCTATCCCCATGATTATCTGGATAAAAGCCAACAAAGTTTCAGCCTCCTCAAGTACTGTCTCGTTTCACTTTTTCGGGAATTTTTACTCAAAGGATTTTCTCAACTAATATTAGGTATATTTAAAACTTTTCTTTAAATGGCTTACCATTCTAAAATAAAAGCACTTTCAGTGTTCTGAAAAATTCTTTATTTTATAAATTTAATTTGGGTATCATAGATTTTATCAGTTCAAACTAACTACTAAAAATATAAGGCATGAACTTTAACTCAGGTATCACAGAAATAACTGTAGTAGTTGGCGCCCGAAAGCGAGGACGACCTGAAGGCTCCCTTTTCAATAGCTACTACACCGAGGTGTAGGGGAGGGCGCTACTCCTTCCCCCAGATTGCTTCACTTTACCCTTGATACATACCTTATAATGCTGAGTGCTAAGCAAAGAGGTATCAAGTACCATTTTTTAAGTCTTTGGTATGACTCAACCTGGGACTGAACCCTGGTCTACCAGGCCATTGGCAAACACTCTACTCACTAGACCAATAAGCCGGTTCTGCAGGTGACTCTCCAATAAAGGAATTACAGATATTTCATGTAATTGGCCAGGGTGTCATTTAGAGAGAAAATGTATATAAAAAGATTGTTAGTCTATGTTGATTTCTACTTTGTTTTAGAACTCTCTTTGTCTTATATACTTTTTTTTATTCATAAGATTCAACCTGAGTTTAGTGGACTTTCTGCATGGCTTGCTAAAATCAAGATAGCTTTATTTTAATGTGGTAATCTGCCTACAACTCATAGGTCATCAAATTTGCTATGAAATCATGCTGCTTTGAAGAAAGATCTTTTTAAATACATTTCTGACTCTAGTCATCATCTGATGAGGCTTTGCTGATCATACAGCTGCTGTTTTGTTTGAAGCATCATATGTATATAGTATTATTTACTAAACATTTCCAGGAAAGTTTGAATGATACTAAAAATGACAAGAGACAGCTGGGAAAATTATGCAATTGCAACTATGTCACAAACAAATGGAATATTCATTTATGGTTTTGGTGTTGAAAAACATAATCACATCAGCAAACAATGCAGAGTCATCTCAATAAAATTGGTTTTCTGTGTCAATAATAGCATAAATTATAAGTTGATTGCAGGGATCTGGAGTAAGGAGTTCTTCACAATACTCAGAATTCCTTTGGTTATCAGTAAGGGTTAAAAGTTTGGTTGAATACAACAAAGGATCTTGATCTGATATTTCTGTGATGTGACAGATAGCCATCAAAGCCTGGTGGTATATCAAGATATAGCTGGTGGGCTCTGAGTTAGAGATAATAATGCATTGGAACTAAAAGTTCCTTCACACACTGGTGAGAAACTCTGGCTAAGAGTAGATAATTTGATATTTCTCCTGTAACACAGCCAATGAATACCAAATGAGAGAACCAAAGATTGTCTCAAAACATTTATACCGAAAAGAATCAGCTCCACTGAACATTCCTAAAAGAAGCATTCAAGAAAAAAGATTTGAATTACATGCGACACTTGAGATGATACAATTCAAAGAAAGGTTTACATATGAAAGCACCAAAATACTCTAAGAGGTTAAATAGCAAAAGAAAAAAAGAGAAAAAAAGAAATAATTGCTTGACACCAAAGTCCAAACATCCACCCATAATTTTCCAGTTCAGTAACATTTCCACCTTTTTCTTTATTAAAAACTATTGATTGTAATTAGTAATATGTTTTTCATGCTAGATATCGATTGTCACAAAGGAAAAGAAGAGGGTTTTTTTTTCAGCCATATTCATTTTTTACTTATATACAAATTCTTTACTCTCTATGATTCCTTTTCTCTTTACTTTTATTTATTTTTGTATTCTTTTTAACAGTTTCAATGTTCTTTCTGGTAAAATTTATTAATGAAGGTGTTTAATTTTCTTATCACTTTTTATTTCATTTTTTTGTTCATAATGCCTGAACTTGCTCTTTCTTAATTGGTCCTCTAATTTAGTATAAAAAGTAAAAAAAAAAAATACTTGCTGATAGAACTGCATTGATGTCTGGTAATCAAGCATGGTAGCCATTTTGAGGCACCTTTTTTATTCAATAAAAGATATATAGTTTGGAAAATAAAAGATGAGCTCTTCTAAAATGGGTTTATTGTACAAAACCAACTTTTAAAAAAATTCCTGCATTTCTTTTTTTTAGAATTTTCCAGTTCTTAAAAAGTCAACTACAATATATGATTTTTATTTATTTCTATTTTTAGATTAAAAATTATCAGTTGTTATTACTATTAACTTTTTAGCTGTATTTTTCATACCCAAGATAAGCAGCTGGTATGGAAAAGTAGACTTGCCTGAGGCAAAAAGGGTCACTCTGACAGCTTATCCTTTCTTATTGTCTCCAATAGACAAGATTGATTTGGTCTTAGTTTCTTTGTTTAATAGCATATCCATTATTTACAGTTGTACAATATATTTACAACTTTGTACATAGGTATTTACCTTTGTTAAGTACATTATATACTAAGCTTTCTCACAAGGCTATGACCATTGGATACCAAGGGAGGATCAAACTTACTTCACAGTTGTAATGATTTGAAAAACCATCTGGCTAAACATCATACTATGATAATGATCGACAATATTTTTATGATACAAACCTCAAATATTACTAAGAGACTTAGAACCCTTGAACTTGATAATAGAAAAAGAATATAAGATGTGTTTATGTATACATATATATATATATTTGTGGTGAATCTGATTGTATGATAGAAATACGTGAAAAGTTGGATAAATCAAACACTTAACTCAGATTTAGATGTGTGGTATTTTGTCAAGCTTTATTTGAAGAAGTTCATGAAGATAAAATAAAGCCCAAACAAAATATCACAAGTCTAAATCTGAGTTAATTGTTTGATTTATCCGACTTGCCACATATTTCTATCACACACACACACACACACACACACACACACTCACACACACATACACACACACATATATATAATGAATAAATATATAATAGATATATATATTTAATGCCATGGAATTTAGTCTGCGACCTCTGGGTTTGATAGAGTTTTAACAAGTCGCTGGCTAAATTCCATGGCATTAAATATATAAATCTATTATGAATTTATTTATTATTATTATATAATAGCTCTATCCTAGATATTGAGCACTCTCCATATTATATTGCTCTTGGCTTTGCTTCAGACGAACCATAATCATTGTAGACCTTAAGAATACCGTGAATAACACTTTTTGACTTGTTTATAAAATCTGCAATAGCCCCAATACTTAGATTACCCTTCTTTCGAAGCCTAATAATTTCTGTATTTTCTGTAATATTTGAGTATTTTGTTCATTTTTTCAATCGTTCTCATCATTTTGGCCTCACTGGGTTTTGCAGTAAATCACTAAATCATTCAATACCTTCTTTATTATCATCTCAAAGAACACCAAAATTTCATGGAATAACAATTATTATTGTATTTATTGTCTGTAAAAATTATAGAATCTAAAACAACTTAGATAAAAAGTTATACCTACTTTTCTGACGAAACTATGCCGTTCAGAACATTATGGGCCACTACTATATATATATATATGTATATATACTCCCACATCTTTGCATTTTTCCTGGATGAAAAATCTACATCATTTTATACAAAAATTCCTGATTAAAGTCGGATGCTTTATAATCTCATAAAGCATTTTATCAAATAACATAATTTACAATTGTTTTATAAATTTTCTAATTGTGTAAAAAACAAAAATGGTTTGACATTTTTTAGTAAAACATTTTTTGTTAAAACTGAAACGTTTTATGTAGTATTAATATATATTGCTAAAGTTTAACAATTTTGATCCAGCTTCTTTGGGGGTGTCCTCGTGGTGTAATGGTTAAAGCGATGGACTGCGGAATCGTAGTACGCGAGTTCGTACTCCAGTCATACTATTACGTTCACTTTCAAGCAAATACCCTTGGGAAAGGTATGAACCCCCTTATCCTCCGAGCTATGGGTTAAATAGTACCACTACTGTTCTTCTTGGAGAATAGCTTTGGCATTAAATAACCAATAAAGGTTGATATGCCATTAAACAAAGAAACCAAACCTCTCTCTCTCTCTCTCTCTCACTCTCGGGGGTGTCCTCGTGGTGTAATGGTTAAAGCGATGGACTACGGAATCGTAGTCAGCGAGTTCGTACTCCAGTCGCGCTATTACGTTCACTATCGGGCAAATACCCTTGGGAAAGGTATAAACCCCCTTATCCTCCGAGCTATGGGTTAAATAGTACCACTACTGTTCTTCTTGGAGAATAGCTTTGGCATTAAATAACCAATAAAGGTTGATATGCCATTAAACAAAGAAACCAAAACCAAACCAACCAGCTTCTTTGGAAAACTTTACTGATTAAGTTAATCAGAACTGAGAAAAAATGTTTGCAGACATTTTGGGATTTTACAAACGAGATTAGTAAATTGCATTACGATATGCTTTAGATTTTTATGCACATACGTAGCAGTATGACCATATGAATATATGCTTCACTTAATATACATATATTTATGCATGAAAACACTTATATGGAGATGTGTTCATGTGCACTTGTCTGTGAGTCTTGGTGTGTGTGTGTGTGTGTGTGTGTGTTGATAAAGTTTTCAAAGCTTTTCTTTTTGAATTTCTTCTTGGTTGAATTTTTTTCTAATTTGTTTGGTTACGATAGACAGCGAGCAAACTTGCTTATTGGTCATCTCCTTTTGCTAGGAAAGAAATAGTCATGCATTTTTTAAATGTCATCACTGATTTGAAAAGCCAAAAAAAAACAAAAAAACCCAAAAACAAATACAAACAAATAAATGAAACAAAGTTTATGATTTAGAAGTGATGTAAGTATTTGCCAAAATATAAATATTCAACCTTTACTTAATCTCTATCCGAACGAGACTTATTTACTTTAACTTCAATAGAAGAACAGTTAGTTGTTATTTGTGTGACCTATAGATATTTCATGGTGTATTTTTACCACTTTGGCAAAATTATAATATTTTTGTTTTAAAATGTTTGTATGTTATGGTAGATTTTACTTTTGAAATGCTTTAAGAGAATAAAGTAATTTTCAATACAATTTACATCTTTTCTCAAAACTTTTCAGTTACTCTGAGCAAAGCCTTTAATCACTTCTCAATAAAGGGTTAAGAAAAACAGAGGTCACGGATGCTACAAAATTAAGGAACATTTGACTTAAAAAGGTTAAAGATATATTCAATTTGAAAACAATGGAGAGAAAGTTTGTTCTACATTGAGGCTGTTCTTGTAAGTTCGGAAGCAATAACCATAAAATCATGTAAGTCAGTTTACTGAATAAAAGCAGCAACAAACCTATTAAATACTTAGATGAGTAACCACTTAGAAACAGCAGGTACCGTACGCAACCTTCATGCTAGAATTTTAAAAAAAGCTAAGTAAATAACAGCCACAATTAACAAAATTTTTCAACCACTTCTCAGCAAAGGGTTACAGAAAAGGAGTGATTGATGCCACAAAACTTTATACATAAATATAAACTTAAAATTTTCCAACAGAATTTCATAACAAAAGAATGTTTACATGATAAAAATTGATAAATGACAGATATAGTTAAAAATGATTTAATTCTATAATAACAAGAGATGTCAAATGACTTCAGAATTTAACATTGTAATCTATGTTGAAGCCTCATTTATCTTTAAAATTCTATCACTTGATATTCATAAATATTTCTGAATTTATCTTTCTCTTCTGATTTGATCAGACTTAACTCTGTTTTTATTTATTATAGATCTGTATATATATCGATATGTATATATGTTGTTCTGGGCTATTGACCAAATGATTAGAGTGTTCTCCAATGGTCCGGGAGAGCGGGGTTATATTGAAAATTCGGGAATTTCTTTATTCTTTAAGTTTGAGTATTTTAAGTGTATTGCTCTAATAAAATTTTTGCTTTAATATACTATTTTTGCTGGGTCTCAATTATATATATATATATATATATATATATATATATATATATATATATATATATATATATAAAGGTCAGGAATGGTTTCAGCTCCAGTTCATCATCATCACAAACCTTCAATACACCTAGCAGTATCTTACAATACCACCAAATTTGGCTGGTTTTCTGTCATATTTGTGGGTATGCCAGATCAAGATACAGTCTCTTTGTAAAATCCCTTACTGTATTTACAACTTTCCTGTAACAAACTATTAATTCAATGACGTAAAATTTGAATTAACTAACTAGATGACAGCATGTAAACAAAAAGAGAATTTTTAAGAAATTAATGTATAAAGTCAGTGTATAAGATCTCAATAATGCATCAATATTCAATGATCTTAGAGGGTGTCCTTATGGTATAATGGTTAAAGCGATGGACTGCGGAATCGTAGTAAGCAAGTTCATACTCCAGTCACGCTATTACGTTCACTTTTGGGCAAATACCATTGGGAAAGGTCTGAACCCCCTTATCCTCCAAGCTATGGGTTAAATAGTACCACTACTGTTCTTCTAGGAGAATGGCTTTGGCATTAAATAACCTACAAAGGTTGATATGCCATTAAACAAAGAAACCAAACCAAACTAATTCAATGATCTTAATTTGAATTTTATGATGATTTAATATCATTAGAAAGTCAAGATAACCAAAAGAATCCTGTATATTGTGGGAAACTTCGGACACTGGATTCCTTGGCGGGTGTCCTCATGGTGTAATGGTTAAAGTGATGGACTGCGGGATTGTAGAAAGCAAGTTCATACTCCAGTCGTGCTATCACGTTCACTTTCGGGCAAATACCCTTGGGAAAGGTCTGAACCCCCCTTATCCTCCGAGCTATGGGTTAAATAGTACCACTACTGTTCCTCAAGGAGAATAGCTTTGGCATTAGATAACCTACAAAGGTTGATATGCCATTAAACAAAGAAACCAAACCAAACTAAACTGGATTCCTTCACTCTGTGCCCAATACAAACTATATATATATATATATATATATATATATGAAGATTTTATTGTACATACAGAATCAAAATATTACTTTAAAAAGTGAATGTATGGTGTTAAGAATGTTTTAAAATCATAAAAAGAATTAAAATACGACATGGTCAATACTAAAGAGGGATTGGGAAAGACATATTTCGGACTAAACTGTGACGCCGAGCAGTTATAATTCAACTTCTTCCAGTGGCTGCCATCTATTGGTCAGTCAGACCTGTGCATGCATTATACAGTCCCACAATGTTTACCATCTCGGAGACATCAACAAATGAACAGCAGTTATCCATTCTGGAAGCATTATTTTAAAAGAAATACAAACTGGAATTGTGTATCCAACAGCAATTTTATACTCCGTTGCTTTTTAATAACCTTCTTGGACCATCAGAAAAAAGCACTGTTACCAGTACCAACTCTGCTGGCTTACCGTAATTTTTTCAATATGCTTTTCTTCACCCCCTTTTGGATTTTCCTTTGGTTACTATCCCATGCTTACTTCTTCTAGTATAAAATCAATTGTCGCTGACAATTCTCTGAAGAGAAGTGACTGAAAGAAAGGGTCTCCTTTTTAATAATTTTAATTCATTTTTATGATTTTAAAATCTTCTTAACACCATACACTCTCTATTAAAAGCAATATATATATATATATATATATATATATATATATATAATGTAGTATATCAAGCCATTATTTATCCAAAAGAGAACATAAATGATAGGAAATCTTATATTGGCGTTTCATCTACTAATTGGAAAATTAGGTATGGAAATCATAAATTTTCCTTCTCCCATGAGCATCAAAAAAATCAAACTGCTCTATCTAAACATTATTGGGGATTGAAAAATAAAGGGATAACCCCTGCCATTCAATGGTCCATATTAAAAAGATCAAATACTCCAAAGTCTTTCAACAGTAGATGCAATCTGTGTTTAGAAGAAAAAATTCACATTTTGCCTTTTCCAGAGCTAAAAAAATTATTAAATAAGAGAAGTGAATTAATAGCTAGGTGTAGACATAGGGCTAAATTTAAACTATTGATAATTAACAAAAATTTTTTTTTTAAAAAGCATAGAGTTAAACTAAGAATTAATGTAAATGAATAAATAAGATAAAATGTCAGATAGAAAATTGTGAAAAAGCATATAATACATACGTACTACTCATAAAAAGTGTAACTGATTAATGGTTTCTAAATAGTTTTGAAATTTTAAAGTATTTTAAATAAATGAAATATTTGTTTTAGTTTAATATATCTATTACTGTATCATTACGTAAAGTTATTAATTAAAGTTTAAATCTGATTCAATATAAAATTTGTAATTTAGGTCAAAATGTAATTAAAAAACAAAAAATTAAATTTTTTTTTAAAAATAAATTTACTACATTTCTAACTGAAATTAGAATTTAAAACCAAAGTGGGCTTAATGAGGAGATAACTCTTCACCGCTCTTCTATCCCCTCCCACTTTTCTGTGTCTATTCTAGTTTTTTTATCTAAAAGATCTGAAGAAGTCCTGTTAATTTTTTTTGTGTTTTTGGAAATTTCAAAAATGCGTAACATAATGGTTTAATCTGGAGGTCCCTGATTTCATATACATACCTACTGGACCCAGAGTTAGGTTTTAACATTAAAAAAGACACATTCTTTGTCCCTTATAGAAAGAAAGACTCAAATCAAACTATGGTGTCTTCCAATAAACAATAATCAGCAGAAAACCTTGTTGTTCATAATGTTTGTCTAAACTAAGCAATAATGTAATAGAAGTATTTAATAACTACCTTATAAACCTAAATAGTTATGTTTAATAAAATGCGAATAGTTATTTTATTAAGACAAATAATGTGTAAATTTTTCTTTTAGATTTTAGAAATTTAAATTCTGAATGATTAGTTGCATTTTACAGTAAAATAACTTCTCACTGATTATTATTTATGTGACTCTTCTCAATGGGAGGTTTTACTTATGATAAACAATCTTATGTTAAATCTTTCTTTTCAATCCAAACCATTTGTCTGACGACTTCTTTCTAATTATGTATATATAAATCTATACGCCTAGATATCAGTAAATGATTGGCTCAAATATAACTAGAGAATATTTAAAATGCAGTTATAGAATGAATTCTTTTTTTTTTTTAATCTTGAAATATGTAATCAAGCACAGATTACCATTGGATGACATTTTATTTGATCTCAGTTTGAACTCTTCAATATGAAAAAGAATTCAAAAAAATTTCCAAGAACATCATTGACAAAGAATTATTTTCATTTTTTTTGCTTCTTTTTTTTTTTTTTAGTCAAAACTCATCATAAATTGTCTTTAAAGTGAAATCACTGCCTTCAGTTTCACCATTCTTTAAAATTTCACTTTCTCTATCGATTGTTGTCTGCAATCAGAAAGACAACTGAATCTATTTTTTAAAGAAGGAAAAAGAAAAGAAGAAAGAAAGAAATAGTATTTCGTGGCTATTTTCAGAATCAACTGTAACCTAAATTTTACTGGAAAAATACAAATAATTTGCATACAATAGTTAAATCAAGATATTTCTTCTTCTGGTTCATTATGTCATAAAATCTGGAGATTCTCTGAATATAGTGCAGATTTCTTCTTATACTTTCTCATCTCTCTCTCTCTCTCTCTCTCTCTATATATATATATATATATATATATATCACCTATACATACACAGATAATGTGAGCACATATACATGCACCAGTATCAACATATTAGTTGATCCATCATATTTTTACAATTCTTATAAATATATATTCATGTATATGTGGGAATATATTTGGATATCCATGAATGTATAAGTATAGATATCATTTAAGATATATGGATATACATGCATATATTGTTCATGATCTACATAAGCCTCATTCATTCATATATCAGTATAATTCTAATGTGTTTATATTTTAATATCACTCAGACTTCATGTATGAATATGTGTCCTAAAGTTCATACATGTGTCTCTATCAATAATTGTATATATGATTTATTTATTCATTTGATGTCTTTAAAAAAATGTTAAATTGTTTTTTGCTCTATCTCTTAGATTGAACCACTATAAAGCCATATCCAGACCATGATAAAGATTATTTTTTGTTTGGTTACAATTTAGATTTTCAATACACACACACACGCGCACACACACACACACACACACACACACACACACAAAACAGTCATACAAAAAGGGGATTTTCTTTTTAAAAAACAAAAAAAAAAAAGATATTTTCAGAATATTTTTCCATAAATGTAAAGTCTGTAGTGTTTGAATTTAGTTTATAGTAAAAATTATTTTGATCTTGTAGAAATACATTTTTGAGGTGATTCAAAATAGCAGCAAATCAGAGTACTCTAGGATTGAATAGAGGTCTGTGATCAAATTTTGGTGGTCGAGAAGGGCAAACCATGTGAAATTTATTGACGAATGGGATATGTAAGGAGAAGCATATTCAAGTAAAAAATCTTTATAAATGGAATAAATTGGAGGTGCCCATGGTGTAATGGCTATCATCGTAGGAAATGGACACGGCGACACGAGTTCAAATCCTGGACGAGACTGATTGCATTTCACATAGCACTAATATCCTTGAGAAAGGTATGAATCCAATTATTCTCCCACCAGCTATGCGTAAATAGTAGGACAGACTAGTTTCTTCAGCCTTGGTGAGGCAACTAGTCTAGGAGAAGGAAAACTCTGAATTCAAACCTGTTAAACTCGGCTTAAAAACTTACCTTGTGTCATATCCTGCCCAAGTGGAGGGGTTGGTAAATATATATATAAATGGGATAAACTGTTTAAAGAAGGCTGAAATAGTATTCAAGATGAAGACATATCATACAGGCCCACAATGCTCAGTATACTTGAAATGGTGGATTCAGTGAATGCACTCATTTTGACACACAGAAAAGTTACAATAGATGACATTTCTGAATGACTGGGTATTTCTTTGGGTACAAGCACACAAAATTGTATTAGGTGTCCTTGATTTTCTAAGATCAATTGTTGTTGGATTTCACCAGGACAATACAAATCATCATACTGCAATAAGAACAGCGGAAAACATCAATCTGTTTGGTTGGGAAAAACTACCACGTCGTTCTTACAGTCCAAATCTGGTCCCCTCTGATTTCTTCTTATTTAGCCCTCCTCAAAGAATTTCTCCTTTGAACAAAATCTTCAAGCAATTATAAAGTGAAGAGAATGGTGAGCAAATAACTAAAACTAAGTCCAAAGATTTCTGTTCTGAAGGAATAAAAAAAAATTGTTTTTTTCGAGATTATATTGAAATGTATCTTGTTATATAAAATGATAACCCTGAGATCAGGCATAGATGATAACCATGGGATTCAGGACCAGATCATCATGACCACCCATGCAGAGCACCACGGCTGTATCTTATGACAGTACTAGATTTTATTGTCACAAATTTTTTTATTTCTAGGTTCAAAGAGAGGAAAAATATCTTAAAATGAATAGGTCCATGAAGAGATTTGTATCTTTTAAGAATTTTTTCTTACATACATGTATGTTTTGAGCTGGTTACTTTCGTCAGAGAACATATGTGGCTTAAGTCTATGTAAATGGGGCACTCAGTGAAACTCAAAATCACTCGTGTTTGTTAGAAGAATGTTTTTCTACACCAGGATACACTCCACAAGAGCAATATTAAAATACCAGAAAATAGAAAATTTAATGTATCTAAATGTAGTCAAAGTAAATTTCAAGTCATGCCCATATATCAAACTAACGATTACACATTACTTCAAATAAAAGAAAAAAACTTCCTAGATAAATTCAAGTCTATGCTGAATAAAACATGAATTATACAAAACACAAATCAAAACAAACATACACATATATGTATATACACCCCACACACACAAATTAATCGTAAAAAGTATTTGCCAGTAAATTTTAAACCACACTACCTAAAAAAAACCTCAAGACCAAAACCATATCCACACATGCACAGGAACAATCAAGCCCAAACTATACACACACACACACACACAGAGAAGAAAAAGTAATGGTTAGTGGAATTCAAAACCACTCGAAAACACACACACACACACATACACACAACTACGCAGAGTAAAACAACAAAAACTTTATCATATATAACACTGAGGGTAAAAACAGACAAAATAGACACACCCTGAGAAAGGAAAGGGTAGAGTGACCACTATATAAATCCATATAAAACCTAAAAAGCATTCTATTAATGAACATGAGTGAGTTCCAATCTCATTGAGTGTCCTATTTACATAACCTTGTGCCACATATATTCTCTGATGAAAGCAACCTGCTGGAAATGTACACATATGTAAGAACAAAATAAATCATCATCATCATCATCTTGTCATGCCATCAGCACAGATATCCCTGACCCTCTCTCGCCACCTCTCCCTATCCTTCATTGCATCCGGCAAGTCCTCAGGGCTACACCCCGTATCCTCACAGCGCTGCTGTATGTAGGTTCGAGCTTGTTGCCCTGCTTTTGCTCGGCCATATGAAGGGGTCCATAGGAGTACAAATTTAAAAAAATACAAATCTCTTCATGGACCTATTCATTTTAAGATATATATATATATTTGTATAAATGTTTAATTAGAATATAGTATGTGCTTTAAATTGTGCAGGGACACAGAGACATGTACATTAAATGCATTCCTCCTCTTTATGCCTCAACAGAAATAAGTATAATATATTTAATTTCACTTATGCATACAAATGCCAGATTCTTTATGAAACAGTAAATAATGATGTCTTTGTGTGGTTAGATTTCAATTAAAATACAGCTGCTATTTTATAAAATATCTTCACTCTCTCTTGATTAAAGACAAGGACTGCATTCAATGTGTAAATAAGATTTTTTTTCAATATATATATATATATATATATATATATATATATGGAGGTACCTTTTTCAATGCTTGCTAATTAGCTGTGAGTAATAAATGAGGTCTATAGAAACTGATTACTCAATGATTTTCTTCCTGTTTGTTGATCAAGTGCTCCGCCATTTGTTCCAGAAATTTTTGCTTATACTATTCTTTTCATTTTTGGTTTCCTTTGAAGATGAAATTCATTCAACCACTTCATTCTTCCTCCATATCCTAAGCCACATTTCTTCCAATCATAATGAGAAACAATTACTTGGGCTTTGGATAACAACTTCTGTGATAGACTGATTAATTGCTAAAAAATGATTAACTGTAAAGAGAAAAAGAAAAAGAATATTCCAGGCTTTCTTTTTTTTTTCTTTTTTTCATTAAATTTTTTTAAAATTAATAATTCTTAAAACATGGGTTTTTTTTACAATTTTGTTTCAAAATTCTTATCTATAAATTACTACTTCTCAATATTAAAAAATTTTTTAATGTTTTATTTCAAATACTTTGTGGTTTTGTGGCATTGAATATCACATGTACAAATAATTTTCCTTTATGTTCTAGTTCTTTACTAATCTTTTAATTAGTTGCCTGTTACTAAGTGGTTACCCATCTAAGAACTGATTCAGCTCATAACTACTAAACTTCAGTGATCTAGCAGAAGGAGGTACTTTTAGCATGACTTGACCATAACTTTGTCGAAATTGTTCTATACATTTCAGCCTTTGTAACATCAGGAAATTCAAAAAATGCTGTGGCTTGATTCCAATGCTGGTCTTCTTATGACTGGTCTCAAAAAAGAAAACATAGAGTGGCCTTTATCATTGAATAGAGGAAAATGAAATAACCTTTTATTCATAAGACATTGTCCCTACCACCATGACTACGACCACCAATTGAGGGTAATTTCATTAAAGCTCCAAGTGATACAACTACTTCGTTTTCCTAGAATCTTGCTACAAACTGACTTTTCAAATTTTACTAAATCTCATAAATTTCATTTTCCTAGGTTTGCTTCTGTAGTGATGAACTTTGACGTCACTTCTCAATGAAAGCACTACAAATGTCTGACACATCTACCATTCAGAGTGCAAGGAGTGATGGCATTCATTATGTCATACTTTCTTTTTGTGTATTTAAAGAAGAATTATCAATGTCAATAAATATACAAGAAGGCAAAAATGTTGTGAAGAAAGAAGAGTAGAGATGAACAAAATTGCCCATCTAATGAATTATAGTAAACTCCATCCAACAAAATGCACCCAAAAAGGGTTGTTGGGGTATCACACTAAACTGTATCCTGTGGTAAGGTTCCAGTTCTGGAGCTCTATAGAATGTGGAGTAACCCTTCATTACCAATACTCCAAAATCGATATTGACCTGGTGTAGTTATAAATGATAGGTTCCAATCAATGAGTCAAATAGATCTGTTTTAAAATTATTCATATTAAAGAGGAATATTTTATTCCATCCTACTGTATGCAAATTACATGAAACTATAATTGTTTACAAATGATTATTATTACTAGGAGGCTGTGATAGCACAGAAATATTCTTTTTGGTCAAAAACTCATTCACAGAGGTCCCCGCGGACTTTCTCGAAACCTATGTATGGCACTAGACCTTGGTGTCTAGTTCAAGCCATAACCCGGCATATGTGCCAAGACCCAGATTTGGGTTCATGAAACTGCTTGCCTCATCAGGCTCACATTGCACCAAGTGAGCCGATGAGCAGCATAGACCAGCAGGGTTCGAGTCTCGACTCGTTCCCAACCTTCCCCTCCCCTTTATCCCCACTTTAATCGGCCTTTGGGCTTTTGACCATGTGTCAAGTCATGTCTGGTGGGAGGCAGCGACAAATAAACAGAGGTCCTCCCGGACTTTCTCGAAATCTATGTATGACACTAGACCTTGGTGTCTAGTTCAAGCCATAACCCAGCATAACATGCCCGGACCCAGATTTGGGTTCGTGAAACTGCTTGCCTCATCAGGCTCACATTGCACCAAGTGAGCCGATGAGCAGCATAGACCAGCAGGGTTTGAGTCTCGGCTCGTTCCCAACCTTCCCCTCCCCTTTATCCCCACTTTAATCGGCCTTCAGGCTTTTGACCATGTGTCAAGTTGTGTCTGGTAGGAGGCAGCGACAAATAAACAAAAACTCATTCACAGAGCATATGTCTAAAAAGTAATGAGGCTGATTTTTAGATTTCAGGTTGGCAGCCTTGATTGAAAATTAGTTGTTTATTTATTCATCAACAATCATTTTCACCATCAAACATCTATCAGATTCAATTAGCCTTTACTTTTGTTGCATTTTCTTCCGTTTGTTCAAAGACCAGAAGGCTGGATCAGGGTTTGTCTTCCACAGTTTCTCAAATATCCCAAAAGCTCCTTGTGCCACTTAAAAACTTGTCAAAGAACTTGGAATGTATATAACCTGTGTTCATTTGCAAAATGTTTGTATTGCATCATCCATAGTTTGACAGAGAATTTAATCTCGTGCTTCACATTCACAACACTTATCTATACACACTTGTAATAATTCAAGAACTGTATGTTTTCATGCATACTTAAGGTCAACATTGATTAGCTGTCTTTAATCAAAGTTGCCAGCCTGAAAAATTTAAAAAAAAAACAGTTTCATTACTTTCGAGACTGACCTTATAATTGTTATTGTCACTTATGATAGATGGAATTCATTAAATATTTATTAATATATAAATCTATTTTTAGCAAATCATTCAATTTGTTGCAAGTGAAAGCATTTGTGGAACATGAAAAGCAGATTCTAACAGAATCTGCTTTTTATTTTCCTGTTTTAAGCAAGCATACAAAAGAGAATATTAACCCAAAATATATAAATGGAAAAAGGAAAGAGAAAAAATATTGCTTTGTATTGTCAATGACAGTTTTTTTAAAAAATGGGACATTGGAATTTATAAAATTGTGTTAGATCAAAGAAAAGCCTCAGACATTATATGTGTGTGTGATGATTAATCTAAGTTTATGTTTATCTTTCTATCTCTATTGATTAAGTGATTGTTCAATCTGTCTGTCTGTATACAGAGATGTAATTGTTTTTATAAATTTGTTCAATACAGACTGATTTATTCTATGTAAAAGTGTAGAACAAATAAACAAGTTTTCACACACACACACACACACACACACATACATGATGTGGCAAAAAGAAATTAGATTTTATCAATAAAACTTTTATTTATTAAAATAACAAAATACTTCTTATTCTCTTCTTCAAAATAATATCTCCCCTACCCTTGTAATCAATGTACTTCTAGCATCTTCTTTTTCCTGCCTTAAAACACCCGTCCACATCCTCCTTCTTGTTGACCTTCAGGAAGTCTGTTATATGCATCTAGAAGTTTACCTTATGCTTGAAATGAGTTCCTTTGAGGATACATTTCAGGGTGGGGAAAAACCAGAAGTTAAGTGGTGTTAGATTTGGTAAGTACAAAGTATATTCCAGGGTTGTGACCTGTTAGACAGGCAGCAATGTTGATGCTGGTACTTTGTTTCAAAGTCAAAGTACATGTCTCAAAAGATAGAAACCCACCTTAGGGTAAAAGAGAAATAATAGGTTTATAGAGCCAGAACGAGACGTATGCAGCATTCACATGTGGTACAGTACTGTATTCCTTTAATATAAGATGATTTTTTCTACTACTATGACGAATAATAATAATAATAATAATAATAATAATAATAATAATAAGAAGAAGAAGAAGAAGAAGAAGAAGAAGAAGAAGTTGACATTTTTCCCATAGGTATTAATCCAAAACTGAAGGAAATGGTATAACTGGAGTTCAAACTCATTTACTTCAAGACCATTATACAACAGGGATTCCACCACCTAGCAGGGTATATATATATATATATATATATATATATATATAAAAGATGAGAAGATACCATGTGATGTGTACATACTTTTCAATGGAAGGGTAACTGAATTAATAGGCACGAATATAAATTTTGAATTTAAGATTTTAATTTTAAATTTTGAATTTAATATAAGATAAGTATTACTGTATCCTTACGTAAGGTTATTAAGGAATGTTGTACTTCCCTAGATTATTATTAAATCTGGAGTTTTAAGTTGAAATGTATTAAGAATTCAAAAATTAAAAACATTTAATTTACTGTGATTCCAACCGGTGATAAAAAAATAAAAAATAAAAACCAGAATTAGGCGAAATGGGGAGGAAACTCTTCAACCTTTTTCTACCCACTTCCACCCTTCCTTCCTGTGTCTATTCTGAAATTAATTATTTTATCCCTTAGATCTGAAGAAGTCCTGTTATTTTTGGTGTTATTGATTCATATCAATACCCATAACAGGATAGAAATAAATGTATAATCCTAATGTGACCAGTTTTTGTTTTTCTTAAAGAAATATATATATACATATACACACACACACACACACACACACACACACACACACACACACACACATATATATAAAGATTCTCGTCAAGTATATATAATGCCATTGTTGTATAAAATCTGTCATGATACAGAATTACTCTGATGAACAGAAAAAGGAGTTTAAGACCGATCGTTAATATTGCTTGGTCAGCATAGGATAATTTTCAATATATGCTAATCCAAGGGGTCAGAGCATAAGTAATTGCCAAAAATCGGATGTAAATTTGAATTTTACTTGATTTTTCAACCTCATTCCAAATTACTAAGTCTTTTCATCAACACCCTTATGCACCCTTCGCTATTCAAACATTATGTTTTAAATGATTCCACTTGAGTATAGTACCTTCAGAGATTGAACAAAAAATTAGCTGATATATGATAATTAATGATGAAAAACAAATTGTATAAAGTAGGAGAAGAAAAAGTACTCTGCTGTTGTCACAGGGTTTGTTTAAAATTTAGTATATAAGTTTATATTTCTGAATAAATATATGTGTGTGGCGGCAGGTAAATTGTTTAATCAGATGTTTCTTGAGACAATCATCATTTCAATTAATTTCCTGTCTACTCGATTCATTCAATACATTTAAGCAAACAAACTGGAATTTACCATTTTACTTCCAGGAAGAGTAACACATGCCATGTAAGTCAAATGGAGTCATGGTTTCAAGCCTAGTCAACAACTATCTTGCCCACTCAACTGGGGCTGTAGAATACACTGACTGCACCTCTGCAGATATGACACTAAACAATCTGATGGTGAGGTTCCAGCAGTACTGGAGCTTTGGGGAATGCGGAGTACCCCTTTGTTGCCATTGCTCCCAGGTCCGGAGTGGTAGCACCAGATAGGGTCCTATCTATGGGTTGAATAGAACTAACAGCATACTAATGCTAAACTGAATTTTTTGAATAAACTGAATAGCTTGAAAGAGAAATATTTTTGATAATTAAACTGTACTTACATTTAAACTGCGTTCTTATGCTTAACTGAATTATTTGAAATAGAACTGTTTTTCGACATTAAAACTGAATTTACACTTAACTGAATTGTTACATATAACAGCTTGAATAGTCTGAAATATAAATGTTTTTGACCTTTAAACTGTGTACTTATGCTAAACTGAATTGTTTTAAAAAGAACAGATTATTTACATAAAAATGGATTTGGCGTTAAATAACCTACAAAGGTTGATATGCCATAAAACCCAATAAACCAACCAACCATAACATACAGAAATGTTTATCATATAGACTCTACATAGATAGGTTTCCAAGTTGTTAATCATTAGCAATCGATAGTCCAAAATTCATTGCCATAGACAATTAATCTCTATCATTCAAATTCAACACATTATTCCCAGTCTTGCTTCACAATATTTTTATCATATTTGAATTAATCATAAAAAAAGCACTGAGACAGTCATAAAATTCCTACATTGTAATCATTGTCAACTGATGAAGGATTGGCAGTGTAATATGGTGGAATGACTCAATTTGTAAGAAGCAATTCATATAAAGAATAAAGGAAGGTAAAAGATTTCAATGTAATATTTTTATGACTGGGGTTACATTAAAAGTTTAACATTTTTTTATATACACTATTTCCATAGTTATCCAGAAAATGCTTCTATCCTGCAAAAGAAATGATATTACTAATATAGAAAAAAAATATACAGAAATATAATAATTACATTCACTTTTCAGATAAGAGTATCTTTTAGTCATTTCCTTCATTTTTTACTATTTTTCTACGTTTTTTTTACAATTTTTATCATCATCATCATCATCATATCATGCCACTAGCATGGATACCCTTGACCCTCTCTCGCCACTTTTCCCTATCGTTCATTGCCTCTGGCAGGTCTTCAGGGCTACATCCCGTATCCTCACATAGCTGCTGAATGTATGTTCGTGCTGGTCATCCTGCTTTTGCCCGGCCATATGTGGGGTTCCATAGGAGTACATCGCTTATGAGCTCGTCCCTGCTTCTCCAGCAGTGTCCTGCATGTCTGGTTCGTCTAACTTGGATAGTTTTCATGATGGGAGGCAGGTGGCCGTATAGTTGGTGCCTTGTGGGGTGTTGCCACAAGGACTTGTTCAATATTGCTCGCAGCATTCTTGTGTAATTGCCGTCTAGCTTCTTCTCCAGCCGTTTTGTTAGCATCCATGCAGTGCATCCATACAGCAGTATTGATACGACAGCTGCCTGGAAGAAACTGCGTTTCATTTTATCAGTTCCCCCAATTTATATAAAAACAATTTCCCATATGTTGCCATCTTCTGAGTGTTTGAGTGAAGGAAAATCTCAAGAAATATTATATTCCTTCTATTCAAAACAATTCTTCCACCGCTATATTTCAGATATTAAGAGCGGATGAAATGTGAGTTGAAAACAAGATTTTAAAAAAATGAATGTTCAGTAAAAAAAGTGAAGGAAATAACTGAAATTTACTTTTATTTGGATGGTGAATATGATTTTTTTGCACATTATCACAGATGTTTCCTAAATAAAATATTCTGGATAAGTACCAATATTTCTTTATAAAAATTGAATAGCTTGGGTCAAACTGAATAACTGTTTATATTTTGCCTCAATCTTTATCTCATTACTTCCATGTTTGTTTAACTCCACCTGCCACCCCTTCACCAGACAACAGAAATTGCAAACATTTCCATGGAAATAAGTGTAGTGAAATTTAGTCTATTCTAATGTCGAGACTTTGTGATAATCTTGATACATTTTTATGATTAATTTGAAATCAGTATTAATATTAATAAACAAGGTTGGAGACAAATGGTTGGGAATGAACTGTTGGAGATAAGTTTTCTCCAGTTGTGTATTATTAGTAGTGAATTTTATTCAAATAAACTGAAGCAGACTGGGAGTAATTGACTTAGGGATAGATTGATAGGAATTGATACATATATGAATAGATATAAACAGATAGATATAAAAAGGTTAGTTTGGTTTGGTTTCTTTGTTTAATAGCATATCAACCTTTGTGAGTTATTCAGTGCCTTATATACTTATAGAAGAACAGAGTTGGTACTATTTAACCTGCAGCTGGGAGGATGAGGAAGTTTTATATCTTTCACAAGAGTATTACTCCAAAATGGAACGTAATAACACAATCGAAGTTCAAACTCACATACTACGATATTGCTGTCCAGCATGTTAACCATTTTACCATGGGGATTCCCTCTATAAAGAGATTGAGATGATCCATTAAAATGTGAGTAGATAATGATATTTAAAATCCTCATCTTTCACTTTCACTGCTGGCTTCTGTTTCCATTGTTAGTCATGACTTATGAAGGTTTATACATACCTTGCTCTGTTGGTAGCGCTTAGAATATGCTGACTCTATTACTTGTGCCAGGTAAGACCCACCCAAAAATGAGTGTCCTGGGTAGGACACTAAACTGCATTTGATTGGGAAGATCCATTTCTGGATTTCCAAGGAGTATGAAATCCTGCTTTATAGCCATTACTCCCTATTACACTCTGACTTGAAGTTCCTATGGATCAAATGATCCATAGGAACTTCAAGTCAGATTGTATTAGGGAGTAATCTGTTAAAAAAGTGTAATAGGGAGTAATCTGTTAAAAAAATTTGATAGGGCTGTGTGCAAAAAAATTATATCTAAAGAAACAGCAACACAAAAAATGTTAATAATAATTCTCAAGGCATAAAATAACCCAAAATGGGTTGGCAAGCTGTTAAAATCAATCAATCAATTGATCAATCAATCTATACATCATCAGCATCAGCATCATGTCGTGCCACTAGCACGGATATCCCTGACCCTCTTTTGCTACTTCTCCCTATCATTCATCGCTTCTGACAGGTCTTCAGGGCTACATCCTGTATCCTTACATAGCTGCTGTATGTATGTTCAAGCTGGTCATCCTGCTTTTGCTTGGCCATATACGGGGGTCCATAGGAGTACATCACTTATGAGCTCGTCCTTGCTTCTCCAGCAGTGTCCTGCATGTCTGGTTCATCTAACTTGTATAGTTTTTGTGATGGGAGGCAGGTGGCCGTATAGTTGGTGCCTTGTGGGGTGTTGCCGCCAGGACTTGTTCAATTTTGCTCGCAACATTCTTGTGTAATTGCTGTCTAGCTTCTTCTCCAGTTAGCGTCCAAGTAGTGCATCCATATAGCAATATCGATATGACCGCTGCCTGGAAGAAACTGTGATGTGTCATTTAGGTTTCTCAATGCAATCGTCTTGATATATTTCGGCTTCTGTCTGTATATGAATGCATAAAGTGATTTGATAGTATTTTGGAATATGCCACCGAATCAGGAGACACTGTTCATTTAAAATATGATCTTAATTTTTGCTATTAAGTCAATCACAGATTTATAATTACTTTTTGGAAAGAATCTAATTTAAAACATCTTTTTTTCTTTAAGTGTTAATAAGCAATTTACATTGAGAATTGAAAAAAAAGTGTTTGAAGAACAGATCAAATGATTTATTCTAAAAATAATGGAACAAATACCTTTTGAAATGAAGACACATTTGTGTGTGTGTGTGTGTGTGTGTGTGTGTGTGTGTGTGTGTGTGTGTGTGTGTGTGTGTGTGTGTGTTGCTAATATATTCATTATGCTAACATATACATTCAGATCAATAAAAAAAAAAAGCTAAAAACTTTCATCCAAGACACACTATGCAATAATTAATACCAAAAATCTACAGATTCACTTTAGCTAAAATTTGAAGAGAGAATTAGAAAAATATATATTATATAAAGATAACAATATTTTACACAAGACCAAATTTATATATAACAAATTTGATTATGATTTGATTTTGAAATCTAGATCTGACAATAAACATATATGATTAGACGAAAAAAGATTAACTTTTTTTTATGTGAGTGTTATATCTATCACAAAAGTTTTAGAAAATGTATAAATATCTATCATCTATAGGGGCTAGCTGAGCCCGTGGTGTAATGGTTATCATCGTAGGAAGTGGACACAGCGACACGAGTTCAAATCCTGGACGAGACTGATTGCATTTCACATATCACTAATACCCCTGGGAAAGGTATGAATCCAATTATTCTCCCTCCAGCTATGGGTAAATAGTAGGACAGACTAGGTTCTTCAGCCTTGATGAGGCAACTAGTCTAGGAGAAGGAAAACTCTGAATTTGAACTTGTTAAACTCCGCTTAAAAATTTAGCTTGTGTCATATCGTGCTCGAGCGGAGGGGTTGGTAAATATATATATGGGCTAGCTGAGTGATCTGGACTCTGAGGAAAAAAAAAACAGTAAATCATATATTCCATCCAATGATATACAACCCTAATTAGATATTTGTTTCTAAATTTTCAGAGAGTGTTTATTTCCTTTGCAACAGAGTTCCATTATGAATATATTCAACTAGTTATATTAAAAAATGTATGAACTTGATGTGTTAAAACTGGCTCATTGTCTGCTGGGTAGAGTGTTCGCCAACTTGACACCGAACGAGAAGGTTGACTTTCGCTTGCTTGCCGAAGCCAGGCCAGTGGCCTCGCGGTGGGTGCCACACATGTTGGGGGATGCAGATGGAAAAGCCAGAATAGAAAGAATGTGTATCTCTCTTCCTTATGTCGAAACCTTTAACTCAAAGGTAATAAAAGGTTTCGTACCTGAACTAAGAAGTCGTTACATGTTTTTCGTGTTTCGGGATTCCCATGTTCTATGTATATAGCTTATGAACATTCAATGTACATTTCAATATTCATGTATGGCTATGTTGCATAATTAGTCTTGTTTTTCACTTTATCCAGAAAGCTTACAAAATATAAAGCCTTGCCAATTTGCCATTCCACTCAAATGGGTCACTTGAAATAAAATAAAAAGAAGTTGCAAATTTGGCCTCTTCTAATCTGAGTTTGCTTCTCAGATGGCATTTTAGTTCAGATAATGACAAAGTTATGGCATATATCATTTAGGTTTTATTGCCATTAAAAACAATGATAACCTCAATTTGACCTTGTGAAGGTCATTGTGATATTATATCTTTTTCTTTGGTAAGAAACATATGTTGGAATTTGTATTAGAAAGCTGAAATTGAAAGGTCATTATAGGCCTGTGGGTGTTACTTAGAAACCTGGCATGTAGCAGACAAATGTTCTATCTACTGTTTATGTATTACAGTAGTTTCTCTACAGCTTTTGTGCCGAATGTGCAAATATATATATATATATATATATATATATATATATATATATATATACGAGGATCATTCAAAAGATTTTAAGCCTCATCCAGAAGTAAGAGTTAAAGCTGAACATTTTTGTTGTGGCAACACACTACCACTTCTTATAAAACTAGAAAAACCTGAATTATAATTATAAGAAGGCAAGATGAGAAAAAAAAATCTGAATATGAGTACAGGTAAAAAATCATACATAATAGTAGTAATTCTAGTCAAGTAAGAAGATTAAGTTTATGAGTCCCAAAAATTCACTCTGAATTGTCTAGCAGGACACATGGCATAACGGTTATAGGCAATGGTTCCCTAAGCTTCTAAGGAGACAATCAACTGGAGGTTAAATCCTCACTACAGGTGAGTAACAATACAGGAATACTTAACACTTGTACCTGGTTATGACTAACGGAATCAGAACAGGCGACCCCCGTGAATTCAATAAAGGATGTAATTCGAAGTTCCGTGAAGGTTCCCGAGTTCGACAAACATCTGAAGAAGGCTGGAGGACATATCGGCCGAAATGTTGTGGAAATAACAATAACAATAACGATGAAGACAATAGTCTGAAAACCCTTAATGTTAAAATTCAACAAGCTTCATCTCAGAAATTTAGAATTAGTTTTATAAGAAATGCTAACAAAAATGTTTAGCTATGGCTCTTCTTTCTGGGTGAAGCTTAGAACTTTTTGAACAACCCTTATATATATATATATATATATATATATATATATATATATACCAGCAAAAATTTAGAAAGATCTTGGTACAGATCCCACATTAAAATGGGAGATAGTAAAAGAAGCCCGTAAGTATGAAGCAGGAGATAAATATTGCAATTTATATAGAGAGGAAAAACTTACCATAGCTTCTTACAATAAACCCAATGAATTACTTAATCAAAGGTCAGAAATACTTAATGCTTGTATGCACAAGAAAAGTTGGTTTCTTAGTTGATAAGTCACAATTCGATTTCATCTTATTTATTGCTTTTTTGTTTATTTATTTGTTCATTAATTCATCTTTCTATTTTTTGTGCTAATCTTATTTATCCAAGAGGTTTTTTTTAATCAATAAAATGTAGTTTGATCTAACCCTTCTTTATGTCCTGATGATCCATTTAGGTGAAATCAAGGTAGATTTTTTTCTGACTCTGCAGGTATTCATATTTCTCTCTACTTAGTGTATCAAGCACTTTTACGTTTTAGCTTAAGGAATTTTGTTGGTGTTTTTTCTTTTGGCTAGGCATACATTATTGGTTGATTATTTTCAAGTAGTACATATGCTTTTAGTCTTTTCTTTTTTTACAGGATTTTTTTCCTGGATACCAGTTTGTGTAATATTTTTTATTTGCAAATTGTATTATTTGGGTTTTTCACACCAGCAGAACTATAGAATAGTTTATAAAAATTATTTACCTAATCACTTACATATATATATATATATATATATACACACCATATTTACTGAACCCTCCGCTGGAGAATGGCTTTGGCATTAAATAACCTACAAAGGTTGATATGCCATTAAACAAAGAAACCAAACCAAACCAAACCGGACATTGGCATGATGGTTAGAGTGTTCACTAATGGCCTGAGAGACCTGGGTTCAATCCCAGGTTGAGTCATACCAAAGACTCAAAAAATGGTACTTGATGCCGCCTTGCTTAACTCTCAGCATTAGGAAGTACGGATAAAGGGTAAAGTGGAGCAATCCAGGGAAAGGAGTAGCGCCTAACCCAACACCTTGTTGTAGTAGCTATCAAAAAGGGAACCTTCAGGTCACCCTTGACTAAAGGTCACCAACTTTACTCAATATATTCTTAAATATGCTTTTTCCAGTTCTTGTAATTACGTTATACTCTCTGAGGGTATTACCCAATCCCAAGTTAAATTTTCTTGGTATTTTCTTGTAGCCCTGGGTTTTGTGATACTAAAAGTAGAATTTTACCAGCAGTAAACTCATTCCCACTATAAAAGACATCCCACCACCTGAAAAAGAAAAAGAAAGGAAATCTTAATTTGATGGAGAGGGGAAACCTTAAAGCCAATAACTTTTCTTTGGAGTGTCTGATTTTGCAAATTTGGTATCGTTTTGTTGGTATATGACCATTCTTTCAGAAAATTTACTAATGATTTTAAAACATATGCAAATAATAATTTCCCTATCGATAAAATATCAAATCAATGTGAAAATGTCTTTATGTCAAGTGCAGCAATCACATAGAAAGTTATTTATACCCCCAAACAAAACTTGATTAATATTTTCTTGTATTCTTGGGTCCTTTTAAACAATAAAATCATATTACAGGCCAATATTTTTACTTGTACTTCACCAAATGCAACAGTTTCTAACATATCCTTGGAATGGTGCAAAAAAGAAATTTTTATTTGGAGATAGGAAAGAATCCCAAACAAATAACTTCTCTTTGGATGGACCAATATCAATAAATTTGGTATCATTTTGTTGGATCATGATAGTTGCATTACTCATGGGTAATAAATCTGAGAATAGATGATGGCATCAGATATGTAAATATAAAATGATTGTGATTAATATAAAAAAAATTGCAATTACTAAATAAAGAATTAAATCAAAATTTTATTAGGATAAATTAAGGTAAAGAAGGATGATATAATCAGAGGAGACACATCTATTATTTTATTGTAAATCAGACCTGACTGATAAAATGAAACGCAGTTTCTTCCAGGCAGCGGTTGTATTGCTACAACTATATGGATGCACTAATTGGACGCTAACTAAACGGCTAAAGAAGAAACTAGACGGCAATTATACAAGAATGTTGAGAGCAATATTGAACAAGTCCTGGCGTCAACACCCACAAGGCACCAACTATACGGCCACTTGCCTCCCATCACGAAAACTATACAAGTTAGAAGAACCAGACACGCAGGACACTGCTGGAGAAGCAAGGACAAACTCATCAGTGATGTACTCTTATGGACCCCCATTTATGGCCAAGCAAAAGCAGGACGACCAGCTTGAACATACATACTAATAATAATAATTTCCCTCTGTGAGGATACGGGATGTAACCCTGAAGACCTACCAAAAGCAATGAATGATAGGGAGAAGTGGCGAGAGAGGGTCAGGGATATCTATGCTGGCGGCACGACATGATGATGATGATGATGATATGTAATGTCATATTAAATAAAACTGTCAATTATGAAAATATACAGTTCAAATTTTGAGCCTTACATTCTTCACAGCTTATGAATACATTTAATGTTGAGTTCATAATTTTGATCTTTATTGAAATATATATTGATATTTACTCAGTGATAGGATCTAGTTGTCAAATACTTAGAAATTTTCATCAGAATCCGCATCTCAACATTCATTCATTTATTTAAATCTCCATGGTCATCATCATTTCCACTGTCATATTCAGACTCAAAGTTTTCAAGAACATTCATAAGTTAAACTGACATATTGTTTCCACTACTCTAATGTATTATTTCATTATTTTTACTGAGTCAATCCATGGCTACCGTCTGATTGAGACACATCAGATTTAGCAATATTTACCCATTTTCAAATAACAACATGGGGGTTGACATGATTTGAATGTTCCCGCAGTGTATCAGTGTAATGTACCCAAGTCAGAATTTCCTGTTATGTTAAGAGTCCCAGGAAATTATCAGTCAAGTTTACTTTGGAGGTAAATAATTTTCTATAAAGATATTTTCACATTAATTTGATTTTTCTATCTTCAGGGAAATTATTATTTACATCAATTTTAAAATCATAATGAAATTTTGGGATAGAATGATCATATACCAATAAAACAATACCAAATTTACTGGAATTGGAAAAACCAAAGAAAAGTTACAGGCTCTAAGGTTTCCTCTCTTACAAAATCAAGATTTCCTTTCTTTTTCTTTTTTGTTTACAGTGGGCTTATCTAGGATTGTGGGAACAAGTTCACTGCAGGTAAAATTCTATTTTTGGTACCACAGTACCCAGGGCCACATAAAAATACCTCGGAAGTTTAACTTGGGGGAAGATGCAATTCGCTCTCAACCCATAGCCTAAATCTAATAAAAGGATAGGCACTTATAGAAATACATTTTATGATAAATATATGCACGTGTACATGTATGTGTGTGTACGTGTGTGTGTGAATATATTAATTCAATGGGAATTAATTTGTTTGGAATAAGGTGGCTTATTCATCAAACCAGCTCATTGGCTAGTGGGTAGAGTGTTTGTCAATGATCCGGGAGACCTGGGACTCAATCCTAGGTCAAGTCATACCAAAGACTTTAAAAATGGTACTTGATACCTCCTTGCTTTACACTCAGCAATATAAGGTACGTATCAAGGGTAAAGTGGAGCAATCCTGGGAAAGGAGTTGAGCCCTCCCCTACACCTTAGTGTAGTAGCTATTGAAAAGGGAGCCTTCTGGATACCCTCGACTATGGTCACCAATTTTACTTTTTACTTATTTATCAAAGAAATGTTATGATATATATCAGTTTACTGATAATGGTATAGATGGTGTTTAAAATTACAAAAGTTACCAAAGTCTTCTTTGGGCATTCAACTTGCTAAATCAAAAATGCTGCAGGTGGTTAGAGATGCAATCCTAACTGGTTTGGTTGTTTTATAGCATATCAATCCTTGTGGGTTATTTAATACCAGATCCTGTTTATACACACACACACACACACACACACACACACACACACACCTATATATGATTTTTAAGCAAATAGTTTGTAGGTAACTTTATCTTTTTTTAAAGGAAGTAATTTGTTTACCCTCTGTTGAATGGTTTCAAGTTCAGTAACTGATTAAATAGATCTATTTGGTCCATAGATGAAACCCTAACAGGTATGACAACTTCGATTCAGAGTAGACCTGGGAATAATGGCAATGAAGGGTACTCCACATTCGCCAAAGTTCCAGAACTGAAGTCTCACCATCAGATGGCTTAGTGTCATGTTCAGGACACTTGTTGGTGGTGGTCTTGCTCCTCTGCAGAGATTCAGTTGATGTAATCTACAGCCTCAGCGAGTGGACTGAATTTTAACTTGTAAAAAGGTGAAATTTCATTAACACTGTATAAAAAAACTGTAAAAGTTTGCTTTTTTTGTGTGTGGTTTCTTTTTTATTATTACTTGCTTTTACAGACTTATTCTACCCTTACAAGTGCCATCATCATTTTTTTTTCTCTTTTTTGTCTTTTTTTTTCTTTGACTCATTCTTTTTTTCATTATTTTTTATTTTAATTGTTTTCCATTTGATTTCATTTTTTTGCATTTTTTCATCCATTTTTTTCCTTCTCTTATATAATTTTTCTTTTATTGTATTTTTATTCACTGTGTCTATGGTAACAAAACTCTACATTGTGCATTTGTATACCTAATCACACTGCATTCTTTTGAACTTGAAAATTATAAAATACAACCTGACCATGTGAGTAAGAGACCTGCTTCTTAACACCTTATAGCACTGTGGCGGGTATATGTTGGGCAAAATGATACAAGGAAATCTTTTTTTTTTTGTGTGGGTAGTGATTATATACATAGGAACAAAAATTGCTTAACTTCATTGGTCTTTAATTTTGAGTGCCACCTGATCCTACTTCTTAAAGTCTGCAATTAATAAAAAAAGATAAAAATGAAGATGAAGAGAGGAATCAACATATTTGGTAGCTGTGCTGGATTTTCACTGATTTCTCATAATACTCATGAACATATAGATATATATATATATATATATATATATGCTAAAGTGCCAACTTCACCTTCCTGAGTTGGCAGTTTTTAATCCATATTTGTCTGTTTCTTCCTTTCACCCTCTGTTTCTTGTTTCTTTTTTTTGTACAACCTGTGAAATGCCCACATGGCCAGGTGTGAGAAGAAAGAACAGGGTCCTCACCACTAGACAAACAGCCAAACCAATAAAACCCAGCATATATGTTATTTCATATCGATTGTTTTGCGTCATTTCTCATTCTTTCTATTTTGTGTGAAAATGTATTCATTAAAAAGTTAATAAATGCAAAAACAATACTGCGAGCTAAGTCAGACAAATCTGCTCAAAAACTATGTTTTATCAAGGACTACTAGTTATACTTTGAGCCATGATTTGTCTTAAAAACAATACCATGAAACCAGATATTTTAATTGACCATTATAAGAGTATAGTGTCTGGTTTTGTGAATGGGATCATTGAATACTGAGTGAGAAATGTCACAAAAACCTGTTGTTTAGAACTAGGAAAATTATCTTACTCTTTCATCAGAGAAAAGATTTGTTTTTGTAAAAGATAGATTTTTAATTGCCATGAATTAGACATCTGTGAACACAGGTGTTATTTGGAGAAAAGAATGAACTTTTTGTTTTATAAAATTTAGCATCTTTTTTTTTTTTGCATTCATTGAAAACGGTGGAGGGGATAATAATTATATATCGATAAAAGAGGAAAGAGAAGGAAAGAAAGCAGAACAATATATTTACTTTCAACCTTTCCTCATTTGATACCCTACTCTTGATAAGGCTTTCCTTTTCATCCCCTACCAGAGATTTGAAAGGGTAATGTAGAGAAGAGAAAAATTTTGTATTTTGGTTTGGCGTGCAATTTAATTCGACACTTAATTTCACCCAATCAGGATGACTTATCCTATTCACCCCAGACCTTCATTTCCGGCCACCAAATCGGGTGAGCTGACAAACACATTCTTTTTAGCTGGACAACGCCGGCCAGTGCAGACATGTCACTGCGGCTTTAATATACCAGCAGCAGCAACATGGACAAACGAGGAAACCCATCTAATTTATGGATTCCTTATAAGGAATCCCAGTTGAATATAAATTGGATGCATTCAACATGCCTAGCACTAGCAGAACTTTATGTCACCCCCAAATTGGCTATGTTGATCTGAGTGTAATCCCACTCTCGACACACTAGCTCCCATTTCACTCTGGTCCACATTAATGGAGATAACGCCTACTCTCCCCAGATACCAGACACGAAACTCATGGTGACATCCAAAGTTCAATTCCTACAACTGCAACATGTTTTTCGCCAAAATCCAACTAATACAATCCCTCACACGTCCGACGACACATGCTGCCACCTCAACATCTCATAACGCCATTTCGTCTCAATACTAACAAGCTTAAACTCCATGAGTCTTGCAGCACCAAAAGCAAACCAAATATTCCATGCTGCAAATAAAAACTTTCTTTGTTGTGTTGTTAAAAAGAAGTTTCATTATTCATTTGTGTTGCCTAAAAAAATAGTGTTAGAGAAATTAACAATTTCCCGAAACACTATAGTAAAATGCATAAATCTACAAATCCTGAATAAAAACAAAAAATGAATCAACTAATTAGAAATTAAAAATGAATTACAATTGAATGATATTAATATGTGAACCTAACTGAATTTTTTTTATTCAAAACTTTATTTATCATAATTTATTTATTCAGTCAGACATTTTGATAAAGTGTAAGTTGTCAATTTCTAATTTGTCTTATCTAAAATTAGTATTATTGTTTATAGTTTTATTTTATATAGCAGCTATAACATACCGGATAAATGATTTCTCTAACTCGCAGGAGATATCAGTCTGAAAGAATACAATGGTAAAAGTTATGTTATTGGTTAGAAATTATTAGGTATTCAAATGTTAGCAAAACTAACAATTAGAAGTGAGGTAATTCATTTGATAAGATGAATATATGAATATGTTACTAGAAGAGATGAAGAAAAATGAATACCGAGAATTTAATATATTTTATTGAATAATTAAAAGGAACAAAAAGAGGTATCGATGTGGTAAATTTAATACAATTCACTAAATGTCAATCTGTCGATACAGTTAAGGTTACAAAGCAATAAAAGTTGGACTAAAGCAGCTTTTAGAAATGAAATAGTAGAATCAGTATATGCATGCATAAATATAATATTTTACTGACAACACAGTTTATGTTGGTTTTGATTTGAATAGAAGTTTGATTGATTGATATTTTTTAGAAGTTACATATTTCTACAATTTGCCAAGAAAAGTATGTCTTATATTTGCGTCATCACCTCATTTAAACCTCTCATCATATATATATATATATATATATATATATATATATATATATATATATAATTCATACAAGAGACGAAAGCTCAAAGCCAGGTTAGCTGGGGGTTGTAGAATACACCCACAGAATCTCTGCAGAAAGGTAAGACCTCTCACTAATAAGTGTCCTAGATATGACTTTAAACCATTTGATGGCAAGGCTCCAGCCTTGGAACTTTGAAGAATATGGAGTACCCCTTTCATTGCCATTGCTCCTAGATCAACTCTAAGCCGGAGTGATAACACATGAAAGGGTCTGTTTGACAATTAAACTATGCACAAGCAAATGACTTATGTTAAATCAAATTGTTAGAAATAGAACCGTTTGACCATTTAACTGTGAGTAATAAAATGTCTGATGTTAGATTGAATTGTTAGTGATACATCATCATCATCATCATGGTGTGCCACTAGCACAGATTTCTCTGACCCTCTCCCATCATTTGTCCCTATCGTCCATCACTCTTGGTATGTCTTCCATGCTACTTTCAACGCTTAGAATCATTTAATAGTGTGCTAACAAATAAGTAATGTTGAAATATTAATATTGATTAGCAATACTTGAAATTCTTTACCTGTGTGCCTAAATTGAAAAGTTAGTATTACATAGAGATGCTTAAAACCATTTAATTGAGTGGAAATTAAACTATTATGTTATGTTTGATAGCAATATTTGAAATCAAATAATTAATACAAAATAGAACTACTCATGCTAGATTGGGGCTGTAGAATACACTGACTGCACCTCTGCAGAGGGGTAAGACACCCCCCCCAACGAGTGTCCTGGATATGACACTAAACAGTCTGATAGTGAGGTCCCAGTAATGCTGGAGCCTGGGGAATACGGAGCACCCCTTCATTGCCATTGCTCCCATGTCCACTCTGGCCCAGAGTGGTAGCACCTTATAGGGCCCTATCTATGGGTTAAATAGAACTAACGGCATACTTATGCTAAACTGAATATCTTGAAATAGAAATGTTTTTTGACAATTGAACCATGCTTACATTTGAACTCCGTACTTGTGCTAAACTGAATTATTTCAAATAGAACTGTTTTTTGACATTGAAACTGTATTTATACTAAAATAAATTGTTTAACATAGAACTGTTCTGACATGTAACTGTGTGTAAACAAAATCTGTACTATTACTAAACTAAATTAGCTGAAGTAGAATTGCTTGACTAAACTGAATAGCTTGGAATAGAAATGTTTTTTTACAATTAAACTGTACTTATATTTAAACTGCTTGCTTTTGCTATACTGAATTGTTTTAAATAGAACTATTTTTGACAGTGAAACTGTACTTACACTAAACTGAATTGTTATATGTAACTGCTTGAATAGTTTGAAATAGAAATGTCTTTGACAATTAAACTGTGTACTCATGCTAAACAGAATTGTTTTAAATAGAACTGATTATTTACATAAATATGGATTTGGCGTTAAATAACCTACAAATGTTGATATGCCATAAATATGGAGGTGCCCGTGGTGTAATGGTTATCGTCGTAGGAAATGGACACGACAACACGAGTTTAAATCCTGGACGAGACTGATTGCATTTCACATAGCACTAATACCTTTAGGAAAGGTATGAATCCAATTATTTTCCCTCCAGCTATGGGTAAATGGTAGGGCAGACTGGGTTCTTCAGCCTTGCTTTGTGAGACAACTAGTCTAGGAGAAGTAAAAACTCTGAATTCAAACCTGTTAAACTCCACTTAAAAATTGACCTTGTGTCATATCCTGCCCAAGCGGAGGGGTTGGTAAATAAGGATATGCCATAAAACCCAACAAACCAAACCAACCTACTCACGTTAGAATATTTGGAACCATTTAACTATGTGCAAAGAATAGTAATAATTGTTCGCTAACTAATTAACTCCAGCACTTTTAAAAATAAGATTACCAACAAACAATTGACTTGCAAATCATATGTATAACCATTTAAGTACAAACAAATTATCTTTGATCATTTAAAAATGTTATCTACAAATTATGCATCTACAAATCATATAGGATTTGTATAAAGAGGATTTAACATTAAATAACTTACAATGGTTGGTATGCCATAAAACCCAACCAAATCAAAGCTTATTGCCATACAAATGCTGGGGAGCTGCAGTAGAAAGGAACACACACTATGGGTTGAAATCATATTAGTTAAACTATGGATTTTGTGTAATATTTAGTCATTTTTTTAACTGTTATATATTTTTTGGCTTTTATTTAAAAGCATGATTAACACAGCTCAATGGAAGTGTTAAAATTTAAGTGCAGAAGAAGAAATGGCAAGTGTGACTTTCTTGAAGAAAAGTAAATTCTGCTGCAACTTCAGTAAGAAAGTAATTATTCAATTAGAAACACAATAGATACAGGTTACAAAGAAAACAGAAAAATTAGTGATTGCTGGTTTATATATGTATAAGAAATATGTAGATACCACTAACAGATGGTATAAAAGAAACTTTATCAGAGCAAAGGAAATTTATATGTTAAAACGTTTCAAGAAATTTACTCCTGCTGTAGTGTATATATACGCTCCCCCATAGGGGTTGAGCACTCTGGCGAAGGAATTGTCAGTTGCCGCTCGCATAATGCAAAGCTCTTCGAAAGAATTGAGCACTCTGGTAGCCGATAGGGTATAAAAAAATGTAAACAAATGGCTGCTGCTGCTGTTGCTAAATAAATACCTTAAAAATTCCCTTAGCCAATGTAGTCCGCTTGTTGGCCGAGTGGTCTGAGACTTAGTCTAACATAAAGTTGGACGGGTTTCGATCCCGGCTTCGAGCGTCCTGCGTGTCTAGCCACACTGAAGAGTTCTGATAGAATGAAACAGTCTGTGGATGACGATATATATATATATATATATATATATATACTGTAGTGTACAACAAAACACTCTGCAGCAAAAACTACTATCAACAATTTTCATTGATGCTTCAAAATTATCTCAGAGCACATAATGCACAGAATTTTAAAATGATAATTTGTATTTTCCTTTGGAGCTAATCTATTAATTCTATAAGTAAATTATTGCATGGATTATACAAGATTACAATAATTATAGGATTTCAATTAAATTTTTCAATGTATTTTTCATCAAAAATTTGTTGAAATAATCTTGAACTCAGTTAACTTCCTGTTCATGTAAAATATCATTTGAATGATAAACTTTTTATATTTCTATAATAATAATTTCTATAAAAATAATTTTAGGATTTCAATTAAATTTTTCAATGTATTTTTCAGCAAAAATTAGTTGAAATAATCTTGAACTCAGTCAACTTCCTGTTCATGTAAAATATCATTTGAATGATAAACTTTTTATATTTCTATAATAGTAATTTTCTATAATAATAATCATAGGACTTCAAATAAATTTTTCAATGTATTTTTCTGCAAAAATTAGTTGAAATAATCTTGAACACAGTCAACTTCCTGTTCATGTAATATATCATTTGAATGATAAACATTTTATATTTCTATAATAGTAATTTCTATGATAATAATTTCTATAATAATAATTTTCTATAATAATAATCATAGGATTTCAATTAAATTTTTCAATGTATTTTTCAGCAAAAATTAGTTGAAATAATCTTGAACACAGTCAACTTCCTGTTCATGTAAAATATCATTTGAATGATAAACTTTTTATATTTCTATAATAGCGTGTAAATCCTATACACTAACCCTTACTCATTATGAAAATCATAATATTGTTACCAATTAAGTTTGCACTATGTGTTAATTTAATTAAGGGAATTTTGTCACACTTGACACTTTAGGTGTGGAGCTCAGTACCAACTTGAGCAAGGGTGTATGGAAAACTGGCAGTTGCCCATAGAGCACATTTCTTCTCTTCGTGACTCTAATGTTTTATAAGGGTAAAGTGCTGTAAATCTTGGGATTAGCATCAACACAGGATTTGCCAAAATGAGTTGCAGGTTTTTCCACTTTACCATAGTACATTAGTAGGGTGTTTGAATTCAGAGATTTCCTTCTAGACTAGTTGCCTTTACCAAAGCTTGAGAGTTCAGTCAGTTCAAATATTCATCTTCAGTTCATGAGGAAAGAGATGGATTCATATCTTTCCTACGTGTATTAGTGTACACTGAAATGCAACCAGCCTCCGCCAGAATTCAGATTTAAGCTGCCTAATCCATTTTCTAAGACGATGACCATTGTACCCCGATACCTCTATACATACCTACATATATACACATACTCATATATATACACATATGTGCACATGCACACATATGCACATACATAAGTACACACGTATAGAAACACACACACACACATGCAAGCAAACTTCAGTAGGGTTTTTCTGTAAATTCTAAATGAACTAAGTCAGTTATTTGAATGAGAACTGATCTAGTATTTAAAAAACTTTAAGAAATTAACTTTTTACTCCAGCAAATGTAAGTAAAGTTAGCGACCATAGTCGAGGGTGACCCGAAGGCTCCCTTTTCGATAGCTACTACACCAAGGTGTAGGGGAGGGCGCTACTCCATTCCCAGGATTGCTCCACTTTACCCTTGAACCGTACCTTATAATGCTGAGTGTTAAGCAAGGTGGTATCAAGTACCATTTTTAAAGTCTTTGGTATGACTCGACCTGGGATTGAACCCAGGTCTCCCGGGCCATTGGCGAACACTCTAACCGCTGGGCCAATGTAAATGATATCAATTTTGATAAACTAAGGATAGTTTCTATAAAAATGTCTATAACTTTTGGAAATGAACAGTAAAATTTATAACTTCAATATACAATAACCACTGAATTGTTGCACAAAGCTCAAAATAAAAGAAAATGGCAAATTCTGCCAATTGATTTGTCACTTAAATCACTTGTCTTTGAATATGACTCTTCTTTATTATATAAACTGGCTCATTGACCTAGTGGGTAGAGTGTTCACCAATGGTCTGGAAGGCCTGGGTTCAATTCCAGGTCGCGTCATACCAAAGACTTTAAAAATAGTACTTGATACCTCCTTGCTTAACACTCAGCAATATAGGAGGTGCCCGTGGTGTAATGGTTATCGTCACAGGATATGGACACGGCGATACGAGTTCAATTCCTGGACAAGACTGATTGCATTTCACATAGCACTAATACCCTTGGGAAAGGTATGAATCCAATTATTCTCCCTCCAGCTATGGGTAAATAGTAGGGCAGACAAGGTTCTTCAGCCTTGGTGAGGCAACTAGTCTAGGAGAAGGAAAACTTTGAATTCAAACCTGCTAAACTCCGCTTAAAAAATTGACCTTGTGTCATATTCTGCCCGAGCAGAGGGGTTGGGTAATAGGAACACTCAGCAATATAAGGTACGTATCAAGAGTAAAGTGGAGCAATCCAGGGAAAGGATTAGTGCCCGCTCCTATACTTTGGTGTAGTAGCTATTGAAAAGGGAGCCTTCTGGTCGCCCTCGACTAAAGGGAGACAACTTTACTTTATTCTACTTACTTATGATATGATTGGAAACGTTTGGTCTCTTTTAACCAAATCAATGTAAACTTATATCATTTGAGTAGGAAAGATCAGAAAAGTTGTAATGGTAAAGTCCTCATATATTATAATATTGAAATAATGAAATAAAATTACATATTCATATATTACAATAATTTTCCTTATTGCATATATATATATGTATATATATATATATATGATATTATGCGGATTTTTATAACCCCCGAAAAGCCCGGTTCATTCCTACATTTTGTAAAAGAATAAACCGTACTTCAACCGCAGTAGGGAGATGGGTGACAGCTTTTGAAGAAAGGAGACGAACGACTTTTTGTGTAACAAAATTTATATACAACAAACAATAAACAGGGTTTTAAACACCAAATGGAACAAACAACGAATTTGTAAGAGTTCAATGTTCTGATAGGTGGTATGTGTTTAAGAGTAAAGGTTTTGTAAGATTTTGTAAGGTTTTAAGGTTAAGTTATGTAGGGTTTTGTAGGGTTAGGTTATAAGGTGTTAGGTTTGCAGATAAAATGCCTGCGGGAACTTAGGTGTGATCCTGGTTCCTTTTATCTCAGCATGTGTGTTCGTCGCTTATAGCTCCTGGCTGGTGATGAAGGTACCAAATACGTATGCCGATGAGGGCTGCTACGATGTGGACCTGTTGCCAACAGCAGTGTGAGTGGAAAAAAGAGAAAGAATCTTCAGATGGAGCTCTTTTTATAGTGGACACCACGTGACCCCAAGGGGCTGCTGATATTCGGTGAAACAGGATCACTAGTTCCTTAACAAATTTCCACAATATATACTTTGAATACATGGGCTTAAACCAGTGCCAGTAGGTATCGTCAGTGATGTTTTAATCTTCTGGGTCATTGGGGAGTTCCGGGTCTTTCAACATCATACTTCCCTCACCAGAACGACCCCCTCAGAGATGATCACTCTCTGAGTCACCTACCGTATACAACGCTAGACAAAAAAAATATATATATAAGAGAGAGAGAGAGAGAAAATATAGTGGATAAATTGTTGCCATTTTTGATTATTCATTTCGTGCATACACTTCGTTTGTTTCAGGTTTGATCTACCATGCAGCAAACTAGAGTGAACTAGGTATTGTCAGATAGGAAAGCAGCACCATAATGCAATTTACTTGTCCATATATTTTGTAATGTCATGCAGTACTGTTGGCATTCAACCAAAAGTTTCAATACAAAGTTTTTAGAGTGTTTTGGTGTCAATGTGAGGAGAAATTTATATTTATATTGATGAAAACCAAACACTCAGTTATAAACCTATGACGTTTACTATTATGCACCATGATGTAATTAAAATGGCATGGCTGCCGCTGATCAAAGACATAACTCCCACTTGCTCATCACTACTAGAGCTTGTGCAGTGGCAATTTTGAATCTTGGAGATCATTCAGCTGGATCCTGTAGATATGTGTTTGTTTATAGGGGTGCCTGTGGTATATTAGTTATCGTCATAGGAAATGGACACAGCGACCAAGTTCAAATCCTGGACGAGACTGATAGCATTTCACATAGCACTAATCATCATCATCATGTTGTGCTACCAGCACGGATATCCCTGACCCTCTCTTGCCATTTCTCCCTATCATTCATCGCCACTGGTAGGTCTTCAGGGCTACATCCCATATCCTCACAGAGCTGCTTCTTTTGCTTGGCCATATGTGGATGTCCATAGGAGTACATCGCTTATAAGCTCGTCCTTGCTTCTCCAGCAGTGTCCTGCATGTCTGGTTCATCTAACTTGGATAGTTCTTGTGATGGGAGGCAGGTGGCCGTATAGTTGGTGTCTTGTGGAGGTGTTGCCACCAGGACTTGTTCAATATTGCTTGCAACATTCTTGTGTAATTGCCGTCTAGTTTCTTCTCCAGCCGTTTAGTTAGTATCCAATTTCCCTCTAGCAATGGGTAAATAGTAGGGCAGACTGGGTTCTTCAGCATTGCTTTGCGTGGCAACTTGTCTAGGTGAAGGAAAACTCTGAATTCAAACCTGTTAAACTCCACTTAAAAATTGACCTTGTGTCATATCCTGCCCGAGCGGAAGGGCTGGTAAATATGGATATGTGTTTGAGTGTGTGTGCGTGTAGGAGAGGAAGAATTTTGATCTTAATAAAGCATGCCTTGTGGCTTTAGAAACTAAATGCATACAAAACAGAAACAAGAAAAGTATCAGCGTGTAAAAATAGATTTAAGGAGGATAAACAATGAAGGCACATCAAGAGAAAGAAAACAAAAACAAACAAACCACTCTAAAATAATGATAAAAACAATGAAAATGATGATAATAATGTTATTCAAGTATGTTGCAAACAACAAGCTTCAAAGGACTACTTTCTGAAAGGAACTTTGAAAGAATTGTAATATAAAAACAAGAAAAAATGAGGAATCAAAAAATACGATATAAACCAACAAAATTTTAGATCTTGCTAAAGAGAGGATGAAGTGATGAAAAAAGGATGCAAAATTTGTTAGTTGTAAAGAGGAAGAAGAAAGATGAGAAACGTAATGTCATTGTACAAAGTGTCCGACTCTTGATTAAAGAAATCAAAGAGGAATGAGAATTAGAATTATGTTCTAAAAGATGAAAATATATATCTGGCTCTTTACAAGACGAACATATGACACAAGGTCAGTTTAATTTGGTTGGTTTGGTTTGGTTTGGTTTGGTTTGTTGGGTTTTATGGCATATCAAACTTTGTAGGTTATTTAATGCCAAATCCATTTTTATGTAAATAATCAGTTCTATTTAAAACAATTCACTTTAGCATAAGCACGCAGTTTAATTGTCAAAAACATTTCTATTTCAAACTATTCAAGCAGTTATATATAACAATTCAGTTTAGTGAAAGTACAGTTTCAAAGTAAAAAATAGTTCTATTTAAAACAATTCAGTTTAGCAAAAGCACACAGTTTAAATTTAAGTACAGTTTAATTGTAAAAAATATTTCTATTCCAAGTTATTCAGTTTAGTCAAGCAATTCTACTTCAGCTAATTCAGTTTAGTAAAAGTACAGATTTTGTTTACACACAGTTATGTGTCAGAACAGTTCTATGTTAAACAATTTAGTTTAGTGTAAATACAGTTTCAATGTCAAAAGACAGTTCTATTTGAAATAATTAAGTTTAGCACAAGTACGGAGTTCAAATGTAAGCACGGTTCAATTGTCAAAAAACATTTCTATTTCAAGATATTCAGTTTAGCATAAGTATGCCGTTAGTTCTATTTAAGCCATAGATAGGGCCCTATCAGGTGCTACCACATCGGGACAGAGTGGACCTGGGAGTAATGGCAATGAAGGGGTGCTCCGTATTTCCCAAGGTCCCAGCATTACTGGAACCTCACCATCAGCTTGTTTAGTGTCATATCCAGGACACTTTGGGGGGTCTTACCCCTATGCAGAGGTGCAGTTAGTGTATTCTACAGCACCAGCCGACTGTACAAAGTTTAATTTGGTGTACAATTGGTTTGAATTCAGGGATTTCCTTCTGCTAAACCGAGATTAAACCCCCCAGTCAGCCTTTGTATTTATCTATAGCTGACGGATAAGTAGATTCGTATCATTCTTGGGAATATTAGCACAATGTCAAATGTAAATAGCCTTGTCCGCTATTTGAACTCAGGTTATCAGTTTTCCAGTCAAGCATTGCTGATGAATATTTTGCACTTTTACAAAAAGATGAAAAATACAAGAACAATATTTTCTCCCAAGCAGCGATCATGTTGGTACTGCTATATGGATGCACTACATGGATACTAACTAAGTGGCCGGAGAAAAGGCTTGACGGCAATTACACGAGAATCCTGTGAGCAATATTGAACAGGTCCTAGAGGCAGCACCCCACAAAGCAGCAATTGTATGGCCACCTACCATCCATCATGAAAACTATCCAAATTAGATGAACCAGACAGGCAGGACACTGCTGAAGAAGTAGGGATGACGCTCATAAGTTATGTACTCTTATGGACCTCTTCACATGGCCGAGCAAAAGCAGGGCGACCAGCTCAAACCTACATACAGTAGCTCTGTGAGGAAACGGTGTGTAGCCCTGAGGACCTGCCGAAAGCGATGAACGATAGTGAGAGATGGCGAGAAAGGGTCAGGGATATCCGTGCTGATGGCATGACAAGATGATGATGAAAAGAAAAAAATAAATAAAAGTTGATACCTTGCTCCTTGAATTCAAAATACCCTTGGGAAATAGATAAATACCAGGACATTTGAAACTCTTTGTAAAAGCAATTCAGCTCTAGAGAAGGTTACTCAAACAAAAAAAAAAAGAAACAGTTAAGGAGAAAACTGAATCACTCTACAATGAATATAGAGAGCTGTTAGTAACTAAATAGAAAATTAGTAAAAATGCTGATGTTAAGGATAGTAGTAAAAATCATATAAATTAGTATGAATATGAAAAAGAAACAGTATCATATAAAATATATTAATCCTGGCTAAATTAAAAATCAGCTTCAAAGGTCATTAAGCTCAGTGTTTGGTCACATTCAATTTATAGAATATATGCAACAATTAAGGTCAGCTATTTGTGAGGACTCATACCCCACCTCCATAGGAATGTCAAAATTATCTAAACCACTTTTAACCCACATGGATTCATTTTTTTTTAGAACTGTTTTCCTACAAGCTAATATTATTTCATATTGTTCTTTTGTTAAATCTACATATTTTCGGGCGTAGTTAATACTATCTATCAGAATATTTTAGTTATAGAAGGATAAAAATGAATGACATCAAATTGCATAAAAGTAGCTTTACTCTTATTTTTAATCTTCCTAAACCATTCAATGGTTTCATACTAGTTCCTCCAAAGATTACTATGGTTAGCTTTTTTCACATTCGTTTCAATATTTTGAATAATATTTTTATATATCCTACCTAACTCTGTTTTTGAGGGATTAATCAGTCTAGTTTGCAATTTATTCTTAAAATGAGGTTTATGGTCCTTAAATAGAATGTAAGCATCTTTCTTTTTGAATTTCCCTAATCTATCGTTAATATGTAATTTATTAGCAAAATTACAAGTATCCCTATTTATTTGGTCAATAGTGTTATTATAGTCTATTTTATAATTATCAGTAATTTTGTTCTTTAGAATTTCTGGGTATTTTGAGGGTTTCATTTTATACATGTTTTTTTATTTATCCGACCTCACCCATATATATTTTGAAGTTTTTACTTGTTTTATATCTTTGTTTAATTTCATTTGAAAATTATTACGTTCTCTCTTAAATTTAACCTTTCAAATTAGTTTAAATAAGTCTGTCTCAAACGGGTCCAGTAGCTTATTATTTGGAAGAGTATTCTGGGATTTGAGGTTGTAGACTTCTTTTTTATCATAGTCATTATCTTGACATGAGTCCAGGTATATATATATGTATAAACCATGGCTTCTGTCAATCTGTCAATCTATGGATCTATGCCTGAATCTCAGCATAGGCCTGGGGCTTGTTGAATTCATTGTGCACATCTCCCTTCTTCATGACACTGGTGTGAAATAAGAAAAAGAAGGTACTATAAACCATCATTTAGTGACACTAATAATTAGTGTCACTAAAGGAGTTGCAAGAATGAAATTGAATATCAGACTAACTGGCTTTGTGACTTATCGTAGCAAACTACCCTCTACCATAATGACAGCAGGTATGAATTCTGCATTAAAATTGTGCTGTTGAATAAATGCACTATTTTGTCTGCTACAATTATCTGTGCACAGCCTTCTTTTCTCTTGCTTTCTCTCTTCTATCAACATCATTTGTCTTCTTTCTTTCTTTCTTTCTTTCTTTCTTTCTGAATTTTTTCGTCCTTTCTTTCTTTCCTCCTTTCTTTTGCTTTCTTCCACATTTTCATTCATTTCTATTTTTTTTTTTCCTTTTTCTTTCTTTCTCTCTTTGTTCTTCTCTTCTATTTACTCTTCTTTCTATTTTTCTTATATTTTTCTTTTTTCTTTCCATATTCACTCACTCATTTCCATATATAAATATATTATATATATATATAGTCATCCACAGACAGATCTGTTTCGTTCTATCAGATTCCAAAGCTGGGATTGAAAACGGGTTGACTCAAACGCCAATCCAAGATTCTACCACTCAGCCATGAGGAAACCAGTGGAAGCAAAGGAAATTTAAACGGTTATGAATCACAATTGTTATTGTTTACATATATCTGCTTAATGGCTACCGAGAGCTCGATTTATAAAACAATTTGTGGTCTTTAACCAAACATGCTTGTATATATATATATATATATATATATATAAGTAAAGTAAAGCTGGCGACTATAGTCGAGGGTGACCCGAAGGCTCCCTTTTTGATAGCTACTACACCAAGGTGTAGCTACTCCTTTCCCTGGATTGCTCCACTTTACCCTTGATCCGTACCTTACAATGCTGAGTGTTAAGCAAGGAGGCAAGTACCATTTTTTGAGCCTTTGGTATGACTCGACCTGGGATTGAACCCAGGTCTCCCGGGCCATTGGCAAACACTCTAACCGCTAGGCCAATGTCCGGTATATATATATATATATTTTATATAATTGTTTTCTTTTCAAGTTTTTCAGTAATGTCCATTTCTAATATAGCTGTCCAAGCTTGGCCTGTAAGTGATAAAAAAACGGCCGGTGCTTGGTGAGAGGGAGAGATATTTGATGCTAGCCGCCATAGCTGAATTTCTCTCTTCCACGAATCGTAGAATTCTGGGTTTAAGAGCGGTGGTTCAAATAGTCTCGAACTCATTTTTTTTTTTTTTTTTTTTGCCGTAGGTGTTGGTCTCTGCTACCAAACGTTAATTAACATAAATAAGGTCCAGGCAAGAATAGGATAAATATATATTTTATTTTAGAGTTGACACGTGCGACTTGTCTCGAAGAGACCCCTCTAAAAAAATGGTCAACCCTGCTTTTCCTCCTTCCTCTCCTCACAGCTCCCTCTTCATCCAGGGGGAGATATTTGCTCATCCCATAAGCCAAGATAGGATGTTAACAAGTAATATTACGAACAGGATTAACTTATATTACAAGAATCAAATGCATAAAACTAAGAATTAGATGAGCAAGTAATTACCAACATTATACACAGACACATAAAACCCATTGAACATCAAAAACACAAATACAACTCATTTTTTATTGCATTAGATTTAAAATGTCAAACCTCATAGTTCAAAATAACACAACCCCCCATCCAAAAAAAAACTTTCTTAAATCAAACTAATGTAGTGTATAAATTCACATGTCCATTTCTCAAGAGTCTAGATAGAAAATAACATAAGAGCGAATACCTATATTGGCCACACAACATCATCTTATGTACCACCTCTGAGACATAAGTGCAATAAAACAGCATCTAATGACGAAGCATAACAGAGATACAGACTAACTCAAATCCCTGGATATAAGAAAAATCCTAATCAACAAAACAAAAATTATTTATAAAAATAACAAAAAAACTGCTTAAAAATCCTCAAAGCAATAATCGTAAAAAACAAAAAAAACCTACTATAGATCGAATAGCATTCAACTCAAGTATTAACATATCAAACATATTCAATAACTAACCATACTAGCCACCCTAACAAAATGTGCCAACCCAATATTAGAATTTAAAAAAAACATTCCAAATAAATTTTTTAAAATATCCCTGAGAACCCCTGAGAACGATCAGCGAAATTGTCAAAAGCACTTGGGCTACAGTGGGGCCCTTTCTCCTCTACCTTGACCCAGACATAAGAAAAATTTAAAGAAGACTTGAACATCTTCACTTGAAAATCTGGAAAGAAAAACAATCCTCTGTCTTTAACTGAACATGCTTTGGTAACAATTTGCAGTCTTAGTACACAATATTTAGACATATATATATATATATATATATATATGAGGATCAATAAATAAGTTTCCAGACTTTTTTTGTATAGGTACTTTTATTGATAGTACACACATGAAACTCTAGTCCCCTTTGAAGTAATCTCCTCCGGCTGCAATGCACTTGTTGTATCATTCCAACAACTTCTGCAAGGCCCCATGGAAGTCCTCTCGTGTGATGGTGTCAATGACCTTCGTCACAGCCTCTTTCATCTCCTCAATTTTCTCATAATGACAGCCTTTGAGCTTAGGGAATAAGCAAAAGTCACGGGGAGCAAGGTCTGGACTATAGGGAGGCTGAAGAACTGTCTTGATGCCCATCTTGGTCAAATAGTCTGTGGGGCTGGCCTCATCCGATGGAATCTCTTCCTGAACTCCTTTAAAACCTCAACATAGTATTCCTTGTTGACTGTCTGTCCAGTGGGAACCCAGGGCATGTAGATCATGCCAGTGCTGTCAAAAAAAGGGATCATCAAAAGTTTGTGGGTGGATTTGCTCTGTCTGGCCTTCTTTGTTCTGGGAGAGCCAGCATGCTTCCACTGGGAACTCTGTCTCTTGGTCTCTGTGTCATAGCAGTAGATCCTGCTTTCATCGCATGGCATTTTTTCCAAATTTAAAACAGAATTTTATTGCATATCATTCTTCTAAAGTCCAGATTGCATTTTTGAAATTCACGAGCTAAGACAATCAGGCTTTAGTAGGGTGTATTCCAATTGCTGCAGTAGCTGTTCATTTGAAGTTGAAATCATAAAAATTGGTCAGTCATCTCATAAGATGTATAGCAATAACATAGTGAATTTTCAAGAGTCTACGACAATTTTAAATGCCTGTATAAAAAAGTCTGGGAACTTATTGAATTCACCACGTATATATGTATATTTTGGCAGTATTTCTTCATTAATGCAATTTTGTTGAATATAATAGACATTTTCTGTCTATGTATTTTCTTGTTGATCCTTTCATATTGCCATATTGATTCTATAGTATTTGGCGGGAACTGATTGATATATTTTCCATAATTGTTCCTTTCCCAAGTACTTTTTTACTGTAACCAAATGCACTACAATTATAAATCAGATAAAAAAATATGAAAAACATTGATTCATAGAAATATACTTTCCACTGATCTTAATAAAAAAATAAAACTTATTATATATTATAATAAATTTGAAAAATCCAACTTAGTCATTAAAAATAATTCCTCTCCTTTGATTGGTGTTTTGCAAAAAACCAACATTATATATCAACGTTATATATCAATTTAAATGTCCTTTAGGAGATTGTATCTCTGAAAATAATAATATAGGTATTGGTTTAACCTCAACTACCCTATCAAGGAGACTTACTATGCACCTTTCTGATAGAAGTTCCATAGCACAACATTTAAAAAAACATTCATGCCCAACAACAGAAGTATGGAAAATTCTCACTGAAAACACAACAATATTAGAACATCAAAATAACAAAGGAAAACTACAGATTCTCAAAGCACTACATATTTGAAACATGCAACCCAAAATTAACAGAATTAATTTTCAAACCAGTGCTAATGTACTTAAATGTCTTTAGCTACTGACAGTATTTATAGAACAATTTTAAATGTAAATGATAAACACTGCAACAGCCCAGATGCTCTTCTTCTTACAAAGTTGTAACGTACATACAAAAGTGACATCCCTTTTGTAATTCATCCTTCCCAGATGATGGCCCAAAGTCAGGCAGAAAGTATTTGAGGAAATAAACAATTGTGGAAAATATATCAGTCAGTTCCCATCGAATACTATAGAATTAATACGGCAATGTGAAAGGATCAACAAGAAAATATGTAGACAGAAAATGTCTATTATATTCAATGAAATTTGTATATATATATATATATACACGAGGATTGTTGAAAGAATTTTAACCATTACCCAAATTTTAAATTTGTTGTCCGTTTCTTATCTTTGTATGGGTCTTACCAGCATATAAATAAAGACAAAAATTTGAATTAGTTTTTCTAGTTTTAAAAGATAAGGGTAGTGTGTTATCACAGCAATAATTTTCTGTTATAGTTTTTCTTATTGTGTGAGGCTTAGAACATTTCGAACGACCTTTATGCATAGATGGATAGATTGATTAATATGAACCAACACCATTTACCTTGAAAGAGACTAAAATATCAAGAAATAAATGTTCGTGTCATGTGCAAAAGAATTAAAACTTTGACATTTATCTAAACTTGAGCAGTTTTCCTCTATGATAAGCACTTCATATATGAAGCAGACTTCCTTCAGAGTGTGTGTTTGTGGGTGCCATCCATTTCTGTTTTCTTTAAATGTTGCCTGACTATAAATTATGTTATAGAGGAGATTTATATGATGACTGGCTGATTATTTGATGGTCAGGAAAAGCAAATCAACATGTTTTTGGCTTAAATTGAACTCCAAATTATTTACCTGTTTGTTATCGGTCTCTGGTTTTACTTGTTTGTTTGAAACCAAAAATAAAATTGTATTATGATATATAATTGGGCCACTGGCCAAGTGAGAAGAGTGTTTGCCAATGGTCTGGGAGACAAGGGTTTGATCCCAGGTTGAGTCATACCAAAGACTCAAAAAATGGTACTTGATGCTGCCTTTCTTAGCACTCAGCACTTTAAAGTAAGGATCAAGGGTAAAGTGGAGCAATCCCTGGGAATGGAGTGGCACCCTTTCCTACACCACGGTGTATTAGCTGTTGAAAAGGGAGCCTTTGGGTCACCCTCGACTAAAGGGAGACAACTTTACTTTTACTTATGATATATAAGCGGTATACTTATATTTGAATTGCTTTATATATTGTTGTTTACAGAATTTCAATGCTATAGAATTTGGTAAAGAATCATACCTAATATCCATTGTGAGTGTATAATATCCAACTAAAATAGAAAAAATTCTTGTATCTTTGGTGGAGAAGAAAATAATCTTTCTTCATTTCCTCGCATTTTTTATACTTATTGTATACTTAAAAGATCAATTGTGCCAGAGATTTCCTGATTTGCATATTGGCCTCTGACCCGGCCAGGCTGTCAGATGAGAAATGCTCCTGTATAAATAACAGGTGCATCCAGTCGAAGATATCGGGGGATAACCTTGACTGTCGACAGGTTGAATTAAGTGTGAAATGTGATGCTCGCAAGAAGTAGGTGGGCGTCAAATTATTATATAACCCTGGCAACAGGAAGTTCAGATCTATTGGAGAGAAGATGCTGGAATGAGAACAATGTCTCAGCAGAGGCTGGGCCCCCAGGCTCCCGGTTGAGCAGCCCAGGAGAACAGGAAAGAAATCCTGTTATAGCCAGAAGAGTTGGGGGGTCAATATGTTGCAGTTCTGTTCAGTCTCCAACTCACCTCTCACACACAACCCTTTCAATAAAGTGAGAGGTATATTTTTCTAAAGAACTGTGTCCGCTCGTCCTTATTGTGTTGAATATGTTTCCGCATGTATATGTGCATAGTTGCATATGTATTATGTGGCTATACAACAATAGGATCAACCTCATTTTCTGGGTGACATCAAATTTGGTCTCGATGAAACTTTTCTGGGCAGATTAATACAACAAAAACCAAGTGTTGATTACCTCCAAATATTCATCATATTTAAAACAAATCTATTTATTATGGTGAATTCTTCAAGATAATGTTTATACCACAAATTCCAATGTAGACTGCTTTAACCAATGCTTATATTCCCTACACTATTTTTTCTAGACTCTACAGTATTATGATATTGGTGTTATGGTCATAAAGTTTTATCCATTATACCTTCAATCTGTCTTTATGGCTTGATTGGCTGGTTCCTTGGTTGGTTTTTACAGCATGGGACATTAAATTCCAAATTCTTTCTTCTTTCAAAGAATTATATAGTTAACTATTGCATGCTTTAGCCTTGGTTAGGCAACCAGTCTAGGAGAAGAAGATCTCTGAATTCAAACCAATTATATTCAACTTGTGTCCAATCCTGTTTGTAGGAGAGGATTTGGGTAAATACATACAATTAAATAATAATAATAATAATAATCCTTTATAAACAATTACAACCTCAAGTGTTTTCTTACTGTACAAGTAATTATTTCTATTCAATAATTAGCCTACAATATCTTCAATTAATTGTTCCTAGCCAGTACGAATAATTTGAATGTAATTAAATATCATTTCCTATCATTTTTAAACAATAAACACTTCAAATCTATGTTTTAAAAGCAAAAGTATTAATGTTGTTGGTTGGTTGGGTTTATGGCATATCAACCTTTGTTGATTATTTAATACCAAATCCATTTTTATCAAAATAATTCTATTTCAGTTCGCAGTTTAAATGTAAGTACAGTTAAATTGTGAAAAACATTTCTATTTCAAGCTATTCTGTTTCGCCAAGCAGTTCTAATTCAAGTTAGTATAAGTTCAGATTTTGTTTACACACAGTCAAATGTCAAAACAATTCTATATTAAACAAATCAGTTTAGTCTAAGTACAGTTTCAATGTCAAAAAACAATTCTATTTCAAATGATTCAGTTTAGCATAAGCAGGCAGTTTAAATATAAGTACAGTTTAATTGTTAAAAACATTTCTATTTCAAGCTATTCATTTTAGTCAAACAATTCAGTTTACCCTATGTATGCTGTTAGTTCTATTTAACCCATAGATAGGGCCCTATCAGGTGCTACCATTCTGGGCCAGAGTGGACTTGGGAGTAATGGCAATGAAGGGTTGCTCCGCATTCCCCAAAGCCCCAGCATCACTGGAACCTCACCATCAGATTGTTTAGTGCCATATACAGGACAATCATTGGTGGTGATGGGGGGTTCTTACCCCTCTGCAAAGGTGCAGTCAGTGTATTCTACAGCCCCAGCCAACTGGGCAAGTTTTAATGTAGTTTAAAATCATGTCAAACATTGTCTCAAACAGATCTACTTGCTGAGATCCTAATAGATACTACCACTCTAGCTCAATGTGAACCTGACAATAAAAGGGATGACTCCACACTTCCCAGAGATCCAGACATGGCTCCTCACCATTAGATGTAATTTAATATACCCAGGACACTCTTTTTGGTGGGATCAAACTCTTCTGGAGATGTATTGTAGACCCCATCGACAGTTAAATCAGCTGTAGTCAGTGTACCTGTTGTGAATATGGATTATCTCCTCTTTGATAATCCAAGCTATAAAAGCTGTACATTCCCGCTTGTCAAGTAGACGAGGAGTAAGATTCTTAATTGAATACAAGATTACTAGACAGAATCTCTTGTCCTGTTTTCATTACAGTACTTATCCGTGAATTTCAAAGCAAACTCTTTATTCAGTCCATGGGGGCAGATTTTTCTCATTTGTTACCCATGTTTACAAGATAACAGTTAATTCCTTATGATTACTCTTTGAGGCATCACTAGTCTCTTCCACTGAAACATGGTACATGACCTTATATAGACTGCCTGACCTATAGATTTAACTCACAATTGCTATTTTATTTTGAGACTCAAACTAAATATTCATTTTGGCTTTTCATAATAAAAGGAAGGAAATCAAGAACAAACGTGCTTTTCAAGTTTTGGTATTGATGATATTTGTTGAACAACACCAACTTTGATGCCATTGCAAGTCATGAAAGGAAGAAGCTTAAAAATAATGGTTTGAAAGATAATAGCACCAATGATTGCCTTTTAGTAGCTTTTCTTATTCCTTTTACCAGTTTTGTTTATTTTATTTTATTTTATTTTTGTTTCCTTTCCAGTTAATATTATTTATTATTATTTTAACATTATTTTTCCTCCATCTTCCTTTATTTTAGTAAAAATGTCTGGAAAATATGGAAGATTAAAAACAAAAAATAATGAAGTGAAATGAAGATATACATTATGATGTAAAAGAGAAATTTCTTGGCCAGACAGAATTAAAATCTTTATCACCTTAGCAAAAACGGACGTCATAAGAAAGAAAAAAATGATACAAATTATAATAAAAATGAGAAAGATAATGAAGCAAATAATAACACTAACTGTAGTCTTAGCAAATATCTATTAAGTACAAACCAAAAAGAAAATATCTTCTACCCCCCCCAGACACAATTTACTGTCTCAGAAACAAGTGTGAACAAGAAAAGTACAACCCAGAAAACAAACACTATAAAAAGTGAAAAAAAAAAGGAAACAAATGGGCAAAAATGGGGCCATCCATTTCAATTTATCCTACACATGTGTAATATCTTCTTAGTAGGCTAAACAGTTATCAGATTTGTCACATATTCCCACATTTTCTGGCGAAAGGAAAATTTAGTTACACCACATCCTAAATATTTGATTAGGATGATTTTTCTTTCTTTTTTTTTTATTTATCATCCTTTATTTTTTTTATGTCAGAACTGTGAAAAGAAAAACAAACTGATAAAACCAATCATCTTGAAGCCCATTTTACTAATGTAATTCAACAAGCTCAGAAGATTAATGGTAAACCCTTCTCAAAACCCTATAATTCTCCAGGTTGATACTTTGTTATCTTGGCATTTTCCAAATTTGGTTCATCTGTTTCAGGTAGTTTGATCTCTCTATTCTTACACTTCATCAAATTTCAGAGTTACTTGTCCATAAATTCTGGTTCTGTAACAATTTTTTCTCATATATGAGGTACATACAATAAGTTTCCAGACTTTTTTCGTATGGGCATTTAAAATTGTTATAGACTCTTGAAAATTCATTATGTTATTGCTATACATCTTATGAGATGACTGACCAATTTTTATGATTTCACGTTGAAATGAACAGATACTGCAGGAATTGGAATACGCCCTACTAAAACCTGATTGTCCTAGCTGGTGAATTTCAAAAATGCAATCTGACACTTTAGAAGAATGATATGCAATAGAATTCTGTTTTAAACTTGGAAAAAATGCCACAGAAACGTATGGAATGCTTCAGACTGTTTTTGCAGCATCTTGCATGAATCGAGCATCAGTTTTTAAGTGGCATAAGAGATTCAAGGAAGGCAGGGAGTCTGTGAAGGATGATAAGAGGTGTGGGAGGAGTAAGGAAGTCAATACACCACAGTTGATTGGCCAAAAGGTTAGGGTTAGGCTTAGGGTTACTATGTTGAGGTTTTAAGGGAGTTCAGCAAGAGATTCCGTCAGAAGAGTCCAGTACTCTTGAAATCGGGTCAGTGGCATTTCCAGCAGGACAATGCACCAGTCCACAACTCCATCCTTGTCACAGACTATTTGACCAAGATGGGAATCAAGACAGTTCCTCTACCTCCCTATAGTCCAGACCTTGCTCCCCGTGACTTTTGCTTATTCCCTAAGCACACAGGCTGTCATTATGAGAGAATTGAGGAGATGAAAGAGGCTGTGACGAAGGTCATTGACACCATCACACGAGAGGACTTCCATGGGGCCTTGCAGAAGTTGTTGGAATGATACAACAAGTGCATTGCAGCCGGAGGAAATTACTTCAAAGTTTCATGAGTGTACTAATCAAATAAAAGTGCCCATACGAAAAAAGTTTGGAAACTTATCATATGCACCTTGTTTCATCGAAAAAAATAATAAATAAAGAGAAGTTGAAGAAAGAAAGGGATTATTACTAATCATCTTTACTGCAAGTTTTCCTAAATTTCAACAAGTTTACCTTAGCAAGGTCTTATTCGACAAACTGAAGAATTACAATAAGGGAGGTAATTACATGGAAAATGATCAGGTCAATTACATATACATAGAAATAGTGGTTAATTGAATGAATACAATCCAAGGTGGAAGACACTTGATGAATAAGTCATGTTATACATCTAAGGGTTGATAGTGTTGTGGAACCAATAAATATGTCGATCCCACAAACTTTTGAAAAATAAGTGATTGACAATCAACTAGAGAAGAATGACAAAGACTACAGAGTTAATTAAAAAGGCTAAGTTTTATTCAGCAAATCAATAACAATGAAATTGGTCTGCTCAAGGACCAGGATATAGTCTGAGTTTGTGTGCACGACTGGCCAGTCATGGGTCTGGAAATTAAGTTGCTGGTTGTAGAGGCTGGACGATTGCAGTCCCAGTTTATTCAATCACTGGTTAACCAGGGATGTGTTGATGTGGCCTCAGTGTATGGTGTAAGTCCAAGCAGTAGTTGCTCGTAGACAAGGGTGATATAGTTGTCCACTGGTAGGTGAAGCTGGAGCTGGTCTGCAGTTGGTGCTGTTGTTTGGTTGTGCAGGAACGGCTGCTGGATTAAGTTGAAGTCAGTCTGCAGGTGCTAGCTGCTTGAAGGTGCAGGATCTGTTGGTGATGGTTGCTGTAGCCCAAACACCCCAGGTGAACGTAAAAATACCTCAGGCTCCATCAGCATTCCTCTAAAAAGCAGTTCCTCAGGTGCCAGGCAATAAACCTAGTCCCTCTGAGGAAGGTTAGAGCTGGGGGGACGGCCCCCTGAGGCTTGAGGATGCCAGTCTTGGTCTACCCTACATGAATACCAGCCTCCCTGTATCCATGTCAGACCGCCTCAACTGATTGCCTCTGGAACCAGGACACACCCGACTAGATCTGTGTACTGACCAACACAGTCAACCAAAGTCTGGCAGCCCAACGATGCTCAGAGACTGTGCATGGGTCGTTGACTGCTGAGTTTATATAGGGGTCAACTGCTATCACACTGCTAGGCTGAGTGAAATATAAGGGAAGTTCCTTCATTTTATATAAGTAACAATGAAATACTTCATTATATTTTAAAGAGGAACTTTTGAATATAATGTATATTATTCTGTAGTTATGAATTTATCTCCGAAAGTCCAGCAGAATCAATCCTTTTAGAAAAATAGTTCATGTGTTAATAACAGAAGTATCTACAACATATTTTTGTTCTCTGACGTCACGGGTGACTCAGTGTTTTCTCTAAACAGGGGATTTTAGGTTTGAGTAGCCAGAACGGCAATGATAATAGATAAATATATAGATAGATAACATTCACTTCTTCCCTAAAATGTTTGAGTTTTTAGTGTTGGACGCAATTTTAAGATTACTTGATCACTTGGGTTAGTTGATGATTATATATCCTCATCGCTGGATTCATGATTTTTCATCAGTTCTGTTTTGATTAATGAGTATAGAATCTTTGAAGATTTTTGCACATTCATCTTCCTCTGCAGAGTCTGTGACAAATTCCCAACTGGAGCTTAATCTCATATGGACACTGTATTTTCACTTCCATTGCAGAATTTTACGTGATTATATTGAGGGTTTGCTCAAAGTAATAAAACTTCATCCACTAACAGCTCTTACATATGATTAAGAAACTGGTGACATAAAAGAAACTGTAATCAATTGCCAGGTAGGTAAGGAATGGCTGCTAGGTGTTTATCACAGGGAAGAAAACACTCTTTCATGGAGTATGACATAGGTCACTGTACAAAGAAGAAATCTCATAGAATGTAATACTTCAGGCAGTACAGTTTCCCACTGAAATTCCTTTGGGTTTATGAATGCCAAAGCAAATGTAATGTGTTTCAATTATATCGTTCACACTAAACATTTCCTTGAGGGTAGTATAGAGTTGTTTGGTTAGTTGCAATTTCAAGACTTGTGAGGTAAGTCCCATGTTAATTCCAATTAACAAACTTATTACTGTGTCAGACAAGACTTGTGAGGTAAGTCCCATGTTAATTCCAATTAACAAACTTATTACTGTGTCAGACAAGACTTGTGAGGTAAGTCCCATGTTAATTCCAATTAACAAACTTATTACTGTGTCAGACAAGACTTGTGAGGTAAGTCCCATGTTAATTCTAATTAACAAACTTATTACTGTGTCAGACAAGACTTGTGAGGTAAGTCCCATGTTAATTCCAATTAACAAACTTATTACTGTGTCAGACAAGACTTGTGAGGTAAGTCCCATGTTAATTCCAATTAACAAACTTATTACTGTGTCAGACAAGACTTGTGAGGTAAGTCCCATGTTAATTCCAATTAACAAACTTATTACTGTGTCAGACAAGACTTGTGAGGTAAGTCCCATGTTAATTCCAATTAACAAACTTATTACTGTGTCAGACAAGACTTTTGAGGTAAGTCCTTTGATACAAATGACAATCCTCTATCTGAATGTATACCAAACATGTCAAACTCATACCTACCCAATTCCATTCTCCAGCTTTCAATTTAACCTATTCTTGGTTCTTCCATACATAAAGTTAGCAGCTTGCTGATCTGTAACTATAACAAAACGACGTGCAGATATAAAGTGTGACAACATTTTTACTGCTTCCACTAGAGCACAAACTTCCTTTTCAACTGAAGAATGTTTTTGTTCCGTTCATGAAAAGAATGCTACGAGGTGACTTGCTTGATTAAGGGTCACTGCAATGGCTGTATCAGACGCACTGGTTTTGACTCTCCAAGAAACGATTTTATCAACTGTGTAGCTATGTTTTTTCAATTTCCACATTGAAATGTTTGAATACTTTCACTGCTTTTGCATGGTGGTGAAACAAATCAACCAGTGCTAGGGATCTGATTTTGTCAGAAAACATGTGTATTCATTGCGAGTGGTATGTGAATAATCCAAGGACACAACACAAAATTGCCTTATCTTTCAGCACTGACAATTCTTTTAATGGTCTCAGACTTCTGAATCAGGTCTGAGTTTTCTTTGAGTCACGTTATAGCCCAGAAAGAGAATTGATGTTGTCGAGAGTATAGATTTTCTGTAGTTAAAGGTAAGATTATATTGCTTAGGAATCTTATGAAAGTTAGAGAAATTCTCATTATGTTCCTGCTGAGTTGTCCCAACCACAACAATGTTGTCAACATAGGTATCCACACCCTTTAAGTTATTCCTATTAATGATATTATCTGTAGTCCTCTCAAAACATGCAACATCGTAAGTAATCCCAAATGAGATTCTACAGAATTGATAAAGATTTCCATTGGCTTCATATGCTGTGAATGGTTTATCTTTGTTTTTAATTCGTACTCTTTAAATCAAGTGAAAAGTACATTTTTTTCTGGAAATTTCAGCTGCTAGATCATCCATTCTTGGTAGTGGGTAAGCATCTAATTTGCTGTATAAAAAATAAAAAAAAAACTGGTAATAAATAGTAAAAATAAAACAGTATAAAAACTGTAAATAAATTGGTTGACTGTAATCAATGACTAGTCTTTTCTTTTGCTACTTATTAACCACAATTAAAACTTGAGCCTTTCAATCACTCTTTCCTAAATCATCTTATCAATTTCATTTTGTAGTCATCTTCTTAACCTAATCTTTTAGATTTGGTATTGGTAGATTTACAAATTGGATCAACATTTAAAAACCAGTATTGTGCATCTACAAAGGCTGATGACATGCTACAGGAATATTTTCCAAAGGGCCGCGAAATGCATATTTAAAAATATATGGAAAATGATAAGGTTAATTACATATACAAAGAAATAAAGGTTAATAAAATAAATTCAGTCCAAGATGGAAAACTTCTGATGAATTATTAATATAATATGAGTAAATATATATATATATATATACTTACTCAAATAATATTAATAATTCCTCAAAGGTTATATATATATATATATGTACACTTACTCATATAATATTAATAATTCCTCAAAAGTTATATATATATATATATATATATATATATATATATATATATATATATACACTTACTTATATAATATTAATAATTCATCAAAATTTTTCCATATATATATATATATATATATGTGTGTATAACATTGAGCTAGCTGATTGTCGATTTCCTGCTGGTATGAGTAGTCATTACTTGGGCTCTGGTGGTAAGAGAATGGATTCTGATTTTTAAGCAAACAGGATTTGAGTATTAGAGAAACACAATCTTCCTACATCAATTTTGCCTGGTTCCTAATTAACTCATCTATTTGCTTTTTACCCACTCAGATGCTGTACCAGTTTATTTTCTTAAAATTGTTCTTTAATTCTATTATGAATACATGTAGTTTAAAGAAATCTCATAACTAATGTAAATAAACGTAGATATTCTTTAAAATTCATCTGAAGATCATTAACTAGGCATGGAATTTTGTAATTAAGTTGTGCAGGATAATACCGGTTTTTACTTAGATACTGTTTCTATATTGAGAACTGCTTTACTTTGTCCAGCTCATCATACAATATATATATATATGTATATATATATATATATATATATATATATATAAAGCGTATAGGAAATGTTTTGTGAATCCATCTACCAATTCCAACCTAAAACCCAGACACTTATCAGGAAACTTAAAAGGGTCTTGATAAAATTGTATTGACAAAATGTATCTTAATTATTTAATCAACATACTTAAATGAAAGACTGCTGCCCAACTACATGCACACACACACACACACATACACACATATATATATATATGTATATGTTGAGAAAGAGGGAGATAGAGATTGTACCCAAACTGACAAGGCGTTTGAATATCTTTAATTCCAGAATGGATACTAAGTACATTTGGGATGAAGCTGACAAAATTAAAATAAGATTATTCAAAACAAAAGTTAAATCATGATATATGACTTACTTTGTTTAATGTATCCTCTTTCTTAGTTTGATTTTATCATTATTTTGAGTTTCCTCCAATAAATTTAAATATCTACTGTTTTGCCTTTGAATAAATTTAATCCCTATGACCCTTTTGGTCATTGGCTGCTGTATTATCAGAATGTACAAACATATCAGATATTTTATATCTAGTTAAAAAGAAATCTCATGAGTAAAAATGTATATATATATATATATAGACTGATCGATAGATTGAGAGAGAGAGGGGGTGAGGAGGGAGAGAGAGAGAGAGAGAGAGAGAGAGAGAGAGAGAGCAATAAGAAAAACCTTTTTAGCTGAACTGTTCTTAAATTTTTCAGTATAAAATGATCAAACTAACTGATTTTATTACATTTGTAACTCATCACTTGATAGATAGAGCCATATTGACTGATTGAAAGATTAAAGAATGTAAGTAATTAAGAAAAAATATAATATTTAGCAAAGAATATCAAAGTCACAATAAAACTGTTACCATTTCAAATATCTTTTTATAATCTTCAGAAGAATATCATAAGAAGTGATGGGAGGGAAATTTAAAAAAAAAAAAAACTTGTATAAAACAAACAATACCAAAAAAACATTATGACCAAAAAATATAAAAAATATAAGATTTTAAGTTACCTTCATCCTCCGTTGATTTGCAAAAAAGATGTATTTTTTCTTCGTAATAACCTCTCATCTCATTAAAATAATAACTGACTAGTACAATGGCACGATGGTTAAAGTGTTTGCCAATGGCCAGGGAGACCTGAGTTCTATCCCACGTTGAGTCACCAAAGACTCAAAAAATGGTATTAGATGCCTCCTTGCTTAACACTCAACATTATAAAGTATGGATCAAGGGTAAAGTGGAGTAATCCAGGGAAAGGAGTAGCACCTTTCCTTACACCTCTGTGTAGTAGCAATTGAAAAGGAAGCCTTCCTTCAAATCGCCATTGATTATGGTCGCCAACTTACAAAAGTAAATATTCTACTTCAATCAGCAAATAAATTTTCCAGTGATTTTACTACAAAAATTCTAGAGTTATGGTTACTCGCTTTGATGGCTGTTGAGCTCATTGTTGAATCAATTGGTCATATACAGTATTATAACAACACAATAATAAAGACGCAGGAAGACTTCTTTAGAAAAATATTTGTACCTCTCACTTTATTGTAAGGGTTCGAAAAGGGTTACTCAAGGTTTGTGTGTGAGAGGGAGCTGTAGACCGAACAGAAACTGCAATATTCTGACCCCCACTCTTATGGCCGTCAACATTGTGTCTTTCTCGTTCTCCTGATGCTCAACCGGGGGCCCTGGGGCCCACTCTGCTGGGTAATGGCTTTCTTTACTGCATCTTACCAGCAACTTCTCTGGACCCCAAATCAATCGGGGGGCCCCGAGTTCCTTCGGCCTGGTGTGGCTTTCCCTACCACATCTTGTCTATAACTCCGTCCGATCTCTAACTGGAACTGGAACTGTCTGATTTCTGTCTTGACTGAGTTATATAATAGTTCAATGCCCACTCAGTCGCCTACTCAGTTTTTGGAATTGCGTGTTGGATCGTCATCAAGCGGAAATAACTGTCATGCAGTTCACAGGTCACTCTCTTCCGGTGCATCAGTCTATGAGTGTACCATTGGAATTTTTTTACCTCGTCCCATTTCATCAGCCAATTTCCGCCCACGTGATTTCCTCTCATAACTGCCATTAGAATGTGTCACCTCCTTCCGGTGCATCACCTTGAATGGCATTTTTGGCCGGGTCAAAGGTCAAAATCCCACACAATTCCTTTTTATAGAATCTATTTTTTTTTTTTAAATTATAATTTGAAAAATAACTTAATAACAAAAGAGATAAAATATCAATGGACTTTAAACCATCAATCAAAGAAAACAAACTCTTTTAAAAGCTTCTCACTTAACAAGGTTTTGTTTTTTTCATTTGAAAAAAATACTTTCTAGGTAAATACATGATGAGTGATTAAATATATATTTTATATTCTAAAATTTTGTCCTGTTATTTTAGTGAAAGTTGAAGAAGAATGATAAAAAGGGAAAAGGGAAAACAAAGTAATGACACTCATGAAATAAATAATCATTATTTCATAAAACAATTAATCATTTCATTTCCTTTCCACTTTCAAAATTTCTGCTTTCTTTACAAATTTTAATTACTAAATAATTAAATTACTTTGTGTATTATACATATAACCTTCAGACTATAAGGTTGTGAACTTCTATGACTTTTCGAAGATTTTGCTTTTGCCTAACATATTTAGAGCATAGAGTTACTGAAAGTGAAACTTCATATTGAAAAAAATTTACACTTGGAGCTATTTCCCCTGGGAGGTCATTATGTTATATAATAGCTGAGGGATTTCAGTTCATGCCTTTGAGTTTAGTTAGGCTGAGAACCTTTTGGCTCAGCATATGGGTTAGTTGGGTGCAACATTGAGGCAAGTGTTAACGCGGGTGCGTACGGCCAGATGGAGGTGTCACTCAAATGTCACAATACTCAGAGACAAAACAGGTGATGGAGTGCGAGTGACGTCATGCACCGGAAGCGTGCGGAGGTTTGTGTGAGAATTTTGAAAAGGGATAAAGAGTTGAGAATTAGACGCCAAACAAGAAGGATCGACTTTTGGAGCTCGCAGGCGCGAGGCGAACTTGTGCCCTATGGGGGCCGCTCGAGAGGGGGGGCCAAATGAATAAGACAGCATAGAAGATTGTGTCTCTCCTACTTACGTCGAAAACCTTTAACTCAAAGTTAATAAAAAGGTTTCGTACCTGAACAAGAAGTCGTTACGTGTTTTTGAATTCCGAGATTCCTATGTTCTATCGTTATGAACATTATATGTCCATGCCGCACATGGCCATATTCGTGTATATGGCTATGTAATAATTATAACATTTTTTATTAAGGCAGATTTCCACAGCACCATCCTATCCACATTTGAAGAAATTGTTATCTATCATCCTCATCACTACTGTTTTGCAACAATTTTTTGATTATACTTTCTTCTTGTTGTTGTATAGTCATTTACACATCACAACGACACAACATCAAAGACAGATACATGAAGGATTACGCAGGAAGAAACGACAGGAAGACTCCTTTAGAAAAATATTCACCTCTCACTTTATTTGTAACTTTTGCGTTTGAGAGGATGCTGGAGATCGAACATAAACTTTATATTTTGACCCCACTGTTATGACCGTCACGTTGAGTCTTCTTGTTCTCCTGATGTTGGGGTCCACTCCATCGGGGCTTCCGAGGACCCCTCGGTCGGGTGTGGCCTTCCTTACCACATCTGGTCTCTACTCTCTGGGAGTCTGCTGGCAACTGCTTTGGGGGTTTTCCGAGTGCCCCCTTGGTCGGGTGTGGCTTTCACTACCACATCTGGTCTCTCTGGATCTCTCGCGGCAACTGCTTTTGCACCCCAAACTCAACTGAGTTAAATAATAACTCAACACCCACACGATCGCCTACTGGATCTTTGAATCGGATGTTTAATCGTCATCAAGCGGAAATAACTGTCATGCAGTTCAGAGGTTACTCTCTTCCAGTGCATGACTGTAATGGCAGAATGGGACCTTGACCTTATCCCATATCATAAGCCTTAATCCGCCCACGCGATCTCTTTCAATTACTGGCCGTTGAAATGTGTCACTTCCTTTCGGTGTATTACCTTGGAATAGCATTTTTAGGCCGGGGCGAAGGGTCAAAATATAACATTGTTTTATTTAGATGTTGGTTATATACATCATAGGCAGGCTGAAGTATATGATTAATTAAAAAGTTATGCTAAAAACAAGGCTTAAAAAGACAAGGGTTTTCACCTAAATAATCTATAGAATGATGTATTGTATACATATGCCCATTGGTATAATGGTTAGGGTGTCTGTCAATGATCTGGGTTGGTTGTTTGATTGTTTAGGTTTTATGGCATAAAGACCTTTGTAGATTATTTAATGCCAAATCCTTTTTTTATGCAAATAGTTCAATTTCAAACAATTCAGTTTAGCATGAGTACACAGAACGGGGAGGCTATCAGCTGCTCAAGATAGCCCTGTATGGTGAACTCTCCACTAGCTACCATGATAGTACCTGCCACATTGACTACCACCAGTGGTCAATATTTGCTGCTGACCATCAGGCTTGGCACCGCACCATCTACCAGGTTGTCTCCACCTTTGAGTACTCCTGCAGAGCCAACCTCTGGGAGAAACGGCACAGGAGGAAGATCCTGGGAGCCTCAGCATGTCTGCAGTCAATGTTGACAGCCTCCTCAATTAATCTTCATTTGCAAAGTCTAGCCAAGAAGACTATTGTTAAGGATCATAGTTCTAATAATTATTGATTTTAGATGTTCCTATTTCCATCCTTGTTACTGCACTCCTCAGTTATTGTTAACAATTTTTCTTTTAAACTTTCAGTTCTGCCACAGACTATGCTTTGTTTCTATTAGTACTTTCTATTTGACCTTTTATATATAATGGTTGATCTTGTTATCTATGTCTATGTATTTTTTATCTTATAACCTCCTGTTTGATGACACATAAAACTGCTAATCAAAGAAGACAAAAGGATAGTGAGTTAACAATAAATCAATATATATATATATATATATATATATATATATATATATATACATATATATATATATATATATATATATATATAAAGTGGAAAACTGTATGATGAATACCACATTCATCATCAGACTATGCTCTTGTAAGTATGTAACAACTGTTTAATCTGATAAATGATATATATATATATATATAGAGAGAGAGATAGAGAGAGAGAGAGATTGAGAGAGATGCAGTACTGTGCAAATGTCTTTGACTGCTTAAAACTATAGTAAATCTCTAATAATTCTAATAAGCTTATAAGTAGATGTTTTCCATACATAATCATATTTTGTTATTAGGGTTCAATTTCTGCCAATTCCAAGGAGTTAACAATCGTTTAAAGCTGAGTATTTCAGTGTGTGCGTGTGTTGGGGGAGGGAAGTGAGTCAGATTGTATATTCTGTTTTGAGGAATTATGTCTACTCATAAGTTTCTTATAATATAATTTTTTTTTTATCCTGCATTTACACCATTGAACACTCTCCTGAATATGTGCATATTTTCAGTTTTACAGTTGAATGTATGATTTTATTTTTTGCAACAAATGAATGAACAAATGAATATATCTACTTCTTCAGAGCAATGACTCTTAAATTGAACGCGTTTATTTTTTTCAGATAAGCTCTTACTTTAAAACTTCTAAATTATGCTCTATTCTTTTTACAGGTCTCTTCTTAGATATCGTCTCTTGTCAGAATTAGGAAATATGCTGAACAATTCTTTGTCTATTATGCAATCAGCACGTTAAGAACCACCTCTTTGATCATTGAGAGAGCTCATTGATTAAACACTAACTGTAAATGTATAAGTATAAATTTATATATATATATATATATATATATATATATAAATTTATACTTATAGTATATATATATATATATATATATATATTATACTTATAATATATATATATATATATACTATAAGTATAAATTTATATATATATATATATATATATATATATATATATATATATAAATTTATACTTATAGTATATATATATATATATATATATATTATACTTATAATATATATATATATATATATATATATATATATATATACTATAAGTATAAATTTATATATATATATATATATATATATATATAAATTTATACTTATAGTATATATATATATATATATATATATATATATATATAAATTTATACTTATAGTATATATATATATATATATATATATATATATATGTAAATGCAAATTTCTGAGCAGTTTTCCATTCTTCCCTGCATCAAAATGGCTTACATCAAGTTAAATTGTTAATATAGATGATCAATGTGTGCAACGTGTATATATTTACTAAAAAATAGCCTCTATCACAGTCAAGTGATACCTAATTTGCAGAATGATTTGACAAAGTAAGTTTTAATGAATAACTGTCTTGAGTTATTCATTTTAGATTCTGTTTCATATATATATATATATATATATATATATGTATATATAAATTAACTACAGTTTTGTGCATTACTTTTATAAGAAAACGAAAAAGTAATTCTAATTTTGTTAACTTTTAATGAAGCGTTGCAATTTGCATTGTACATTAATTCGTAGGCTTTTTCATTGCCACTAAAAATTATGCTGCCGATACCTGTGCAATGGATGTTAAATGAGAATTTAAGAACAAATTTTGGAGTGACAACTATATTGAAAACAAAAGCATCAATATCAACACATATACACTAACATATAATAACAGTCTTAATTTTCACATATTATCACTCAACTCTCATGAAGAGTAGGTATTTGTAAATAATAATCTCAAACCCAAAACATCAGGGTTGTTTTTTTTCAGTTAGCATAAAAAAGTAAATGTATATATTGTAAATATATGTATGTGAGGGTGTAATCTCGTACTTATAATAAGTATTAAACCATTGTTTAAATAGTTGAATTATTATTTAAATTTGAATTTATTTGACTGCTAATTGAAACCCTCTCTTTAAATGCTTTGATGCAAAGCAGGATAGGTACTACAGGTAATATATATATATATATATATATATATATACACACACACACAAAGCAGTATCTATGAAAACATGCATATCATATATTGTATTGCTCAACTTTTAATATATGTATCAATATTGTTTACTCCCTTTTAACAAGTGATCATCAAAAGTTTTAGGGGGGGTGTCCTCGTGGTGTAATGGTTAAAGCGATGGACTGCGGAATCGTAGTACGCGAGTTCGTACTTTTGGGCAAATACCCTTGGGAAAGGTATGAACCCCCTAATCCTCCCAGCTATGGGTTAAATAGTACCACTACTGTTCTTCTAGGAGAATGGCTTTGGCATTAAATAACCTACAAAGGTTGATTTGCCATTAAATAAAGAAAGAAACCATCAAAAGTTTTAAGCATCTAAGCCAGCCTTGCATTCTTCTATTTGATATATAAAATACCACCCTTATAGCCATAGTTAGAATTCAGATTTGAGTGACTCTCATGAAAAATTGTTATGGCCAGAAGACTTGGCCAGAACATTTCTGAAATGGTACAGTTTGTGAGATGCTTATGTTCAATTGTAGTAGTCTAAAGATGGAAAAAATTGTCAACCGCCAACAATACTTATTAACATAAGGAGCCTCATTTACTTTTAATTTTAGATAACTTCAAAAAAGCAACATGATTCTGTCAATTGATTGAATTATCAATTTTATGCATTTGCACTATTATTTTCAGAGAATATCAGGTCAATATAATACTTATTTAATTAGCTTTGTTTAATTTGACACAAGACTGAAAGAATGGAGCACAAGCATGTGAAACTTTACCTTATGAAAAATATCCATTAAAAAATGGCTTAGATCTTGCACAAAGATACAAGTATAGGGCACCTAATGCAAATCAAAATCACAACAAAGGTAGTAATTTATCTAACTCACCAATTATTATTACATTGGGACAAGATGTTCTAGTTGTATTTATAAATAAACACTATTAATATTTAGGGTGATAATTTAGGCAACCATTTATATTGCTTGCTTTCTTTAAGCATTATTATGTAATAGAAACAAAACTTCTGGCTCATTGGCCAAGTGGGTAGAGTGTTTGCCAATGGTCCAGGAGACCTGGGTTTAATTCCAGGTCGTATCATACCAAAGACTTTAAAAATGGTACTTGATACCTCTTTGCTTTACACCCAGTGATATAAGGTACTTATCAAGGATAAAGTGGAGCAATCCAGGGAAAGGATTAGCACCCTCCCCTGTGTAGTAGCTATTGAAAAGAGAGCCTTCGGGTTGCTCTTGACAACGGTCGCCAACTTTATTTACTTTTTATTTATATATATATATATATATATATATATATATATCCAGATAGATTGATAGATGGAAAGAGAGAGAAAGGGAGAAAGATAGAAAGAGAGAAAGATTGATCGATAAAGCTTTGAAATGTTTAAATCTAAATTGTTAAATGTAAAAAACAACTTACTTGTTATATAATTATATATTGATATTTGCTTGTGATATACAACATAAAAGCATGGATGTTTTTTCATAGAATAGATACATGATTTTTTTTATTTATTTACCAACTCATATGACTTTAATAACATCTTATCTTTTATTATACAATCATTGAAATATATAAATATATATAAACCATCAACTCTGCTTAAAAGAAAACATTATCTCCTACAAATCTTTAAAAAGATGTTTTAAAAATTTGATTGGCACAATAATTATAAACTAATTATTTTTCAGAAAAATTTAAGCATTTTAGATAACCTCAAGGTCCAGACAAAATGTGATTTATAATCTTGAGAAATCCATTGAATGTTCATGAGATACAAATTTGGTACAACTGATATTGACGGAATCTCTCCAGCAATTTCCATGAGTTCTTTGCATAAATAGCTGCAACATGAAACAATATTGTCCAATTTGATATAGCTTCCTAAATTGATGATAAATTAGTTGACTGAATTTTTACTTTGTCTCATTAATATTTTAGTTTTAAACCGATTGAATACAAAACAGAATTAGACATTTGTAATAAAGAAAGTGAAGGGAGTTGTTTTCAAGGTTCTTATCTGATAAAGTCAGCAACTCATCTTTTGGTTTGGTTTGGTTCATTTGTTTAACAGCATATCAACTTCTTATGGGTTATTTAATGCCAAAATTGGATACAAATAATTTGCATACAGTTATATGGTTTTACGTATTCCTATCAAATAATTATTATTCATACACTATCATATGGTTTAAAATAACTATTTCTATTTAATAATAATAATTATTTGTTTTCATACTGTTATATGATATCAAGTATTCCTATTTAGTTGAAATAATTTACATACGGTTATATAGTTTCAAATATTCTTATTTCATACAAATAATTTATATACATTTTTAACTAAGAATTATCATATGTAACTGATTATAGCTTCAAGTAACTATTCTTAATACAAATAATTTCTTCATAATTATATCGTCTCAATCAACTATTCTTATTTAAAAACAATAATTTCTTTGCTTACAGTTATATGGCTTCAATTATTCCTATCTAATACATGTTATATGATAGCAAGTAGGTGCCCGTGGTGTAATGGTTATCGTCGTAGAAAATGGACACGGTGATACGAGTCCAAATCCTGGATGAGACTGATTGCATTTCACATGGCACTAATACCCTTGGGAAAGGTATGAATCCAATTATTCTCCCTCCATCTAAGAGTAAATAGTAGGACAGACTAGGTTCTTCAGCCTTGGTGAGGCAACTAGTCTAGGAGAAGGAAAACTCTGAATTCAAACCTGTTAAACTCCGCTTAAAAATTGACCTTGTGTCATATCCTGCCCAAGCGGAGGGGTTGGTAAATATGTATATGATAGCAAGTATTTCAATCAAATTCTTATCATTTTCAAATCAATTTGGGACCTTAATAGGCACTTCCACTCCCAGTCTGAGTTGACCTGGGAATAATGGCAGGGAAGGAGTACTCCACACTACCCTGTGCTCCAGACCTGGAGTCTGACCACTAGATGTTGTTTAGTTTGGAGGGAGTGTTATCCCATTGCCAGAATTTGAATTGGTGTATTTTAAGCCCTCATTTTTTGTACCTCTTTTCATTGGCACTTTCAAATCAAAGTATTGTATCTATTTTTATGTACAACCAAAATGTCATTAATAGAATAACTAAATCTAGTAGCACTTACAGAAACTTTACTTTTTGAAATGACTGAATTTGTTAACATCATCATCATCATCAAAATATTGCTCTATCAACACAGATATCACTGACCCTTCTTCAACACCCCTCCCTATTGTCCATTGCTTCCAGCAAGTCTTCCGGGCTACATCCTGTATTGGCACAGAGCTTCTGTATTTATGTTTGAGCTGGTTGTCCTGCCTTTGCTCGTCCATGTGATGGGGTCCACAGGAGTACATCGCTTATGAGCTCATCCCTACTTCTTCAGCAGTGTCCTGCATGTCTGGTTGGTTTAATTTTGATAGTTTTCAGGATAGATGGTAGGTGGCCAAATAGCTGCTGCTTTGTGGGGTTTTGCCTCAAGGACTTGTTCAATATTGCTCGCAGCATTCTTGTGTAGTTGCCGTCAAGCTTTTTCTCCATATGTTTAGTTAGCATCCATATAGCAGTATCAACACGACCGCTGCTTGGAATGAACTGCGTTTCATTTTTTCGGTCAGGTCTGACTTCCATATGACTGATAGCCTATCGATAGCTGCCCATGCCTTTGCTAGTTGTGTGTTGATATCTGTCTCGGTTGATGAGACACTGCTTCCTAGGTAGGTGAACTTGTCAACTAGTTTCAGAAAACTACCATTTTGTGTGGGGATATCACCTGTTTGATTAAAGCACATATATTCCATTTTGTGTGTATTGTCAGCAGCTTGTTCCAGATTATGTAGCAGGATGGGTGGATTTGCCAGAAACATTATGTCATCGGCTTTGTCCCTGTCGGTAATTGTTTTTGCAGGGTACCTTCTGCTTCTTTCTTTTGTTAGCTTGAAACCGTTCTTTTTAATTTTATCGATAGATGTTCTAAGCATGTAGTCTAGACAGATGATAAAGAGGTATGGGGTAATGTGTCTCCTTGCAGTACACCTGCTACAATGTCGAAGTAGTCTGTGTCTCTATTCGTAGAACGGACATAGCAAAATCAAAAAATCATCAACCTACTCACTGAGAGACAATAAAATAAAAGCAACCTGAATACATGATTCAGTTTGCTCAAGATTTTTAAAGATACATTTGATATAGCTAGATTACTATAGAAGATACCATATACAAAGGTTCAAAAATAAGAGAGGCTATTAATAGTACTGACCCCATTACTATACTCAGGTCAAAATCAGCACTCTCCTTTGAGAATAGAAGTACAATCCATTAGTCCAAAGATCTTATGAGAAAAATTTTTGATAAAAATCTTAAACTTTTAAACTGATTATTATTATTATTACTTACATTGTAAGATGGTAATAATTAAAAGATCAGAGATACAGAGCCGCCTTTATTTTAGTTAAAGATAATTACTTGAATTTGAATTTAAATGATGTTTTATTTATTTTTATCATTTACTAACCATGAATTCATTATATACTAATCACGTGTACACCAAGATTAAACAATGGAAGACAGCTTCTAAATATTCCATCTGATTTTAACAGTGTTGTCAACTGGATGTTCTTGAATCTTCCTCTGATCTCAAGTTTTCCAGTTTCTTTTTCAGACCACTGGAAACTTCCAAGAACGCCAACATTAATTAGTGTCATCATCACTTTCATGGTCCACATCTTCTTTACCTACTTCTTTTTCTTCTTTGAATCTTTTCTCACCAACACTAGTTGATGGTCTTTCACTTAAGTCTGAGAGTCAGCAAGTCTCCTCAGGTCTCCAGAACTCTTCTTAGTATTCTGACCAATTTCAACAATGCTGTAGTTTGGATAGCATCAATTTGTCCTCCAATTTTCGACCCTTCCTGCCTCTTTACCAAGCCTTTGGAGACCGTTCCAAGCATGCCAGTTACAGTTGGTATCATCGTCATCTTCATGTTCCACAACTTTTTTAGTTCTCTGGCAAGGTCCAATTACAAGTCTCTTTTTTTGCTTTCTTTAATTTTTCTCTCTGTAGTCTACTAGGATGACTAAGTCTACTATAGGACAAGTTGTCTTTTTTTTATTAATTTCACTCGGTCTGGTCTTCTGGCCAAGATAAGATGATCTGTTTGCATCTCAAAATTCCTGAGAATTTTACAGGATGCATTCTAATTTGTTCATGTACTATTTGGTTGTATGGTCAAATATCACTTTCTTGCTCAATTCCCTGTGGATCACCTCCTCCAGCCAGTTGTATCTAGTCTTATATGCTCTTTGCTCCAGTTTGCTGCATTCACTTATGTGATTTATGGTTTCATATCTATCATCACGTAACCTGCACTTGCTATTCTGTTGCATATTATCTGATAGGTTCTAATGGCATTGTTTTGTTCTGCTATAAGAAGAGATTCAGTTTCTCTCTTCAGATTCCCTTCTTTAGCCATGTCCAAGTCTCCTTGTGTGAGATTTTGCCAGTCTGTTATTTGAAATATCCATAGAGTTGCTTTTCTTCCAATTTCTGTTTCCTAGTTATTTGTAAGTTTCCTTTTCACCAAGCATTCTGATTCTTTTTTGATTCAGCAGTTCTATTCCTTCAGCTATTTGTCTTTTCCACTTCCCATTATGAGCATAGAACATTTTTCCATCCCAAATTCTATCCATTTATCCTGGCTGTATATTCTTATTGTTGGTATTTGAGTCTCCAGTTCCTTTTCATTTTTAGCAAAAATCTTGATGTCCATGTGCATAAGGTGATTAATCTTTTCTTGTGATTTAGTAAATTTGTAGCCCCCTTGTGCATTTCCTAAGTATGTGATAGGGTGGCTTGATTGCTATTATAACTAGTAATGCTGAAAGCACATCTCCCTGGAAGATGCCTCTCTTGATTTTCACCTCTACTAAACTTTTTCCTTTTGCTGTCAATTCCACTTTGCAGTTTTTCATGGCTTCTGTGATAAATTTTATGACTTTGATATTTTGTACATTTTTGCAATTCAGGATTGCAAGACCATATCATCAGCCTTTTGTAGTTAATCCATGCCATAGCTACATTTTTCTGCCTCACTTTGCTCTCCTTGAGGATGTGCTGCTCAGTTTATAGTAAATCACCTGTTCCTCTTGTTCCCTTGTAGCATTCTTTCTATTCTTTGGGAAACAGTCTGTGGATTACTAATTTGTTATAACTCTCCTTCCTAATCTGTACTACTAGTATTTTCCACATCATAGTTAGACAAGTTATTGGTCCAGAGTTGCAGGGGATGGTTCCTTTAAGGTAGATTTTCTAGATCGAGGTAGTTTTCCCCTGAGTATTCCATTCGGGTAGATTTGCTTCTTCCTGGCATCTACTCAGTTGAAGTGCCAGTCTATTGTGGATGGACCTGAATATTTTAAACCAGAATCCATTTATACCATCATGGCCAGGCAATTTGGTACTTTTTTCACTGTTACTCTAACTGATTCTCTGTGTATTTCCATTTCAGGGCCTTCTTGAATTCCTAATAATTCTTTTTCTATGTTATATATTCATTCAGTTTTTCTGTTCTGTTCTTTCTGATTCCAAATTTTACTCCAAAATTGTTTTTCTTTCTTTGCAGCCAGTTGTTGATATGTCCTCATGTATTCTCCAGTTACTTGTTAATAGAATTTTCTTTTGTTATTTTGTAATGTCCTGTTTTGTTTGTATTATTTGGTCCTGTCTCGGTATCTTTCAAGTCCCTTCTTTTGCCAATATCTTTTGATTTATCTCTTTAAGTTGAATTGCCAGACTTGTCTGCTGTTTTGTTTTGGTCTTTTCATCTCAGCATATCCTTGTGAGTTTTTTCTTTCTGAGCTCTTTTGCTTGTTATCATGATTTCTTTATCTGTCGTTCTAACTAAACCATTATTATTTTTAATTCTCTCATTCTCATTGTGTTTGTCATTTACAGGTGCTGAAGTGGCAGTGGATTGGGTAAATGCTGACCGCAATGTCCTTCCAAACCATGAATTGTGTTTGTTGGTCAGCGATAGCCAGTGTCGGACCAATGTGGCCATGAGGGCATTTATAGCTTTTGCTACTAATTCATCAATTCCTATAGCTGGGATTCTGGGTAAGTAATCTTCTCATTAATTAGTTACTCCAACTGTATCTGACAATTCCTACAATGATATGGTTTCAAGTATACCTATGTAATATTTATGATGCTAGAAATTCTACTTGTTCTGCTAATTTATATTTGTTTCTACTACTGCTTCCAAGATGATGTTGAAAAGGTCTCAGTACAACCAAAAACAGAATATCCTTTCTTTAAAGATTTTCTTGAATTTTTGTATACATTAAAAAATTGGGTTATTTAATGACCAAGTCAACCAGTTTTGCAATGATAACAATCAATCTATACACAATTATATGTTTTTTAAGTAACAATTCCAATCTAATAATTTTTTCAGCCAATTGCATGACTATAAGGATCGTTTTTATTTCTTTGTTTAATCATATATTGTACCATATTCCCAATTAACGCTATGTGTGAAATGGACATATAATGTTCATAACGATAGAACATAGAAATCTCGGAATTCAAAAACATGTAATTTCTATTAACTATTAACAACTTTTATTAACTTTGAGTTAAAGGAGGAGAGACACAATCTTCTATGCTGTCTTATTCATTTGGCCCCCAACTCGAGCGGCCCCCCCCATAGGGTGCAAGTTTGCCTTGCGCCTACGAGCTCCAAAAGTCGATCCTTCTCATTTAGCGTCTAGTACCCGACTCTTTCTCTCTTCAAATTCTCACACAAACTTCGCACGCTTCCTGCGCATGACATCACCCGCACCCTGTCACCTCGGTTTGTTTCGGACTATTATGACATCTGAGTGACACCTCCATCCGCCCGCGCGCACCCGCGTTAACACCTGCTTCAATATCAAGCTTCATGGTTTATCTAATACACAATACCATCCCTGTATAAGACCAATTGTGTTACTATTCAACCGATAGGTAATGGGGAAAAAGGGGTTCATAAATTTTCCAAGGGTCCAAAAATGAATGTAATAGGGCATCTGGAGTTCAAACTTGCTTACTATAATCTCACAGCCCAGCACATTAGCCATGGTGCCAGGGAACTTCCCTCATGTGGTTTCAAGTATTCCTATCTAGTACTAATAATTTCCACACAGTAACATAGTTTCAAATATTCCTATGTAATATTAATAGTTTCCACACAAATCCGTTTGACTTATAGATGGGAACTTTACAGGTACTCATAGTGTGTGTGAACATGTGAACAATGGCATCAAACAAATGACTCCAAAGCTTGTGAACAAGAGCCTCACCAGTGGGTGCAGTTTAATGTCTTACCCAAGACACCTATCTGCAGAAGATGCAATGCTGACAGTGTGTCTGAGAGTTGAGTCAATCTGATTTTAAAAAAATAATGTCCCATCTGTGTGAAGCTTCAGTTAAAATATGAGGAATAATATGTATGTTATATAATTCTATGTCTGGTGGGGAGAAACTTGAGCCTCATGGTACATCAAGGTTAACCTTGTATGACCTTTTATGACCTGAAAAGGTCATAGAAGGTTAAAGGTTAAAGACCAATAAAATTTCAAACCTACACTTTACAATCTGATAATCCAAGCTTTCTCAAAAAAAGCAATATAAAAATGTCATTAAAAGTTAATAAAGTTTTTCCTTTAAGTTATATATATTGATTAATTCATTACTTCTGTGCTAAGTTACTTATTGAGAGGTTAAACTTTAGATTTTACTGTAAATGTACAAAAATTTCTTGTGTTAGATTTTGGTAGAAAGCAATAAATTTCAATGTGGCTTTTCATAATGAAAAAGGTTTTTCACCCCTGATTATGCTTATTTTCTTTCAGTTGGGTTTAGAACATTTTAGTATAAATATCTTTTTCCTGTTTTACCTTTTTCTACATACATTCTGTTGGATTCAGTTCACTTCTTATCACATCTATCTATCTATCTATCTAAGTCATTTATTGAGAGCTTAAACTTTAGATTTTACTGTAAATGTACAAAAATTTCTTGTGTTAGACTTTGGGAGAAAGCAATAAATTTCAATGTGGCTTTTCACCCCTGATCATGCTTATTTTCTTTCAGTTGGGTTTAGAACATTTTAGTATAAATATCTCTTTCCTGTTTTACCTTTTTCTACATACATTCTGTCAGATTCAGTTCACTTCTTATCACATATATCTATATACATATATACATACACAAAGTATCTATCTATCTATCTATCTATCTACACACAAACACACACACACATATATATATTTGAGGAATGACAATTTAATTCTTGTAATGACTGCAGTGTGCCACTGGGGTTTTAAGTCAGGCAAACATTTCTCACCAAGCAAAACCAGACACATTTCAACATCTGCTTTCTTGAGATGCAAACGAAATGAGTCATCTGTTACCAAGCAGTAGGGGAAGTTGTACATCTTTAATCTTGGTGTACTCAGATCAAAATTAAGTATGCAACTGATTGCAAAACTGAATATGAATGAGCAAACAGTGCAACAGATTCGAACAGAGGATTTTGGAATGATAAAAATTTCCTCAAATCTTAACCGATGAACAAAAATAACATCAGCTTTGCATTTTATTTGATCTTTTGAATAATGCAATGATGTTTGACAGGGTCATTACTGATGATGAAACGTGGTGTTTTTCATATGACCTGGAAACAAAACAACTCATGCAATAGAAAATAAAGAATTCACTTTGGCTGAAAGAAGTTTGCATATCTCACTTGCAATTCAAGATAATGCTTGTGTATTTCTTCAATTGTAAGAGGATAGTTCACCATAAATTCTTAGCAAAATGACAATCAACATGTTTATTTACAAGTGCTGAAAGAATAGAAAGCACATAAGATCTGGCTTGACATTGGGTTCACCACCTAGACTATTCTACTGAGCACGATGCATTTGGTGTTCATGACTTAGAAACCCATTACAAAAATGGACCACACACCTTGTTCCCATGTCTTAGCCCTCGGTGATTTTTGACAATTTCAAAATTGAAAAACATCCTGAAAAGACAAAGATTTACTTACATGTATGACATCCAGCAACATGTAACTACATTACAGAAAAGTATTCTGGAAAATGAATTCCAAGAATATTTCAAGCAATGGCACCATCATCTCATGAAGTGCAAAGCTTTGCAAGTACTTTGAAAGTAATGGTGACTAATAGTAACCAAGTAAGCAAACTTTGCTTTCATCAGCTTTTTCCGGATTTGAATTATCAAGGGTATATATATATATATATATATAAATATCTATGATATTTATATTTAGGCAGTAGTCTCTCTCTTATACATGTTTTATAAAAAAACTGACAAGTTTCTTTTTAATTTATTTTTTTCACAATTTTTTATTATTTTTTTTCTTATTTATGAAATATTTCTTAAATTTAGTTCAATTTTATACAAAATTCATTCAAAATTTTCTTCTGGAATACTTTCCAGTATAACTGATCATTAGAAAGATGTTTATTTTTGTTTCTTTAAAATTCATTGAAATTTTAGTTTTCAAAGACAAGAGAAATTTTTTCTAGTTTATAGTTTCTCTATAGTGGTTTTTATATTAATGTTTGAAATTGCATGTTCATAAATTTGATAAAAAAGAATCTTATCTGTAACTTTCAACAAAAGCCAGGCTATTGGCCACATGATTAGAGTGTTTGCCAATGGTTTGGGAGACCTGGATTCAATTCCAGGTCGAGTCATACCAAAGACTCAAAAAATGCGACTTGATACCTCCTTGCTTAACACTCAGCACTATAAGGTACATATCAAGGGTAAAGTAGAGCAATACAAGGAATGGAGTAGCACCCTCTCCCACAGCTCGATGTAGTAGCTATTGAAAAGGGAGCTTTCATGCAACCCTCGACAAAGGCTGCCAACTTTACTTTTATATATATATATATATATATATATATATATATATATACTGGGTGCATACGATAAGTTTCCAGACTTTTTTCGTATGGGCACTTTTATTGATAGTACGCACATGAAACTCTGGTCCCCTCTGAAGTAATCTCCTCCGGCTGCAATGCACTTGTTGTACTGTTCCAACAACTTCTGGAAGGCCCCATGGAAATCCTCTTGTATGAGCATGTCAATGACCTTCATCACAGCCTCTTTCCTCTCCTCAATTGTCTTATAACAACAGCCACTGAGTTTAGGGAATAAGCAAAAGTCACAGGGAGCAAGGTCTAGACTATAGGGAGGGTGGGGAACTGTCTTGATGCCCATCTCGGTCAAATAGTCTGTTACAAGGATGGAGTTGTGGACTGGTGCATTGTCTTGATGGAAATGCCACTGACCCGATTTGAACAGTGCTGGTCTCTTCCAACAGAATCTCTTGCTGAACTCCCTTAAAACCTCAACATAGTAACCCTAACCCTAACCATTTGGGCAATAAACTCTGGTGTATTGACTTCCTTACTCCTCCCACACTTCTCATCATCCCCCACAGACTCTCTGGCTTCCTTGAATCTCTTATGCTACTAAAAAAACTGATGCTCGATTCATGCAAGATGCTCGAAAAGCAGTTTGAAGTATTCCATACGTTTCTGTGGCATTTTTTCCAAGTTTAAAACAGAATTCTATTGCATATCATTCTTCTAAAGTGTCAGATTGCATTTTTGAAATTCACCAGCTGTGACAATCAGGCTTTAGTAGGGCGTATTCCAATTCCTGCTGTAGCTGTTGATTTGAACCTGAAATCATAAAAATTGATCAGTCATCTCAAAAAATAACATACTGAATTTTCAAGTGTCTTCGACAATTTTAAATGCCCATACGAAAAAAGTCTGGAAACTTATCGTATGCAATTCGTATATATATATATATATATATATACACGTATGTCACCATTTTTATAAATCCATAAGAGATGAGTCCACACAATTTTTAGCTGCAAGAATTGGACTAAAAACATCTAAGTATGAAAATTTGTAGCATGGTCACTGACAACTGCTAACTCAGTGATAGCTGATCATCCAATGAGTGAAGTGAAATGCAAAAACACAATTTGCCCTAAATAGAGAATCTTCTTTTGTTTTATTTCCCCCATTTCAGTTTAATGGAAACATGTACAAAACATATTATGTGTAGAATAGATTCTTCATTCCAGTAAAAGCCAGATCTTCTGGTATCTTGAATAGTTCTGTCACTCTCCATCCTTTTTATGCTTGTCTTATGTCACATATTGATCTTTGTGGATTTTGAAAACAGGATATTGCACCTGTTTCTGGGGATAAACAAGGACCAGCAGAAATGAATCATATGTATTGAGAACCAGAAGGGAAAAATGTGTGGGCATTCAGAAAATTAATGACGAGGTAGTCAGGCGGTCAGTCATTAGGACAGAAGCAGTCAGCTGAGTAGACAAGACTCATTATCTTGGGTACCAGCTGTAGGGCAGTGGGTTGAGAAGCATGAAGAAGACGAGTTCTGAAATATGTATCTCAATGTGGGTTATGAAGATATAGTGTAAATTAGAAGATGTGTTCTAAAATTAAGCAGTTCCTGACTGATTCTGAATGTGTCAGTTCCAATGTGGAGTCAATCAAAGCAGTCCTCTGTCTCTCTGACTCTTCTCTGACATGCAGTTATTTTGAAATTTTTGTAGTTATAAAGAAGAGTTATATTTTAATAAACAAGCATTATGGTCTCTTAATTCTGGCTACATAACACTTGGTCATGTCACCAGCCACCAAAAAAGAGAGAATTTAAAAAAACAGCTTCTTTTATTTGGGTTCACACGGAACCAAACCCTTAATCCTATTTTGAGTTAGTGACATGGCTCAACCAGCCACTACAACCTTTTTTGTTTATTGCAGTTTTCAGTCTGGGGTGCAAGATAAAGCATATCTGGTAACATCTAGCACACATATGAAATATAGAACTTTGTCACTCCCTCTCTCATCTAGCTGCTGGCTTTTTTGATGCTTATCTATTTATGCCCTGTGACCACTCAGTTAGAATGTTTTTACTTCAATTATCAAGTAGAAAATAATTGCATTCTGGAATTTTAGAATTATAAAAGTAATGTTTTGAATGAAATCTGCCTATATGAGAAAGAAGAGGGTTAGGAAAATCAGATACATATAAATCTAACTTCTTCCTAATATATATATATATATATATATATATATATATATATATATATATATATGTGTGTGTGTGTGTGTGTGTGTGTATAACCATTATCCTAATAGTTTAATACCCAAAAGATTAAAATCAAAGATTAATTCAGGAAAGATATCAGTGAAGACCCTTAAGAAATGGTAATTTCATTTCTAAAAACTCTTAATAGAATTCATTGCTTGAAGATTTGGAGACTTCAGGTTCCAGAAATCAGATAAGCAAAGTTTAATCTTTTCATCATGATTTTATTATTTGATGTTTCATGTAATGCATTGCACACCTGCATATTTGCTGATTCTCTCTGACAACTACCATTTGTATTAGAATAGCAACTGGATTTTAAATTAAAAGACTCAAAGCAAACACATCTGCTAAATAATTTATACCAAATCATTATATTGTTGTTTCATTGGTGTGTCACATTTTCTCTACTGTGTCTGCAATTTCTCTCAAGAAAGTTTCTTTCCATTAATGTCAATAAAAAAAATAGCCTACTTAGGCCAGTGGTTCAAAGTATTCCTGTTTGGACCTCACACACTTCCTCTTGTTCACTTTCTCCCAAGTCCTCTTTTGTGCTTGCTATAAGCTGCCTTGCTATATTTTCCTTAATGATCTTTGGGAAAAACGAGAAGTCACAGGGAACCAAAGTTTGACCATTGAGGTAATGACATATCTGGATGATGGGATGTTTTGCAAAAAAACTTCACTGAAGATGTGATGAAGAGGCAAGTGTATTGCCATGATATATGCTATAATCATGCAATAAATTCTATAATCACACAGTACTTACCACTGACTGAGTTATCATAAGGGAAAAAGTCCTTTCAAAACCATTTATTATCAAAATACTTCAGCTGGTTATTGACATTATTCAAAATAGTTGGATTATTTTTGGATTGACCTTATATGTTGTGGTATCTTTGATATAAGATAAGAACACGGACAGATACAGATCTTTCCTGATATACTGAAAAAATTGATATTAGAATTAAATAGAAGGTTAAAATAGAAAGAGCTTAATTCAAGGATCCTTTATTTTCCCATGCCATCTCTATTTTTTAACACTTACTTCACTTTTTTTCTTCTTCAATATTTTATGCTACTCTTTCTCTGAACTGTATTCCTCTCTTCCTTTTTATTTTTACCTTCCTCCAGATTTTTCTTCTTTTGATTTGGTGAATATTAAATCCCTTTCTTTTAATTATTTTTTACTTCCTTTAATATATCTTTATCATCTGTTTCTCCATATTTGTCTTTCTTTTTACTCTATATTCCTCTTTAATTAATTTCTTTTTTTTTTCTATATTTAACCAATTCTAGATTTTCCAGATACAAAAGATGATAAAAGATATCTTAAAAATGAAATAGATTGTCAAAAAAATATTGTATAAAATAAGCCATGCCTATTCTAGGCAATCATTCTTGTAATATATTTTGCATTGGTTAACTGGCAGCCCATTTTTCACCGTCTTTGAATAAAAAGACAGACATTAGGTGAGGGGGAATCATTCTTATCTGGAACCAATTTGATAGACTTTTGAATGTTAATCACAAACCCATATTTCATCAACTCTTTCTGATGTTCTGAACTGGATAACTTTCCATTTTCCTTCTGAGCTTCAATCACTTGTGTAACTAAACTCTATCATAGGCTTTCTTTTTATCTGCTTTTACCTTTGAATATTGATAAATGTTACTTTAGTCCACTTTTTATTTAATTCTGACCACTATTTTATCACTAGAACTCTTTTATATGGCATATTCACAGATTCTATGCTTGTAACCTTCTTGTTTCAAGTTAGATGTTATATTCAGTGAGCTGCCATGACAAGAAAAGAATTTCTCAACATTTTACTGTAGACTGGTGAGAAAGTTTCATGCACACTTTCAATCTTAAAGCCATGTAAAGAAAATAATAAAGACAGAGATAGTATTTGGTAAAATGATTATGTTGATAATTGATATTTGTTCGACAAAGTCATCATTATTTTTCTCTTTGCAAGTTTTTCACACTCGTTTTAACAGATGGTTTTTCACTGGTTTGAGTGACAGCAAGTCTCCTCAACTTTCCAGGACTCTTCTAAGTATTCTCACTGATTTTAACATTGCTGTGGTCTGGATTGTCTTCATTCTTTTTCTTATCTCCAGTTTCCCCAATCTTTTTTATAGGCCTTTAAAGACCATTCTAAGAGTAACTACAGCAATTGGTATTACTTTCCTCTTCCTGTTTTACGGCTTTTTCAGCACTCTTGCAAGGTGTTAGTTGATCTTTTCATTTTCTTTTATTAAAGTCAGCATTATCTCTATTATTATTATCATTATTATTATTATTATTATTATTTTACTCTTTGTGAGTTTTTCACACAAGTAATAAATGGCAGTTTTTCCTGAAGTTTCAATCACAAGTCTCCTCAGATCTCCAGGGCTCATCTAATTATTTTTGTCAAACTCAGCAGAGCTGTATTCTAGATAGTTTCATTTCTTTCTTGGGTGTCTAATTCAATCATTCTCTTTTCTAGGTTTTTAGGGATTTGTTCTATGTGCTCCAACTATGATTGGTATAACTGTCACCTTTATATTCCTCAACATTTTAAACTCTCAAGCAAGGTCAAGATTTTTTTTTTTTTCATTTTCTTTTATTCTAAGAGTATAATCTGCAAGAATAGCAAGGTTGACTTGTTGGCATGTTCATTTTTTTTCTTTATTACACTTTGGTCTGGTCTTCTTGTTGTATTCTCATGTACATGTTCATGCAGGATACATACTGACGCAATGAATAACAGACGCAATGATAAAGACAGACGCAGGAAGACTTCTTTAACAAAATATTTACCTCTCACTTTATTTGTAAGGGTTCGAAAAGGGTTACTCAAGGTTTGCGTGCGAGAGGGAGCTGCAGACCGAACATAACTGCAATATTTTGACCCCCAAACTTATGGCCGTCAGCGTTGTGTCTTTCTCGTTCTCCAGGGCTGCTCAACTGGAGGCCCTGGGCCCACTCTGCTGGGTGATGGCTTCCTTTGCTGCATCTTATCAGCATCATCTCTGGACCCCAACTCATCAGTGCCCCAAGCCCCTTTGGCCTGGTGTGGCTTTCCCTACCACATCTCTTCTCCAACTGGCTGCAACTCAACTGGCCGTCGAACTCAACTGGAACCGGAACTCAACTGGCACTTGACTTCTGTCTTGACTGCGTTATATAATAGTTCAACGCCCACTCGATCGCTGAAATCGAATGTTTAATCGTCATCAAGTGGAAATAACTATCATGCAATTCACAGGTCACTCTGTTCTGGTGCATCAGTCTATGAGTGTACCATAGGAATTTTTTCATCAGCCAATTTCCACCCATGCGATTTCCTCTCATAACTGCCATTGGAATGTGTCTCCTCCTTCTGGTGCATCACCTTGGAATGGCATTTTTGGCCGGGTCAAAAGGTCAAAATATAACATTCTGGCTAGGATTGGGGGGGATCTGTTTTTTTATCCCCAAAATCCCAGGGAATGCCGTGGGTTCTATTTTTTAGGATAGTTATTGGTTTGTGGATGTTTTAAGTGTTAGTATGGTAAAATTTTAGTTGCTTGCATGATTCCCAGTTGATATTATACGTTCATATTAAGATGTGTGAACACTTTATAACAGTCAGTACTATAAAAAGCCAATATGTTAGATAAAGCAAAGCTTAACAAATAAAAAGATATCGATAGCTATGCATAAAGCTTTCACCCTTTATCTAATGTTGAAAAATTCTATATAAAAAGACAAGAATAAAGAAGAATTTTCATCTTAGAGAAAAACCATTTATATAAGTTGCCATAGTAGAGATGATAGAAAAAAAATGTTCATTCAGAAATACCCAACAAGTGAGTGAAATTTAATAATGACCTCAATCTTCCTTCCTTTCTTTTTTCCCTTCTTTCTTCCTTTTTTCCGTCCTTCCACTCCCCTGAGGAAGACAATGAATGGTATTTGTCGTGTGCCCCATCAAATTGGTCAGTGTGGCACAAGGCCTTTTTAAGGTGGGTCCAAGTGCAGGACTGTAACCCAGACATGCCAAGCATTCCCAAAAATGCTTTGGGCCCCTTCAGCATTCTCCTAAAAAGGGGCGACTCTGGGACTGGGTGATAAACTTAGCCCCTCCAAGGAGGGTTTGAGCCTGATGCTCTTGCATCATTTCTTCCTTTTTTTTCTTTCTTTCTTTTTTCTTATTACATTTGCTTACTTTTTCTTTTGTTTATGTCTTATTCTGTCAATATGATTTTGTATTTTGTCGATGAAGTATCAACTCTTCTGAGAGTTTTTCACACTAGCATTAGCTGATGGTTTCTCACTAGAATTTGGGTCACAGCAATTTTCCTCAAGTCTCCAGGACTCTTCTGAGTATTCTGACTGATCTTAATGATGCTGTAGTCTAGGTAGTCTGTTCTCACATTTCCAAGTCTTTCAGTCCTTTTACCAATCCTTTGGGGATTGTTCCAAGCACACCAATTACTATTGGTATCACCCTCACTGTCAAGTCCAACAGTTTTTTTAGTTATCTAGCAAGGTCTTGGTACTTTTTTTGCTTTTTTTAAAATTTCACTCAGTGGCAAAGAGCACTATTTGGCAAGTTCTCTTTTTTTGATGACTTTCACTAAGTCTGGTCATCTGGTCAAGAATCGGTGATCTGATAGTATCTCAAAATCTTTGAAAATTTGTGTGTCTCGCTCTTCCGGGCAGATTCTGAGTTTTGCATATACCACTTGTTCATATATCCAAATTTAAATTTCTTGCACAATTCCTCATGGGTCACCTTGCCCACTCGTTCATGTTGAATCTTATACTCTTTTGGGGCTTATTTGCTGCATTTGCTAATTATATATGATTGATCATTTTGTCTCTATCACCATATAGCCTGCAAGGGGACATGCTTGCCCCATACCTCTTTATCATCTGTCTAGACTACGTACTTAGGACATCGATCGATAACATTAGGGAAAACGGCTTTGAGCTGACAAAGAAAAGAAGCAGAAGGTACCCCGCAAAAACAATTACCGACACAGACTACGCCGATGACATAGCGCTACTGGCCAAAACACCCAACCAAGCCGAAACACAACTACATAGTTTGGAACAAGCTGCTGCAGGCATTGGACTCCATGTCAATGCACAGAAAACTGAATTTATGTGCTTTAATCAGAAAGGCGACATCTCCACACTAGACGGAACCTCCCTGAAACTGGTTGACAAATTCACCCACCTAGGAAGCAGCATCTGATCAACCGAAAAAGACATCGACACACGGCTAACGAAGGCATGGACTGCTATCGATAGGCTTTCGATCATATGGAAATCAAACCTGACCGGTAAAATGAAACGCAGTTTCTTCCAGGCGGCGGTCGTGTCGATACTGCTGTATGGATGCACTACTTGGACGCTGACTAAACGGTTGGAGAAGAAGCTCGACGGCAATTATACATGAATGTTGCGAGCAATATTGAACAGGTCATGGCAGCAACACCCCACACGGCGCCAACTGTACGGCCACCTACCACCTATCACGAAAACTATACAAGCTAGACAAACCAGACATGCCGGACACTGCTGGAGAAGCAAAGACAAGATCGTTAGTGATGTGCTCCTGTGGACCCCCGCATATGGCCAATCAAAAGCAGGACGACCAGCTCGAACATTCATACAGCAGCTATGTGATGATACGGGATGTAACCCCGAAGACCTGCCGAAGGCGATGAATGATAGGGAGACGTGGAGAGAGAGGGTTCGGGATATCCGTGCTTGCTGCACGTCATGATGATGATGATGATGATTGTGTCATACCGGCTCATTGGTCTAGTGGGTAGAGTGTTCACCAAGGGTCCAGGAGACCTGGGTTCAATCCCTGGTCGCGTCATACCAAAGACTTTAAAAATTGTACTTGATACCTCCTTGCTTAACACTCAGCAATATAAGGTATGTATCAAGGGTAAAGTGGAGCAATCCATGGAAAGGAGTAGCACCCTCCCCTCCATTTTGTTGTTGTAGCAATTGAAAAGGGAGCCTTCTAGACGCCCTCGACTACGGTTGCCAACCTCTACTTTTTCTATTATTATTATTATTATTATTGTTGTCTTTGTTATTCTACTCTTTGTGAGTTTGCACATGGCTATTTGATGCCCAAGTAATAACATGTCTCCTACGCTCTCTAAGACTATTCTGTATTTGAATTTGAGTGAACTATGGTTTAAACCATTGAAATTCTTCCTCAGATCTCCAGTTCCTCTAGTCTGTTTCCTAAATTCTTTCAAGAGCTATCATTGATATCCTTGTCATCTCCATCTTCCATAACTTTTTCAGTTTTATCATTATGATTATGATTAGTGTTATTGCTTCTGCTAACACTTTTCTTTCTTTCTTTTTCTTTCTTTGTATATTTGCTTTCCTTTTCTAACGTAAATATTTTATTATATAGGAATAATTATTTTAAGACAAATAATTTGTTAATTATTTTACTTTTGAAGTTTCATAATTTGAACACTTATTAGTTATGTCTCGCAGCAACCTAATTTTAATTAATTGTTTACAATTAGAAATGGCCTCTTAAAACTGAACTCTCTTTGCTCCTTGAAAGACAATTTTTCTTGATCAAGTAATTGTACTTGTTTAGAATTAGAATCTGTTGATGAATTTGAAGAAATGTACCAAACAAAGGCTGACATCAGAGAGTATTGTTTACAATATAAATACTTATTTCTGGACTGAAATGAAATTAAAAAAAACAAATGACAGCATTATAAAACAAATTAAAAAACATTTACTTTGTAAGTAGAAGAAAAATTCATCACAAAGGTATGTTTTTTAATGTTTGTTGTTTGTTGTTTTTTTTTGCAAGGGAGGGGTATTTGATAGATTTAAAATTCAAGCTGTGTTTCATATTGTATACAGCATTAATTCTATACCTATAAAAATTGAAAAAAATTTCATTGCTCTTGATCTAACTATCTAGTAGTCTATAGAAGACAGACAAACTATTCCTAATTATTATTTATATGAATTGATATCAAATAAACTTTTTGTTTTACCTAAGTTTGAAATTATACAAAAAATTTTCAAGCGTTACTCATCAAGATTGAGGACATTCAGTCATTGTTTTATTTTTTGTATCATTTCATACTGAAATCCTGGAGAAAGAAGTTTTGTATTCAAAGAAATAACTTGTTTTATAATATTGGTTGTTGTACAATAGTTTTCATATGGTCACATTCTGGCTAGCTACAATCTAATCAACAATTACTGCACAGTCAATAATCTCTCATGTCGCTCGGTTGGGAATCTTGTCCTGAATAACAAAAGACTTATTTCCTATATTTCAAATTTTTGTCTGCAGAATGGAAGCCAGCTTTGCACTTATGAAAAAGAAACAATAACACAAAACTAAAAGAGAAAAAAGAAAATAGTAAAAGGAAAGGTGATTTAATTTTCTGCAAGGAAGAAAAAAGAAATTTCCTCTTTTTTCTGTTTTGTAATTTGGCGTTGTATGATGACCATTCAAGACAGACGGTAAAGTTGAACATTTGCGTGACTTGCGAAAAATGTGGACCAAAAATTATTTTTCAGACAAAAAAATTGTTAAGCAGCTTCCTTTTCTTTATTTCTTTCTCATTGATCTGCACTTCCACCTGGATAGATTATTAGACAATGGTCTGTCAGATTTAAGAAATAAATTTTTTTAAAGTTTGAAGGCTAATTGCAGCTCTAACATTAGAAAAGGAAAGGATTACTGGAAATCAGAGTATAAAAAGTTCTTTAATAGATAATTCCTCAATATCTATATGGGTCATCAGATAACTGGTGAAGGTCTTACCTATCTATACAAGATTTCTTTTTGCATTTTATTTACAAATTTTGCCAAGTTTGACAAATGGAGGTATATGGCGTAATGGTTATCTTCTTAGAAGATGAACTTGATGAACCAAGTACAAATCTTGGCTGAGGCTGTTGGGATTTCAATTTCAGACTTTATGAATCTCTTTTGATTCACTCAAGCTATGAGTAAATAGTAGGGTAGACAGGGCTCTTTAGTAATTTACGAAGCTCTTATGCTTCGATGTGGCACAAGGCTGAATGAATGGGGTACCCAATGAGACTCGAATTCACTTGTATAGGTTTGCTAGTCTAGTTTGCTCACTGTTACACCACCAGAGGTGCCCTAGACAGGGCTCTTAGTCTTGGTAAAACAACTGGTCTAGGAAGCCAAGAGATACTCACTTGATATCTGTTTATAACTCTTGATTTCCTTATGCGTCACAATCATTTTGAATGGGTCTGATAGTAGAGTGAAATCTTAACTTTCCCCACCCTCCAGCTATAAATAAATAGTAGGGCAGACTGTGGTCATTATCTTTGGTTTTGGCAGTATACCCTCAAGCAGTGCATACAGTACCTTGTTTGATTTCATTAAAAGGAATACTGAAATATGATTTCACTTGAATTATTATAAATTGAGTTTTTTTGTTGTAGTCTACAAGAATAAATGAATTAAATAGTGTGCAGAATTTGCATAAAATTTCTTTTTTTTTTTTGAACTTTAGTATGAATGTATTTACCCAATCTCTCTGTGGGGGGGGTCCTCGTGGTGTAATGGTTAAAGTGATGGACTACGGAATCATAATAAGCGAGTTCCTATTCCAGTCGCGCTATTACGTTCACTTTCGGGCAAATAGCCTTGGGAAAGGTATGAACCCCCTTATCCTCCCAGCTATGGGTTAAATAGTACCACTACTGTTCTTGTAGGAGAATAGCTTTGGTATTAAATAACCTATGGAGGTTGATCTGCCATTAACAAAGAAACGAAACCAACCTCTCTGCCACAGCCAGAATGTGACACAAGATCAATTTTTAAGCAGAGTAAAGCAGGTTCGAATATAGAGCTTTATTTCCCATTGACTGGTTGCCTAACAAAGACTATAGAAGCCAGTATACCCTATTATTTATTCATTGCTAGGAATTATTGAAAACTGATGGATTCATATTTTCCTAAAGTCATTTGAAATTAGGTCCTTTATGAAGAAATAATACACCTACATTTTGCTTTTCAAAGAAATAACCGCTAAAGTAAATCTTGGCATCAGCTGCAACTATGATGATCTAACCTAATAAATGCCTAGTAATGGTCTAAATTTATCCAAACCTATCGGTATTTCAAAATAATTTCTTTATAGCTGAAAGATATACCAAACCCTACTCTAATGATTTACACGGACTTATATGTTTGAAGGGTATAGGATAGACTTTGTCTCTCTAGATCTCCAGATGCAAGCTGATAGATATTTACATTATATTGACCCCAAATACAAGTTCATAACTCTTGAGCTCTTTACATGTCACTAGCACCTTCAGTTGATCTCATAGAAACACAATGGCATCAGTAGCACAAGTAAAATGCAAAAACCCTTCTGTTGCTAAAGAGTACAACTCTTCATAGAGTTGGGTGTGAACTTAACTTTCTCAGGAGATACTATAATACATAGGCATGATACATACTTAATATACGATCTTCAATGAACAAACGAACACACTTCTTTATAAAAATATAATCTCTCACACTTTATTCTTGAAAGGGTGATGTTTCTTGTGTGTGAGAGATGAGCTGGAGACAGGAACAGACTGCTATATTGACCCAAAGTTCTTCTGACCATAGCAGCACTTCTTTCTCATCTTGGCTGGCTTGCTCAACCGTGGGTCACTGAGGGCCCAAAGCCCTCTGTCTGCCGCTGGCTCTCACTCCAGCATCTCACTCCAACTGACTCAAGCCGTCTGTGCCCGGGTTATATTATTGTTTAACACCCACTTGTTTCCACTGTTCTTCCGCTTATTTACACCGGTGCATCTCTTGATTGACAGCTCGGTCGAGGGTCAATAGATAACATAAGTGTTGGGTATCACCCACCTTTCTCCACACAAGGAACTAGTCCATCTGCCATATGTAGCAGGGCAGACTAGAAGTTGAAGAGCCAATACTATCGTTGGACTATATCCTTATTCTGTATTCACTAATCCTATGTTCTTGTCTACTAACAGTCTCTACTAACAGTCTCTCTATTGTAAAACGTTTTCCTGAGACTATAACTCTATTTCCTCTCATATCGTGGTTTGTCCTTTATTTAATACAACAAGCATTCACTAACCAGAACGCAATAATAAGTACATTTGGTAAAGTGTGAGAGTTGAAGGAAAGGCCATGAAGAGTTTTGGCATCATTTCATGTACTTGCGTAACAACATTTAGTGATGCATATTGAAATTGGATCTATAATCTGAAACTTACTTGGAAATTATTAGTTTTTTAGAACTGTTTCTTTAAGAAACAGTAATTTACCTTATCAAAAGCTTTGAAATTCATTTAAGAACACCTGAATTTGCTGTCTCGAGTGTAGAGTAAACTCCTAAGTTGATTCTAACTGTTAGGATTCCATTGAGAGGATGAAGGTTTTATTTCTTTGAAATGATTGTGTAGATGTTTCCACAGGAACAAAATAGTTAAACTAACTTTGGCGTAAGAAGGGTTAAATGCAATAAAACCATCAACCAACCAGCCAACCAACAATCAGCGTAGCTTCTAAGAAGTTTGACTAAATGTTAACTAATAAGTTTACATTTAGCAAAATTATTGATTCTAAATTATCTGGAGTATTTTCACTTTGATTATTAATTCTCTCCTGTGGTAATTTCAATGATATTTCTCAAAGAAAATACTTAAACTGACTTTGGCATAAGAAGGGTGAACATGCAATAAAACCAACCAACCAACCAACCAGCCAACTATCAGGGTAGCTTCTAAGAAGTTTGACTAAATTTTCACTAATAAGTTTACATTTAACAAAATTATTGATTTAAAATTATCTGGAGTATTTTCACTCTGATTATTAATTCTCTCCTGTGGTCATTTCAATGATATTTCTCAAAACTATTAACAATAAATCAAATGTTGATTGTTTAGCTTTTATAGAAGAAGACCAACCACACAATCTGAAAGGTTTTTCAGAAGTTTGACAAAATTTTAGCTAAGAATTTAAAGTCTATATTGAGCATCACTATTGATAAAAAGTTAGTTGTCTAAATTTCTGGGACGAAGCTTGATGATTTTTATCATTAACGGTTTTTGGACTGTTGTCTTCATCTTTATTGTTATTTCTACAACGTTTTGGCTGATATGTCCTCTGGCCTTTTTCAGGTGTTTGTCGAACTTGGGAACCTTCACAGAACTTTGATCTACGTCCTTTATTGAATCCAAGAGGGTTGCCTGTTCTGATTCTGTTAGCCATAACTGGGTACAAGTGTTAAATATTCCTGTATTGTTACTCACCTTAAGTCAGAATTGAACCTCTAACCTACAGATGATTGTCTTCTTAGAAGCTAAGGGAGCCAAAACCTATAACTGTTATGCTATGTGTCCTGCAGGACAGTTTACAGGGAATTTTTGGGACTTATAAACTTAATGTTCATACTTGACTAGGATTACCACTATTATGTATGATTTTTTACTTGTACTCATATTCTGATTTTTTTTTCATCTAGCCTTTTTAATTATTGGTTCCCATATTGTATTCATCTCTATACTTGGTCTACTCAGCAGGTCATTGTAGCCCAACATATGTGCTGATTCCTTAAGGCGTCTAATCCTCCAATGTTCAGCTCTATCAGTAATTTCAACTTCATCCAAGAAGGGCAGATGGTTTCCCTTTTCCTTCCATATATGGTTCACCATACCCGACTTTTCAATCTTACCTTCTACTACTGCCTTCCGATGTTCTTCTAGCCTTACTTTTAGTGGGCGACCTGTCACAACCTCAATGATAAAAATGATAAAAAGTTATTTGTGATATTTTCATTCTCTTTATTTATTCACTAGGTGACTTTCCTAAGGAAACTGATATTAGTGCAACATATTGACCTCCGACCCGCCCAAACTGTCAGATAAGAAATGCACCTGTGTAAATAACAGGTGCATCTGGTCAAAGATATCAGGGGATAACCTCGACTGTGGACGGTTTGAATCCGGTGCAAATGTGACACTCACTGAAGTAGGTGGCCGTCAAACAATTATATAACCTGGTGCCACAGGAAGTTCGAGGAGTTTGGAGTTTGTTGTTGCAGTTCAAGGCAGTGAGAACCAGCTCCCAGATGGGGGCTTGTGGCCCTCAGTGACCCCCGGTTAAGCAGCCCAGCAGAATGGGAAAGAAGTGCTGCAATAGCAAGAAGAGATGGGGGTCAATATGTTGCAGTCTTTGTTCATCTCCAACTCACCTTTCACACATAACTCTTTTGCAACCCTTTCGCAACCATTTCGAATAAAGTGTGAGAGGTATATTTTTCTAAAGAACTGTGTTTCGTTTGTCATTATTGTGTTGACTATGCTTCCGCTTGTATATGTGTATAGTTGGTTGTGACGATGCAACATTAGTTGTGATTACATTGTTGAGGTTAATTTTCTTCAACATCTTCTGAACTACTAATTCATCTTTGTAAAAAATTTTTCATGTGCTGTCAAATCACTTTTCTCTTACATGGATTTACCTTTAACTTTTTACTCAATGTAGATAGTTATAGGTTGTGAGTTGGTTAGTTTTCAAGCCTTGTTGGGTTACTTAATGCCAAAGTGAGTTTCTTTTCTTCTTTACCATTAATCACATGGTTTTAAGTAACTTATGATAATAATCATTTATAAAAAATTATATTTTCAAATAACTATTCTTAACCCTTATAATTTGTACACATATTGTTGCACAGGACAAGGCCATAGCCCAGACACGCCTTGAGCCCCATCAGCATTCCTCTAAAAAGGAATGCCTCAGATGCCAGGCAATAAACCTAGCTCCTCTAAGGAGGGTTAGAGCCTGGAGAGATGGCCTCCTGAAGCTCGAGGATGCCAGTCAAGGCACACCTTGACAGACTGCCACTGGAACCAGGACATACCCAACCAGATCTGTATTGCAACCAACCCGTCCAACCAAAGTGTCTCTCAGCCCTGTGACTCCCAGAGAGTAGTGCCTACACTTTACTCTGCTGGGAGGAAGTCAGTATTTGTTGTTCATCCCACCAACCAGACAAGTGTGGCCCAAAGCCATTTTTAGGTATTTCTGAGCACAGGGCCATAGCCTAGACATGCCTGGCTGCTCCAAAAATCCTCCGGGACTGTCAGCATTCCTCTAAAAAGAGGCGTCTCAAGCACCAGGCAATAAACCTAGCCCCTCCAAGGAGAGTTAGAGCCTGGGGAGATGGACCCCTAAAACTCGAGGATGCCAGTCAAGGTGCACCTTGACTGACTGCCAGTGGGGCCAGGACACACCTGCCCAGATCCCTGTACCAACCAAGATGGCCAACCGAGGTGTGTCCCAGCCAAGCACTGGGAGGAAATCTCGATATTTGTCTCTGTCTCCCATACAAGACTTGACATAAAGTCAAATGACCCAAAGGTTGAGTTATAATGAGGATTAGGGTAGAGGAAGGTCGGACCCAAGCCAAGGCTCGAGCCCTGCTGGACTATGCTGGTCATCGACCTACAAAGTGCAATGTAGGCCTGATAAGCCTAACTGGACATGTACCCAAACATGAGTCCTGCCATGGATGCCTGATTATAGCCTAAACTGGAAAGCAAGGTCCAGTGCTATCCAAAGGTGTCAATAATACTGCTCCCCCACCTAAGGTCGGCCCAGCTGAAGCCAGTGGCCTTTCAGCCTCGTCTGCAATTGAGCATTGACCATCAAGCACGGATGCCTGATAGGAAGCAGAAAAGCCTCTGTGCAAAGCACAGTGGCTGATCAAGTTCCCTCACTGCGAGGAAACCTCAGTGAGAATAAAATAGGGTTATGAAGGAGGAAGAGTTTATTATCATGTAGGTTGGTCCCCATAACAGTGTGTATGTGTGTGTGGAGGTCTTATTCATTTGCAAGGGACACAGTTGGCAATTTCTTGGCGGTGCTGACTGGGCAAATATGGTTGATAGGTACAATTAATATATACGTGTGTGAATTTGCGTAAATATATACAATATTTTAGTAATTATTTTAGTAAAAATGCTGAAATATGTTTTTAGTACCAAAGAAATATTTGTAAGACCATTGATGATATATGATATCTGAATCAAGATTTACCAGATTGATAAAGAAAAATTAAAAAAAAAATTGCCTTTTGATTTCAGTGAAGTGGGACAAAATGTCTGGCATTATGAAGATTGTTTATATTGCAATCAGTACAATTTTACCAAAATTAAATTTCAGTCAATTATTCTGTGTTAATTGGATTTGGTCGGCAGTGTGTTTCAACTGATGATAGAAATACTCGTTATAAATATCTTTAATTACTGGTAATAGTTGATTATTTCTCTTCTAAACATATTTTTATGACATATTGACATGGGAATCAGAGTCCCAAAAACTTTGACAACATATGAAAGAAATAATAATTACATTGATATCGCTGATGTTTCAATTTCATCATCTTTAGTATAGAGAAAATGGGAAACCCGCATAAAGGAATAAAAGTCTTAACAGCTACTACCACTCTGGATTAGTGTGGATTAGAGAGTAATAGGGGTGACTCAAAACTTCACAATCTGATGTAGTTTAGTTTCATATCAAGGATATCCTCTGTTAAGTAGGGAACTTACCTCACTGTGGTCAGCATATTCTTGGGCCAGTGGGTAGGGCAGATAAATATGTATTTACAATGTTGTGTCTCTTATTAAAGTAGTTTCTGGTGCTTTGACTTGGTTTGTATAAGAGAATGAAAATTTTAAACAGACTCAAAAAGAGAGACCACCCAAAGAATAAAATTTAGTTAAGCCCGGGAGACCTGGGTTCAATCCCAGGTCGAGTCATACCAAAGACTTTAAAAAATGGTACTTGATACCACCTTGCTTAACACTCAGCATTATAAGGTACGGTTCAAGGGTAAAGTGGAGCAATCCTGGGAATGGAGTAGTGCCCTCCCCTACACCTTGGTGTAGTAGCTATCGAAAAAGGAGCCTTCGGGTCACCCTCGACTATGGTCGCTAACTTTACTTACTTACTTATAACAAACAAATTGTAAATATTGAGTTGACTATATCCAGGGTTATTAAAACTGTTGAGTTTATTTCTTTATCTTGAAAATTGTGGAAAAGGAATTATTTTTGATGAGATAGTTTAAAAAAGAAAAAATTGTAATGAGCCATCTTTCCCTCAAGTCTATTTAAAATTTTCAATTACAAGTAATGGCAGTATATATATATATATATCATCATCATCATCATGTCGTGCTGGTAGCACGGATATCCCTGACCCTCTCTCACCACTTTTCCCTATCGTTCATCGCCTCTGGCAGGTCTTCTGGACAACATCCCGTATCCTCACATTGTTGCTGAATGTATGTTCGTGCTGGTCGTCCTGCTTTTGCACGGCCATGTGTGGGGGTCCATAAGAGTATATCACTTATGAGTTCATCCCTGCTTCTCCAGCTGTGTCCTGCATGTCTGGTTATGTGTGTGTGTGTGTGTGTGTGTGTGTGTGTGTAAGAAGTGATATTTGATGTTGACCAGGAAAATAACTTTAAAAATGATAATCTAGTTAAAATATTTACTTAATAACACAATAAAACAAACAAAAAACATACTATTTGTGAAAATGTAGCTGTTACTGAAATAAATTCTTGTACCCCAATCAAAACAAATGATTGAATCTTATTAATACAACATGGTTTTGGGTGTGCAATAATAGTGCTTCTCTTATTAGGTGCTGATATGAAAAAGTTATTTGAAGATCCAACCGAAGAACAACCTATAAAATGCTGGCTACAGGAAAAGCAAGAACAATTGAAAAGTGAGAAAAAATCCCCAAAACTTTTATAAAGATTAACTTTCTTGCAATAAATCATTGTACCATTAATAAGGAGAAGGAATAGAAAAAGTAATCATAAAAAATTATTTGTTTCCAATATTTACAACAAGTGATTTTTGTTGTTTGATTTCTGACTTCCAATGTCAACTTAATATTACCAATCACAACTGAGTCTTCTATGGGACAACTGGGTTGTCTATTTCACTTTTGAGTCTTCATCCCAAGAATTATATCAGTAGGCCTTGTTATTTTAATGTGAAAATAACGGAAACAAATGTTATATAATAGCCGAGGGATTTCGGTTCATACCTTTGAGTTTAATTAGGCTGAGAACCTTTCGGCTCACCACATGGGTTAGTTAGGTGCAACATTGAGGCAGGTGTTAACGCGGGTGCACGCGGGCGGATGGAGGTGTCACTCAGATGTCATAATAGTCTGAGACAGGGCGCGGGTGACGTCATGCACCGGAAGCACGTGGAGGTTTGTGGGAGATTTGAAGAAAGTGAGAGTTGAGAATTAGACGCCAAACGAGAAGGCTCGATCTTTGGAGCTCGCAGGCGCGAGGCGAACTTGCACCCTATGGGGGCCGCTCGAGTTGGGGACCAAATGAATAAGACAGCATAGAAGATTGTGTCTCTCCTCCTTACGTCGAAACCTTTAACTCAAAGTTAATTAAAAGGTTTCATACCTGAACAAGAAGTCGTTACATGTTTCTGAATTTTGAGATTCCTATGTTCATTATATGTTCTATCGTAGTTAACATTATATGTCCATTTCGCACTTGTAATTGTGAATATGGTACACAAACTCAGAAAGAATGGTCTCATTCATTAGTGTATATATTTATGAGTAACCTGCTTCTTAGAGCGATGGACTGCGAAATTGTAGTACGCGAGTTCGTACTCCAGTCGCGCTATTACGTTCACTTTCGGGCAAATACCCTTGGGAAAGGTATGAACCTGCTTATCCTCCCAGCTATGGGTTAAATAGTACCACTACTGTTCTTCTAGGATAATGGCTTTGGCATTAAATAACCTAAAAAGAGTTGATATGACATTAAACAAAGAAACCAAACCAAACCAAACCTGCTTCTTAGAAATACACTCTCTATATATATATATATATATATATATAGTGTATTTCTAAGAAGCAAGTTACTCATTGTTTACCCTAACAAAATCCTTCAGTACAAAATCAAAACAACTTTTATTAGATTTAGCATATTATCCATTTCAACTGTACCATACAACACCTTAGACAAACTCAGTGAGTTTATATCTATTATTATGAACTTGGAAAATTATGAACATTCTCCTATGAAAATCTGTTCCTCTAATGTGGAAAATTCAAGGTGCAGTAATCCACTTCCACAAGAAAATGATATATTACTTCTGAACAAAATATGGGGTGAATTTAAAGGAAAACTACAGTCAAAAGTAAAAAAAAATTGTTCATCTACACATAGCATTTTTAATATTTTGGGCCCACAGAAAATATTACATTTTAAATAACTTATCATGACATTAACCTAAATAATTTGAAAATGCAAAGAGAAATTAAATCTTATCAGTTTTTTAAATCTGTTAAATCTTATTTTGAATGTAAACCCAACCACAACTAATTTATATCTAAAATTGATAAAGATTTTCATTTTGATCTAAGATCATAAACATGTTATTTCCTTACCCCAGCATATTTTTCCGCACATCCTTCTGAAATATATATATATATATATATATATATGAAAAAAATGTGTATCACATCACTCTGTCTATCAATTCATCTATCCCTATATTTTCATATCTTATTTTGTTCATATCAGTCTATTTTAAACATTCATTGACTCATCAGCCTCTATCAATATCAGTCTATTTCATTCTATCTCTTTAAGTCTGTTTGATCCAAACATTTGTTGGTATATAAAATAAAATTGTTAGAGTTAGCAACTGTTTTAATTCCAAGGTTCAAGTTTTTTTGATGAAGTTCCCGATTGAATTGATGGGTAAAATAGTATATTTATTTAATAAATTTTAATTAAAAAAACTCTTGTTTTGAATATTCGGAAAAGATTTAGATTGGTGAATTTTGTTTAATGACCTCTTAAAGCTCACACCAATATCCAATGTTTTGATTGTAATGAAAAATATCTGTGTGAAACTTCTTGAGACCTTTAAAAAAACTAATTTATGAACACATTAGGGATTTGACAAAAAGAAATATAAATGACAGGTAAATATAATTTGGAAACTAACCCCATATCCTAAATGGATAAGATTCCAGAATGTTACTTCATTGGCATTATGAAAAACATCAGAAAATTGTTGAATCTCGTATCATTCAAACAACACAAAAAACCCAAAAAATCTAGTTCTTTCAATATTCATCTCCATCATCGTCATCATCATCATATCATGCCACCAGTATGGATATCCCTGACCCTCTCTCGCCACTCCTCCCTATCGTTCATCGCTTCTGGCAGGTCCTCAGGGCTACATCCCGTATCCTCACAGAGCTGCTGTATGTAGGTTTGAGCTGGTCACCCTGTTTTTGCTTGGCCATGTGAGAGGGTCCATAGGAGAACATCACTTATGAGCTCATCCCTGCTTCTCCAGCAGTGTCCTGCATGTCTGGTTCGTCTAACTTTGATAGTTTTGATGATGGGAGGTAGGTGGCGGTACAGGTGGTGCTTTGTGGGGCGTTGCCTCCAGGACTTGTTCAAAATTGCTCGCAGCATTTTTGTGTAATTGCCGTCAAGCTTTTTCGCCATCTGTTTAGTTAGCGTCCATGTAGTGCATCCATATAGCAGTATCAACATGACCGCTGCTTGGAAGTTACTAAAACATTTATTTAAGATAGATTGGCTTCATCATTGAGATAGATAGATAGATAGATAGATAGATGTGTTGATTGAGACAGATAGATAGATAGATAGATGTGTTGATTGAGATAGATTGCTAGATAGATAGATAGATGTGTTGATTGAGACAGATAGATAGATAGATAGATAGATGTGTTGATTGAGACAGATAGATAGATAGATAGATAGATAGATAGATAGATAGATAGATGTGTTGATTGAGATAGATAGATAGATAGATAGATGTGTTGAGTGAGATAGATAGATAGATAGATAGATAGATAGATGTGTTGATTGAGATAGATAGATAGATAGATAGATGTGTTGATTGAGATAGATAGATAGATAGATAGATGTGTTGATTGAGATAGATAGATAGATAGATAGATAGATAGATAGATGTGTTGATTGAGATAGATAGATAGATAGATAGATAGATAGATAGATGTGTTGATTGAGATAGATAGATAGATGTGTTGATTGAGATAGATAGATAGATAGATAGATGTGTTGATTGAGATAGATAGATAGATAGATAGATAGATGTGTTGATTGAGATAGATAGATAGATAGATAGATGTGTTGATTGAGATAGAGAGATAGATAGATAGATGTGTTGATTGAGATAGATAGATAGATAGATAGATAGATGTGTTGATTGAGATAGATAGATAGATAGATAGATGTGTTGATTGAGATAGATAGATAGATAGATAGATGTGTTGATTGAGATAGATAGATAGATAGATAGATAGATAGATGTGTTGATTGAGATAGATAGATAGATAGATAGATAGATAGATGTGTTGATTGAGATAGATAGATAGATGTGTTGATTGAGATAGATAGATAGATAGATAGATGTGTTGATTGAGATAGATAGATAGATAGATAGATAGATGTGTTGATTGAGATAGATAGATGTGTTGATTGAGATAGATAGATAGATAGATGTGTTGATTGAGATAGATAGATGTGTTGATTGAGATAGATAGATAGATAGATAGATAGATGTGTTGATTGAGATAGATAGATAGATAGATAGATAGATAGATAAAACTGATTGAAAGAGATAGAATGAAGCAGATTAATATTAATAGAGATAGATTGATGTGTTATGAAATGTTTAAAATTTGTAGATATGAACAAAATAAGATAAATATGAACATTTATGGATGAAGTGATCGAAAGTGATTGGATATAATCTTTTTAAGGAAATACTTTACATTTTTTACGTAAATTTTCAAATACTAATTACATCACACAAATTTGAAACAGAAAGCCACCAACAGAAATAAAATGTTTATCTCATTTTTTTATTCATTTAAAAATTCACATGCCCTGATGAAGTTTTAATGTTTTCACATTTAAAAAGTGAAAGTTTTCATATTCAAAAATTGAAGCATTTGACATTGTCTAAAAGTAAAATAATCCTCAGAAGACTTTGTGTGTGTTCATGTTTTTACATTTATATATATATATATATATATATATATATATATATATATATATTGTCATCCACAGACAGACTGTTTCATTGTATCACAACTCTTCAGTGTGGCTAAACACGTAGGACGTTTGAAGTTAGGATTGAAACCCACCCAACTTTACATTAGACTTAGTATCAGATCGCTCAACCAACAAGTGTTCCACGTTGGCTAAGGAATTATAAGGTATTATGTCGCAATAGCAGCAGCAGCATTTGTTTGTTTACATATATATATATATATATATATATATATATTATACACCCACACACACACACACACACACGAATAGCCAGTCTCTGAAATCCACAACTTTTCAGCTCAACTTGTAAGACTGAGAATGTCCAAATCTTTACCAAAACAATAATCTCTATGGCTTTGTAAAAAGTATTGACTGTATGAAAAGCATTAAAGTTCCATGTATAGCAAATATCTTTTCAAGGAACTGTGGTATAATTTTCTGTTTGCTTTTTTGTTTTACTTTTATCAGAAAGATTTGATTCACTCTCTCTAAATGTTTTCTTCACAATTAGGTAAAAAAAAAATTCAAGAGATAAATTATCCCCCCACAAATCTTCATTTTCTGTCACAAGAATATTAAACAAATGCAGTTTTAAGATAACTGGCTAAAAATCTGCTCTGTTAGCACCATTTTAAACTCGTTTCAGTAAATATCCTTAATGGATCTTTCAGACCCAAAAAGAGATCATGGATTTGAACTATAGATTTACCAAACTTATTTGAAAATCAAATCTTCACCAATATGGACTGTTAAATCCTTCTTAACTATCGGGTGGGGTTTTCATTAACCTCTAAAGTATCCATATTTTTGTGAGGAATTAAAAATTCATTGACATCATTGTGCTACATAGCCAGATATACGGCTGTGTGAAATAGACATAATGTTCATAAAATGTTCATAAACATATATAGGAATCCGAAAACACGAAATTCACGAAATTGGTTCAGGTATGAAACTTTATTACTTTTGAGATAAAGGTTTTTCAATATGAGAAGAGAGAGACACAATCTTTCTATGCTGACTGCTTTTACATCCCAACCAACCCGCGGCACCCGTAAATCTCGTCTCTCTCGTTCGGAGGCAGGAACTCAACTCACTGACTTTTCTCAAATCCCAAAATCCTCAACCCACGCTTCCAGTGCATGACGGCACTCATATTACCTGGTTCCATTTTCTATCTGGGATTTTTATTTTGACATCTCTGAATGACACATCCTCTCCGTGTGCGCGTGAACACCTGCGTTAATGTTGCACCTAACTAACCCATGCACTAAGCGAAAGGTTCTCATCCTAACTAAACCGAAAGGCAAGATATATAAAACAAGATCCCTCTGCAATTACATTACAATTGAGTGGTTACAATTCATATCTTCTTAACTGCTATCCCTTGTACTACAAAGGTAAAGACAATAATACAATTCTTGTAGTCTTAAATTGGAAAAAGTCATTTAAAAAAGATAACTTGCATTATGGCAGGGAAATTTTCAGCAACTTTCTATGGTTGTTTGGTTGGTTGGTTGGTTTTAGGGCATTTTGTTTTAATTTCTTATTTTAGAAGTTCATTTTTTTATCAATATTATTATTTCTTTTAAAAGTTCTACACACAACTATTGCTCATACATGTGGAAATAAAACAATAAAAATACAAATGTATAACATCAGGCAGTTATCTATCAAATTCTCCTTTTATAAATCATGATACAAAATAGATATCCCATGACTATGATAAATTTCATTTATTAGTATATATAATAGACATTGCATGTGGATCATGTGTATTTAACATGATGTAGGCAATTTTAATGTTAACATATCTCTAGAAAAATACAAAAGAAGTTGCTTTTATTCCTATATATATATATATATATAAGTTCCTGTTATATAATGTTTGTATGTCATTGTATAAGTCTTTGAAAATTATAGAATATGCCAGAATTGTTATGCATAATTCAAACATATTTCTTCATTTGGTGTTTTTTTTTAATCTTTCCTTTGTTTCATTCCTATTTTATCTTTTATTTTTTCTTCCTTTTCCATCTTGATAACAATTCATACTCTATTCATAAATTGTCTCCCATCAATACAAATCTTGTAATAGATCCACTATCAAATGCCTCATCTCATCTTTCTTAGGAGAGATACATCAAATAATTATGTCAGAATATATTGTGAGTTGCATAAAATATGAACAAAAATTTTCATTATTTTTGTTTTATATTCTTTGGCTTCTTTATATTAAAGATTCCTTGTGAGATATCAGAAAAAATTGATCTGAAAATGTTTTTGCTTTTATTTTTTTAAAACATTCTCTAAGACATTGAACATGTACGTTCTTAAAGGTGGAACAATTTCGGAATTGTACTATAGTAAGTATGTTAGTTTTATAAAAGCATTCTGGGTAATCTTTTTCCAAGCTAATTGAGCTCAAAAACCAACCTTGTGTCAAACTTGACAAAGACTAATGAGATATCTTTTGGGAATACTGTTCTGATTGCGTTGCTCTTTCAAAATAAAGGTGAGTGCTCTAAAAAAAAAACAGCTTTGTTTTGAATCAAGTATCTAAAGAGATTACTTTTGGTAATTCTGTTTTAAATGCATTATATTTAGAAAATGAGATCCCAGTTCTAATGCTCATGAAATATTTCTTTGTGTCAAAGTTTCTTATCACCTACAAATACTTGTTATAAGATAGGTTTAGGTTTCTTTGTTAATGGCATATCAATGTTTGTAGGTTATTTAATGTGAAAGCTATTCTCCTAGAAGAACAGTAGTGGTACTATTTAACCCATAGCTGGGAGGATCAGGGGTTTCATACCTTTCCCAAGGGTATTTGTCCGAAACTTAACGTAATAGCGCGACTGGAGTATGAACTCACTTACTACGATTCCACAGTCCGCTTTAACCATTACACCACGAGGACACCCCCGTGTTATAAGAGTTGTCAGAGCTGATAGGGTGATCATTTGAACTATGTTTGAGTGTTTTCAGTACATCTGAATAAAATGTAAAAATTTACTTCATCATTTTGACATTAAAAAAAGTTCTATTAGAAGAGAGTGGTTGTGGTGAATATATTCAAAATTCAAGTTCTTCCATGACTAGTCTGAGTGAATATCAATTTTGAACATTTTATCTGATATGATATTCAAATGTTTACTGAAATTAGATTTTCTTCATAGAATTGACATTTTATTAAAATATTCCATTTGATTATCAACAATTCATTAAAATGCTTGCAGAAATTGTGCTGCTTTCAGATTGAGTTCAAGGTCTGATCTTCAAAGAAATAGTATATACAACCTATTTCTTATATTTAAAAATATGTGTATCAATTTATCTACGTATGCGAGTGTCACAAAATAATTTTGCAATGATTAAGGATCATACTTTAATCAACATTGTTAAGGAAGTATCTATCTATCTATCTATCTATCATTAGGATTATAAATTTATTTCCATCCTGTTATGGGTATTGATATGAATCAATAACACCAAAAATAACAGGACTTCTTCAGATCTAATGGATAAAACAATTCAAAATAGACACATGAAGGAAGGGTGGGAGAAGAACCGTACTGATACTATTCAACCCATTGCTGGGAGGATAAGGGGGTTCATACCTTTCCCGAGGGTATTTGCCCGAAAGTGAACGTAATAGCATGAGTGGAGTACAAAGTCGCATACTGCAATTCCATTGCTTTAATCATTACACCATAAGGATACTCCCTCATTTGTTGGTCAGCAACTAATATTACAATATATATATATATATATATACGTTTCCAGACTTTTTTTGTATGGTCACTTTTATTGATAGTACACACATGAAACTCTAGTCTCCTTCGAAGTAATCTCCTCCGGCTGCAATGCACTCGTTGTACCATTCCAACAACTTCAAGAAGGCTCCATGGAAGTCCTCTTGTGTGAGCGTGTCAATGACCTTCATCACAGCCTCTTTCATCTCCTCAATTCTCTCATAACAACAGCCTCTGAGCTTAGGGAATAACCAAAAGTCACGGGGAGCAAGGTCTGGACTATAGGAAGGGTGGGGAACTGCCTTGATGCCCATCTTGCTCAAATAGTCTGTGACAAGGATGGAGTTGTGGACTGGTGCATTGTCCTGGTGGAAATGCCACTGAGCCGATTTGAAGAGTGCTGGCCTCATCCGACGGAATCTCTTCCTGAACTCCTTTAAAACCTCAACATAGTAACCTTTTGGCCAATCAACTCTAGTGTATTGACTTCCTTACACCTCCCACACCTCTCATCATCCCCCACAGACTCCCTGCCTTCCTTGAATCTCTTATGCCACTCAAAAACTGATGCTCAATTCATGCAAGATGCTCCAAAAGCAGTCTGAAGCATTCCATACGTTTCTGTGGCATTTTTTTCAAGTTTAAAACAGAATTTTATAGCATATCGTTCTTCTAAAGTGTCTTCACGTCCAGATTGCATTTTTGAAATTCCCAGCTGTGACAATCAGGCTTTAGTAGGGTGTATTCCAGTTGCTGCTGTAGCTGTTCATTTGAACGTGAAATCATAAAAATTAGTCAGTCATCTCATCGGATGTATAGAAATAATATTCTAAATTTTCAAGAGTCTATAATAATTTTAAATCTCTTTACAAAAATGTCTGGAAACTTATTGTATGTACCACGTATATATATATATATATACATTATTTACTTCCATATATATACATAGTATCATCCATAAGTAAATATTCTCTTAACAATATGTAATTGTCCAAAAAAAACTAAACCTCTTGAGTAATTTTATTTTCGGCTGCATTTTCAATACTGTAGAGTTTGCCAATAATAATAATAATAATAATACCTGTAGGCTGAAACCATCAAATAAGTGGAAATGATAGAAAAAATTAAGAAAGAATATCTTAGGAGAACTATAAAGCGACTCGGACAAAACTGTCTTGCAGACACCTTATCAAAGGAATAAATACCACAGTTGTACCCCTTGTTAGATATTCAAGACCCTTTTTGAAGTGGACCAGAGATGAACTTAAACAAATGGACCAAAGAACAAGAAAACTAATGACCACACATAAGGCATTACATCCTAGAGACCATGTGACAGACTATATGTATCAAGAAAGGAGGGAGGAAGAGGACTTGCCAGCATTGAAAACTGCATTGATGCATGGATACAACAACTCAAGGATTACATAGAAAAACACAAAGGAGGACTGATTACAGCCATCAAAAACGATTCTGACAACATGACAGACAACAGAATGACAATAACTAGAAAACAAACATGGGAAGAAAAACAACTGTATGGACGTTTTAAATGATTAATAAACATCTCACACAAGAAAACCTGGACATGACTAAGAAAAGGAAACTTTAAGAGAGAAACAGAATCTCTCCTAATAGCAGCACAAAACAATACCATAAGGACCAATCATATCAAAATGAGAATAGATAAGATGCAACAAAATAGCAAATGTAGGCTATATGGTGATAAAGATGAAACCATCAATCACATAATAAGTGAATGCAGCAAATTAGCATAGAAAGAGTATAAGACTAGATATGAGTAGGTGGGTAAGGTGATCCACTGGGAGATGTGCTAGAAATTTAAATCTGACCATATGAACAAATGGTATATGCATAACCCAACATCTGCCTTAGAAAATGACACAAATAAACTCCTTAGGGACTTTGACATACACACAGATCACCTAATCTTGGCCAGATGACTGGACCTTATAATAATCAACAAAAAAAAAAGAAAATTTGCAAAATTGTGGACTTTGCTGTCCCGGCTGACCACTGAATAAAACTGAAACAATGTGAAAAGAAGGATAAGTACCTCGACCATGCTAGGGAATTGAAAAATCTACGGAACATGAAGGTGACAATTATACTTTTGGTACAGTAACTAAAGGATTATTAAAAGGACAGGAGGACTTGGAAATTGGAGGACAAGTAGAGACCATCCAGACAACAACAATAATGAGAATGACCAGAATACTGAGAAGAGTCCTGGAGACATGAGGAGACTTGCTGTCACTCAAACTCCAATGAAAGACCATCAACTAAAACTGATGTGAAAAACTCTAATGAGTAAATAATAAATAATAAGAGTAATATGTTCCATTAGAAATAATAAAATTTTGGTATCTTTGACTTAAAAGAACATTTTGGGTGTACACATTTACAGGTAATACTATATATAAAATATCAGAAAATTTGAATTCAGTATATTGATTTGTAGTCGATTGTAGGTGATTGATTAGTGGTTTATGTTAATACCACACAAATTACTTTGGCAAAGACATGAATATCGCAGTTCAACCTAGAAAAAAGGTCATCGATCTTACACATTTAGTTTTGGATAATTCCTTGTTTCTGGTACTATACGATCCAGTAGAACCTGTTGCATGTTATCTAGTGAGGAGATGGGCACTGCTCTGATACTTCCACTGGGAATTCCTTTACATGTCACACTGATGACCTATAGGAGAATCATCCACTGAACTACATTACACGGAATAGAATCAAAAGAAACAGATGCTGACAGATAACTATATTTAATCAAAACTGAGAGATCATATCTTTCCACACTTTATTAAAAACCAATTTTCTTTTTTTTTGTTTCTTTATGTCTTTTACCAAAATTTTGCCTGCCTTATACTGATAACACAGAAGGAATCAAACTTTAGAGTCATTGAATAAAAATAAAAAAGAAAGAAAATGTACTGCAAAAGTAAACAATGATCAGAAATTCCTCTCTTTTAATTCCCATGAATAAAGACAATTTTGATTAATGAGAGCCATAGTGATGGCAAACAACAGAATTCTAAGATGTTTCCTTTGGCAGTGAAGATCTCCTAACTGCTTGAATTGATCAGTTATGAACCCTGGGATATTATATTCAAAGAACAATGATTAAGATTTCTAAGAACATTTCATCTAGCCACCAACTTGTTGAGACTAATAAATATTGCCAACAGCATTTGGGGAAAAAATAAAAAGAAAGTCAGAAAAGCAAAACAACAATTTATAAAAGATTCTTATCAAACAATCAATGCCATATTCTTCATTAATGATAAGAAATAGAAGAAAATGCAAATGCCAGAAACAGAAATTCTTGGATCTCTATTCACCAAGTCTTATAACAAAGTGTGTCTGTGCCAAGTTTCCCCAATAAAGAATTATTTAAAGTGAATTTCCCTTTTAATTTATTCATTGTTTCAAATCTTATCATTTTTTTGTAAAATAACTAAATACCACAAATTTGTTTTTAGGGAGCTGATTATATTTTCCATTATATATATTTATGTTTAATATGTGTCTCTAATATCAGTGATGCACTTCTAGTATTAGAAGACATAAATATTTACACTTAGAATGGATACACCACACAGAACAAATGACCAATAATCTTCACTATCTTTTTTTGTTTTTTATCATGCTCGTAAGGAATTATTTTTCTCAATACTCTGTCAGTTGGGCTCAGACTACATTGATTGTATCCCTAACAGAATCCTGAATATGATATTAAATGCATCTGGTGGTCTGGAACTCTAAGAAGTGTAGAGTTCTTTAGTGCCATCATTCTGATGTTTATTATTAGTTACTTGAAATAATATAATTGCTTCAAATACTTGAAACAATATAATCACTTCAAATACTTGAAACCATATAGTTTTAAGTTGGCGACCATAGTCGAGGGTAACCCGAAGGCTCCCTTTTCGATAGCTACTACACCAATGTGTAGGGGAGGGCGCTACTCCTTCCCTGGATTGCTCTACTTTACCCTTGATCCGTACCTTATAATGCTGAGTGTTAAGCAAGGAGGCATCAAGTACCATTTTTTGAGTCTTTGGTATGACTCGACCTGGGATTGAACCCAGGTCTCCTGGGCCACTGGCGAACACTATTTGATAAAAATATCTGTAACTGTGTGCAAACAAATTATCTTTATTATCAAATAGTAATAGTTACTTAAAACCATAAAATTTCCCTGAAAAAAACTGACTGTAGCATTAAATAACCAAGCATTGGTTAACATGCCAGAAAACCACCATCATCATGACTATCATCAAATTATGCTGACAACATGGATTTCCCTGACACTCTCTCTTCATTCATCCCTATCCTCCATCACTCCTATCAGGTCCTTCAAACTATGTCCTGCCCAGAGCTGCATTTTCTCTCTCTCTCTCTCTCTCTCTCTTTCTCTCCCTCTCTCTCCATTCATCCCTATCCTCCATCACTCCTGGCAGGTCCTCTAAACTACGTCCTGCCCAGTGCTGCACTCTCTCTCTCTCCCTCTCTCTCTCTCCATTCCTCCCTATCCTCCATCAGGTCCTTCGAACTATGTCCTGTCCAGTGCTGATGTAAATAAGTTCTGGCACTGGCGCGTCCAAGTGTAGGGGTCTAATTGACTGTTTTGATGACATTATGATTAACTGCAATTCCATTCTTAATTCTTAAAAATAAAACTGCCGTTGTGTTATATCATGCCCTGGCGGAGGAATTAGTAAATACATACGGTCCCATTCTTAATCTCTTGTTGAAGGTGAGCAATTTAATGAATTTGTAAATATATTGCTTATTTTTTATCAATATTAAAACTTGGATATTACCTAATAATTGTTCACAGAAAATATAATTGGAAAAATTTCACATTTTTTAATCTTCTGGTGTAATATAATGGCCAAGGGATTTTGTTTCATGCCTTTGGGTTTAGTTAGGCTGAGAACCTTTCGGCTCAGTGCATGGGTTACTTAGGGGCAACATTAATGCAGGTGTTCACGTCACTCAGAGATGTCACAATAGCCCAAGATGGGAAACAGGGTTACAGAGTGCAAATGACGTTACGCACCAGAAGCGCACGGAGGATTTGGGGAATTTGAAGAAAGTGAGTAGAGTTGAGACTTGACACCAGACGAGAAGGGTTGACTTTCGCTTGCTCACGGAGGCCTTGGACAGGTGTCGCAAGAGATAGGGGGCAGATGAAAAAGCCAGAATAGAAAGATTGTGCCTCTCTCTCCTTATGTCAAAGAACCTTTAAACTCAAAGGTAATAAAAAGTTTTGTACCTGAACTGAGAAGTCGTAAGTGTTTTTCATGTTTCGAGATTCCTATATTCTATGTGATATATATATGAACATTATATGTCCATTTCATATATAGCCATATCTGGCTATGGTACACTCGTTCTCCACCACATAATGTGCATGAAATTTTGTCCTGTTTTTTCAGAGTTTGTTTTTGTGTCTGTTTTTATTATCAACAACTGTAAATGAATTGACTCATTAGTAACTTCTGGTTTTTGCTTGTAATTTCCTATAATACAAAATACCATTTTTTAGATGTTGTGTGATATTATAAGATGCCACTGTAAACCTCTGACACAAAATCTAACTTTACTGAGAAATATCTGTTATTTTTTACAAAGCTTTAATTAGTTTGACACAAGGATAAAGTATGGTGCTCCCAAAGAAATTAAAATTTATGAGCTTACCAAACTCTTACCAAATTCTATAACCTTTGGGTTTAGTTAGGCTGAGAACCTTTCAGCTCAGTGCATGGGTTACTTAGGTGCAACATTAACGCAGGTGTTTCTATTCAAGGTGCTCTTTTTTAAATAAGCATCACTTAGATCTGGCACAATGCTAGAAGGATAGGGTATCTAGTGTGGATATAACACATGACTCAGTAATAATTTATGTCAAAGACCAGCTTGTTAACCCTTACAATGTACCCTAATAAATACATTGTTTAAAATGTCAAAAACTTTGTTATTCAGCATTTTCTTGTTTATTTTCATTACTTCTAGAATATTAAATAAACTGAGAGATTAAATTAAATAAAGATATCTTTTACTTTAACTCCTTCCTTTAAGTGAAAACAATTCTATAACATGTATAAAATAAAACTACACCAATTTAAACATTTTACTTTAAAGGTTAATTGATTTACAGAGTCAATTGGAATTTCCGTGTTTCTTTAATACAATATTTCTTGTTTATACAGATACATGAATATACCAGAAATATTGTTGCTTTCTCAGATTAAAAAAAATCAGTCCCCAAACAAATTAACAAAATTCTATTCTTAGCAGACAATTAAGTAGTTCTATTTCAAGTCCTGGCAACAAGACACCAGCTGTACGGCCACTTGCCTCCCATCACGAAAACTATACAAGTTAGACGAGCCAGACATGCAGGACACTGCTGGAAAAGCAAGGATGAACTCATCAGTGATGTACTCCTATGGACCCCCACATATGGCCAAGCAAAAGCAGGACGACCAGCTCGAACATACATACAGCAGCTATGTGAGGATACGGGATGTAGCCCTGAAGACCAGCCAAAAGCGACAAATGATAGGGAGAAGTGCCGAGAGAGGGTCAGGGATATTCGTGCTAGTGGCACAACATGATGATGATGATGATGATGATGATTTATAAAAAAATATTGCATGAAACTCTATTGATATTTTACTGGTCGGGTCCAGAGAATAATACTTTGTATAAAAATGGATTCTCTCAATTATTCAGTAGAAAAATCAGACTGCATGACATAAACACATCCCGAATAATTCTTATAAAAATTCTTCTTAGCAAAAGATACAGGGATTTTATTATTTCTAGTGCAAGTTTATGCAATCAAAATTATCTATTACTAAAATACTACAGCATTGAAAATCTGTTTATGAAAAATATATGAATCTATCCAAAAATGAATACACTTCAAATACATTTCTATACCAGCTCATTGGCCTAGTGGGTAGAGTGTTCGTCAATGGTCCGGGAGGCCTGGTTTCAATCCCAGGTCGAGTCATACCAAAGACGTTAAAAATGGTACTTGATACCTCCTTGCTTAACACTCAGCAATATAAGGTACGTATCAAGGGTAAAGCGGAGCCATCAAGGGAAAGGAGTAGCGCCCTCCCCAATACTTCAGTGTAGTAGCTATTGAAAAGGGAGCCTTCTGGTCGCCCTCGACTACAGTCGCCAACCTTACTTTCATTTCTATACTATTTCATTTTTTTGAGATTTTCATGCATGTAGAATTTGGTAATAATGATATATAATAATATCCATTTTAATTACCTTATGTTAAACTTGAAATAATAAAATTCATGGTACTTTTTGTTCAGAAAATAATGAACATCTAATTAAAAATTGCTTGGGTGTACTTATTTATGGGTGATACTATATATATATATAAATATATATATATATATATATTTACTAATCTACTATCTACCAGCATTCACGGTTACCAAAAAAAAAAGAAAAAAACCCGTCAGGAACAAGAGATGAAAATATCTCGAATCACAGCCCAGGGGAAAAAATATATATATATATGTGTGTGTGTATGTTTATATATATATATATATCTTGTTGTATCGTGGTAAGGAAAAAATACACAATGAAATAGAGTTGATCATTTATAAACCCTAGTGGTACAGTCCGATTAGTATTATAAGTCTTGTGCTGTTGGTGTTATGTCCGAAGTTGGTCTTACTACTGACTGGCGTCCTTTCAGAGCTGTCTCTCTGCTTCTGTTTCTGATTCTCCGTGCTTAAGAGACACAGAATCTGTTATACTTCTGCAATACCGGAAGTTACATGGTACAAACCACTATACAACGTATATATATATATATATATATATATATATATATATATAATATTATGTTATATAATACAAGTCATGTTGTGTTCTATAATACTTTTTAGATGTCAAAAAACAGATGATTGCTACTTTGATTTTCAATTGCAGTAAAACTGAAGCTTCAGTCTGCAAATAATCAAACCATCATCTGTGACAGTTTTTGGTAATTTGCTTGTTTTCATTTCTATTTAACAATATTTCATGAAGACACAAAAGAAACATGAAAATAATTGTTCTTTCTCTTGTCTTTGTTATGAAGAAAATTGTCTTTCCTTTTTAAAAGAAAGTTAAATAGTCATGCTGTGTTCTAAGTATAGATATTTATTATTATTTTATTTTCTTATTCTTTCTTTCAGGTCCTGGTTGTTCAGATGAAGCAGAACCTATTGCTGCAGTGAGCAAACATTTTAATATGATTATAGTTAGTTATAGTGCTGAGGCAGCAGCTTTGAACAATAGACAGAAATACCCTTTCTTCTTTAGGACAGTACCACATATCAACTATTACCGGTAAGTAAAACATTTTACCTTTAACAATAAATATTTGTCCTTGGTCATAAATGACCAAAAACCAATATCTAACTGTCTAATTCCAGGGCAACACTGGAGTAGAGTGTCTCTCGGGTAGCACCTCCAAGTTGCATTAAGATTAATAAGGTCATGATAATTTCTTGATATCTGAGATGTCTCAAAATGAACTTGGCAATTTTTGTCTTTGATTTCTTATTGAACATCCTACATTAAAAAGGTCTTATGCTATATCCTATCTCTGTGGTATGGTAAGTTATAATGATCATTATTGGAAATCTAATTTGAAAAAAAAATTGTAACTTTGCAGCCAACATAAGAATGACACTTCTAGAACAATCAGGGTATTTTAAGTTTTTAAAGCCAATACTTCAGACTGAGCACTATTTTATTGTACATATGAACCCAATATTTTAGGCTGAGGATGATCTAACCATAAAAGGCTTGATATAACAATGATTTATAACTTTTATTTTGATGGAATGATAGGATAGCTGTACACAAAGATATTTCCACCCTTGAACAAATTGTTTTTTTAGTTTGTGTGTGTGTGTGTGTGACTTTTGTGAACTCTGGTACAAGGTATCTAAGGGTTGAGAGGTTAGGGATTCAAAGGGTTAAATTAACAAATATAATGATTCAGGATAAAGGGTTGCTATTTCCTCTAATGCTTTTGGATTTTAGCTTTTACTTTCATTGTCCATGCTCATCATGACAGATCTTGCTTTCTATGGTTTTTTGGCATCAAAATTCATGTCCATTGATAGAACATTCCTTTTTTTATTTATTCAATTTTTTAAAAATGATAGAAATCAAAAATAAAACTTCAAAATAAACCTATTACCATTTCTGAAAGATTATGTTCAATAATTCAAAAGTTGCTTTCTATAACTTCACATGATCACCTCTCTATGTAAATCACAAACCAATTAATTTAGATACTAAGATCGTTTTTTTAGAGTTCACATTTGATTTCCAATTTAGTTGTTTAGATTAACTCTGGCAAACCTGAAAGTTAATGTGCTCTATAAAAGTAACTGTTGAGGTAAAATAATACATTAAATATCACACAGAACTCATGTGATATGGATATAAGTTAAATAAGCATTGAATTCAACTTGCTGTGACTATTAGTACACAATAATTATACCAACTGTATCTCCTATGTAAATAAATATAATATATTTTAAGCACATATTTCAAAACTTTCATTCACTTTGAGGATTATATAATTATTTATGTAGAAAATGCAAATTCTCACAGTAAAATGTTTATATGATGGGGTGCAAAAAGTTCCTTCTTCAGCCAAGAAGGTTGACCTATTTTTTAAGGTTGGTTGGTTGATTGGGTTTTATGGCATATCATGAGGATGATCTAACCATAAAAGGGTTGCTTTGGTTATTTAACACCAAATCCATTTTTATGCAAATGGTCAGTTCTATTTGAAACAATTTGAAATAATTAATAAAAAACGATTAAAATAAAAAGATTTATAATAATAAACAAATACAGAACTGAAAAAAAATTAAAAATAAAAAAAAGTAAAGAAAATTAAATTAAAATGATCCAAGAAGGAAATTACATAATAAGTAATTGATCCTATTTACCCAACCCCTCCGCTCAGGCAGGATATGACACAAGGTCAATTTTTTTAAGCGGAGTTTAAGAGTTTTGAATTCAGAGTTTTCCTTCTCCTAGACTAGTTGCCTCACTAAGGCTGAAGAACCTAGTCTGTCCTACTATTTATCCATAGCTGGAGGGAGAATAATTGGATTCATACTTTTCCCAAGGGTATTAGTGCTATGTGAAATGCAATGAGTTTTGTCCAGGATTTGAAATCGTGTTGCGGTGTCCATATCCTGTGACGATAACCATTACACCACGGGCACCTCCAAAAGCATATAATAAGTAATAAGTAATTAATACTCAACAAAAAATGTGTGGACTGACAGATGCTTCTCTTACCATTGACATTCCACAGAGTAATTCTACATAATAGGATTTTCTTGAAAGTTTTAGCTTTTATAAGCATCAAATAAAAATGAAATAATAATAACTGATGGATGTTTCATTTATTAAATTAATAAAATATGCTATTAACAATAACAATAGCAAATTAATAAAAATATGCAATTAGCACTACATTTGCATCAAAACAATAACAACAACAACAACAAGAAGTAAGGTATTGATAAAATCAGAGATGAAGTTGAGGATGATTTATAGGTGTGATTTAGGCTTCAGGGTCATCAATACCCTCATAACCAGATTTCCACATAGCAATAGATGATATGATTTCATTTCACAATAAAATTCATTTATCATTGTCTTTAGCGTGCAGTGCTACCCAAATCAATTCTTTAAACAATTCAGTAATCAAAGTTATCAAGATTAGGTGGGGTCTTCATCCCTAGTTTCAAGTCTTTTTAAAGCTAATTCTTTATTTTTGTATTTCCACCATTTCAATCAATAAACAGATTACTTAAAATCTTTTGATATAAAATTGAAAGTAGATAAAGAAAATTGATGATAAAAATGTTTAACAATGATGAAAAAATCAAGTTCTAATTTTTTCATAATAGTGTGGGAAGATAATTAATTTTTTTATTGAAGATTCAGATTTAATATGTAGGCCTTTTTAATAGAGTAACTGGTCACTAAGTAAAAAAGTTGGTGACAGTAGTCAAGGCCACCCTGAGGGCTCCTTTTTCAATAGCTTCTACACCGAAGTGGAGGGAAGGCCACTACACCTTACCTTGGATTGCTCCAGTTTACCCTTGATACGTACCTTATAATGCTGAGTATTAAGCAAGTTTAACTTATTTAATCAAAAATAAAATTGCAACACCTCAGTAATCTAAGGGGTGTACTTATTTTTGAATTTCACCACATTGATATTTTTAGTTACAAAGTTTCAATGCTGTAGAGTGAGTTAATACATAATACCTAATAATATCCATTTCTATTGCACAAACAGGTCATTGTCTCAGTGGGTGAAGTGTTTTCCAATGATCTGGGAGACCTGGGTTCAATCCCAAGTTGGGTCATACCAAAGACTTTAAAAATGGTACTTGATACCTCCTTGCTTAACACTTAACAATATAAGATACATATCAAGGGTAAAGTGGAGCAATCAAGGGAAATGAGTAGCACCCTCCCCTAGACCTTGCTGTAATAGCTATTGAAAAGGGAGCCTTCAGGTCACCCTCAACTTTGGTCGCCAACTTTTCTGACTACTTTTATTACACAATATTTCATTAGAAATAATAAGATACTGGCATATTTCTTCTATAAGAAGAAAAGATATCTTTTAATGAAAATCTGTCTGGTAGTGTACTTATTTATGAGTTATATTATACAGTTGAAACATCTTATAAATAAAAGAGGGTGTCCTCGTGGAATAATGGTTACAGCGATGGACTGCGGAATTGTAGTAAGCGAGTTCGATATTACGTTCACTTTCGGGCAAATACCCTTGGGCAAATACCCTTGGGAAAGGTAAGAACCCCCTTATCCTCCCAGCTATGGGTTAAATAGTACAACTACTATTCTTCTAGGAGAATGGCGTTGGCACTAAATAATCTGCAAAGGTTGATATACCATTAAACAAGGAAACCTAACCAAACCATTATGAGTAAAGAAATTGAATTAAAATGCAAAATGGCATATATATCTGATAAAAAAAAACTTACTGCATATCATTGTCAGATGCATATGTTGCGGATAACAGACTTTTTTGGTTCATATTTCTTTATCTTCTGATCCATGAAGAATTTTCAAAATGTTTTTATATATATCAGTCTGAAAGAGATAACAGGTGGTTGCTTTCCTGGAAATATACTTTTTGATATAATGTCTGATATGAAATGATATTTTATTTTCACTGTATTTTTGTCTTTATATTTGCATAACCATGACTTTTGAAGTCCATTTATTTAACATTTATTTCTATATATACATATATCATCTAAATTAAACATCAAAGCCAAGGAAAATGTCAAAACTTGGATTGTAAAATTTACTTTGAAGGAATACAAACAATTTTTCCAATAGTCCATGAAATAGAAAATGAATTTATTAATCATATTTTTTGCATTACAGCACAAAGTTCATCTTGTGAAATATTTAACAAAATTATATAGCGGAACATTTTTATCTTATTTAAGTGAGGGATAAGAGATTTATTGATTTAATGTATTTGTTTTTGTCCTTAGGAATCACCTGATTATTTTACATTTCTAACTTGAAGAACTAACAATAAATCTAATTATTAATGCTTAAACAGATGTGAATGATTATTTTACAACAACAAATTATTTCTTCCTTTCAAAGTTTGTAAATTTGAATGCTGTTTGATTAGTTATATCTTGCAGTAATATGGTTTCTTTTTGATAATTTGTTTTTAGTTAAAGATCCTTTCTTGATGCTACAGTTTCTCATTCTTTTTGAATAACAAAAACTATTCCATGCTAAAACCTTCCATTGCATTCAGTATGAATGCTTATCAAATTTGATTGCTCTACATTAAACTATTTGGTCATTTATATGACAGATAAATTCTTTTCAAGGAATAATATAGGTACACATACATGTAAGCCATGAAGATGATTCATAAGGGTTATATAGCAGGATTCAGATCTCTTCCGACTTGCGATTTCATTAAAATAAAAAAACACACACATGGCTGGCGAAGGGTAGCATTCAACCGGATGTTGGCCTGACGGCTGCCGCTGAGAAAATAAATAAAATGCGTCTTTGCACAAGAGGCTCCACGCAGGGCTTCCGGGTGAGAATGCAAGAAATTAATTCAATTTAACAAAATGCCCTTTTTCTGCCAATCATAAATCTTCCCCCTAAAAAATTCCCAGAACCGACTTGATCCAAGGGGTAGCTACTTAAGAAGCAAAGATCTGCAAAGGCGTCAGACTGACCACAAGGGTGGAAGGAAGGAACACGCTACGGCCATTAAGAACTCATCTGAACCCTGACGGATTTAATGCGCCACTTGCTGTGAACGATTGCTGACCTGGCTACAACGCTGTCCCGTCCACAACTACTACTACCACCGAGATCATCTGGTATCCTTACCACCCGCATTGTACGCTACAAATTTTGTACCATTGATTCTTCTTTTTATCACCTTGTGTTTCGTTCTTGTTAATATAATTGTTAAAACTTTCAACTTGTGTTTGTCTTTTCCTTGCCACCATACGCTAAATACAACATAAGGTAATAAGTTTCATTAATGAAATGAGAATGATTGTTTTAGTAAGTAATAATCCATCTAGTTTTTTGTTGGGAAGTTGAAAAATTTATATTTTGTACAATTAGTTATCTTGCAGCAGTATAACTTTCCATCAATTGTTGTGAGAGAACACCTGTTGGTAAGCGAAAGCAACCTTTTCCTCATGAGAAAAAAAAAATGATAAAAATTCCCCTTTGCACCAATGATAATAATAATAATTATCATAAGAAGATTAATAAAAGAGTACCTCAAAAGAACTTAGTATGGTTCTTGAAACCAAGTTCTGAAGCAGAAATCTCATCAAAGGAATAAACACCAGGGCAGTTCCTCTTGAGAGCTACTCAAGACAATTCTTAAAATGGACAAAGGGGATCATAGACAAATGGACCAAAAGACAAGAAAATTGGTGTCTATGCACAAGGTTTTATATCTGATAGAGGATATAGACTATATTTGTCAAGAAAAGAAGGAGGAAGAGGATTCAGCAATATTGCATAGATGCATCAATACAAGGACTTGAGGATGACATTAAAAAGAGTAAAGAAAGATTAATTTCAGCAGCCCTGGCAACATGAATACAGGCAGAAAAACAACAAAAACTAGGAAACAGAAATGGGAATAAAAACGAATGTATAGCTATTTCAAGCAACAAATTGGCAAAATTGCATAAAAGAGGACCTGGACATCGCTAACAGAGGGTATTCTCAAGATAGAAATTGAATCTCTTTAAATTGCAGCACAAAACAATGCCATAAGAGCCAATTATGTGAAAGCAAAAATCAATAATACACAACAGAATTGTAAATGTAGGTTATACAGAGAAAGAGTTGAAACGTTAATCATATGGGAAACAAATCACAAACTAGCTCAAAAAGATGAATGGGTAGAACATTAATTAAATGGGAATTATGCAAGAGATTGAATTTTGACCATACTATCAAATGGTATATGCCCTATTTAGAATCTGTCCTTGGAAATGTGATGCAGGAAATTTTCCAGGATTTTCAGATACAAATGGATCATCTAACCCTGGCCAGAAGACCAGACATAGAGTTAATTAACCAAAAAAGAGAAATTGTTGTCTTGTAGATTTTGCTGTTCAAACAGACCCCTGAATAAAAATAAAAGAAAACAAAAAAATTGACAAAGACTTGAAACTTGCAAGAGAACTAAAAAAGCTGTGGAATATGAGTGTGACAGTGATACCAATTGTAGTTAGTACACTTGAAATCGTCCCCAAAGGCAAGGAAAGAGGATTGGCACAAATAGAAATCAGAGAAAGAATTGAGACTATTCTAACTCCAGCAGCTGAAATTGGCCAGAATACTAAGAAAAGTTCTTGAGACATGAGGAGACTTGCGGTTACTTAGACTTCAGTGAAAGCCCATCAGCTAACACTGGAGTGAAAAACTCAAAAGGTGTTGAATAACAATGATAATAATCAGCAAATGTATCAAACTAGCAACACTTCTCTTCCCTTCCTTCTTTTCGCTTTCTTTCGATTTTACTCGGTGGTCTGCCGAGATAGCAAAGTCCTCAATTCGACTAGTGCTCCTTTTTTGTTGTTGATTACTACTAGGTCTGGTCGTCTGGTCAAGATTATATGATCCGTTTGTAACTCAAAATCCCTGAAGAGTTTATGTTTTTCATTCTCCAGGATTTTTAATGTAATACAAGACTGTGCATGACTGGGTGGGAAATGTAATCCACTGAGAATTGTGCAAGAGATTAAAATTTGGCCATGTTGACAAATGGTATATGCACAATCCAGAATCATTCTTAGAAAATGAGATGCATAACATTCTCTGGGACTTTGAAATACAAATAAATCACCCAATCCGGACCAGAAGACCAGATCTTGTGTTAATTAACAAGAAAAAGCTTGTCATGAATTTTTTGTTTTCTGTTTCTGACCATTAAATTTTTTTAAAAAGATGGACAAGTACCTAGACCTTGCTGGAGAACTGAAAAGGCAGTGAAATATGAAAGTGACAGAGATCCCAATTGTAGATGACATCCTTGGAATGGTTCCTTAGGGCCTGGGAAAGAGACTGGAGAGCAGAGTAAGAATTGGTACCATCCAGATTACAGCACTGTTAAAATCAGCTAAAATTCTTTGAAAAGTCCTGGATACCCGAGGAGATTAACTGCCACTTAGAACTTTATGAAAAAATCACCTGTTAGAGCTGGTCTGAAATACCCACAAAAAGTAAACAAATAATAATCTCAGGGCAAAATTATATTGCTTATTTTTGTAAGAATATTGGTCGATGGTGTTAAATCTGTAAAACAACAAAAGTGTTCCTTCATCTCAAAAACTTGTTCATAATAAAGATGATAACAACATTGAGGACAATAATATTTCACTAAACAATCAATTTTAAAACAATGATTTGGCATTATTCTCACCATCTCTTAAAAAAAATATCAGTAATTTATCTTTTTAGGTTGAGATATAAATAAAAATATTTTTATTAGCTTACTGAGTCGGCCTGAAAGAAATATAAATCTTTTATTTTACTTGTAAATAGAAATAAATATAATAATCAATTTGTTTGTGTTTCCAATATTTGTTGCTGTTTGTTTCCAGTTCCATACAATAATATGACAACCACAACACTATCATGATACAAAGAAATATTTGTTTTAAATGTGTATGTACATATGTATTTATATATTTACCCCAAAATATCTATATGTCTGTTGCAATAGAATATTATGATGCACACACACACACACACACACACATACACACACACACACACACACACATATATATATATATATACATATATATATGAACTAATCTATGAAAAAGTGATTGCATTTTTAATCTATGAGAGAACTTTCAATAGTCATTATTCTGATATGTATTTGTATATGTATATCATCTGTTCTTGCTGTTACATTCTATATTTGCATAACTTTTTTGAATGGAAATATATATATATATATATATATATATATATATATATATATTCTTTAAGAAAAAACAACAAACTGGTCACATTAGGATTATAAATTTATTTCCATCCTGTTACGCATTTTTGAAAATTTCAAAAACATGAAAAAAATTTAACAAGACTTCTTCAGATCCTATGGATAAAATAAATTAGAATAGACACAGAAAAAGGTGGGAGGGGAAAGAAGAGGGGTGAAGAGTTATCTCCTCATTTATCCCACTTCCATTTTTGTTTTAATTTCGGTTAGAAATATAGTAAATTTATTTAAAAAAATTTTTTTAATTTTTATTTTAATTTTTAAAACTCTAATTACATTTTGACTAAAACTACAGATCTAATATTCAATTAGATTTAATATATATACAATATTTAATATATATATACATATATATACATAGATATAATATTTAATATACATATATGTATACATATATACCTATATATATATATATATATATATATATATATATATATATATACTCATGGATACAATTTAAAATATATAATTTGCTGTTACATTCTATATTTGCATAGCTTTTTTGAATGGAAATATATACTTATATATATATATATATATATATATATATATATATATATACTCATGGATGCAATTTAAAATATATAATTTGCCTTTATATGAATTTGAACTCAGGTCACCATTTCCATTTCCTAAGATGGTAATAGTCATACTATGCACCTTCTCCCTGAGCATTTGTATTCACCGACACATCATAGATTTTACACACAAAAAAATATAAATTTGATCACATGCATATTCACAAAACGTATGCATATAAATACATATGCAAATAATTTTTCTCTATAAAAACATCATTCATTTAAAAATGTTGCATTTAAGTATGCATAAATGATCTTATTTCATTAATTTTACTATCAACTTTCAAAAATTTGCTATGTTTTGTTTATAATCTCTGGCCTTTATCGTTAGTTGGTTGGTTGGGTTTTATGGCATATCCACCATTGAAGGTTACTTAACGCCAAATCCCAGAACATATATATATATATATAGATTATTGGTACATATGAATTTAAAGAGGGAAATGCTAAGAGACATAAGCAAAATTGGGAGATTACAATATATGGAATTTATCGAAATCACAAGGATCCTTTCATCTGACATTTGTCAAATGACAGCCATCAGAAGTTGTTTAAAAACAATGTAAATAAGATTAATTAAAAGTGGGGTGAAAATTAGAATGATAGCAAGATGAAGGGGGGGGAGAGGAAAAAAGAAAAATTAAAAACTGTCTTGAGTCAAACAAAAATTATCTCCCAGTAAGTTCAAGGTGTGCTTGGGGTTTTGCTTGCATAGAGTATGTATATTCTCAAAATATATATATTATTTCTCTTAGAACCCGTTTCCATACATTTTGGAAGAAAGCTTGGACATCTCTTAGCTTCTTTGATATGTTTTTTTTTCTCCAAATATCTATCCAATACTGGCAACAACACTAAAGATAGGACTCTTGATAAAAACAAGAGTTTCTTACACTTCCTTATTAAGAGGAAGTTGTGATGTGTGTTAACGTCCGACAGACATATATTTAATTTTTCTTCATATAATTTGTCGGACTGTGAAAAATTGGTTTTGTCGAGAGGATTGAATTTTTGTGTCCCTACTTCCTCTCGGAAGATTGTCTCAGTTACAATCTTTTATGAGTTTAAGTTACTGTTTTTTCAATTACTTAAACTCTCTCTGGTGTCACAATAAAATTTGTCTTATTTGAAGACTTGCTTAGCTGACCTAGCTAATGGACTTATAAATACTATGGTCAACTCTAATGGATTCTTGTGGCAAAAGAATCATTTTGAAGTTGCAAAATGCTTAAAACGGAATTCTGATATTCTAATCCCTAGACTGCACTGATCATATTACTAAAATGGCCATTATTTTGGATGATACCACTAAATTTCTAAAATTTGGTGATTTATCCTTTGATGTTACCCACAAGTTGGAAATTATGTTACAGAATCAGTTTCTGGAATTGTTCACGAAAAGATTTATCTCCAGAGAAGTCTATGAGTTAATTCGTCCAATAGGTTCACAAAGACTGAGAATGTATGGATTACCTAAAATTCATAAATCTGATATCCCTTTGTGCCCTATTTTGTCCATATGCCATTCCATTTGACATTAATTGGCGAATTGGTTAATCCTATTTTAGCATTTTATTCAGGATTTTGTGTGGATGATTCATTTCTTTTTCTTCCATGATCCATCAACTCCTTCCTTGAGTCGATTCTCAGTTCATGGTATCTTTTGATATTACTTCACTGTTTACTAATGTTATTTTAGATGAAGTAATTTCTATTTGTGCAGACTTTTTACATCGGAGTCCGTTAACATCTGTCCCTTCTTTTCTTGAAAGTGTTTTCATGGAATTAATGGAATTGGCTATCAAGTCAGTTTCCCTTAGTTTTAATGACACCATGTGCTGTCAAGTAGACAGCATTTTGATGAGTTTTCCATTTGGCCCAATTCTTGCAAATATTTTTGTTGAGTTTTATGAAAAACTACTCTTTGACAGGTTTCCTAAGCCTTATATATATTTACGCTACATGGATGATACTTTCACTTGATTTTGTTCACATAATGAAGTTTTGTTGTTCTTCCAGCATTTAAATAATTTACATCCTTCTTTAACTTTCACAATAGATGAAGAGAAGGATAGTAAATTACCATTCTTGGATGTATTGGTCGAACAACGTTCATTTACTTTTGTAACTAGTATATGTAGAAAGCCTACATAGGTACCAGACATTGGCATGATGGTTAGAGTGTTTGCCAATGGCCCGGGAGACCTGGGTTCCATCCCTGGTCGAGTTACACCAAAGACTCAAAAAATGGTTCTTGATGCCTCCTTGCTTAACACTCAGCATTTTAAGGTAGGGATCAAGGGTAAAGTGAAGCTATCCAGGGAAAATAGTAGCGCCCTCCCATACACCTTGGTGTAGTAGCTATTGAAAAGGGAGCCCTCGGGTCTCTCTCGACTAAGGTCACCAACTTTACTTTACTTACATTCACTGGCTGGTATTAGCATTGGGATGCTTTCTCGCCAAAGTCTAGGAAAGTTAACCTGATCAAGTTTTTTACATTCAGGGCTCTTAAAATTTGTTTGGATAACAAGATTAAAAGTGAACTTGAACAGATTAAAAATTCATTTTTGGGTAACGGGTATCCTGAGGAAGTCTGTGTTGACACCATTTACAAAACTGTTGATAAGTTTAGGAATAACATCAGGTCACTTGGCCCTTCTAAATGCCCAGTTTATGTTAGACTTACTTGGATTGGATCTCCTTGCCAGCTGATTGCTGATAAGGTTTCTTCCTCTATTACACGCTGTTATAATGTGGTTATGGTTTGAACTATCTTTACAACTCAAGTTGCATTTCATTCTATTCATAAGAATGTGCTTTTAACAAAGCAATTCAATTCATAAATTTCAATATTGTTGTAATGCCACATATATAGGGCGCACTTCCCAATATCTTGAGATTAGAGTCAAACAGCATGTTCCAAGAGATATTTGTAACTGCACAACATCCCAGCATTCAAAATTGCTCGATTCTGCCATCTGTGAACATCATAATGCTTTGAATTGTTGTGCAGCTAATTATAATGATGAGTGTTTTGGTGTCTTGCATCGAGCCAGGACAAAACAATATTTAATGGTCATGGATGCCCTTTATATTCTATTATATGCAAGCAAAAGTCAAGCATTTCTTGAACTTACGGGGAGATAATTTTTGCTTGACTCAGGGTGGTTTTTAATCTTTTTTTACCTTCTCCGCTCCCCTTCATCTTGCTATCCTTCTCATTTTCACCCCACTTTTAATTAATCTTATTTACATTGTTTTTAAACAACTTCTGATGGCTGTCGTTTGACATATGTCAGATGAAAGGGCCCTTACAATTTCAATAAATTCTATATATCGTAATCTCCAAATTTTGCATATGTCTTTTAGTATTTCCCTCTTTATATATATATATATATATATACATGTATAATTGTATATGTATATGTATATATATATATATTGTATATGTATAATTGTAATTGTATATATATGTATAATTGTATGCATATATATGTATAATTGACTCCACTCATGTTGAGCACTCTTGTAATTGTAGCATTGCAGGATTCGCGGAAGGTTTTAGTTTTCTTTTGACCAACTGACTGCGTATCCCTTGATTTTTTTCAAGGGGTCGGACAAGGTTGGCCTTTTCTTTCTTTTTAACCTATAATTTTTTCTTTTTACCAAGGGGGGTGATTCGAGATACTTTTATCTCTTGTTCCTGGCGGGGTTTTTTTCTTTTTTTCTGGTACCGTGAATGCTGGTAGATATTAGATTAGTAAATATATATATGTATATATATAATGATAATTCCTAATCTCAGAAATTCAAACAGAAATTCTAAACAGAAACTTTATCCAAATGCAATATTATGTGATACATTCAAAAATTATATAAAACAGAATGAAATGAATAACTTAAAGATATGACTTATGATAAATACATTGTTGTATGCTATATAAAATACTATGATTTCAGATAATGCAATAAACCATGGCATAATACTTATCGGATAGGATATATATATATTCATGATTATCTTTCATATATTTCCAAAAATTCTATTTCAAATTCTTGTTTTATCATCATAATCATTAGCATCATGGGAATGTTAAGCTCTAACATATAAACGCAAGCATTTACTACAAACATAGTTTATGTTGCAAAAATTCACTTGACCTTTGCCAGCTAGTTACTTAACAGCAGTATTCAAGATAATATCATAGAACTTATAACTAAATTTCATTCCTTATCAATTCATGTGTTAATATATTTTTTTGCCCATGTTGTAACAAAAAGTCTTGTTTATTTGTTTTACCACAATTTTGATTAGCATTTTTCATTATATTTGCAGTTAAAGTATATGACCTTTAAATAATCTATGTATGCTTTGATGGGAATACGTAAAATTTTTTTTTTTACAAATACTAGCTAAAACTTGACCTATGAGTGGGATATTAAGGTAGACTGTATGTTTTTTTGTGAGTACTTATAAGTTAATAAACACTATCAAGAGGTCATCATCCATAGTTACCTTATACTAAAAAATATGGAAGGGATATCCTCATGGTGTAATGGTTAAAGTGATGGACTGTGGAATCGTTGTAACAAGTTTGTACTTTAGTCACGCTATTACGTTCACTTTCGAGCAAATACCCTTGAGAAAGGTATGAACCCCCTTATCCTCCCAGCAATGGGTTAAATAGTACCACTTCTGTTCTTCTAGGAGAATGGCTTTGGCATTAAATAACCTACAAAGGTTGATATGCCATAAAACAAAGAAACCAAACCATACTAAAAAATATAGTCAGTATGATTTAAGATTTGGTTTTCTGGTGACTAAAAATGAATTATGGGGAAAAAGGTTATAACTTTGGTTTCTGACCCAGGAATTTCTTGTTAGATGTCTGCTTTATATGTGTTGTAGGTGACTCACCTATGACCTGAATAATGGACTTACCCAAAGGGTATATTAATCAAGAACTAAGCTGGGAGAGCAGCAGCAGCAGCTGTAGTAAACACCTTGCCTGTCTTCATGTATGTTGAACCAAGGAAACCCTCCTCAGAGACTTGGATACATTTGTGTGGCACTCATATCTCCATGTTGAGTTATTTATTTATTAAACCTTAATAATCAGTCATAACAATATGATTGAAAAAAAATTTAAGATTAACTTTAGCTAACTTGATGAACACAAAGTAAGTGCAGATTAGCATTACACTTACAGTGCAAATCAAACTCCATGTTAAAAACTTTTCAAAAACTAATAAGCAAAATACGTACCTTGTTGTTTGTTTTGTAACTTATGAGATGCCATTCTTTGTTATGCATTGATCATGATGATCATCATCATGTCACGCCATCAGTACGGATATGCCTGACCCTCTCCCACCACCCTTCTCTATCGTCCATTGCTCCCGGTAGGCTACATCCTGTATCGTCACAGAGCTATTGTATGTAGGTTGAAGCTGGTCGTCGTGCCTTTGCTCATCCGTGTGACGGGGTCCACAGGAGTACGTCACTTATTAGTTCATTCTTACTTCTCCAGCAGTATCCCACATATTTGGTTTGTCTAACTTGGATAGTTTTCGTGATGGGTGGTACGTGGCCGTACAGCTGCTGCTTTATGTGGTGCTGGTTCCTGGACTTGTTCAATATTGCTCGCAGCATTCTTGTGTAGTGGCCATTAAGCTTTTTCTCCATACATTTAGTTTGCGTCCATATAGTGCATTCTTACAGAAGTATTGTCATGACTACAGCTTGAAAAAAACTACGTTTCATTTTACCGGTCAGGTCTGACTTTCATATGACCAATAGCTTATCGATAACTGTCCATGCCTTTGCTAGTCACGTGTTGAAATAATAAATAAGCAAAAAATACATTTGGTGAATATAAGATTGTCATAAATAAAATTAACTTTTCTTCTTTGTTTGTTAAAAAAACATTAGATAAGTTATCTTATAAAGAAGTCAGTCTCGGGATCCTTAAGTCATTAATATATATAAGCAAGAAAATAGCCTCTTATAAGGAACAGGAGGTTAGATAAAATGAAGTGTTTTGGACGTTGGCTCATTTTCTTTTGGAAAAGCAATAGTTTGGTTTGGTTTCTTTGTTTAATGGCATATCAACTTTCATGGGTTATCTAATGCCAAAGCCATTGTTTTAGAAGAACAGTAATGATACTATTTAACCCACAGCTGGGAGAAGAAAGAGGTTCATACCTTTCCCAAGAGTGTTTGTCTGCAAGTGAACATAATAGCGTGACTGGAGTTTGAACTTGCTTACTACAATTCCACAGTCCAGCACGAGGACACTCCAGGAAAAGCAATGGGTTGGTCCCTTAGTCAACTCTCTTTGGGTCATTTAATTCTGAAAGGGACAAAAAATGTGCTTTTGTGTCAAATTTATCTTAACTGATCATACAAAGGAGATGATTGTCATTTCCTCAACAACCAATGCATCTGTGTACATTGAATTCCTAAATGATTTTCTCATTCCATAAATAATTGGTTTAGTGATGATGAAGTCATTTTTCAAGACAATAATGCATCTTATCACAGAACAACGGGGGTTAAAGCTTCTCTTCTGGAGAAGTATATAAAATCAATGGTATGGACAATAAATAGTCTGAATCTAAATAAAAAAAAACCTTAGGGAACATCCTTTTGGTATGCTAATTCCATAAAATTTGCTAGTAGGTAGTGGATTCTGAACTTGTTTATTCCAAAAGCAATGAAGATGAACAATACAACTAGTGGCTTTTTAGATAGACTCAGATGGAGACAGCCAAAAAAAAAAAACCATTATACCACTGGATAGATAGAGTTTCCTATTTTCAATAAGTAATAGGAAAATAGTTGATGATAATATCATAAGAAATTATTTATTAAAAATTTTTAGATGAAGCTTGATAATTTTTATCATTTAGAGTATTCAGACTATTGTCATCATCTTTATTGTCATATTTACAATGTTTTGGCTGATGCATCCTTCAGCTTTCTTCAGCTGCTTTTGTTGAACTTGGGAGCCTACACAGAACTTTGAACTAAATCTTTTATTTAATCCATGGAGGTGCCCGTGGTGTAATGGTTATCGTCACAGGATATGAACATGGCGATACGAGTTCAATTCCTGGACAAGACTGATTGCATTTCACATAGCACTAATACCCTTGGGAAAGGTATGAATTTAATTAATCTCCTTCCAGCTATGGATAAATAGTAGGGCAGACTAGGTTCTTCAGCCTTGGCGAGGCAACTAGTCTAGGAGAAGGAAAACTCTGAATTCAAACCTCTTAAACTCCGCTTAAAAAAATTGACCTTGTGTCATATCCTGCCCGAGCGGAGGGGTTGGGTAAATAGGATTTAATCCATGGTGGTAGTTTTTTCCAATTCCATTGACCATAACCAGCTACATGTGTCAAGCTATAGTAAGTATTCCTTGCTATATTTACTAGTTGTCAGGATTGAACCTGCAACTCTCAGATGATTTCCCTTGAAGAAGACCGAAGAAAACATTGGTCAAAATGTTGTGAATATAACAATAAAGATAAAGACAATAGTCCAAATGTTCTAAATGATAAAAATTATTAGAAATTATATAAGTTAAAAATATAATTTGAAAATAGGTATAACTAGCGTAAAAATTTGCTAAAAGTGAATTCTGCATTATCAAATATAAAAACAAGTTTTCCATAAGAACAGTGGGGTATGCAGTTAATTTTCCAAAAATCATAAAGGTCACTGGGTCTGATGGTCAATGAAGGTGCTACATTTGAAAAGTAGGCAAAAAGTAGCAAGTTCACTGCAAAAAATAGCACCTCAACCAAAAAAAGAACCACTACAAAAAGTACCACTTCCACTTAAAAAACATGCACTTTCACTGCTGTAGTTAAATACAGTGCTCTTTTTTGGAAATGATATCAATTTATTGTAATCATTTACCAAGCTTAGTTTCATGAAAGGTCAGTAAAATGACCCCCAAAATGAGAATTAAATCCACCAACCATCGTTTGAGTGTCTGATGTATGTAAATTAAAGATAGTTGACCTAGAAATATTGGATATCATAAATTACTAGCATATAAGGGGTAATCCAAAAGTATCAAGATGGGAAATTTTAAAATTTTAAATTTAAGTGAAGATATCTATACTGCTGAGCAATTCATATGATGCAAATGATGTTTATACATCTAGATTTGGCCAAGACAAATCAGAACCAGTTCTTGATCCTTTTAATCTACAGTTTTTGATGGAAAACAGGATTGTGCAAATGCAGTTGCCTCCATATTCCCGAAATACAGCCTTGGGTGACTTTTTCTTAAACTGAAGATTCATTGCAAGGGTAAAATTTGAGAACATGGAGAACATTAAAAGAAATCCAATGTTGCAGCTTCACACCATATTGAAAAAAGTTGTATTGATCATTAGAAGACTCAAGAAAATAAATAAGTTCAATACCAAGGAAAGTATTTCGAAAAAAATTAACATTTTGTTAATTAATTATTTTTGTCTTTTTAAATACTGTTTGAGTTTCAGTGCTTTTTGAACATTGTGTAAATGGACGGTTAATTTTAAAAAGTTATGTAATTGAATTAACAGTTCCATTTGAGGAAAATATTGACTTGGCACATCAACATAAGTTGGAAAGGAATATCTTTGAAAGTAATGTATAAGAAATGATTGAATGAACAATATATTTCTTATTGAAGTTGGATGCTCAGGTTTTATTGCCAACTTGACCTCAGCATACCTGACTAAACTTGGAATATTATTGACAGAATAGGAAATATATTTAGAGGCTTGAAGCTCGTGCAGAAGCTGCATCTGCATATTGTTGGTACTATTGCATTGTGATATAAAACCAACAAAACCAAGTGTTATTTGGAGATAATGCTGAAGTTGTTCAATATTAAGACTGATAATGTGTTGGCTTTCAAACCATGCCTGACCATAAGGTGAATTGATAAATGTTTTTGTTGGGGGTACTGTTGCAGTTTTTACAACAATAGTTCTTTATTCTACAAAAGAGAGAAATCATTATTATCATTATTATTGTGCTCGTGGTGTAATGGTTATCATTGTAGGAAATGGACACGGTGACACGAGTTCAAATCCTAGACCAGGCTGATTGCATTTCATATAGCACTAATACCGTTGGGAAAGGAATGAATCCAATTGTTCTCCCTCCGACTATGGGTAAATAGTTGGAGTGACAGGGTTCTCCAGCCTTGGTGAGGCAACTAGTCTAGGAAAAGGAAAACTCTGAATTCAAACCTGTTAAACTCCGCTTAAAAATTAACCTTGTGTCATATCCTGCCCTAGCGGAGGGGTTGGTAAAGGGAATTATCATTATTATTGTTATCATAATGTATTTAAAGGAAATGTGCAAAAAAAAGAAACTATTGTATATTACCTGTCAAATCTATTAATATTAGTAATAAACAAAACTTCTTGTGATTCAGCTGTGGTTCTTCAAGCCTAAAAACCAGCCTGAAAATGGCCATTTGGAATTTATCTAACAGTTCCTGACTTGCAGCCATAATTATCAGATTTTCAAGACGTCCAAACCTGGAAATCAGCCTAAAAACTGCTTATTGTCATTCTTGTAGATTTAAGTACTTTCTGTTGAGGGAATTATTATTAGGTTTTATCTTATACTAGCTGAAGTACTTGTCTACTCTGGGTAAAGAAGTTAAACTTGGATTGTTGCTGGTTATTTTACAAACTTTACAGTAAATTGAATATTTACATCTAAAAGATAAATCCATATAGCAAAAAAAAAAGAGAATTTATCAATTATATTTTTTGTATCATCTTAACAAATAAATGTTGTATAATGAAAATTTCATTCAACATGTTGAAAAGTATTTTTCAATGTAAGTTAGTGAAACACAAGTTGTTTGGGGAAACAGGAATCCAGATTTTTCATGCCTTTCCTGAGGGCATAAGTGAAAATGAACTGAATACAGCCTTGATCAGGATTTGAACACAGTTTTTCTGATTTCATTTCCTCTTCCAATTTTAGCGAGTGTAATGTTTGTTGTTATTGGCGAAGAAATGTATTCTTGCGCGTGTGTGATATTCCCTTGCTAATTGTTGTTGTTAATAAAGGAAGATGAAGAAATAAGAAGACAAAGATGCCGTTAGCTTTTACATGAAGGTTTTTAATGGCAGCATGGAATAAAGAGTTTACATTTATGCTGCAAGTCTCGTAGTAAGGAAAGAAGTAAAGGAACGATTTGAAGTTATGATAGAGTTGAGAAAGCAGCGCATGTCGTTAGACGTGCGAGGGATTATGTTCACCGTGTGTAGCGAAAGTCATGTTTGCCGTTTGAAGAAATAAATGTTAAAGTCACCATGATTTTGTGGTTCTGGTTATTCGTGGAGAAGCGTGCATATCTCCAGAAAATGTTGCCCAGAGGTGAAGTAGTAACTAGGTGCTGGAGCAGAATTAGACATTGCAGTCGATATAGCCAATTTTGGTGGGGACGTAAAGTTGTTCCTGTGTGTGGCGTATTGAATTTATCTAATTCATATTCAACTGGGAACCCTTGGTCAAAGAGAAATAGATGCAAGGGATCCATAAATTAGATAGGTTCCCTCATTGTGTCCATGCTGCTGCTGCTGCTATTGAAGAGCAGCCAGTGAGACGTCCGTACTGAACGAAGTTGTTCAGCCAAAGAGAGTGTTTGACGGTTTTCCCCAAATACTGCTGCCCAGAAAGGTGGTTCGAGTTGAATAGGATAAGTCATCCTGATTGGGTGAAATTATGCGTCGAATTAAATTACGCGCCTTACAAAAATACGAAAATTCCTTCTGCTACACAATAATTGTAATACCATGTGTGCCTCTAATCAATTAAAGTAGTTCAACATCATTTTAAACATTATCTCAAGCACATTTATTTGACCCATTGATAGTTCCTAACAGTTACTGCCACTCCGGATCCCAGCGATGTTGGGAATAATCGCAACAAAGTAGTAAGTCTACACTCTCTAGTTCTCTGGAAGTGGAGCCTCTTCACCAAATGCAGTTTATATATATATATATATATATATATATATATAAAGTAAAGTAAAGTTGGCAACCGTAGTCGAGGGCGACCAGAAGGCTCCCTTTTCAATAGCTACTACAACAAGTTTTAGGGGAGGGTGCTACTCCTTTCCCTGGATTGCTCCACTTTACCCTTGATACGTACCTTATATTGCTGAGAATCAAGGAAGTATCAAGTACCATTTTAAAAGTCTTTGGTATGATGTTACCTGGGATTGAACCCAGGTCTAACGGACCAATGGCAAACACTCTACCCTCTAGACCAATGAGCCAAGTATATATATATTAGATATTTATAAAATCAATTCCTATTGGGTATTAATGTACTTCCCCTTAAGACAGTAAACGTTTTGTTGATTTACTTATTAAGTATATTATATTGAAGAATTTGTTTACTTTTTTCTTATCATCAAAATACTCTAATTTTTCAAGGATTAGGCATTATTCCAAATCTGCAATCACAACAAATCCAAATCACTTTTCCTTCCTGGACTATTAGGTGTCTTGCCTGGAATTGTTGCTGGATAAAACTTTTGTAATCGAGAATATATATATATATGTGTGTGTGTGTGTGTGTGTATGTATATATGATTTGTAGATTTAAACATTCTAACCCTGCTTTTGTCTTATCTTCCTTATAGCAAAATACTGCACAAATTTACAAATGATTATTGATAAACGTTTACATAGAACAACATATACAAATTATTCAAGTGAGGTCAGAAAAATGGATTTATGCCTTACCCTAGGGCATTAGTCTACACAGTCAACACAAACAACTTAAGCTGCAATTTGAACGACAAACTGATTCCATTTTCTGTGAAGTTAATTATAATACCACGTGTGCCATCTTTATCATGTACACCTTCATACATATATTGTTGAAACAATTTTGCAATTGGGAATCATTAAGGCACCATGTCATATCCAGCAAATTATATTTAAATCAGGAATTATCCCAAGTGTTAAAAATGCTTGAAAATGTGTACATACATTTTCAAAATTTATATGTATGCATCCATATGTATTATGTGACAAAAAAAGAAAGATAAGTTTTAACTGAAAATATATCATGAATAAAATATTCACCTACCAGCAACATTCAATTATATTAATTTTAAGATAATGCACATCTAGAGTTGAATTTAACAAATACATTGAAACAAATTCAGCTAACAAGAACTTTACTATGACTTTTTTACTCTTGCTTTTAGGTATTTATAAAATCAATTCCAATTGGGTATTAATGTACTTCCCCTTAAGACAGTAAATGTTTTGTTGATTTATTTATTAAGTATTTTATATTGAAGAATTTGTTTGCTTTTTTCTTATCATCAAAATACTCTTATTTTTCAAGGGTTGGGCATTATTCCAAATTTGCAATCACAACAAATCAAAATCGCTTTTTCTTCCAGGACTATTAGGTGTCTTGCTCGGAATTGTTGCTGGATAAATTTTTTCTAATTGAGAATAATGAATTGTCATATATATGTTTTGTAATCACATTTATATTTTTTTCTTCTTTTTATTTCCTTCCACCAAGGAAATTGAAATAAGTTCCTTCAGATCCTAAATCAACAAATATTTTCAGATTATCATTGAGAAAGATGGTGGTGTCCAGAGAATATTTAAGGTTCCTTAAAATCTTTATATAGGACCTGCCAGTAAACATTAGAATTTTGGTCAATAAATGATAAGGCTGCTGCTGTTGCTGCTGCTTTTGCTGATGATGAATAGAAAGAGCAGGAGAATAAGAATTGCTGAAATGAAACCAGATAATGAGTGAATGTTGCAAATTAGCAAAATGACTGGGTTGGAACAATTATCAATAGAGAATTGTGCAAAGGGTTGGCATTTAACCACTAAGCCTATACTCAAAATAAAAGTCATTCTATAAAATAGAAAAAGGAGTGGGTAATAACAGAGAATTGTGCAAACAACAGAAGTTTAACCAAAGGTTTTACTGCAGAAGAGAAAAGATAAAATTCAAACAGATAATCCAATGTGTTAGTGAATATCACTTTTCCATCAGGGGGTGCCCATGGTATAATGGTTATCGTCATAGGAATGGACACGGCAATACAAGTTCAAATCCTGGATGAAACTCATTGCATTTCACATAGCACTAATACCCTTGGGAAAGGTATGAATCCAATTATTCTCCCTCCAACTATGGGTAAATAGTCGGGCAGACTGGGTTCTTCAGCCTTGGTTAGGCAACTAGTCTAGGAGAAGGAAAACTCTGAATTCAAACCTGTTAAACTCCACTTAAAAATTGACCTTGTGTCATATCCTGCCTGAGCGGAGGGGTTGGTAAATATGATATCACTTTTCTATCAGACCACAAAGTGAAATTGAAATAGTCATGAAATCATAAAATATTTGGATTTTGTAAGAGAATTGGAAAAAAATGAAGCAGTATACTCATTATTGTTGGTGAGCTTCGAACAGTCTTTAAGAGCTTTTGCCAAACAATTTGTAACTTCTTGGAAATCTTCAATTGACACAGCATGCAATTAATTATTCTCAGTTCACAAAAAGTTGGGAGGGACCCAGGAAATCATCAGATGAACTCAGTTCAGAGGAGGAAAATGGGGGATAGTTTTGGTATATCAAGAATATTCTTTTAGTAAAACACACACACACACAAATGCGTGCACACACACACACACACACACACACACACATCCAAAAAAACTCATTTGCAGTGAGTGTGTCTTGAAATTACTGGGTCTAATCAATTCTATGTTAAAAAATAACTTTTTTTTTAGGCTTGGTAACACTGATTTAAAATCAGCTGATTAAAAATATAAATTTTTAGATTAATTCCTGTTCAAAAAGTAGTACTCTCTTAATGTATTTAAATTCAATTTTATTCTTAAAAGTTTTGTTATTTCATTTTTCCTTAGAGTTTCATTGTTGTAGAATTGTGTTATAGATCATCATCATCATCATATCGCGCTGGTAGCACGGATATCCCTGACCCTCTCTCGCCACTCCTCCCTATCGTTCATCGCCCTAGGTAGGTCTTCAGGACAACATCCTGTATCCTCACATAGCTGCTGAATGTACGTTCGAGCCGGTCGTCCTGCTTTTGCGTAGCCATGTGTGGGGATCCATAAGAGTACATCTCTTATGAGTTCATCTCTGCTTCTCCAGCAGTGTCCTGCATGTCTGGTTCGTCTAACTTGTATAGTTTTCGTGATGGGGCAGGTGGCCGTACAGTTGGTGTCTTGTGGGGTGTTGCTGCCAGGACTTGTTCAGGATTGCATGCAGCATTCTTGTGTAATTGCCATCTTGCTTCTTCTCTAGTCATTTTGTTAGCGTCCCCACTACAATATCAAAGAGATTGTTGTCATTTTATCTCATTTGAAAGCCACAAGTTACTTATGGTTCAATAAATCAACAAATGCAAACTAATAAAAGAAATGTGCTTGACTGCTAAGTTGAATTTATTTCACTTGGTTTTTGTTAAAGCACTGGCCAGTTAACAAAGATATAAAATAAAAATGATAATAATTGACTAAAAGGTTGGACATTTGAGAAAATGCCATGTGATTTGTCCTTTTGCAGAACTTTGATTTTATCTTGTTTTCAGCAGAGTCAAAGATAATTATAATAATCATTTAAAGATATCTTGCTTTAATATATAGTAGCCTACAAACATATTCGTCTATGTAGATTAAGGTCAGTGCTTGAAACACAGCTGGTTTTAATGACATTAAAATATTTCCTAAGTATTAATGTTTTTGTTAGTGCCAAGTTATCTGAAACTTGTGGATATACATTTTGCAGACTTAAGTATCCATAGTAGTAGTATACATTCAGCCTCATTCATGGGGAGAATTGCTTGGTTGGGTGGTTTTTGGGTTTTATGGAATATCAACCTTTATAGGTTATTTAAAGCCAAATTCTGTTTATATGTATATACATTCAACCAAACATTTCTAAACAAATACCTAGTCGGTAAAATTTTCCATAAGCAGGATTTCATTTGTTTGCATGTGATTAACCAGTTTTGATTCATCATATTTTTGGTTGGTTGGTTGGTTGGTTTTTATGGCATATCAACCTATGTAGTCAACCTTTTGTAGACAGCTTATCGTCCAGCTTTGCAGGACCATATCATATGCATTTTTGTAGTCTATCCATGACATAACTAGATGCTTTCCTCTTGTCTTACTGCATTTTGCTGTCACAACCCTGTCTCTCTCAAGAAGGATAGAATGTCATCTATTTTGACGTTTTCAAACAGATCGGTTAAACTATTAACATTGAAAAATCACTTTCTGATGACAGCAAAAGCTCTGCATTCTATAAGAATGTGTTTAACCATGCAAGTTGTCTGGCAGGTCAAACACTGTGGTTGTGGTTCCTGTTTCAAAATGAAAGAGTGAGTAAGCCTTATATGACCAATTTGCAATCAGGAAATAATGACTTGTTTTCTTCTTGATTTTCTCAATGCTAGTCTCCACTCTCCCAAGGTTGGCTGAATTTAGCAGAGTTTATAGTGGATGTTATTGCTCCATTCTTGTTGCCATTTTGTGTGAAGAAATTTATTAATTGTTGGTTTCAGGTCAGTATATGGAATCCTGGATTTATCAGGGATCAGATCTAAGGCCGATTTGGCTGCTGGGTCTGCTCTTTCATTCCCTCTCACACCAAAATGGCTTGGGGTCCAGCATATGATTATTCTTTTCTACTTGACATAAAGTCTAATCTACTCAAAATTCAGTCATTTGCCAGTTGACCAAGCAAGAGAAGTAAGGAAATAGATAAAGGGAGAAAGAGAAAAGGACCATGCAAGTAAAACAAATAAGGTGCTAAAGTTTCGAAATGGAAATTTATTATCCAAGAGGAAACAGATAAAGGTATTTCAGTGCAGTTATGTATAAGTGAGAATATCCTTCCAAGAGAAAAGGTCTTTGTAGAAGAAAAGTCTTTTTATGTAAGCACATGGTGTATTTACTGCTTATAATTATGGAGTTATTTACACGGCAAGAATCTTGCTTCATGGTGTGTGGCCAGTTCACAAGTGAACATGTCTGTCAGTGATTTAATGTGTGTGACAGCAAAATGTAGTAAGATGAAAGCAAAAAAATCTAGCTATGGCATGGCTTGACCACAAAAATGTATATGATATGGTCCTGCAAAGCTGGATGATAAACTGTCACAAAATATATAAGTTTTCTGACGAAGTCATAAACTTTATCAAGAAAGCTACAGAAACCTGGAAGATGGAATTGACAGCAAAAGGAAAAAGCTTAGCTGAGGCAAAAATTCAGAAAGTATATTCCAGGAGATACACTATCATCATTACTATTTGTAATAGCGATGAGGCCACTTAATCACATATTCAGGAAATGCACAGGCGGATACAAACTTAGTAAATCGTAAGAAAAGATCGATTACTTGAAATAGATGGGCAACAAATTATTTGCCAAAAACAAAAAAGAATTGGAAACCCTAATACAGGCAGAGAGAATATAGTCAAGGCATCGAAATGGAATTTGGCATTGAAAAATGTGCCATGCTAATAAAAAACGACACATAACGGAAGAAATGGAACTACCAAAACAAGGAAAAAATAGAATGCTCGGAGAAAAGTAAACCTACAAATACTTGGGAATATTGGAAGCTGACACCATCAAACAAGTGGAGATGAAAGAAAAAATTTTAAAAAGAGTATCTGAGGAGAACGAGAACACTACTCGAAACTAAACTATATAGAGGAACCTTATAAAAGGGATAAATACCTGGGCTGTCCCCCACGTAATACACTCGGAACCATTCTTGAAGTGGACCAGAGAAGAAATTAAACAAATGGACCAGAGAACAAAAAACTCATGACAATTCATGAGGCTTTACATCACAGAGATGATGTTGACAGACTATATGTATCAAGAAAAGAAGGAAGAAGAGGACTCACGGGCATTGAAGACAGTGTTGACGCATCAATACAATGACTTGAAGACTACATAGAAAAGTGCGGAGGAAGACTAATTACTGCCACAGAAAACAATACTGACAACACGAGTATCAACAGAACAGAAATGACGTGAAAACAAAAATGGGAAGAAAGACAACAGTATGGACGTTTTAAGTAACTAACAAGTGACATTTTACACGAGAAAACTTGGAGGTAGTTAAGAAAGGGAAACCTTGAAAGAGAAAACGAATCTCTCCTAATAGCTGCTCAAAACAACGCCATAAGAACCAATCATATCAAAGCAAGAATAAATAAGACGCAACAAAAGAGCGAATGTAGGTTATGTGGCAATAAAGACGAAACGATCAATCACATAATAAGCGAATGCAGCACAGAAAGAGTATAAGACTAGACATGACTGTGTGGGCAAGGTGATCTACTAGGAATTGTGCAAGAAATTGAAATTTAACCATACGACCAAATGGTATATGCACAACCCAGAGTTTGTCCTGGAAAATGAAAAACATAAGCTCTTCTGGGATTTTGAGATACAAACGGATCACATAATCTTGACCAGACGACCAGACCTAGTAGTAATCAACAACAAAAAAGGAGCACTTGCCGAATTGTGGACTTTGCTATCTCGGCAGACCACCGAGTAAAATCGAAAGAAGGCGAAAAGAAGGAAAAGTACTCGGACCTTGTTTGGGAAATGAAAAAAAATTGTGGTTCATAAGAGTGACGATGATACCAATTGTAATTGATGCTCTTGGTACAGTCACCAAAGGATTGGTGCAGGGACTGGAGGATTTGGAAATAACAGGATAGGTGGAGACTATCCAAACTACAGTCTTATTGAGATTCGCCAGAATACTGAGAATAGTCCTGGTGACTTGAGGAGACCCGCTGTCGCTCAAACGCTGGTGTAAAAAACTCGAAAAGGAGTAAATAATATTTTAAAAAATATTTTTGATATATAGTTTTATTTTTGGTTTCTTACCATCTTTCAACGGGTGAACAAAGGTAGTGATTATATGTGTAGGGATTACATCTCTTGCTTTCCAAAATAGTACCTCTAATAGCCGCAAGGTGGCATAACGAAAGTAGCATTATAAAACGTACGGCAAAGTTGAACAAATTCTGTTTGTTTCCAGCCTTGACAACAAGAAGCATACACGAGTGGGTGTGTTTCCCGATAGTGGCCTGGAGTGGGGCTTTTGCGCCAACAAACTTTTTGTCATGCCATACATGTAACCATACTTTGGCGTACGTAAGTCTTCATACACCAACTTTCATTCTATATAAGATTCTTCAACTATTAAGTAGTACTTTGTCTCCACTATTAGATTGGACTTTTTGAACTCATAGTATTTCATGTAATTCGTGTATCCTTCTATTAAGTTTTTCCTCATGGAATAAATGTTTTATAGTAAATGAGTCATGAATTGTTTTATTTTGTTTGGCATGAGGAAATGTTAACACATAACGCATATCCTCTGCTATAAATGTTTGAATTATGTTCCTCATTCTCTGATAATATGGTGGTGAGTTTTTGAATTAAGACTCGACAAATATAAGAAGACCAACCTGTATGTCATTGATACCAAAGCCCACATATGTATTCTATGTATTCATATTTTTGCTGCTTCTTTGGGGTGATATTTTTCAGTTATATTGATAGTACTCTCCTCAACCGGACATTGGCCTAACGGTTAGAGTGTTCGCCAATGGCCCGGGAGACCTGGGTTCAATCCAAGGTCGAGTCATACAAAAGACTCAAAAAATGGTATTTGACGCCTCAGCATAAGGTATGGATCAAGGGTAAAGTGGAGCAATCCAGGGAAAGGAGTTGTGTCCTCCCCTATACCTTGGTGTTGTAGCTATCGAAAAGGGAACCTTCGGGTCACCCTCGACTATGGTTGCCAACTTTAGTTTACTTTACTTACCCTCCTCAGGAGATGTGTAGTTTTGCAAAGTGCAATGTCCTGTATTTCATATAGAATGTGCAATTGCCAGGAATCTAGTTATTGTGATTATCTGTCACTTTTTAAATCATACTCAGTGCTCCTACTATTACTGGCACGGTGGTAATTTTAAGGTGCCACATTTTCTCATTTTCTATTTTTATTATTTTCTCAATTTCTGATTTCAACAGCCAATCGAATGCTCGGCCTCGTCTGAGGGATTATTTATTTCGAGCCGTCCAAAGCCATAAGTTTGTTTCAGCGTCCTATAGGGTAGGTGACTCAGAGTTTGATCATCTCTGAGGGGGTCGTTCTGGTGAGGGGAGTATGATGTTGCAAGACTCGAAACTCCCCAATGACCCAGAAGATTAAACATCTCTGACGACACCGACTGGCGCCGATTTAAGCGCGTATATCCAAGGTTATTATGATTATCAAGAAAAATTTATGTATTCTTTGGATAATATGTAATATTTGAAACTTTGTTGAGGGCTTATGAGCAAGAAAAAGAAAAATATCTAAAATTATATTTGTATATTTATCTTACTTTTCAGTTAATCTTAAATATCAAAAATATTATTTGAAGACAGTGAAAAAGTTGCCGATCGTAAAACACGTAACTAATAATATATTTTGAAATTCTAGAATATGCCAAAATAACGAAAAGTAATATCTTTATGAATTAAAATATCTGCATTTGTGTAAATTTTACAAAGAAAACATTAACTACAAAAATTTATATTAATATTTGGGTCATTTTGTCTGTACTCTATAAACGGGCTAATAATTCGAAGTACAGCTCCCAAAGTTGACATGCATAATTATTGGAATCAGGGAAAGGTTTTAATGGTGTTATATGACCGAAAGAGATCTCTTCTAATTTATCGTAAACACAAAATAATGATTGCAACTAGCTTCCACGAGAGCATTCCCCGGATGTTATCGGTGCTGAGACTTTCTTCAAAATGGAAAAAAGCGGTTTCTGTGCATAGGTTCGGCGCATAACGAAATGTCGATGAAATTTGTCAAAAAATGAAAATAATTAAAAGAAATTTTCCGGCCAGTCCGTGACCTTCGTGGTAAAAAACAAAGAAAGCCCAATTTGATCCGATCAGAAGAGAAAAACGATATAAAAGACAAATTCCTCGACAGCGAGGCTAGATCAAAAGAAGGCAGACGACAGTCCGCAGACCAGAACTCCGACTGAGAGAGAGAGAGAGAGAGAGACAGACAGACAGACTGACAGAGAGAGAGAGAGAGAGGCTAAACTCGAAACCACGCATCTCCCACACTGACTTTCCTTTACTCCTCTTTGAAGGAAGTAACTAAGTCGTAAATCACCAAACACCCCTCTCATCTCTGCACTCATAACATCTGATTGACTGCGTACACGTAAGCCAAACAAACATACCACTATTAAGCAGAGAACATTTTTTCTGCTTTTTAATTCCATATCAAGACGTTATTACAAACCCAGCTATTTGAACTTTTTACTTATTTGTTTCCAATACAATTGTTAAAATTTTTTATGTGCCTTCGTGTTCTTTGTTTTTGCAACTATGTTTATTTCTTTCCTTGCAACCGTACGCTGATATAACAATGGGAAAAGAGAAGAAAGATGAACACTCATCAAGAATCGGTCCCTAAACAAAGAAACAAATAATATATTCAGCAGAAAGCTATATTGTTACTTAACGCGACTTATTGTATAGAATTTTAATTTACAAGAAAGAAAATGTAACTCTAAAATAAGTATGTATATTTAAATAATCATTATTAATTAGGTTTAGAGCGATTTATTTTAACTGGATATGCAAAGTAGATGCATAACATTATTGCTTGGGGAAGTCCCTGTGGCGTAGTGGCAAACGTTACTGAATTTAGCAAAAATCAAAACGGTTTTTGAAGAAATCACTCCACGATCACACAGATTCTGACTATCTGTCGAATCATCGAAGGAGTACGAATAAAGAATCTCAAGGCAACACTTCTGTTTGTAGATTTCATCCAGGCATTCGATTCTATACGCAGAGGAAAGCTGGAGTAAATACTACTTGCATATAACCTTCCAAAAGAAACTGTTACCACTATTATATTGCACAAAAGCAATAATATTTGTCGAAATTTCAGAGAAGTTTGACAATTTTCATCCCAGAGAACATTTGGACAATTGTCTTCATCTTCATTATTATATTCAAAATATTTCCATCGATATGTCCTTTGGCTTTCTTTCTTCAGGTGTTTTCTGTCTGACTCGGGAGTCTACACAGAAACTCGAATTGAACCTTTAATTTAATTCACGGTGGGGTGATTGTTTTAATTACGTTAACCATGACAGGGTACAAGTGTTAAACTATAGTAAGTATTCTTTGTTATCTTACTTTTAGTTGGGATTGAACCTGGGACGTCCAGATTTACTTTCCAACCAAACATCTTATCCACTTTCAAAACTATGTGACATAATTAGTGTTCGAAATTTATTAGTGTCTGAAATTTATTTTAAAGAGTAACGTATTATCCTTTTTTTCTTCTTTCTTTTTTTTTTTTTTTCTTTTTTTTTGTAGCTGTTTGCAATTTAGGAAGAATGATGGTTAGAAGAATCATCGAAACTCATTAAAAGGGAACATAGAGAATTAATGAAGTCTAACTTATTCAAATTATGGATCTCGTAATGTTTTAGCACTAATTAGACTAAATAACGAAATGTATTAAATGAACTGGGTTTTTGTTTGACAGTATTATAATTAGAAATAAAGCTAGATTCAACAATCTTTATATATTGAGTAAAATGTTTATTACCTAACAATTTGAAATCTTTAAAATTAAAATTGGTATTAGTTTCTAATGTTTTACTAAGGCTTTTGATACAGCATGAAATTTACCCCAAATATTTTCAATTAAATCTTAAACACTGGGACTTAAAAATTAGTTAGTGATAATGCAATCAAATAAAATGATCTGGCGGATTGAAACTTGCCGTTCTTCAGGCACTTGTAGTGATGAGCATATCGGAGGTGTGTCATTAAGCAGCAGCAGCAGCAGCAGCTGTGCCAACTCAGTTATCATCATCCATTAAGATTTCATTGAAATGGAAATAACTCATCCATTCAGTGCCATGTAAAGTTATTTTTGTTTGAGAGCATACAAAGAACCTACGCTGTGATAAATAATGAATATATAGGTAGACAAACAACTATAATCTTTATGGTTACTTAGTGTGGAAATTTACTAAGCTTTTTGCTTAGATGTGGCACAAGGCCATATGAAAGGGGCACCCAATGAGACTCGAACTCACTCGTGTAGGTCTGCTAGTCGAGCTTGCTAACCATTACACCTAGTGTGGTTAGCAAGATTAGTCGTGTGTCAATGAGAGAAGATAAAACACACAACTACAAGGAAGAATGACAATGACCGGTTATTCCTCTCTCTGAAAGGAAAGCCGCGGACGATTTCAGTATCAAGGGCTTAAATAACAAGTCATTCAAAGTAACATGTTGTGCAACTTCTCTCCGGCGTGAACCTGGTCTTCCTAACCACACTGATTTGGGAGGAGCCATCGGCCTGCCCAGCGGACTGGGATGTGTCCGTAATCCTTGCACCTATGCGCCTGGCAGTGGCAAGTCAAACCATATTACCGGTGGCCCCACTGTTCACGATGATCCTCACTGGGTGATGGTTCGAGAACATGTTGATATACGGCGACTGCTCAGTCCTCACACGACGAGAGGCTGTGGTTACCTCACCGTCAAAGTGTTGCTCATCTAAGGCTTCGGTTTCACTCTGAACTTCATCGTCGAGGATGTTTCGGATCTGTCGAGCTTTGACCATATACCATCTATCCGACTCGGGTAGGTAAGTGCACTGACTTAAGAAGTGATTCGTGTTGGACCTTTTAGCCTTACTACACAAAGGGCATACCTTCCCCGGGTGGGTCTGTTTGTGTCTTCTATCATCATGGCGAGGAGTGGTAAATGTGTGGTTCACAGTCACTTCATTGCTTAACTCTTCAAGAAGAGAGTCCAATGCTTGGGAGATCTCTGGTTTGATCGATGCCGACGTTCCTTAATCTCAACTCCGTTCTATAGCGTTGCTTGACCAGTTTAGGGAAAGCAGGGTGGAGAAGACGTAACCATGTGAAGACTATCAGATTCTCGAGTTTAGGGGTGACCTCGACTTCCGTCGGGACGCTACCATGGTGGCAAATGTTGGTGTCCGTGCATAGTAGGGAATCGTCGATGAAGGCTGATAGCCTTTGAAACAAGTATTCTGGACGATCTTCCGGTTCCAGTCTTATGGAGTCGAAGTCCAGGAGAGGAGAACCGTTAGTCTGGAAGCCATAGTGTTGCCTTATGATCCACCAGACGTTTGCTAAGGACATGGAGGACATGGTACTTTGTGACATACCAGGACAGTAATTTGCAACCAGTCCTAACATCATCTTGACAATGTTGTTTTTTTTTTTTGGGCGGAAGTGCGCTTGTAGGCCTCAGGTGTTTCTGCACCGTCACTTGTGAATCAACAGTGTGGGTGGGTGTATGAATTTTTCTCCCAAGTGACTTCGAGAAATGAAGGATAGTTTTGGTCTAGAGACAAACAGTACGTTAAGTTGTTCCTCCAAGACTCGAAGGAGGAGATGGTCTCATTCTTCCCTAAGAATCACTGTTTCGGGGCACGTGCAAGCATTCTGGGAGATGTTAAGGTTATGTGTAACTGAATTTTAACTAACTGTTCGTCTGTGGTGGATTTGTGTCGAGTTCAGGTCTCTCCACCCTGGGTATATAACTTCGTAGAAATTGTCCAGTTGGTATGGTTGGTGGGTAATATCCTGCTCTGCTTGTGCTGGTCATAGCCTGTGTAAGTAAATAAACCGCTGCCACCACGCCAATGAGAGAAGAAGATAAAACACACAAGTTAGGAAGAATGATAGGGAGCTTTATTTCCGGTCAGTTTGCACAGTTACGGACAATATGGCTGACTTTCTTACTTCTCGCGAGATCCACAGAGTCCATGACTCGGTACCACCAGATTACTGGCCATGAATTTAGTTCTCAGTAAAGGCAACATACTTGTAGCTTTGTGCCAAACTAAATTAATTTTTGCATTAATTATAATTAATTATAATCTTTATTATTTCAGGGAAGTAAAGAAATGAAATTACTATAAGTAATGAATTCAGTTAAGCATTTATACTTTCATGAGGAGGAAGCATAAAACTCTAGTACCAAAGACACACGTCCCACTGCGTATAAAAGGTTTAGGTTAGTAACAATCTCAAAAAGGGGATCTGGAGGGATTTAGAAACGAATTATACATATTTGTGAAACGATTAGTAATGAACTTGACCTTGTGTCATATTTTCCTCTTGTTGAGGAAGTGGAAAAATACCTGTTCGTTGTCAGAACAGACAGCCACGGCATATTAAAGCAGGAAATATTGAGAATAGCAGATGAAAGACAAAGGCGATATTTCAAGAAAAAAAAACAAAAAAAAAAACAACGTGTGTCCAAAATGCAGTGAAGTATAAAAATATTCTTTTAGTTAAATATTTTAAGTTTTCAGAACTTTCAAAAACAAAAAAGTATAGTCTTCAATTCTAAAATAGAAGCTTGAAAGATTCCCTTGTCAGAAATGCATTGTTTTTAAATTGCATTCTTAAATTCAACTTGAAAACATGTTAACAGATTTCATTCCTGGCCAAGCAGAAGTGCTAAAAACAGAAAGCTTGTAAGGCGGAGTTGATGAAACAGAAAATAATTCAGCTTCACTCTCTATCTCTCTTTCTCTCTGTCTGCCTATCTGTTTGTTTCTCTCTCTCTCTCTCTCTCTCTATCGCTATATATATATATGTACTATGATTATTATTATTATTATTATTTTACTCGTTTAAGAGTTTTCGACACCAGTGCCAGCCGATGGTTTTTCACTGAAGTTTAAGCGACAACAAGCCTCCTTAAGTCGCCAGAACTCTTCTCAGTATTCTGGTGGGTCTTAATAATGCTGTAGTTTGAATGATCTCCACTCGTCCTCTTACTTTCCACTCATCCAGTCCTTGTACCAATCCTTTACTGACAATACAGAGCGCACCAATTACTATTGGTATCACCGTCACTCTCATGCTCCACAGTTTTTTCAATTCTCTAGCAAGGTCCAAGAACTTATCCTTCTTTTCGCTTTCTTTCAATTTTATTCTGTGGTCTACCAGGACAGTAAAATCCCCATTTCGGCAAGTTCTCTTTTTTTGTTGTTGATTACTACTAGGTCTGCCCGTCTGGCCGAGATTAGGTGATCCGTTTGTATCTCAAAATCCCAGAGGCGTTTATGTTTCTCATTCTCCAGGACAGACTCTGGGTTAAGCATATACCATTTGTATGTATGGTTAAATTTCAATTTCTTGCACAATTTCCAGTGAATCACTTTGCCTACCCAGTCGTGTCCAGTCTTATACTCTTTCTGTGCTAATTTGCTGCATTTGCTTATCATGGGATTGATCGTTTCATCTCTATCACCACATAACCAACATTTGCTATTTTGTTGCGTCTTATCTTTTCTTGCTTTGATATCATTGGTCCTTATGGCATTGTTTTGTGCTGCTGTTAGAAGAGATTTAGTTTCTCTTTCAATGTTTCTCTTTCTTAGCCATATCCAAGTTTTCTCGTGCGTGACGTCGCTTGTTTGTTTCTTAAAATGTCCATACACTTGTTTTGTTTTCTTGTTATTTTCACCCTGTTGATCATCGTGTCAGTATTGTTTCTTTTGGCTGTAATCAGTCTTCCTCTGCGCTTTTCTACGTATTCTTTGAGTCGTAGTATTGATGTATCAACGGTATCTTTAATGCTGACAAGTTTACTTCCTCCTTCTTTTCTTTGTAGTCCTCTTTTCCCGAGGCCGGTCAGAGGCCACTCTCTATTTATGAATGGGTTTCAAACATCTACCATAAATAAATTTTATTTGCTATAAATAGTTGAAAAATAGATATGATTGAGCGTATAGCCCAAAAATGTAGGCAGGGGAGTGGTCATCATTCATGCTAGTCATGCTATTCTGAAAGATCTTAGCTAGACACATTCACTGGACTAATCATACAGTATAATATTAGGAAGTATACCATTCAGCCTAACAATATTTACCAAAATACTACAATTACTCTTCAAACCTATTTTTAAAAAATCCCAAGGGGGTGTCCTCGTAGGCGCCTCTGGTGGTGTAATGGTTAGCAAGCTCGACTAGCAAATCTACACGAGTGAGTTCGAGTCTCATTGGGTGCCCCTTTCATATGGCCTTGTGCCACATCTAAGCAAAAAGCTTAGTAAATTTCCAAGGGGGTGTCCTCGTGGTGTAATGGTTAAAGCGATGGACTGCGGAATCGTAGTACGCGAGTTCGAACTCCAGTCGCGCTATTATGTTCACTTTCGGGCAAATACACTTGGGAAAGGTATGAACCCCCAATCCTCCCAGCTATGGGTTAAATAGTACCAGTACTGTTCTTCTAGGAGAATGGCTTTGGTACTAAATAACCTAAAAAGAGTTGATATGCCATTAAACAAAGAAAGAAACCAAATAAAATCGGATGAATTATAAAGAGTGCCCAGATCGTCGAAGCCATGAGAAAGAAGAAGAGGTAATTTTAGTATATGTTTAGTTCACATACACTATAAGTTGATTTGTAATTGTTTATGTAATGCTGAACAAAATTAAAAAAAAACTTCTTTGAAGAACAACAATGAACTGTTTATTTTTTATGTCAGAAAGTAGACTTGTTTCAGGGTGGGTGTCAGGTAGCAGCAGTGTCGCAGGTCGCAGCGTTAGTTCTTTAGTGTGTAGCAGGTAGCTGCCGTTATCTTCTTTAGTGTGCAGCTGTAGCAACAGTTATCTTCAGAGAAGATCGTCAATTCTGGAGTGTCCATAGAAGAGGACGGGAGATAGGTCTTTCTTTTCTGCTTGCAAGGTACTCTGTCTTTGGCCGTCTTCCAGAAAGGGCTAGAAAAAATAGTTCTGGAGAGGAAGATGGAATCAATGCACTCTACCCGCTGATTGGCCAGTGTGTGGCCGAATCACTCGGCGGGGGCATTGATTCGCAAGAGAAAATAAATCTGTGACTGCTACGGAAGGATGACTTCGGTATTGCTCCCATTCTTACGATCAGGCTTGCTACTTTCATCCATCTTTTTTTCGAAAGATTATGCGATTCAAGCTTTTTCCTATCACATCTAATTTCTTATTAAATCTAATTTTCTTATTTTGGCCCAAAGTTTATGCTATAAGAAACAGATCGGATCATAATAAGAAAAGTTTACATCTCTTCTGTCCTGTCGTCCAAATCACCAGTCCTACTACAGCCAGGATCGCGAGAAACACCTTTCATTCCACACTAGTCCACAAAAGATCAAAAATGTCCACGGCGCTGCTGACGTCGAGCAACACTCCGTGAGTCAAATTTTTGGCTGCTCTTTTATACAGAGACTGGTATCCGACAGCACTATAGAAGCTTTCTCATTATTTCGTTTCGTTTTAAAAATAAAATCATATACCATTCAGAAGATTCATCATATATTAACTTTCCTGGTGATGGTTTAATGTAAAAACCGAAACGTTTAACGTTGGCAAATAATTCAACTATAAATAAAATCTAAATTCTTAAATAGAAATAAATAATGATATTTATATACAGAGAGAGAGAGAGAGAGAGAGAGAGAGAGAGAGAGAGAGAGAGAGAAAACGATTAAGGAATGTGTGTAAGAGAGATGTTTATTTAAGATAGAGAAATGTTGAGGAGAAAAAGTACGATTATAAAATGCTAAATCTACCATAATAGAATGTTTTGCATATCTGTACAATTATTTTTGTCTGCAATACTCCAAAACAGCTAAATACTTAAAATATTCCAAAATACTCACCCAGCCTCCATGACAATAAAATGTAGGCCGAGGGCAAAAAGATAAATCGATTACAGCAAAAGAATTTGGTTCAATTAAAATAATAAAATACATTAAAACAATGCTATTCCTTCAAGAAACTGAATATAATTCATTTGGAAAATTTAGCGTATTGCTTTTCGTATGAGATACTGAAACAATGCTTCGAAAATAAATCAGTTCAGATAGAAAAATATATCAGTGCAACTTTTCTAACACTTTTTAAGGAAACCTTAAGTAGTAGAGCGCTGAATCATGTATACTAAGATAGATCTCAATGAAAAGGATGAACAGTCTTTTCCTGGATAATTCGAGACACTTATATAATGACATCAATATGGTATCTGTCATTACATGAGTTACCTTTCCTTGGATTAGCCATAACAAGTTACTACCCTTGTTAAATAAAGCGGGACGCATTCTTTATTCAAATGCTTCCCTTTCAAGCCAAACATACCTCTTCGTAATCTCTTGTTCATTAATGTTATTTATACTAACAAACACTATAACAGGATTACACTTACAAATGGAAAAATATATTTAACACATGTTAAAAACATATATTTAACACATGTTATATTTAACACATGTTAAAAACATATATTTAACACATGTTAAACATATATTTAACACATGTTAACATATTTAATATATATTTAAAAAACATATATTTTAAAAAACATATATTTAACACATGTTATATTCAACACATGTTAAAAACATATATTTAACACATGTTAAAAACTCGTGATAGTTGCTACAAATATATTGTTTTTACATATTTTTTATGAGGCACATTGTGGAAATGTGAGTTAGACATGTATATATAGGACTTACACTCGTATAATTTAAATTGGGCGGTATGCCACTTGTTCCCACAACAAAGATGGCGGACGCAAGTAAATATTCAGTCTCAGGAAACAATTGGCCAGGAGAACCACGTGATCACTGTTTAAAACTACGTCCACATTTGAATTTCGTCTCGCGTTTTTGGAGGCAATTCCAAGACACGTATTTTCTATAAATACTTCGCCTTCAAAACACTCTTACTCTTTTTCTCAATTTCATTTACAGGGCTAACACACTTTTTATATTTTTCTACCAATTAGCTAAAAACACAAAATAAGAACATTCTAGAAAATTCGGCTCAGAAAATAATAAACAAAAAATATTTAGCTCCAAAATAAAAAAGTAATTATACGAATCTGATTGGCCAAGAAATGTTCGCGCTCTTGAATTTTAGGACCCGCAATAAAACTAGAAATGTCTTATTTTTTTTATCCGCTTTAGTTTCCCCCCAAAATATAAATAACGGAGATCTTAATTAACAAAGGCATTCCACTACCAGAGTCAAGGACAACGAACAACAGAGGGCATTGCACACAGGACACAGAGCGAAGAAGCATGCGACGTTCTTTTGCCGACTACCGGAACGTGACGCGATGTCGCCAAAGATTATAAAAAAACGCACGTGTGGACTTATGAAAACAAAAGGCTTTTTCTTACGGTCCCTCACATATACACATACACGCATACACATCTAAAGTCAATTTTTTATCCTCCTTACTTCGGCCAACTATAGACACATTGATTCGATTGGCCCAATGAGTAGAGTGTTCGCCAATAGTCCAGGAGTTCAATCCCAGGTTGAATCAGATCAAAGACCCCCAAAAATGGTGTTTGATGCCGCCTTGCTTTACTCTCAGCATTATAAGGTACGGATCAAGAATAAAGTGGAACAATCCAGGGATTGTAGTAGCGCCCTCCCCTACACCTCGGTGTAGTAGCTATCGAAAAGGGAGCCTTCGGGTCACCCTCGACTAAGGCCACCAACTTAACTTTTTTACACACGCACACACGGGGAAACAAATCATTTTTTATTGAACTAGCCATAGCTGTATTTTCTACATACACACGCACACGCGCGCGCATGTAAAAAGAACATTGTATTCTAACTATTTTCGTCATATTTGTTATTACGTTTATTAAATTGCTTGTTTCTTAATATATGTTGTTGTCACATTCCATTTGTTTACGTGCTTGTAAAATTTGTGTTGTATTTGTGGAAACGAAACCTGAAAGTAGCCCCCGTAAACTACGGAAGGTACTTAGTCCTCCACAATTTCTTTACGTAAGTCGGTTGGGACGATTATTCAGTTCCCTTTTAGAAGTATTCCAATCAGCATCGAGTGTTTTTTTAGAATGGTTTTTATTTTTCAGGTCATCCATGAAGAGTATATTTGACTAAGAGTTTTAGTGACTTGTCAGTTGCTGTTTTTAGATAGTAAGTGTTGAGTTTCTTGTTAGTGATAGGTTACAATTTGTTGATGAGGTGTACATGGGCTTCTATATCTATAGTAAAGATTTCTATTTCGTAGTTATTTAAAGATGCACATGAAAGTGTTTCAGGGACTACTGAAACGCTCCCTGAAATGTAATTGAGAGTGGAGTCATAACACAGCTGTACCAACATGAATCGCTGGATCCGAGGCAGTGCTTTAGTGACTTTTTTGACTATAGACGTTTGTGGTCATTTTTATCTTTAAAGGGATATCTATATATACATTCATTGAATCTCTTGCAGCCAAATAGAACGCTTAGAGTCTCTCCTTCTAAATGGCAGTAGATCATATTTGCTGGATTAGTAACCGTGATGCATTTGCTAGAGGCTGCCAACCTCTCCAGGGGGTGTCCTCGTGGTGTAATGGTTAAAGCGATGGACTGCGGAATCGTAGTAAGCAAGTTTGTACTCCAGTCGCGCTATTACGTTCACTTTCGGGCAAATACTCTTAGGAAAGATATGAACCCCCTTATCCTCCTAGCTATGGGTTAAATAGTACCATTACTGTTCTTCTAGGAGAATACCTTTAAATAACCTACAAAGGTTGATATGCCATTAAACAAAGAAACCAAACCAACCTCACCAACACTTTTGTTTAAAGATTGCTTCGAAACCAAATTTTTCTTGGGTCCGTTGAGAGTTTCGTTGGAAGTGAAAGATTATAAAATTTGTTGTAAGGGTTGGCTTGTAAGCATTCCCTCCGAATATCAATGGCTTTTTTTTGTAGCTAATCATATGAACATTCAACATCATTTTAGGGTAATATGCCGAGGGAATTGGGTGTACTTTGGAATGAATCTACCTAAGTATTTGCTCACCCCCCCCACAAAAAGCTTTGTTTTTAGAGTTGGGCTTTTTTTTTATAATTTTTTGTATTTTGGAACGATCGGGTTTGAGTCCTTCCGAGATGATTTGATTTGCCAAGTAAATCAGGTTAGTAACAAGAAAAACACATTTGTTTTGATCACATCAGGCAACATCTTTAATAGTGTTCTTCCAAGACTCACGACCATATGATTATATCGTCCAAAGCATTTCTGGCCCCTTCAGTACCCTCAATGACACAGAAAATTTTGGTTTGAAATATCTCACTTGCACTATGTGTTGTATGGCAGGCAAATAAATCTTTTATGAGCAACGTGAAAACTAAACGGAAGTAGTCTTAGATTATCCTAATCAACAGGAATCAGCCAAAATCAATATCTTGCTTATGTCTTGAAGAAGTATTATGCACCATTCATAACATCTGCATAGATTTCCTCTGCGGTTCGTAAGTTGAAAATGTTTCTGCTCAATAGCTTTTAGTTGCAGTGATCAAGATCAATGCAGGAAGAACCATTTGGCAATTCCACGACTACAAGGGAGTTTATGGGTTTGGTTGGCTCACTTACTGTTTGGTGATACTCAATTTGGTCATTCTTTCCAATTCTGCTTTTAAGCTCTTTTCAAACGCAAAGGGAATCTTTCTGGGATGATTGATCTCAGAGGAAATTGAAGAATAAATACATATGTGATGCGATGTACTCAATGTCCATTTCTACCAATTTTCCCAGGAATGCTGGTAGATTGGTTTGGTTTGTTTTTTGTTTAATGGCATATCAACCTTTGTAGGTTATTTAATGCCAAAGCCATTCTCATAAAAGAACAGTTGTGGTACTATTTAACCCATAGATGGGAAGATAAGCGGGTCCATACCTTTCCCAAGGGTATTTGTCGGAAAGTGAACGTAATAGCGCGACTGGAGTTCGAACTCGCTTCATCCGATTTCGCAGTCCATCGCTTTAACCATTACACCATGAGAACACCCCCGTTGGTAGATTTGTATTAATCTTAAAAATCCGCTTGATTAGTTGAAGTTTCTCACTGGTTATCAGCACCAATAACAGCCTGAGAATTTGTGTCAGCTATTATGAACATAACTGGGGACGTTGTATTTCTTTGAATTACTGAGGTAATACATTTGTCTAGAACAGGAATGCTAGTGTTGTTGAGGGCAGTGAGAATAACTAAGGATGGCTTCAGTTTTGAACGTCCCTGAAGTTTGTTGTATATAGTTTGGGGGAGTACAATTTGTAGTATATTGTTGTTGTTGTGGGTGTTAGTATGTAAGTAGGTTTAAGAACAAAAGGCGTGCGTGCTTTAGCTAGGGCATCTTTATTCTGAATGGGAGAGTGTGTGTGTGTATTCCTACGCCAAGGGGTTGTAATCTTGCGCGTAGAGAAATAGTCCGTGATATTACTACACATTCATCTCAGCGACTGTGTCATTTTTAAAATTAAACATAGAACTGTTATTTTTATCATTCAGGCTTTTCGGACTATTATCTTTATTGTTTTATTCACAATGTTTCGGTAGATTTGTCTTCCGGCCTTCTTCAGGTGTTTCTTGTCGAACTCGGGAGCCTCCACGGAACTTTGAACCAGGTCCATTATCTAATTCACGGGATGGGGGTCGCTTTCTGACGACTGCAGAATGCATGAAACCCAGGGTCACAGACACAACCATGTAATATATATATATATATATATATATATATATATATGTGTGTGTGTGTGTGTGTGTGTGTGTGTGTGTGTGTGTGTGTGTGTAAATGCTCTATCATTGATATTGAGCACTATTTAACAATACAGCAACATTTGGTCTTCCACTAACTCACCAAGTGAACTAGTAAGAACCATAAACCTCTTTATATATATATATATATATATATATAGGGGAACGAGAGAGCATTCTAGTTGCAAAAATGTTGTAAGAAACCTATAATACTACATTAAACAATGATATATAACAAAGGACAATAGAACCAGCAATTTGTGTTGTTAATTTGAATGTAATGTAGTGTTAGTAATTTGTATCTCTCTTCTTCATTGTCTAGCCGAAGACAGTCACCGGAATAATTTTATCTCCTGAAATACTAATAAATACATTAAAAGATACCTAATATGAAATGGAAACCATTCATTGCTACTTTTTTGACACATTCCGGCTATCTGAATTACTATTCAATATTGTTAGAGATATTTCTCTTCAGTGTCTGACTAGCAGCATTCAGTTGCAAACAATGTCTGTCTTAGTAAACTGAAAGTGAAACTGAATTATGTTCCTTGTCTCTTTTGTTTGGAGAAAGAGGGCCCAAATGAACAGTTTGACAATCTATTTATATTCCTATTCCTTTATCTATAAATTACTAAGAATTCTTATTGCTTGTATGCAACTATAACCCAGAAAAAAGGCACATCTTAGCGAGATCTATGTCAGACCAATACAATAAAAATGCTCTAACATCGAGGATAAGACTATTTCTAGCCACAATTGCAACTGAATTTAGTGAAATCTACATTCACACTGAATGTATTCTTTTCATTCGCCAACTTCTCGTTGTTTAATTCAGTTTGTCTTATTCATTATGAAAATTTTCATTTTGTTCGTGTAACGAAGAACATCGGGAGGATTAATACTTTATTGAAAATTTGTTACTAAGAAAAAATTAAAATTTAAAAAAAATCTGTTCTAAATGATATGTGTGGTCGGTGGGCTGATACACCGTCAAATTTAGTAATTGAGAGTCATATGATACGTGGGGGATGGGGGTGAATGAGTGCATCCGTCCTTGGAAATTAACGTTAAATCTGGTGCATAGGAATGATTAAAAGTATAAACGGAAAACTTCGTCATATCTAAAGTTGTAGGTTCAAATTGTAATTTTAAACAAAGCCATTTGGTGCCTTTTTATTTGAACACTGTTTGGTTTGACAGATTTAGCAAAACACGTAGTTTGATTCCCTGAATTTAAAAATATATATGATTGTATCATTTCCTGTAAACAATTTTAGATTGTTGAAAGCGGTGTGTGGTTAAGAGTTAAATACTCAAAAATAAAAACGACGCAGTTATAACTTTTGGAAGTTATCAAAGCCCATTGTTGACCTTGCACTTGTGAGTGTCAAGATGGAAGAAAAATGAAAGGGTGAGGTAGATATAATGGAATATTGAGTAATCAAATGAAATTTTGTCGGCAAATCTTTTATTTAAGCAAGGGCTTGTTTGCTCCAGAGAGAGTTCGTCTGCAGGTTTTGAAGACTGCGTTTCGAATCCATAGTTGTTGTTTTTGGCAACAACGTTCCTCACCCACAATCCACCAGACCCTCTTCAACTTACCAGCATTTCATAGCCAACAACACAACTTCTTATTCACCCGCTTCAACATTGCATATTTGAAGATTATATACCGGCAATTGTAAATAAACCTGCATTTTAAAGTTTATTTGCGAGTTGAGATTCTTATTTTTCAACTACATCAGACAAGTTTACCACGGCACATCATCATTGATCTTATCATTGGTGGTGTGAAACACAACGACCAATGGGACAGGAGCAAAGACGATAAGACGATAATCCATATACCCTTTGTACCGGCAAACCAACAGCTAGATTATCATCGGCAGCAACTTGCTGGGACGCAGAGAGAAACAGTGAGAACCAGAGTTTTGTCAGAGTGGGGCAGCTTTGGGCAGCCGAATAAGAGAAGACCAAGCCAGTTTGAATGCCAGTCAATCAGAAAAGAGTCCTGATTGACGCATCGACTGTATCAGTGATCGATCTAAGATACACGACCGGGGAAGGTGTATATTCGTATGTAACCCAAACTTTGTTAAAGGAAAACATTTAGAATACTCTAAGAGAAGAACTCAGTTTTCAATGTATCAAAAATAACTATGCAATTCAAATCAGAATATTTCACTCCTTCCTAAATAAAAGAATCAATATCACCATGTACCGTTGTCACAACGAAAATCCCACAAGTTCAACAAGTTCACAGTCTTTCTAGTGTGAAATATTTTTTTCCACAACTTATTTCTTGTTTTGAATAAGAAGATCGTATTTTACATCTTTAAAAAAATCTATTTTTGCTGTTTTGAACACCGTGTTAAATAACCGGGATAAATTTGTTGGACCGACTGATATTGGAAATTATGGAGTCTTTCCCAGAGCTACCTATTCATTCAAATTAGGTTGACGTCAACAGTACAAACCTCTGAATTTAAATGAAGATCAAGTAAATGCAAGAAAACTCATTCCTCAAAAAATATTCTCTTATTCAACTTTCATCAATCCTTTTTTGTTGTCTTGCTTTTTTCTTTTTTGTTGTTTTATTTTGTGAGGTGCAAGTAGTTAACGCTGTCTTGCGTTCAGTCTGCCATTGACTTTGTTTTCAGATTAATAAACTAAGTACTGTGTTATCTGTGATATTCAGTAATAGGAGTTGATCCCCTTTATATATGTATCTGTGGTAGGCATCGACGCTATGTTGTAAATAAACCTGTTTTGCAACCCTCCGTACTTTGTCCTCTTCGGAATTATAATAATTTCGACAATGATGAGATTATGAACTCCAAAAGTTCCAGAGATACACTCATGTCATTGAAAAGAAAAACCCTGAGAAAAAACGAGATATGTAGGCTAAAAACATATGAGAAAAAAAATTGTTATACCTGCTTTGAAGTGTAGCTTTTCGTAACAAGAAAGACATAGACATTGGGCCGTGTTCTTGAGACAAATGGTACATGGAATAAATGAGGAAAAGGCACAAAAAAGATTATTATCTGGGAGTGACTTGACATTTAATGTAACATATTGACCTTCGACCGAGCCGTCAATAAAGAAACAGGTGCATCCGGTCGAAGATATCGGAATATCACTTTGACCTGTGGACGGGTTGAATTCGGTGCAGATGCGACGCCCACAGGAAGCAGGTGGATGTCAAACAACTATATAACCAGGTGCCACAGACGGTTTGAGTTAGTTGGAGTCCGAGGCAGGCAGAGTTCAATTCGAGTTGCAGTCACAGTTCAAGTTCCAGTCGCAGTTTGGGACAAGATGCCGTAGTGAGAGCCAGCGCCAGACAGAGGGCTTGGGCCCTCAGGACCCCGGTTAAGCAGCCCAGCAGAACGAGGAAGAAGTGTTGCTATAATACAGAGAAACTTGGGGTCAATATGTCTCCAACTCACCTCTCACACATAAACAACATCAACCCTTTCGAGAATAAAGTGTGAGAGGTATGTTTTTCTAAAGAAGTGTGTTCATTCGTCATTATTGTTGATTATATTTCCGCATGTATATGTATACGTATAGCTGTGTCATGGTTTACGCAACATTATGAGAACTTTTGAAATAGGTCATGGAATGGCGGCTACTCGGAGATAAATCACAGATTTGAGCGGCGAAAGTCAGTACTATTGTAGTGGGAGTGAGTACTGAGTATCTAGGGGAGTTACTTTCAGGTTTATTTCCACTACAAATCCAACACAAATTTTACAAGCACGTAAACAAACGAAATATGACAACAACGAACATTAAGAAACAAGCAATTTAATAATCATAACAAACAGGATAAAAAGTAATTAGAAAATACAATGTTGATGTTATATTCGAGCGACTTTTGTAGAAAATACAACTATTGCCAGTTGAATGAAAATATGATTCGTTCGCCCGTGTGGCATGTGTATATGTTAGGAAAGTCTATTAAATCAATGTGTCCATAGTTAGCCGAAGTAAAGATGATAAAAAATTGACTTTACTTACATACATGTGTATGTGTGTGTGTGTATATGTGAGGGATCGTAAGTATGTGCCTTTTGTTTTCATAAGTCCTCACGTGCGTTTTCTATGATCTTTGGCGACAACATGTCGCATTCTAGTTGTTGGTAAAAGAACGTCGCATGTTTCTTTTGCCATGTCCTGTGTTTGATGCCTCCTGCTGTCCGTCCTTGCCTCAGCAGTGGAAGGAATGCCTTTTTGGTAGTCGTAGGAATGACCTAGTTAATTAAATTCTTCGTTATTTATACTTTTTGGTGTCACTTAAGTGGATAAAAAAAATAAGATAGTGTTAGGTTTTATTGCGGGTCCTAAAATTCAAGCACGAAGACATTTCTTGACCAATCAGATTCGTATATTTACTTATTTGTTTTGGAGCCTAAATTAATTATTTTCTGATCTGGATTTTCTAGAATGTTCTTATTTAGTGTTTTTATTTGATTGGTTGAATGTTCTTATTGGTTGAAAAATATAAAAGTGTAACTTCAATGTTAATGCGATTTTGATCTTAAATTTCTAGAATGTTCTTATCTATGTTTTTTGGGTTGATTATTTTAAGGTTAAAAAAATGTGTATTCTATATAATTATTGTTTGAAAATAGGGCACTTGATGCGTTGGTGTCGCAGAAGACGGCCAGAACAAAGTGGTCACTAGTCAGGAACTGAGAGAAGAGGGACGCAGTCAGATACAGACCGTGGATGTGGCAGACGTACTCATCACTCGGTATGAACAGATACAGAATTAAGAGAAAAGCCATTTTCCGATCGGAAAAGAACATAGATAGGCTAAAATTCTACCGAGTCATGATGCTCATAAATGGGAACAAAATAAGCATGGAGGTCGACATTAAATATCTAATGTTTTACACTAGTTTTTACCTTTTTTTAAATTTCCAATTCTTATAAGAAAATTCCAGTTTTTTCCAAACATTTTTACTTAGAAATTCAACTGAAATACAAAGGACAAAACTGGAAATTGCTTAGATGAGTTTTGATAGGTTTTTTTCATCTAACATATTTTATATCTTAAAAAATAAATGAATATATTTAAAAAAAAAAAACAGCTTCCATTTTCTTGCCTTAAAATTCATATTTTCGATTAGTAAAAATACTCTTTATTTAATAACATATTTAGATTTAGCCTGTGATTGGAGAAAAATAAGTTGAAGTCTAATGCAAACTTTCGGATACCACTTTTTAAACTAAAGAAATATCAATGCAGAATTATTTTCATAATAATCTTAAAGAGAATGATATTTTCAATCAAATCATAGAATTAAAAGCATACAAAACATTTTTTTCATTTTGATATTCACATCTGGGGTACTATTTTCTTTTCCAACAGCTCAATTTTTTTTTCTTTATTTCATGTACTCCTTGAGACTTTGGTCTTTTTATGAAAGTATGCACCATATCATAAATAGCACAACACACATGGTGGGGAATAAAGTTAAGTGACCTGAAAAAAATCTGTAAGATTTTGATAAAATAACAAACACATTATAAAATCTATTTTCTAATGATTGAACACAGAAAATTTCATTAAAATTAGATAGTTCCCTGATTTTTGGTGATTTTTCAATCAGGATTACTGCTTTACAAAAGGTCCATGGCAGCTATGTATTAAGTACTTATCATAAGAAGATTTTGGTTGGTTGGTTGGTTGGTTGGTTGGTTGGTTGGTTGGTTTGATTTTATGGCATATCAACCTTTGTAGGTTATTTAGCACCAAATCTATTTTTATACAAATAGTTCTATTTCAAAAAATTCAGTTTAGCATGTGTACACAGTTTGTCAAAAACATTTCTATTTCAAGCTATTCAATTTAGTCAAACAGTTCTAATTCTGCTAATTCAGTTTGATATAAGCACAGATTTGGTTTACACACAGTTAAATATCAAAAAGGTCTATATTAAACAATTCAGTTTAGTATAAGTACGCTTTCAATGTCAAAAACAGTTCCATCTCAAACTATTCAGTCTAGCATAAGCACACAGCTTAAATGTAAGTACAGTTTAATTGTCAAAAACATTTCTATTTCAAGCTATTCAATTTTGTCAAATAGTTCTAATTCAAACAAGTTTTTCAAATAAAACATTTCTATTTTAACCAATTCAGTTTATTCAAACAGTTCTAATTCAAACAATTCAGTTTAGAATAAGTATTCAGTTAGTTCTATTTAACCCATAGATAGGGCCCTATCAGGTGCTACCATTCCAGGCCAGAGTGGAGCTGGGAGCTATGACAATGAAGGGGTGCTCCACCATTCCCCAATGCTCAAGCTCCACTGGAACCTCGCCATCAGATGGTTTAGTGTCATATTTAGGACTCTCATTGGTGGGGGTAGGGTCTTACCCCTCTGCAGAGGTGCAATCGGTGTATTCTACAGCCCCAGCCAACTGGGCAATACACAGAGTTAATGTCAAAACAGTTTTAGTTCAGATAATTCAGTTTAGCATAAGCACACAGTTTAGATGTCAAAACAGTTCTATTTCAAGCAATTCAGTTTAGCATGAGTAAGCAGTTTAAATGTAAAAACAGTTCTATTTTAAACAATTCAGTTTAGCATAAATACGCAGTTTAAATACAAAAAACAGTAAACTCAAACCACAGTTTAATTTTATTTAACCCATAGATAGGACCATTTCGTGCCCAAGTGGACCTGGAAGCGATGGCAATGAAGAGATACTCTGTATTCCCAGAATCTCACTATCAGATTGATTAATGTCTTATCTAGGACACTTGTCTTACCCCTCTGCAAAGAAGCAGTCAGTGTATTCTACAGTCCCAACTGACTAGGCAACAAATAAGAAGAACAAGTTTGATATATGCAGTATGAAAAATTAAGCTTTTCAAATTCTAGTAATTCTTAATAGGTTTTATGTTTTATTTTTTGTTATTGTCATTATATCAATACTCAGTGAATTTACTCCATGCCAAACCCAGATGAAGAATTATCTTTTCCACTTTAAACAAGTAAATATTTCATACTTAGCTGCAATATCAAAATATCTATGTTTTAAAATTCAATGTTTTAAAATAGTATAGAATTATTTTAAACATTATCTCAAACAGTTATTTTTTACCTGTAGATGGGACCCTAACCGAATAGACCTAGGCATAATGTCTTTGAAGGGGTGACTCCACATTCCTAAGAGCTCCAGAACTCAAGTCTCATGACTGAATGCAGTTAGTAGCAAACCCATGACACTCGTGTAATGTTAAATAGTACAAATTAAGTCTCAGTATTAATAGAGCAACCATGGATAAACTCATACAAAATGTTGAAATTCCAGAAATGAGCAAGTTCCCAGTATTTTAAAATATCTATAAATAGTAATAGAAAATTGCCTCTAGCTGGTAAATCTAATTTCCTCCCAGAAATTTGCATTTTTCCCCAAGACAAAGGTTCCATGGATACTAGAACAAATTTAAAATATATTCCAAAAATTGGTTTTCGTTTTCTCCAGCTTGTAATTCAGTGATATAGGTTTGGTAAAAAGTCCAAGGCAAAATAGTTTTAATTTTAAACCTTGAAATTCTGGATCAAGTGAAAAACTATGATGCTGATTAGAAGAATCATCACTGTAATAAGTTTAACTGAAGAAATCTCCCACCAAACAAATTCATACAATTAGGAAAACAAAAATATAAAAGAAATTATAATTCTAAAAATTTCTTATTATTACAGTGGGTATTGAATAACCATTGAATACCTTTAGAATTAGAATCACACAACATTTTTTTCAACCCAGGCTTATTAGTAAAATATAACATTTCTATATTTTTTTTAATGATAGAGATCAGATGAATCTGGCTTCATATGTCTATACATTTACAATTATAAATTCAATTACAATTATCATTCTTATAAATGTCTTACCCCTTATGCAGATTAAATGTCAAAACAGTTCTATTTTAAACAATTCAGTTTAGCATAAATACGCAGTTTAAATACAAAAAACAGTAAACTCAAACCACAGTTTAGTTTTATTTAACCCATAGATAGGACCATTATCAGGTGCTACCATTCCGGGCCCAAGTGGAGCTGGAAGCGATGGCAATGAAGAGGTACTCCGCATCCCCCAGTTTAAATACAAAAAACAGTAAACTCAAACTGTTATTATCTAACTCTATCTTCACTCTTAAAAAGGTTTGAATTTAAATAAAAAAGTTTATAAAAACCTATTAATTTACTTTTGTATCTTGGTAGCAAATTTATATAAAATTACCTCCTATCCCTGTTTTCTTTATTCCATATAAAGTCATAAACGGAAAATAATAACTTCTGTGATGAAAATGATTAAAAATAATATAATTATCAGTATTTTAACACAGATCATTTGTATGAATATAGAAATACAATATATAACTGGTTTGGTTTCTTTGTTTAATGGCATATCAATCTTTGTAGGTTATTTAATGCCAAAGGTATTCTCCTAGTAGTGGTACTATTTAACCCATTGCTGGGAGGATAAGGGGGTTCATACCTTTCCCAAGGGTATTCGCCTGAAAGTGAACGTAATAGGGCGACTGGAGTACAAACTAGTTTACTACAATTCCGCAGTCCATCGCTTTAACCATTACACCACGAGGACACCTCCATATAATTGAAGATACAGTATAACATATACATAAAATTAACATTGGGCTATGTAATATCTAGTCATATATACAAACTGGTATCTTTAGAGTAACCTTCATTTTAATTTATAATTTTAATTTTATAATCTAACATTTTTATAATTTCAAAATCTTAAATGTCCAATAATGTTTGTTATAGGATAATGATTTAATCGAAAATTTACAAAGATTTACAAAAAGTGTGATGAGAAAATAGTGTTTAATTTAATTTGTACTTGTGTCAAAATCAATACATGGTTGAAAGTTTACTAAAGAAAAGCAACAATAAACTACATTAAAGTTGAGGAAAGGCTCTCAGTTAAATATTAGTTGTCAATTAAAAATCTAAAAATGTTAATTGTTAAATAAACCAACATAGACAAAGAGAATCATCAGATTTTTTTTTACCCTATTTACCGATCCCTCCGCTCGGACAGGATATGACACAAGGTCAATTTTTAAGCGGAGTTTAACAGGTTTGACTTCAGATTTTTCCTTCTCCTAGACTAGTTGCCTCACCAAGGCTGAAGAACCCAGTCTGCCTTACTATTTATCCATAGCTGGAGGGAGAATAATTGGATTCATACCTTTCCCAAGGGTATTAGTGCTATGTGAAATGCAATCAGTCTCATCCAGGATTTGAACTCGTATCGCCGTGTCCATTTCCTACGACGATAACCATTACACCACGGGCAACTCCAAATCAGATTTTTTTACGTTATCTTCAGAAGTTAAAATTCTAGAGTGCAAAATTCTTCAGATTTAAGACAATAAGATGTAAGATATATCGATTTAAGCATGTTTACTTATGTGTTGATTATTAATCTGAAATAAGCAACAATATATATAATTATTTTACATCTTCACTTTATTGAACTACCAATTAACCTAAACAGGGGGGGGTGTCCTCATGGTGTAATGGTTAAAGCGTTGGACTGCGGAATCGTAGTATGCGAGTTCGTACTCCAGTCGCGTTATTATGTTCACTTTCGGGCAAATACCCTTGGGAAAGGCATGAACCCCTTTATCCTCCCAGCTATGGGTCAAATAGTTCCATTACTGTTCTTCTAGGAGAATAGCTTTGGCATTAAATAACCTGCAAGGGTTGATATGCCATTAAACAAAGAAACCGAGCCAAACCTAACCTAAGTAGGAATAATTATTTTTCTACATGGCTTCTCACTGATTCCTTGTGACCCTCTCTCAATGAGTGCCTATCCTTTTCCCTCTCTCTAACGAATACACATAGTCAGTTTAATAGCTCACAATCAAATTGTTTGACAATCTCTTGGGTAGAGATGAGCAAAATCCTTTCAATTATCAGTTTAGATTACAATGCTATTTAAAGCAACTATTAATCTTGGTGACAAAAGAACAGTTTGGTTTCCTCATTTATTAATGTGTTAATTATTTAAGTCAGCTATCACTGTGAGTTTTCAAACAGTTTTTATAGGGAGGAAACCATACAAGGGTCATAAAAAAAGGGAAAATATTGAAAATCCTAAAAGGTGGCTTCTAAAACGTTAAATATCAAAACACACGTCCTCTCTGTAGTACTGTAGAAATGTAACTGCTCAAACTCAAAACTCAAACTTTCTAATTCATTATTTCAATCTAAGTCATCTTTAACGTGGAATCTGTCCTAGAAAATGGGATGCACAAAATTCTCTGGGATTTTGAGATACAAACAAATCCTCTAATCTTGGCCAGACGACCAGTCCTAGAGATAGTCCACAAAAAAATTATATATTCTCTGATTTTAATAACTTATTGCATCATACTTTCTAGAATCATCAAATGTGTCACAAAACCTTATTTCCCCATGCCGGTCGACAAGCCTTGATTTATGATGCACAAAGTGTCTTTTGCGGTTGCATTTTATGCATCCCTCGTGGTATGTTGGGCATTGTCCACGCGGATGAGAACTAGCACAGAATTTGCAGGAGTTAATGTAAGTCTGTTTGCTGCGTTGTTTGTCATATTCATTGCGGTTAATCTCAAAGTGTGTTCCGGTCTGTTTTTCTGTCTTCGTTATATGAACGAAATGTCCATTTCGGCAGTCTTGAAACCTTCGAGTTCCTCAGCTTGCCCTTATGTTTCTTTGACAGCTTGACCAGCATGAATTGCTTTACTTAGTGTTAAGTCAGGTTCCCTGAGTAGACATTCAGTAAAACGTAAGTCCTTAAGACCGAATTTTAAAATTTCTTTCATTTTGAAGTCGCTTAAGTCACTAAATTCACATTTATTGGCATGTATGACTAACGACATAATCGTCTAATTTCTGATTATTGATTTGCTTACAAGCAAAAATTTTGAAGTTGAATGTAAAGAAAATGTTCCCCCCTTTTTTTAAACTCCTATACATGTCAGTAAAATTAAAGTTTGGGCTTTTCCGTGTTTTGAATCTGATTCTGTTGTCCGTGAAAATAGTTTTAATTCCTCAGTCATCTCCTCCAAGTTTCAGACAAATTTTCATAGTCAAATCTAAAAGACTTGCGTGCAAGCGATTTGCCAATAATAGGCGAGTTGGAGAGAGTGATAAAGAAAAGAAACGAGGTGCAAAATTCATCAAATTCGACGGAAAGAAAGATGATAAAATTAGACATTACATTCATTGGAAAATATGTTAATACTATGGAAGACCAAAATCTTAAAAGTGTTATAAACACGAACGAGAACTAATTAAAAAAGCAAAAGGAACTGCTATTATCTGGGACTTTGCTAACCAAACGGACAGAAAAATAAGCTACAATAGAACAGATAATATGACTAAAACAGAATCATACCTTCTAATTGTCAGGGCCAACAGATAATAAAATATCAGTCAAATATTATAAAAAAAACTAAGTACATAAAAAGACCTAGAAATATAATTTGAAAAAAATGTGGTTCCTTAAAAGTACCACTGTGCCAGTAAAAGTAGGAGTTTTGTTTATGATCAAGGAAGGGATAGCAAGATAACTAGCAGTCCCAAAAACTGCATTTTGCGGAACTGCTCATCTCCGTAGGAGAGTACTATTATGGGAAATTTAACGCCCCCCCCCATATGGGTCGAAAAAAAGAATAAGTAACATGGTAAGACGTTTAAATTAATTTTTATAAAAAGTGCGAAAGAGTTGTTAAAACATATTCCTTTAGTGGTCAATAGTCTTGAAGAGAGCAAAGTTAAAATTATAATACACTTATCTGTGGTTGGTGAATGTCCTGTTGTCTTTCTGTATATTTTCTGGTTGTGTGTAAGACTCTCTTAAGAGGGCTGTGAACGTTTGGTTTCGCAGGGCTCAAAATTGTCTTCTGAGTTCTGTTTATAGAGCTGGGTGGTCTGCTCACACCCTTTTCTTTCCAGCCTCTTTTTAGCCATGTCTCACCTCGTAGAGGCCCTAGTCGCCTCAGCTTCGTGGAGACCCTATTCATTTCCGCTCCATGGAGACTCTATTCGCTTCTGCCTCTTCTCGCCGTGCCCAAGTCACCTGCTCAAATCTCTTCCGTCTTGCCTTCTCCCTCTCCCCTGGGCCTCTCTACATCCGGGTACACAGCCGTCTAGAGGATAACTCGTAATTTTCTTATACTATCAATTTGAATGAATAAATAACACCCCAAAAGGTAACAAAACCAAAATTCTAAATTAAAAAAAAAAGCAAAAACAAAAACTGAACGCATATAATCCCTACCTACCCCTACACTGCATAAAGACCTAGTGAAGAATTTTAAGAAACCGAATCTAAAGCTGAAAATAATAATAATAATTCACCTCCATCCATCATAGACTATCAAAATTAATCGACGCTTAGAAGAAGCAGACATACACGAATGGATGACCAAAGGAAAGATCATTCTGATTCAGAAAGACCATCAAAAAGGAACCATCCCAAACAATTATAGACCTATAACGTGCCTACAAATAATGTGGAGGATATTAACGGCACAAAATAAGGAGATTTAATAAACGTTAATAAGCCGTGGACTGTTCCTTGAGGAACTGAAGGGATGCTGCAAGGGAACATAAGAACAGGAGAGCTACTATATATTGATCAACACATCATCAAAGAGAGCAAAATGAGACGGAAAAATCGAGCTATGGTGTAGATTGATTGCAGAAAGGCACACGATATAGTAAAAAAAATCTGGATAATAGACTGTCAAACTGTACAAGATATTCGACGAAGTCATAAAGTTTATCGAGAAAACCATGAAAACTGCAGAGTGGAACTGACAGCTGGAGGAAAAAGCTTAGCTGAAGTGAAAATCCAGTGAGATATTTTCCAGGGAGATGCGCAATCACCATTACTATTTGTGATAGTGATGATGCCACTCAATCATATACTTAAGGAATGCACAAAGGGCTACGAACTTACTAAATCGCAGAAAAAGATCAATTACATCAAACACTTTGCCCAAAATGAAAAAGAATTGGAAACCTTAATAAAATCAAACTATGTGGCAGAAATCTCATCAGGAGGATAAACGTCTGGGCTGTCTTCCACATAAGATAATCAAGACCATTCTTGTGGGGAACAGTTACGGCTGATGAGAAAAACTCGTTCGGAGCAAATATAACAATGACTGCGCCTGAAGTATACATTATAATTAGAAAAAATCACAATATAAAAAATAATTTATGATTATATATATATATATAAATCAATTGTGTCAAATATTGCTGAGTATCCTGGTATTTAACTTGAGAAAGTAAGTGATTTTCTTATGAATATACATAATTTTTTTTAAAATCATGAACAAGTAATTTTTGCCTTATTGTAACTTGAACAACCCACTGAAAACTTTATTTTTCTTCTAAAATAAACTACTTTTTTTTTTATTAATTCTCGTGAGTCATTATACAGTCAAAATAGATATAAGGTATTACCAGCCTTTAAAATCAACAAGCAAAAAATAATATTAAATGTATATATATATATATATATATATATATAAGAGGATCATTAAATAGGTTTCCAGACTTTTTTTGTATGGGTACTTTTATTGATAGTACACACATGAAACTCTTGTCTCCTTCGAAGTAATCTCCTCCGGCTGCAATACACTTGTTGTACCGTTCCAACACCTTCTGGAAGACCCCATGGAAGTCCTTTTGTGTGAGCGTGTCAATGACCTTCGTCACAGCCTCTTTCATTTCCTCAATTCTCTCATAACGACAGCCTCTGAGCTTAGGGAATAACCAAAAGTCACAGGGAGCAACGTCTGGACTATAGGGAGGGTGAGGAAGAACTGTCTTGATGCCCATCTTGGTCAAATTGTCTGTGACAAGGATGGAGTTGTGGACTGGTGCATTGTCCTGGTGGAAATGCCCCAGACCCGATTTGAAGAGTGCTGGCCTCTTCCCTAGGAATCTCTTCCTGAACTCCCTTAAAACCTCAACAGAGTAACCGTAACCCTAACCCTTTAGTCAATCAACTCTGGTGTATTGACTTCCTTACTCCTCCCACACCTCTCATCATCCCTCACAGACTCCCTGCCTTCTTTGAATCTCTTATGCCACTCAAAAACTGATGCTCAATTCATTCAAGATGCTCCAAAAGCAGTGTGAAGCATTCTATACGTTTCGGTGGCATTTTTTCCAAGTTTAAAATAGAATTTTATTGCATATCGTTCTTCTAAAGTGTCCTGACGTCCAGATTGTATTTTTGAAATTCACCAGCTGTGACAATATGGCTTCAGTAGGGTGTATTCCAATTCCTGCTGTAGGTATTCATTTGAACCTGAAATCATAAAAATTGATCAGTCATCTCATATGATGTATAGCAATAACCTACTGAACTTTCAAGAGTCTACGACAATAGTAAATGCCTGTACAAAAAAGTCATGATACTTATTGAATGCACCCCGTATATATCTATATATATATATATATATATATATATATATATATATATGTGTTTGTGTAGATATAGATATGAGTATATATGTGTGTACATATCTATCTATCTATCAATATATATATATATATGTGTGTGTGTGTGTGTGTGTGTGTGTGTGTGTGTGTGTGTGTGTGTGTGTAGAGAAGTGGGTAATGATGATGATCCTAAATTACCACCGAGACTAAAACAGTGAAGAGGTTTAAGAAATGGTAATCACATTTCCTAACACTCTAAATAGAGTTCATTGCTTAAAGATTTTAGGTTAACAGGTTCCAGAATTTAAATAAGCAAAACCTTTATCGTCTTTATAATTTTATGATGTGATATTTCATGTAACGCGTAGAGCACCGGCGTCTATGCTGATTCTGCTGACAACTAGCGTTTGAATTAAAATAGAAACTGGTTTTAAATTTATAAAAACTCTTGGTAAACACTTCAGCCAAATATTTTATTCAAGTGTTCTTTTTCTAAATTGTTATTCTTTCTCGAAATTATTCTCTCTGTCCAAAATTTCTGTTCAGTAGGGATTCATTTAATATTAATGGGAAAATGGCTTACCTAGGGAAGATATCATTGATACATCAAATACTTATACCATACTTTCCAATTTTTAAATCCGTCGTCAAAGTCTTCTTTTGGTTTGTCATCAGCTTCTTTGTTATGTTGTTAACAATTTTGTAATATTTCAGCAACAACTTTGACTTTGGAAAAGCCAGAGTAATAAGGAATCAAATTTAGACTGTGCGGATGTTGCTAAAAATAAAGTAAGTAAGTAAGTTGGCGACCATGGTCGAGGGTGTAGGGGAGGGCGCTACTCCTTCCTTGGATTGCTCTACTTTACCCTTGATCCGTACCTTATAATGCTGAGTGTTAAGCAAGGAGGCACCAAGTACCATTTTTTGAGTCTTTAGTATGACTCGACCTGGAATTGAACCCAAGTCTCCCGGGGCATTGGCGAACACTCTAACCGCTAGGCCAATGTCCGGTGCAAATAATAGCCGTTTATTAGTTCGGGAAGCCGGGGTTCCCAGGTTGCATCATACCAAAGACTTTAAAAATGGTATTTAATACCTCCTTGCTTAACACTCGGCAATATAAGGTATGTATCAATGGTAAAGTGGAGCAATCCATGGAAAGGAGTAGTGCCCTTGGTGTGGTAGCTATTGAAAAGAGAGTTTTCTGGTAGTCCTCGTCTATAGCTCACCGACTTTACTTACTATAATGAGACATGAAAAATGAACAGTCATTGTGAATTACTTCTGTTGACTGAGCAGATTTAGAGCTTCTTTAGTGGGGCATGGCCAAAAAATGTTTGGGGACCACTGCTTCAGAAGAAATTATTATTACTAACCTATATTACTTACATAACAGTTAATTTGTACTAAATGTTTACAAGGCAAACCCATGGGATTCTTTTTTTTTTTTCACTTTATTCATAGTAAATTGAAGATATTCTCAGAAACCTCAACTTCTGAACTGCCGAGATACCTTTCTTTTTTTGATCTTACAATCTGAAAAATTAACTGTTCCTAACTTTTCTTTCTCTCTCTCTCTCTCTCTCTCTCTCTCTCTCTTCCTTTTTCTCTCTGTTCCTCTTTTTCTCTCTATTTCTCCAAATGAGGTACTACTACTACAACCAGCCCAGGCGACTGGGGCTGTAGAATCTCCACAAACGAATGTCCTATATATGACATTAAACAATCTGTTGGCAAGACTCCAGCCTTGGAGATTTGGGAAATGAGGAGTACCCTTCATTGTCATTGCTCCCAGGTCCACACTGACCAGGAGTGGTAGCACCTGACTGAATCCAATCTATCAGTCAAATAAAACAAACTGTGCAAAAAAATGAGGAATGTTAAATTGCGATTGTTATATATCAAAACTTGATACCATTTAATTATGAGTAAAGAAGAGCTCAGACTGGTTTAAGAATGTTATCCACAAAATGTGTTCACAAATCATTAATGTTTATATTCAGTATATGTTTTAAGAAGATATAGCATTAAACAACCAGTACTGGATGATATGCTAACAACAACAACAACAACTACTATTACTACTGTAGTGAATTGAAAAGCATTTATTGCCATTTTCTTTCGTGTGGATCCAGTTGAGAGTAAATCATCATCTTAGATGAAGAAAGAAAGAAACACTATCATCACATTACTAGTCATCTTGACCATGGTCGTGATTATCCTGTTTACCAACCCCTCCGCTCGGGCAAGATATGACACAAGGTCAATTTTTAAGTGGAGTTTAACAGGTTTGAATTCAGAGTTTTCCTTCTCCTAGACTAGTCGCCTCACCAAGGCTGAAGAACCTAGTCTGTCCTACTATTTACCCATAGCTGGAGGGAGAATAATTGGATTCATACCTTTCCCAAGGGTATTAGTGCTATGTGAAATGCAATCAGTCTCGTCCAGGATTTGAACTTGTGTCGCCAAGTCCACATCCTGCAACGATAACCATTACACCATTACCATGGTCGTGATTATAGAGAAGAAAAAAGGGTGAGAGAATGACACGATACAAAAATGTTATCTTTCATAACTACATAAGAAACAATAGAAGCTTAGTGGCAACCACATCATCGATTGTTAGTCATGTAAAGTAGAATCCAACATCAAGTAACTGTTTTCATTTACAATAGGGAACTAATAAGTTCTTTCTCAACCAAGACGTGAATGACTTTTTTATCAAAACTTTTTCATAAGGTTCAAGAAAGCTGAGAAACAATGTGCCATCCTTTTTGAATTTGAGAATTTACATGAAGGGTTGCATATATGTCTCATTGTGATAAAAAGCAATTAGAATTAGGAAGATGAAGGATAATATGAGTAAAAATTATTATAAATAAATCAGATATATTTCATGGCTCTAAGTAATTTCTTTTTGGTCAGGGCCATAACTTTTCTGCATCCCCTCATAACTGTTTACATGATTACGAGCAATTGATTTCCATTTGTTAAGACTTATGATGGATATTATTGCCACTTTTCTACTATTGTTTTTTTATGCGTCTATTCTCTGTGAGCTGAAATGAGTTTTCCAGTTGTCATGATAGCAGATTTGATTTTAATTTGAATTTCTCAGTATTGTTTAAATTTTTGATTTCAAAAGAAGTTCCCATGATGTAGATTCTGAGAACTGAGAGTAAAATTAACAAAGTAGCCCTCTTGGAATTAGTGTTAAAAAATTCAAATTAATTATTATATATTATTGTCTATACTGGCTCATTGGCCGAGTGAGTAGAGTGTTCGTCAATGTTCCAGGAGACCTGGGTTCAATCCAAGTTCAAGTCATACCAAAGACTCTAGTTTACCCTCGATATGTACCTTATACTGCTGAGTGTTAAGAAAGAAGGTATTTAATACCTTCTTTCTTAACACTCAGCAGTATAAGGTACATATCGAGGGTAAACTAGAGCGATCCAGGGAAAGGAGTAGTGCCCTCCCCTACACTTAATTGTAGAAGCTATTGAAAAGAGAGCCTTTGGGTCGCCCTCAACTACGGTCGCCAGCTTCACTTTTTTTTGTTGGTCATTTAATGCCAATTCTGGTTTATTCATATATATCAGATATATATGATTTGTAAATATAAGTCAACAAAGGTAAATAGTTCAAAGTATTGCTATGTATCACTAAGAATTCAATTAAGAATTAGTCATTTGTTTACACACAGTTAAATGATTGAACAGTTTTCTTTCAAACATTTCAATTTAGCATGTCATTTTTTTTGCACTTCGTTTAAATGTCAAACAGTTCTATTTGACCCATAGTTAGGGCCCTATCAGGTGCTACCACCCTGGGCAAGAGTGGGTCTGGGAGTGATGGCATTTAAGTGATACTTGTCATTCCCCAAAGCTCCAGCATTACTTGAGCCTCACCATCAGGTTGTTTAGTGTCATATCCAGGACACTCGTTAGGGGGGGGTCTTACCCTTATGCAGTGATGCAATCAGTGCATTCAACAGCCCCAGTCAACTGGGCTGGGAGAAATAGAAACAAAAATACATGATTTAATTCAACTCTTAATAAGACTGTAATAACAAAAGTTCTTGAATTGAAACATATACTTATGTATATATAAATGCTGTAGAATGTGATAATAAATAATATCTAAATAGCCCATTTTATAGTATAATGTTCCATGAGAAATGGTAAAATCCTGGTATGTTTGTTTAAAAAAAAAATTAAATTTTTATAAAAAAAATTGTTGGAAGTGTACTTATTTATTGGTGATATAGCAATGCGTAATAATATCCATTTTGATTGTATAATGTTCAACAAAAATATTAAAATCCTGGTCAGTTTGCTTTAGAAGAAACTGAACATTTTACAAAAAAGATTATTTTGGGTGTACTTATTTATGGGTGATACGGTAAGTAGTATTTACATTTACTTTGTTTAAAGATATTTTTCTGTCAACTTTTATGTAGCATATATGCATGTTCATTCCAAGGAAAATGTCATATGAAGTCAGTTGTATTGGAAAAGAGGCTGATTGAAGTGTTGTGATGAAACGTAATGCATCTCTTCTCTTTCCATTCAGCCTTAATGCATTGCCATTAGACAAGCTTAAGAAGTTGACGCTCTGAATTAGTTTTATGTAAACTGTCTGCTGGACACTGCAGTTCATCGGTGCTGCCTTTTCATAGCATTTCAATTAAAGGATAAATTCTGTGTAGTGCAATGTAAATTGACTTTATGCAAACACAAATGTTCAAAGTAGCGCAGATGTGTACAGAAATACACCCATCTCAACTTACCTATAGATTTACATAATGATGAAAGTAATTAGGAAAAATATACTCTTTAATCAATATTTGATTGACAAACTCGTAAATATTTTTTCAGTATCATCCACAATTGTTAAAATTAGTTAAACTAAAATTTAAAAAGTAGGAAAAAGAAGTTTGTATTCCTTTTGCTATGGGTAAAATATTGGGCAAACTAGGATTTCTAACTTTGTATGGGCAACCAGTCTTGGAGAAAGACAACCCTGAAATCTAAAAAGGGGCTGTTGTCTCTAAATTCTAACCCTTTGCCTTGTTAACTAGTTGCTGAAGACAAGAGACGAAAAGACATTTTTAAACCAACCATGATATATCGGTATGAATATATATTGATTAATGATTGAGGTCCAACAAAATGCTACAATTTATACTGTTGTTGGTTGCCTCTGACTTTCTGTTCGAATGAAATTCAATTACGCGAGTCAAAAAATAATGATAGTGGTCTGTGCAACACCTCCAGCATTTTATTCTTTTTTTTATGAGAACTTCCTTATTTTCTTTTGAGGAAGAAGTGATACCATCACCAATACTGACATAATCCTACTTGGAAAATGACATTAACAAGAGTATTTACAAAATATATAAAATGACTTTATTTATAATTAGATATTGATTAAGAATAACTTTAAAAAATTAATTTCGTCTTCTTTCTTTTTTTTTAATTTCTCTTATTTACTTATACATTGGCCTAGCGGTTAGAGTGTTCGCCAATGGCCCGGGAGACCTGGGTTCAATCCCAGGTCGAGTCATACCAAAGACTCAAAAAATGGTACTTGATTCCTCCTTGCTTAACACTCAGCATTATAAGGTACGGATCAAGGGTAAAGTGGAGCAATCCAGGGAAAGGAGTAGCGCCCTCCCCTACACCTTGGTGTAGTAGCTATCGAAAGGGGAGCCTTTGGGTCACCCTCGACTATGGTTGCCAACTTTTTACTTATCTACTTATATTGATTTGGTGATGTAATTTGTGATCATATTACTGTAAGCTTAAAAACGAAGAAACTATTTTGCCCAGTCGGCTGTAGAATACACTGACTGCCCCAATGAGTGTCCTGGGTATGACACTAAACAGTCTGATGGTGGGGTCCCAGTAATACTGGCCCCTTGGGGAATACAGAGCACCCCTTCATTGCCATTGGTCCACTCTGGCCCAGAGTGGTAGCACCTGATATCTATGGGTTAAATAGAACTAACGGTATACTTATGCTAAACTGAATTGTTTGATTAAACTGAATAGCTTGAAATAGAAATGTTTTTGATAATTACACCATACTTACATTTAAACTGTGTGCTTATGCTAAACTGAATTATTTGAAACAGAACTGTTTTTACATTGATCTGAATTGTTTAACATAGAACTGTTTTGACATGTAACTGTGTGTAAACAAAATCTGTACTTGTACTAAACTGAATTAGCTGAATTAGAACTGCTTGACTAAACTGAATAGCTCGAAATAGAAATGTTTTTCACAATTAAACTGTACTTACATTTAAACTGCGTGCTTATGCTAAACTGAATTATTTGAAATTGAACTGTTTTTGACATTGGAACTGTACTTACACTAAACTGAATTGTTATATATAACTGCTTGAATATTTTGAAATAAGAATGTTTTTGACAATTTAACTGTGTACTCATGCTAAACCGAATTGTTTGAAATAGAACTGATTATTTACATAAAAATGGATTTGGCATTAAATAACCTACAAGGGTTGATATGCCATAAAACCCAACAAACCAAACCAAACTAAGAAACTATTTTCACCAAATTTAATAAGATCAAATGGTGCTTGTACAAAATATGACACCAATGAATTTATATAAATTCTGTTTGAATGTACAAAATAATTATATTGAAATGTGATATTTAGATTCACCATTAAGATAAGAGTAAGTGTCAATGATTTGCTTTATTTTTTATTGAATAGCTAAATCCCAAATTTGTGAATCAGCAATCAGCCATACCTCAAAACCATTTAATGACTAAGTAAATGAAAGATATCTAAATTAAAGCTAGTTAAAGATATAATTTTGTTCAGTCAAAAAAACAAAAACAAAAAAGGACTGAAAAATAGTCTTATCTTTAGTTTGGTCCATATGTTTAACAGCATATCAACTCCTTATGGGTTATTCAATGCTAAAATTTGATTCATTTCTAAATATTTGATTGTAAACATTATTATTTTCAATGTTCCATTTTTTTTCTAATAGCACATTTTATTTTACTAAGATTATTTGTTCACACACAGTTAATTGATTTTAAGTATTCCTATCTAATACAAATAATTTGCTCAGTTTTATGGCTTAAGTAAAAAGTAAAGTTAAGTTGGTGACTGTAGTTAAGGGTGACTCAAAGGCTCCCTTTTCAATAGCTACAACACCGAGTTGTAGGAGAGGGTGCTACTCCTTTTCCTGGATCGCTCCACTTTACCCTTGATCCGTACCTTAAAGAGCTGAGTGTTAAGCAAGGAGGTATCAAGTACCATTTTTTTTACTTCCCTGGCCTTTTGGTTGGGCCGTCTGGCATTCGTGTCGGATGGCATATCAAAACCAATGGGAGATTCGAGGCCGAAAAGCCCCTAACTTTGGTTGGGCCAACCTCGGGTGGGCAAGCTGCTTTTTTGTCCCTGATGCACCCCTTGTATAGCACTAGACCTTACGGTCTAGTTCAAGCTATATTCTGGCATACGTGCCCGGATCTAGATTTAGGTAGGTGATAATGCATGACTCATTAGACCCACATTGCACTTAGTGGGTCAATGAATAGCAGGGTTCGAGTCTCGGCTCATTCCCGACCTTCCCCTCCCCTTCGGGCTTTTGACCTTGTGTTAAGTCCTGTCTGGTGGGAGGTAGTGACAAATACAATCAAGTACCATTTTTTTAAAGTCTATGGTATGAAGATTGAACCCCGGTCTCCCAGACCATTGGCAAACACTCTACCCACTGGGCCAATGAGCCAGTCTGTATGGCTTAAGTATTCCTATCAAATACTATAAGCAATTACAGAATTTTAAGTGACTTTTCCTATTTAATAAGCATTTGTCTGTATACAGTTATATGGTTCCCACTATTCTTAATTGGTCTAATGAGTAGAGTGTTCGCCAATGGTCCAGGAGACCAGGGTTCAATCCTAGGTCGAGTCATACCAAAGACTCAAAATATAGTACTTGATGCTACCTTGCTTAACCCTCAGCATTATAAGGTAAGGATCAAGGGTAAAGTAGAGCAATTCAGGGAATGGAGTAGCACCCTCCCTTAGACTTTGGTGTAGTATCTATTGAAAAAGGAGCCTTCTGGTCACTCTTGACTACTTTACTTTTACTTATATGATATCAAATGATAGTAATAATTTTTAGTAAACAATTATATTTTTAAGTAATGAATTATACAAATAATTTGCATACAGTTACTCAGTGTCAAATATCCAATACACATCATTTTCAAATGGATTTATTTGACCCATAGATGGGATGCTAGCGAGTACTACCACTCAGGGTTTGAATAGACCAAGGAGGAATGGCAATGAAGTCATGATTCCACACTCCCCTGAACTCCAGAACAAGAATCTTAGCAACACATACAGTCTAATGTTATACCTAGGACACCTCTTTAATAGTTTTAATGTTCTGCAGAGAATGCAATCAGTATATTCTAAGCCCCATTATTAAGGCTTGTAGTCTTATCTGAAGATTGAATGTAATTATTGCATTTCTGTATTATTCAAACAAAAATAATAATTAATAATCGGAATCTATTATCATTTAAGATGAAAGTAATTCTAAAATACTTACTGAAAAGATATTCAACAAACTAAAACAGTTTTGATATTCATTTATATTACTGTTCTGGATATAATATTAACATTGATATACAAACAAAATCTTGTTCATTAAAAATTAATTGTGAAGAAGCAAATTTCTGAAGCAGCATTTAATAAGACAAAAATGAAAGATGGAATGGAACATTAATTTTCTTCAAAATATTCTCCTTGACATTCACTTATTCCAACAAGTATTCCATTTCTTAAAGAACCTCAATTTTTTTTCTGTTATTTCCATTATTTACTTCCCATCATTTATGTCCAAGACATTATGTTTCCAGATTTTTCAGCTCTAAAGTTAGAGCTGCGTATTATACCCAAAAATTATATAATTAACTTTTTTCTGGCCACATGGATTACCATGTTGTGATGTGATGATCAAAAGTAAGATATATTTATAGTCCGAAATAGAATGTTTTACACCATTACAGAGAAATATCCCCTGGAATGTGTCTTTGTTTACAATTTTATTTCTCGAAATGTGAGCTTATTTTTGTATAGTTGGTCGTATCTACAGTGTGTTCACAATGTCACAGTAGATCAATCTGAACAGTTTATATGCATCTCCCACCTACTCTAATGAGACCCATTTGCATGTCTCATGCAGCTGTGGCCAACGATGCTCTTGGTCAGACATCCCCGATTACTGCTCTTCAATTCCTTCACAATTTTTTCTACAAACTGGTTGTGTGAGCATGTCTGTGTATTTGCTCTAACTACTGCATAAATTTTGTGTTTTAAGACATTATATAAACTATGTAAATTTTCATTTTGAGTCAGTATGAATCAAGTTAAATATCAAGTTGCACCATTACATTTCTTTTAATGTCTTCCATGTCTTTAAATCTTGAAATGAATTTTCAGCTTAGGAAACAAAAAAAAAGTTACTTGAGCTTTGGGGTCAGGAAAGTATGGAGGGTGTTTCACTTGCATCCTCTTGTACAAACATTTACTTCAAAACAACTTGTTTCATATCTTTTCAGTTTAATAATAACTTGTTTTGACATGTAGGCAGTTGTCTAGATATCTCGATGTCTGGACTGTATGATAAACATTTAGACATCATCACTTAATTAAATAAGTAAACATATTTAAGGTTTCTCTCATTTACATTTTTATCATACCTCATACAAAAGATAAAGGTAATTTTGAAGGGAAGATTTTCAAATAATGAATAGTTAATTAAAAAATAAAAATCATGTTTTATAAATACTATTATTTTTGTGTACATAAATCTTTAGATACATTTTTATTTTTTACATGAACATAAAATTATTGACCAGCTAATAAGAAATTATGAGAAATGTTAATATTACCAGTATTATATAATGCTATATCCATTCCATAATAGTTGTCACATTTAATGTTGAAACATGTACATAAGATAACTATTATAGGCCAGTGGTAGTATTAAAATTACCTATAAAATTTTTATTACAAATTTACTACCATAAAATTTACTCAAAAGAAATTGATACATTTTCATTTTAAAAAAACACTATTGATTTTGTTGGTATTTCAAAGGTTATTAACATCATCATCTGAAGAGTATAATTAATTTCTACAAATTTCTGAGATGAAGTATTATTGTAAAATTATTTACCACACTATTGTCATCATTTTGGCTGTTATAGTCACAGGGACTCAACCATTATACTCTCCAAGCATTTTCAGATTTCTGTCATAAAGGACAAATTAACTAAAATTAGTTAACTGATAAATGATATTTTCTATGTACAGATTGCAGAATGAGAACAATCTATTTCAGTGGATTGAATAAAGGTTTCAATTCAAAATCCCCAGCAGGTCACAAACACCCAAAGATGGCCAGAGAATACAATGGTTGAAATGTGAATATGCACTTGATTCAGTGTACAACATTGAACACACAGATTGAACACAGTACAATTAAAAGTTCAAATAAAATTTAAGTATTATATATATGTGACAGGCTGAAGACTATAACATTATATATATATATATATATATATATATATATATATATATATATATATATATTTACCAACCCCTCCGCTCGGGCAGGATATGACACTAGGTCAGTTTTTAAGCGGAGTTTAACAGGTTTAAATTCAGAGTTTTCCTTCTCCTAGACTGGTTGCCTCACCAAGGCTGAAGAACCAGTCTGTCCTACTATTTACCCATAGCTGGAGGGAGAATAATTGGATTCATACCTTTCCCAAGGGTATTAGTGCTATGAGAAATGCAATCAGTCTCATCCAGGATTTGAACTTGTGTCGCCATGTCCATTTCCTACAATGATAACCATAACACCATATATATATATATATATATATATATATATATATATATATATATATACTTACAAAAGCTTATAAAACTACTTACACACACATACACAAATCCTCAACTGATGATAAGATTGATGGTCAATCCAAACTTTTCTTTCTTTGTTTAGTTATTTGCAGTCTATAAAGAGTATAGATTACAAGAAATATTTCTAATGTTGACTTTAAGACATGTCTGCATGTATCCAAAATATCACAGAAAAGTGGATGATATGGACACACTTGGCCTCCAGATAAACTACAATGAAAATATTATGAAAAATACAGAGGATGATGGTTAGTTCTACACCTTAACAGATCGGATCAATATCAGCTTGAAGTGAATGTGACGCTACGTCTTCTATGACATTAACATAATTTATACTTATTTAGTTTTTTTTTTAAACTACTTACTCAAGAACCTGTTTATTTAAGAACTGCTGGTTGTATCATTATAACTATAAAAAGTAAAATTGACGACCATAGTCGAGGGTGACCAAAAGGCTCCCTTTTCAATAGCTACTACACCGAGGTGTAGGGAAGGGCACAACTCCTTTCTCTGGATGGCTCTACTTTACCCTCGATACGTACCTTATATTGCTGAGTGTTAAGCAAGGAGATCTCAAGTACCATTTTTTAAGTCTTTGGTATGACATGACCTGGGGTTGAACCCGGGTCTCCCAGACCACTAGCAAACACTCTACTCTCTGGGCCAATAAGAAAAAGAAAAAAAAAGTAAAAGATAAGTTAATGAAACTTCTTGCAAAAAGAAAAAAGAAATTACTTGGTCAGAATGAAAATACATTCTTTTTTAATAGAATATGAAAACTAACTTTTCAAGATAGCAAAACTCAAATGAAATTTTTATATTTTATTGATTTTTTTTTCAATTGCTGATGATCATACATTAAAAAACAATCTATTAATGTTGTATATTGACCTACGACCCAGACGGGCTGTCAAAATAGGAAATGCACCTGTATAAATAACAGGTGAATCCAGTTGAGGAATAGCAGAGTGTAGCCTTGACTGTGGATGGGTTGAATGAGTGCAATTTGTGATGCCCACAAGAAGAAGGTGGGCATTGAACTATTATATAACTCAGTGCCCAGGAAATTCAATCAGTTGGGGACAAGATGCGATAGAGAAAGCCAGTACCCAGCAGAGGGAGCCCTCAGGCTCCCGATTGAGCAGTTTGGAGACCAGACCAGTTGGGGATCAGACGAGTTAAAGATAAGATGTGGTAGAGAAAACCAGCACCCAGAGAGGCTGGGCCCCCAGGCCCCTGGTTGAGCAGCCCAGGAGAACGGGAAAGAAACGCTGATGGCCATAAGAGTGGGGGTCAATATGTTGCAGTTCTGTTCGGTCTCCAACTCCCTCTCACACACAACCTTTCAATAAAGTGGGAGGTATATTTTTCTAGAGAACTGTGTCGCTCGTCTTTATTATTGTGTCGTCATTATGATTTTGCATGCAGATGTATATGTGTTTGTATAGTTAGTCATGGTGATGACTGTACAACATTAAATTCTCAAGACAAAATTAGTTCATAAAATCTCAAGCCAAGCAATGATTTTTCATTAAACACAGAAACTTCCTTTTGTAAAAACTATAACATCAGAATTACATTTAAATACAAAGAACTATGTAGTACAAAAATTGAACTAGTAAAATTAAATTGATACCCTTTATTATTAAAGAAAAGCATAAAATTATGACCATTTTTTCCTTATTTATTTGAGAGGACGTTTTGGAGACACCTGAAGGTAATCAGAAAATCTATCAAATATTTAATTTTGAATTTGAAAAGCAATGTATATGTTTGAAAGTTCAAAGAAATCAAGTTTGGTCAATAATTAATTCATCTCGGCATGAACAGAAAACAGATAAAAAAATATCTTGATTTTTCAAAAAGCAAGGAATGCATGCAAACAGGCAAAGCTAATCAAAGATGAGCAATAATATTAATTCAAAACTTTGACCAAAGATCATGGAAAACTATGGACATGAAATAAGAAAAAAATTGTTAAAAATATAGAAGTATCTTTGTGTAGAAAGATTCAAAAACAGACATTTAAAAAAAAATTTGTTTTAAATATTTTTTAAAATTCTTATTTCATTTTTATCATTAACTTCTTGCTGTGCTTTTTTATCCCAAAATCACAGCTGTGTATGACTAAAAAAAACAATTAAAAATAAATATAAATACTAACTCTGGGGGATAGTCTGCTGAATTTTTTTTCTTTCTATCCATTGTTCTCCTTTTCTTTGCAAGATCATTTCCAATTTTTCTTTTGTAGAACAAGTTTAGATTCTGCATAAATTGAGAAAGCTTAAAAAAGTAATACCATTATCTTTCTTAGTACAAATCTCTTTTTGAGGATGTTTGTTTTCTTTTTTAGCTCTTCTGTTTGTAGAGTCTCTTTAGCACATATGATAAGATTAATATTTTTGGCTGGGGTTGTCTCATTTTTTAAAAATAAAGTTCTTGTCAGATTATCATGGTAGACAGATAGCTAGGCCAGTAATGAGAAAGAGATATTGAGCAGAAAATAAAAGTGGGGAAACGTATTTGATTAGTGGTTTCATTAAAAGAGGTTACAGAAAAAGTTTGTTTAATTGAATATATATATTATATATATAGTAAAGTAAAGTTGACGATCGTAGTCGAGGGTAACCAGAAGTCTCCCTTTTCAATAGCTACTACACCTAGGTATAGAGGAGGGTGCTACTCCTTTCCCTAGATTTCTCCACTTTACCCTTGGTACGTACTTTATATTACTGAGTGTTAAGCAAGGCCGTATCAAGTACCATTTTTAAAGTCTTTGGTATGAGGCGACCTGGGATTGAACCCAGGTCTCCCGGACCATTGCCAAACACTCTACCTACTTGAACAATGAGCAGGTAAATATTTATTAACCGGCATCATGAATATATATATATATATATTAATATTAATATTATTCAGTCCAGTTAAACCGGAGTTGGGAGTAATTCCATCATGACAAAAAAACCATTCAACAGTGAACATTTAAATTTTCCTGGTAAAGAGCTCAATGTAACTGACATTACAGAGCACAGATTTTTTAAGAAATCCTAATGTGACGAGTTTTTGTTTTTTCTTAAAGATATATATATATATATATATATATATATATATTTTCTTTTTCTTAAAGATATTTATATATATATATATATATATATATATATATATAAACCAAAGATACCAGGATTTTTTAATTTCTAGTGGAACATTATACAATCAAAACATATATTACTAAGTATAATTTATTACCAAACTCTGCAGCACTGACACTATCTAACAGAAAATCTGAATGTGTAACAGTCTCAAAATAATCACTCCCCTCATATATATATATATATATATATATATATATATATATATATATATATAAACACAGAGTTTTATTTTTTATTGTGGAAGTGTTCCAATTAACCGCATATACTTTTTGCACCTATGTCCCAGATGTGACACTGAAATGCATCCCAGCCCTATGAATAAGCCACAAAGGTTGATATGCCATAAAACCCAACCAACCAACCTAAAATGCATCCAATATTCTTGGAAATTAGGAATCACTCCCTCACTTCCATTATTTCCAGATTCACTTTATCCATACTGAAGCACCAGTTAAGGCTCCATCTATGGGTCAAATAGATTTGTCTGTGGTGGAGCCTGCAGATAAGTAAGATTCCCACTGGAGATCAGTCAAACACTGATGTTAATGTGAACTATTTGGCGGTTCTACTACCTGGCATGAATATCAGGTGATATCCTCGAAAATTATCAGCTCATGTTCCAGAGGACCTTTCCTCAAAGTTACAACTGCCCCTCACCTAAAAGAGGCTGACTCGGTTCTTCAGCCTTGGTTAGGCAACTAGTCTAGGAGAAGGAAAACTCTGAATTAAAACCTGTTAAACTCCGCTTAAAAATTGACCTTGTGTCATATCCTGTCCGAGCGGTGGGGTTGGTAAATAGGACCTAAAAGAGGCTGGGTTGATTTCTTGGTGCCTAAGGCACCCCTGATAGGTAATGCTGAAAGAACTGAGCAATTTTTGCTCTTGCCCTCCTCCTCCTTGAGACTTACTTTCTGCAGGGCACCCTAGATTAAACAAACCATATTTATCACATGTTGACCTAATGGGAAGTCAAATAAATCTCTTATTAATGTGAATTCTTACCTTGAAGAACTGGTGTTCGTGTTGGTAATGGCTCCTAGGATTAATATATGATTGCAAAAAAAAAAAGACTGATCCCAGCATAACAAACTAAGTACTGACCTACTACAAACCAACCAACCAACCAACCAACTGAACGACCATACCATAGAATTGTGGCTGCTATATCTTAGACATTGTTATAAGATAGCACTGATGGTTTTCAGATAGATAGATAGATAGTTAGATAGATATGAACAGAATAGATAGATAGATAGATATCAACAGAATAAGTACTGACATACCTCAAACCAACCAACCAACCAACCACCTGAATGACCATATCATAGAATTTTTGCTGCTATATCTCAGACATTGTTATGAGATAGCACTGATGGTTTTCTGCTTACAAACAACTCATACATAGTTTTTTAGGTATTAATTTATTTACAGCAACAAATAATATTTGTTATTTTTGCATTAGTTGTCAGCCACATAACTGTTATATCCTTAGTTTAGTCTATGTCCTGAAATGGCTTTTAAGTTTATTGACAAGTAGGTATGTCTTCTTCATCACCTATTTATGAACCATCTCAGGCTGTTCATGTCTATCTACATCAGTCTATTCACATATACTTATCGGTCTCAGTCAGTTCCCACCTGTCTATCTATTTATCTTAACATATCTATCTTAGTCTACTTATATCTATCTGTCCAAGTTTGTTTAGATTTATTGATGTCAGTCTGTTCATGTCTGCTGAACTCTCACTCTGTTCATATCTATCTATCTATCTATCTATCTATCCTGTTTATATCTATCTATCTATTCTGTTCATATCTATCTATCTATCTATCTATCTATCTATCTATCTATCTATCTATCTATCTATCTATTCTGTTTATATCTATCTATTTATTCTGTTCATATCTATCTATCTATCTATCTATCCTGTTCATATCTATCTATCTATCTATCTATCCTGTTTATATCTATCTATTTATTCTGTTTATATCTATCTATCTATCTATCTATCTATCTATCTATTCTGTTCATATCTATCTATGTCTATTTGTATACATGCATGAAAGTATGACTTTCTATCTATAAAATATCCAAGCTATTCCAAGCAAAAGCCATCAGCATCATAGAAGATAAGCAAAGTCTTGAAAACTTGCAAAAATGAAAAATGAGATATATAGAAATTAATGGCTAGAAGGATGGATTGATAAATAGATGTGAACAACCTTGGAAAAATAGATATGAATGTAGATAATTTTATAGAAATATAAATGTAGTAAAATGGCACAGAACAACTTAGAAAAGATTGATAGATTGATAAGTGAATGAAAGTGAAAAAGAAAGGAATGTATATTTATGTGTAATCCAGTTTTTTAGTCTAGATCTTGAATTCTGTTCCGAAATAGCTTTTAAGCCCATCAGGAAGGAGACATCTTTTTCTGTTTCATATATTATTTTGTATATATGCATGTGTGTGCATGTATAAAAAAAAATAAAATAAAATAGAAATTTGTATCTATATATCTTCCATCTTATATACAAAATAGATGAACAATCTGATATATATATATATATATATGTATGTATATATATATATATATATATATATATATATATATATATATATATATATATATATATATATACATATATGTATATATATATATATATATATATATATACATATATGTATGTGTGTATATATATATATATATATATATATATATATATGAATGTATATATATATATATATATATATGAGAGAACTGAGGTTGCTGACTATATATATATATATATATATATATATATATATATATATATATATATATATGGAAGAACTGAGGTTGCTGACTATATAGATATAAACAACTTAAAGTTGATAGATATATAATGAAGAGAGAGAGAGAGAGAGAGAGAGAGAGAGAGAGAGAGACTGAGAGATAGATAGAGAGAGATATGTATTGACATCAATATTACACCCACTCCATCTTGTGACAAAATGCATTAGTTCTAAAGAATATGGAAAATGAACAACCTCTGTATCCATTTGTGAATGTCTATGGAATAATCTTTTAGGAGAATTCTGGGGGCTATTTTAGCACCTGTTTCTTAAAACTCAATTCTACAGACTTGATTTATTTGGTATTTTAGTATATCTCTCACGCCACTATGATTTTCATTGTTTAATGCTTATCATCATGTATCTTGTCATAAGCTGTTGATGATTAGATAGATAGATAGATAGATAGACATGAACAGAATAGATAGATAGATAGATAGATAGATAGATAGATAGATAGATAGATAGATAGATAGATAGATATGAACAGAATAAATAGATAGATAGATAGATAGATAGATAGATAGATAGATATGAACAGAATTGATAGATAGATAGATACATAGATATGAACAGAATAAATAGATAGATATAAACAGAATAGATAGATAGATAGATAAATAGATTGAGTTTTCAGATACATTTTCCTAAGATATCAGGAATGAATTTTGTATCTAAAATGCTTTTGTAAGAAATGGTTAAAAATATTTTTTTAAAGAATTTAGAAATCTTTGTAAAACACAAATATATGTTCAACAATTTCTCTTTGTTCAAACTCAAGCGTTTTGCTAAAATTCAGGGATACATTATTTCTCAAAGGAATAATTAATATGATATTTGAGGTACGTCTAAAAACTATTGAAAATGAAACTGTATTTGCCAAAAATTAAAGAATGAAGAATAAAATACTAATATTCTTCAAAGTAGTCCCCTTAGTATTCAAAAGTTATTCCATTGGTCAAAGCACCTCTGAAACTTCTCTTTTGATATGTTCAACTGCCTCATTGGCCTAAAGGGTAGAGTGTTCGCCAATGGTCCAGGAGACCGGGTTCAACCCAGGTCACGTCATATCAAAGACTTTAAAAATGGTACTTGATACCTCCTTGCATAACACTCAGCATTATAAGGTGCGTATCAAGTGTAAAGTAGAGCAATCCAGGGAAAGGAGTAGCGCCCTCTCCTACACCTCAGTGTAGTAGCTATTGAAAAGGGAGCTTTGGGTCGCCCTCAGCTACAGTCACCAACTTTAACTGGCTCATTAGTCTAGTGGGTTGCCAATTGTCTGGGAGACCTGGGTTCAATCCCAGGTCACGTCATACCAAAGACTTTAAAAATGGTACTTGATACCTCCTTGCTTAACACTCAGCAATATAAGGTATGGATCAAGAGTAAAGTGGAGCAATCCAAGGAAAGGAGTAGTGCCCCCCCCACATACTTCGGTGTAGTAGCTATTGAAAAGGGAGCCTTCTGGTCGCCCTCGACTACAGTTGTGAACTTTACTTTTTTACTTTATTATATTCCCATAATAATCTTCTCTGTATCCTTTAATTTTATCAATTTTCACTTTAAGAAGCAAGAAAAAGTGCAATATAGAAGCAGAAGGTCTATTGAGAATAAAGTACGCTACACTTGCACAGTACTATATTTCACCAAAATCTGCTGCTCAAAAAGTATCAAAACTGGCATCATCATTTTTTTTAAATTGTCTCTGACTCATTTAGATTTCATCTAGATATATATCTAAACATCAACACTTTATTTTACAAAACATTGCAAATATTTTATTTGAATTTCAAAATTTGATAAATTCAATGTTTCAGTCTTGGTATTTTTTTTATTACATCTTGTCTTTTAAGTATGCCAAATTTTGTAGTAAAACCTAAAACAATATGGCCGTCTGTATAGCAAAGACAAATAAAGTAAAGTTGGCGACCATAGTCGAGGGTGACCAGAAGGCTCCTTCTTGATAGCTACTACACCACAGTGTAGGGGAGGGCACTACTCCTTTCCCTGGATTGCTCCACTTTACCCTTGATCCATACCTTATAATGCTGAGTGTTAAGCAAGGAGGAATCAAGTACCATTTTTTGAGTCTTTGGTATGACACGACCTGGGATTGAACCCAGGTCTCCCGGGCCATTGGCGAACACTCTAACCGCCAGGCCAATGTCCGGTGCTGAAATGGCTCTTAATTATTGATAAAGACGTATAAATAACTGTAGGATCTTTAAAAATTTATATATTTGCTTCATCTTTTGAGTTCTTTTCCAAAATACCCTACTGAATAAACATCCTCAATTATGTACAAAAAACTATATAGAAATGTAATATTTCTCTACACCATTCAGATAAGAAAAAGTTTCAATCATTAGCTTTATTTTTTTTAAAAATCTTTTTAGTCCCTAAAATTATATATCAGCTCTCAGCAAAAGTTGCTATCCTGGTTGGAAGAAAAAAAGACAAAAAAATATAGTGAGTGGATGAATTGTATTTAATTAAGACATAGTTTTTAAATGCAAAGATTCAATTAAAAAAATACAGAAAATTACTGAAATTTACACTTGTAATCATTGCATTTTTATATACCATATTTGATGCCATATAAGATGTACAGGTGCATAAGATGCACCTCAATTTCAGCTGGGCAAATAAAAAAAAACAAAGAACTTATATTAAATGTGATGAAATTGATATAATAATAATATCAATGATAACACTTTTAATCTGCATAAATACCTTTTAAATAATGACAGTAGGTCTATGAAAGTTACTCTAAACTCTAAGTAATAGGAATTGCCAGGTGGATAATAATTTTGGCTGATTATCGCAAATTTTAAACCTACATATGGCATATAAGATGCAAGATAATTTTGAAAGATATTTTTATTAAAAAAAGTGTGCCTAATATGCTATCAAATATGGTAATCTTCAGTACATTACTACAGAAATTATCACAGCAGAATATTCTGGATAAGTACCAGTTTTTTTGCCATTTGCAACTGTAATATAAACTATAAATTTTTCCTGGTTCAGCTTTTATTCATCACTGTTATTACTCTCTCTCTTTCTATCAAACAATAGCCTCACCTTTCCATTTTATTATTCTTCAATATAGAATACTTCAATCTGATATTTTTAATGATTTGAATGTTTACTTTTTAGCAACGTATTATTGACTCCAAAGCAGCAAACATACAAATGTTGTTATGTCAATAATTTGTAAGAATCACAAGATTAGTCTCTCAGGTTAAACAGATTCATATTTGCTTATCATTTTCTGAACAGACTGGTTCCCTTCTCTATTAGCACTCCTTTCTATTGCACCTCAAATCAATTGAACATGTTCGCATGCAGTTAACCTCCCATGTGATTTATTTACTAATTGAACTCACACTCATGGGTGAAATAGCTGAATGCATTATTCTTAAAGAAATATCTTTACCATCACCACTTTATGGCACGTCGCCTAATCTGTGTGCAATATTTCATTTTGAAGATAATGAGCAGAGTCTTAGAAATGAGATTAGATTAATTCATCTTTCAATATTTGAAGTCGCTCTCTCCAGATATGTCCAGAGAAATTACAGCCAATCGTTAGGTACGTACATTTATCTTATAATTCAATTAATTGAAGGTGTTAACCCACTAATATGCACTTGTTCCTGAAAACAAAGGTAAATTGGGAGTTTTGAAAAGGATAAAAGTTTTGTGTTTGCATTTCTGATATGAGGAAATATCATCATAAGACTCTGATGTACTTAAACTAATCATCCTTGTCTTGGTTATTGTAGTCACAATATTTTGACTGTTGTACCCTCTCACCTTTTCAGGTGACTGCTATAGATGAATAAATTGAATAGCATGCATGTTCCTTGGATCTAGGACATTCTCTTCTTGATTGGACAAAGAACTTTTCAGCACTCATTCTAAAATATCTTTTCAAAAATTTTACTAAAAAGAATGTTCTGCTCAGATATATGCTAATGATTTGGTCAAAACATACAACTACTAAAAAGGTTTCCAACATAAATTATGGGATTCTGCTAGTTTAAAAGTTTGGTATTTTGGCATCACTTGTGTTGATGAGTTGAGAATACAAGACTATTGGTAATTTTTGTGAATTTTTAACCAATACAATTCATTTCTATTTTATCATTCCTAACATATTCTTGGCTTCAGTAGCAATTCAGATGATCAGACCAGAAAATAGCAATCTGTGAGGAATAGCAAAACTAAAATCATTTTCATTATTCCTGGCATTAGTTACATTCCTAATTAGTTGGGGGTATCCTCATGGTGTAATTGTTAAAACGATGGACTTCAGAATCGTAGTACGCGAGTTCGAACTCCAGTCATGCTCTTATGTTCATTTTCAGACAAATACCCTTGGGAAAGGTATGAACCCCCTTTATCCTCCCAACTATGGGAGAAATAACATCACGACTGTTCTTCTGGAAGGATGACATTGGCATTAGATAACCCATGAAGGTTGATATGCCATTAAACAAAGAAACCAAACCAAACCAAACCAAACCTAACTAGTTACCTGGATTTCTATTTTGTTCACCTAAAACCTTATCAATAAAACCTAAACCTGTTCATTTGACTCTATTTTGTATCTCAAATAGCCAATATTTTGTCAGTAAACAACAAATTTCAGTATTTTGATGCCCTTGTATCATACATTGCTTTGAAAATGATATGAACAGAAATTCTAATCTATCATATAAATGTTTGAAGAAAAAGAGATTCTAACGGAAAAAATATATGAGTTATTTCTTCTCCTAATCTCACTTTTTACCCAAACAGTTAAAAGCCTACAGAATGGAATTTTAAACTGAATTTAAATTCCAAATAGAACAATGTGCAATTACTTTGTACTAAAGCCCTTAAAAAAGGGAAGAATTTACTCTTTACTCATTCCAGCAATGGTGAAATAGCAAGACAGTTGGAGAGCTTTGGTCTTGTGAATATAATCCATCTTGAGTATTTGATAATATGTCAGATCAAAAATTGTTCCTTGCTACCGATATAACCAATCAAATATTTCTTTGAGAGGAGATGGGCATTGACCAGTAAGGAGTATTTGTCTGAGAGATTCCATGAGTAGAAATTACTCAGCATGGCACTTTGACAAGCAAGTAGTTATTTGTGAACATCTAGTCTCTGTTCACATATATACATTTCTTTTCCAGATATATATCTGTCTGTCCCTTTTTGTACATTCTAGTTCAGCCACAAAGTTTTATTGTTAGGTATGGACTTGAACCTTGAAAATTCATTTTTTCTGCCACTATTCTTGTATACCTTACTTCTTTTCTTAAACCTCGGGAAGTACTCTTGTAAGTTCAGAACTGAAGACACACAAAAACTGCACTAAGAAGATTCTTCCTTCCATTACCAAAGTTAACAGCTTAACAGCTTATTCCTTTAAGCTATTTTTTCTCAGTGTTCTTTGGGAGGATGAGGAAGAATTCACTTCTTTAACCCATTCATCCCCAAGTACTTGGTTAATAGAAGAGCAAAAAATATTCATATAATCTCTAAACAAACTGTCCTGAGATACAGATTTTGAGCATTTTTTTTTTTGTTATGTTGTCTGTCCTTATTTTTTCCTCTCTAACATGCTTTCCCTTCCCTTTACATCTTCTGAATGAATCTTTCACCTTTCACACCTTAAAGCCAACGTTTTTGCCTTTTATGATACACCCTCTTGGTGCCATCATTCCTTAATCTGACCTTGTTGCTATGTTTGCATTATTCATCCATGAAGCTCTTTGCTTTACGCTTTCTTCTTCAAGTTCTTGTTCAACATTTTCTTGGGGATTGGGAAGGGAAACTGCCCATCAAAAAATAATAAATAAATAGATAATAAGGAGGATAATGACACCCTTATCAATAAATCAATGAATTAAATATTTATCGTAACCATTTTAAAAGGAATGATTTTTTCTTTACCATTTCAATTAATCAAGAAAAACTGATCATCTCATCTTGTACAATTTCAGATATTCACCAATTGTCACTAATAATAGAAAAAGGATGGCAAAAATATTTAATGGGATTTCTTGAATTAATTCATGTCCAACTCTTGTTTCTATGCTTATTGTAAATCTTATATTGCATTTTATGAATTTATCTTAGTTGTTGGTTAATTTTACAGCATGTCAATCTTTTTGGGGTTTTTTAATGGCAAAATTAGTCATTTTTTACAATCAATAATATGGTCTCAAGTGAATAAGCAAACAGACATGCAGAGATGAAAGAAAAAGTGAGAAAAAGACTACCTTGTAAAAACAAGAAAACTACTTAAAACCAAGCTCTGCAGCAGAAATCTCATCAAAGGAATAAATACAGGAGCAGCATCCCTTGTAAGATTCTCTAACAATTCTTAAAATGGACACTAGAGGAATTCTGACAGCTGAACCAAATGAAACGGAAATGGATGACAATGCATAAAGCCTTACACCTGATAGATGATGCACACACATTTATGTGTCAAGAAAAGAAGGAGGAAGTGGAAATGCCAACATTGCAGATTAAATAGAAGCAAAAATTCAGGGACTTAAAAAATTTACAAAAAGGAACAAAGAAAGACTAATTACAGCAGCCAATAAGAGCAATATCAATAAAAATGATTTAAGAAAACAATAAAATAAACAAACAAAAATGAGAAGAAAAATGACTATATGGATAGTTCAAACAACAAGCAAAGGAAATTGCACAAGATATGACCTGTACATGGCTAAGAAGGGAAACTTCAAGAAAGAAACTGAATCTCTTTTGATAGCAGTACAAAATACGTGAAAGCAAAAATTGATAGTATGCATAAGAATAGTAAGTATTGGTTATATAGTGTCAGAGATGAAATAGTTAATCTTATAATAAACAAATGTTGAAATTAGCCCAAGAGAAACACCAGTGTGGGCATGTCTGGATGGGAAAGGAGATTCACTGGGAATTGTGCAAGAGATTGAAATTAGACCAGACAAATGATTTATGCACAAACCAGGATCTGTCCAAGAAAATGTGATGCATAAAATTTTCTGGGAATTTGAAATACAAATGGATCCCCGATTTCCATCCTGAAGACCAAACCTTGTGTTAATTTGCAAGAAAAAAAGAACCTGTCATCTAATGAGTTTTGCTGTTAAAATGGACCACAGAATGAAAATAAAAGAAAATGAAAAGAGACAAATATTAGGACCTTTTGGGAAATATGAAAATGATGGTTATACCAATTATAATTGGTGTGCTTTAGAATGGGACAGGCGGAGTTGGAGATCCACAGAACTGAAACCTTCCAGACTACAATACAGTAAAGATCAGCTAAAATATCTAAAAGAATCATAGAGACCTGAGAAGACTTGCTGTCACACAATCATCAGTGAAAAATCCCCAGTTTAAACTGGTATGAAAAACCCTCAAGGAAAAAAATGATTATAATAATCTATAATGATAATAATGATAACAGTCCTGAAAGGCCTGGAAAAGAGACTGGGGAAACTGGAAAAGAAAAATGGAGACCATCCAGATCACAGCACTGATAAGATTTGTTGGAATACTTTGAAGATTCCTGGAAAAATTAGGAGACTTGCTGTCACCCATAATTTAATGAAAAAAATGTTAATGGTGTGAAAAACTTTCATGGAGTCAAAATGATGAAATTCTCAAGGACTGTGAAACAAACAGATGATTCCATCTAAGCCAGATAACCAGATCAAGTTTTAGTTAATAAAAAGAAAAGAAATTGAGTGTTCCACAGTACTGCTGAAATTGGCTAGAATAATGAGAAGAGTATTGAAGAGCTGAGGGGTCATGCTATCACTCAAACTTCAGTGAAAACCAATTATTACTGGTGTTTTTCATACCAGTAGTAATTGGTGATTTTCACTGAAGTTTGAGTGATAACAAGGCTCCTCAGCTCTTCAATACTCATAATAATTATAATAATAATAGTTATAATAAGTAGTAGTAGTTGTTGTAGAAGTAGTTCTGGACATTTGAGGAGACTTTTTGTCACTCAGACTCCAGTGAAAGGCCACCAGTTAAAATTGGCGGCCTGAGTGACAAACAGCTGTGAGATAATAATATGATCCTGGAGAACTAAAGAAAATTGATATCACTTAGACTTTTGGGAAAACAATTAGTTATTACTTTGCCTGAAAAAATTGCAAAATGTAAAACTATTATAATAATAAGGATTTATAAACAATTACAGCTTTAAATAAGTAATTTTCATTATTTTCATTATTTTCATGTATCCCTGTCTAATACAAGTCATTTTCAAACAGATCTGTTCAACCTAAAGATGAGACTCTAACAGGTGCCACCTTCACAGGTCAGAGATGCTCAGGAAATAATGGCTATGAAGTGGTCATTCTACACCCCCCAGAGCTTCAAAACAGGAGCCTTACCACTCGATCCAGTTTAGTATCATACCTAGGATACACACACACATGTATATATATATATATATATATATATATATAAATATATATATGTTAAATACAAAGAACTCAGACTATCCCACTCTGCATACAGAGATGCCTTTTTACACCCGTCCTTTTCACACTCTCACATAAACCAATATGGCCGTTTGTTTACTTCTGGTCCTCAAATAATTTTCCCTCTTCTCGAGAGAACTAGGGGAGGTAAACACAGTTTCTTCCAGGCTGCAGTCGTATTGATACTGCTATATGGATGCACTACTTGGACGCTGACTAAACGGCTGGAGAAGAAGCTAGACGGCAATTATACAAGAATGTTGAGAGCAATATTGAACAAGTCCTGGCAGCAACACTCCACAAGGCACCAAATATACGGTCACCTACCATCTATCACGAAAACTATCCAAGCTAGACGAACCAGACATGCCGGACACTGCTGGAGAAGCAAGGACGAGCTCGTAAGTGATGTACTCCTGTGGACCCCCGCATACGGCCAATCAAAAGCAGGACGACCTGCTCGAACATACATACAGCAGCTATATGATGATACGGGATGTAACTCTGAAGACCAGCCAGAGGTGATGAATGATAGGGAGGCATGGAGAGAGAGGGTCAGGGATATCCGTGCTGGCCGCATGACATGATGATGATGATGATATATATATATATATATATATATAATATTTTACCAATGCTGACCTAACCTGATGCCATATTCAACTAATTTTGCAATCACAATTTACTCATAAAATATCAAAAAGTTTCACAAATCAAAAATTATCAAAAGATTAATTGAAGATAACAACTGATTTTCTGCTTACTACAAATGAAAACAATTATATGAAGATAATTTTTGACATTTACATATTTTTAAACATATTAAAATTTTATTTATTAATAGATCCAATCATAATTCAAGATTTCCTTTGATATAATATTTTTTGCCTACATATGTACATACATCTGTTAGCTTCTCAAATAAATAATATTCTGCCACCAAAATTACCAAATAACATCCTATTTACCTCTAATTAATTAAAGAACTTTATTAACTAAATTTAATATAACATAAAATTCTATTTATATGTAACCAGATGAGTTGATTACACAATATCACATCATACTATATTGCCCAGTCAGCTGGGGCTGTAGAATACACTGACTGCACTTCTGCAGAGGGGTAAGACCCCCCCCCATAACGAGTGTCCTGATATGACACTAAACAATCTGATGGTGAGGATTCATCCTGGAGCTTCTGGGAATGTGGAGTATCCTTTCATTAAGATTACTTCGCGGTCCACTCTGACCCTGAGTGGTAGTATCTATTTGCGTCCCATCTATGGGTCAAATGGAACTATTTAATCATGTACTGAACTTAAAACCATTTAATTGTGAGAAAACAAATCATTAATGTTTAATTAAATTATTTGTACACAATAGCAATACTTGAAACAATGTGTGGAAACAAATGAGCTCCAAATGAAGTTACCAATAAACCATTCACTTATAAATTATCTACTTATATATGAATATATGTATGAACAGGATTTGGCATTGAATAACCATCAAGGGTTGATATGCCTGTTAATCCACTCGAATTATGCCCCTTGGACACTCTATGGCTACTTGGTAATTTCTTACATGGAAGTTATACAGTAACTATATTCTATTGAACTTGTAGTCAATAAATTGGTCAAGTAAATTCATTCTTCCAATATATTTACATTGATAGCAGAGTAATATGATTGTAAAAATGGTTTCTAAGTTCACTTCCCTGCCTGTTTTAAACACAGATATGCACAATACTTAAACAAAATAAATGTAAGTTTTGAAACTGGCTATGAGTCTAGATATACAAAAATATGCTACTGTTATACCCATATCCCTGGAAAGAAAAGACCAAGAGGATGTATTTGAATTCCACATCTCCACCCTGAATTCCAATGATAACCAGAAAAGGTTATACAAAAAATAGGATACGTTTTTCTTGGAAGATGTGAACCAGTCAGCCTTTATGGTATAAAAGTCTTTCAAGTGCTACAGTGACATGTTAGCAGATAACTTTCAGTTGGGTATCACCCACCTTTTTCCACACAATGAACTAGTCCATCTGCCATATATAGCAGTAGCTACTAATACCAGGGCAGACTAGAAGGTGAACAACAGCTTCTTATTGGAATAGAATTAGAGCGTTGGAGACTGGAGATCGCACTAGATCACCTTACTTGCTACCATAATAACGGAAGCCAATACTATCGTTGGACTATATCTTTATTCTGTATTCACTAATCCTATGTTCTTGTCTACTAATAACCTCTCTATTGTATATACTTTTTTCTGAGAATATATCTCTATTTCCTCTCATATCATGGTTTGTCCTTTATTTAATATTACAAGCGTTCACTAACCAGAACGCAACATTTTCACATAAACTTCAAGCATCATCTCACAAAATTACAAGACCATATTACTATAAGGTTCATTTTGACCCAGATTGATAGTGCCAGTTAGGGTCCAGTCAATAAATCAAATAGAACTATTTAATTATTTACTAGACTTGAATCATTTTCAATATCTGTAAACAAATGATTAATATTAAATTGAACAATTAGGATCACTAAGCAATACTTGAAATTATTTAACTGAGTGCAAACAAATAATATATGGCTCATTAAAAAAAATGTTACCTTCAAACGATTTGCTTAAAAATCATATGTATAAACAGAATTCAGCATTAAATAACCCAAAATGGTTGATATGCAATAAAATACAATCAACCAACCAACCCACAGCAGTATTCTAATGCTTTATCACAGTCATGCTGAAAAATGAAATGGATGTTGTGTACAGTATAAACAACCAAGCAGGTGCTAATAGGGTGTTTTGCAGTCACAATTCTAACTGAGGTCTTCATTTTTCTCGTCAGAGTGATTGTGACAATAGTGGCAGAAGAAGACTAATGAGAAATCAACACTCTCTATTGTCAAAAACTTATACCCACTTGGACTTGATGGAGACACCACCAAATGCTTCACATTTGGATTAAGTTCCATTGTGATTACTTCTGCCCTTATCCAGAGATATCATGAATTTGCTGGAAGACAGTGAAAAGGAAAATTACATATCCATAGCCAACTTATTGCTGATGTGTCAGCAAAAAACAGAAGAGAGTGCTCAAGCTTTTTTGGATTAAAATCTTGGTTCAGTCATCCTACATAGTGGTGTTCCCGGGACACTCGAGAAAGCTGGGGGTTGTCCTTGTGGCGTAATGGTTAAAGCACTGGACTCCGGAATTGTAGTAAGCCAGTTCAAAATCCAGTCACGCTATTACATTCACTTTAGGATAAATACCCGTGGGAAAGGTATGAACCCCCTTATCCTCCCAGCTATTGGTTAAATAGTACCACTATTATTCTTCTAGAAGGATAGATTTGACATTAAATAGCACAAGAAGGTTGATATGCCATTAAACAAACAAACAAACATATAGAAAGCTGAAAAACAGAGATAAAAGATTAAAGTTTGAGATTGGTTGATGGCGACAGAAAAAAACTTAATAAACTCTAAATAACAACTCTTGTCCTTGTTGGCATTAAAGTCATTGATATTTAGGTTTAGGTTTCTTTGTTTAATGGCATATCAACTCTTTTTAGGTTATTTAATGCCAAAGCCATTCTCCTAGAAGAACTGTAGTGGTGCTATTTAACCCATAGCTGGGAAGATAAGGGGGTTCATACCTTTCCCAAGGGTATTTGCCCGAAAGTGAACGTAATAGCGCGACTGGAGTACAAACTCGCGTACTACGATTCCGCAGTCCATCGCTTTAACCATTACACCACAAGGACACCCCCGCATTAAAGTCAGTATCATACCAACATCTATTAAGCAAAAATGCCATGAAAAAAAATGAACATGCCTAGACTTTGAAAACATCAGTGTTACCATGTTGGTAAGAAAAGTTCTGATGATGTATATTTCATCTGCTTGCAATCACATCCCCTTTACCAGGCATCTACAAAACGGAGGTATGTTTAATCATATATTTCTTATTAAAGAAATTACGACCAAAAATAGATCAGGAAAAGTTAAAACTGCAACAAAATTTCTTAAAAAATCAGTCATCCAAGTAGTAAAAAGCAATATGAATTATATAGGAAAGCAGGATAAAAAATTTTGAATTCATTAAAATTTTACAAGAAATTCCCTACTCCTGTGAAATACATATTATGTTGTATAGTCACCACCATGACCAACTATACAAACACATAATACATATACATCTACATATGCATGCACATCTGTATGCAGAACATAATGACGACACAATAAAGACGAGTGACACAGTTCTTAGAAAAATATACCTCTCACTTCTATTTGAAAGGGTTTTGTGTGAGAGGGAGTTGGAGACCGAACAGAACTGCAACATATTGACCCCCACTCTTGTGGCCATCAGCGTTTCTTTCCTGTTCTCCTGGGCTGCTCAACCGGGAGCCTGGGGCCCAGCCTCTCTGGGTGCTGGTTTTCTCTACCGCATCTTATCTCCAACTCGTCTGGTCTCCATACTTCTCATTAAACTGAGGGCTCCCTCTGCTGGGTGCTGGCTTTCTCTTCTGCATCTTGTCACCAATGGGTCTGGTCTCCAAACTGATTGAATTTCCTGTGCACTGCATTATATAATAGTTCAACGCCCACCTTCTTCTTATGGACATCACAATCGCACTCATTCAACCCGTCCACGTTCAAGGTTATATTCTGATATTCCTTGAGCAGATGCACCTGTTATTTAAACAGGTGCTCTTCCTATTTTGACAGCCTGGCCAGGTCGGAGGTCAATATACAGCAATTAGATACAAAGGATTAAACACAGGCTCATCATTGGATTCTCATTAGGATCATATTTTAGTGAAAGTGTTGCCATGGAAATCAAAGAAATCAGTGATAACAAAATATTGCACCTGATTAAATATGGTACAAGATACAGTATCAGAACCAGAATTCCTAATAAGGAAAGTTCTAACATCATTAAATACTAGATTGCATATATTAGAACTACCATATCTATCTTCACTGACATAGTGCAAAATTTGAATATTGTAGTACGTACCTATTCTGTTGAAAGTCCATGGAGCAATGGATTGAATGAACAACACAATGGGTTATTAGGAGAAATGGTGAAGAAAATTATAGAAAACACCAATTGTAGTCAGAAAGTAGCATGGGCCATGTGCCAAAAATACACTTCCCAATGTTCATGGTTGCAGTTATAGCCAATTTGTTTTTAACTGGAATCCCATCTTTTTTTCCCTTCTAAATGACAAACTCCCAACATTTGAAGGTGTTTCTTCCAATGAAGTTGTTTCAGTTTACCTAAATGCCATACATGTTGCCAGGAAATGGTTCATAGCATGTGAGTCTTTGGAGAAGTTAAAATTTGCACTTCATCACTAAGTTAAAACAATCATATCACAATCCTACCAAAATGGAGATGTTCTTTATGAAAGAAACCAGTATGATAGATGACTTGGTCATGGAATTGTAATAGGGTGGGAGCATAAACAGGTGCTTGTCAATCATGGTGGCACATATATAAGAGAGCATCCACTTGCTTTAGTGGCCGACCCTGAAACACATTGAAATTCTTCTGAGGATGGCAAAATTGCACCTAACACCTCACAGAAAAAGCCTGATGAATCTCTAAAAATATCTATCTTTGAAGATACTTATATGGATCAAAATTAAGAAACTCCAAACGACAATGTCAATAGACTACCTAAGATAAACTCCACTCCAAAGTAACTGAAGCTTCCTAAAATAGGACAAACTATTAAATATAAGCTTGCCAATGACACAGATTAAGAATAGAGAACCAAACTCCTCAGAAAAAGGCCTGATAAATCTCCAAAAATATCAGTTTTAGAAGATATTGATATGGATAAAAATTTAGAAACTCCAAATGACAATGTCAATAGACTACCTAAGATAAACTCCACTTGTGTTTCTGGAATAAGGTGAACCTTTCTTGCTGGACACTGAGGAAGTGGTGTCATGTGACAACCAAGGGAAGTTGAGCAAACAAAATATGAATGCACTTCTTGTTATGAGGAAAATATAATGATTTCTCCTCTAATGATGAACTAGAAGAAGCAAGAAAGAAAGAACTCCAACGCTTGGGTGAATATCAAGTGTACATCCATGTACCTGGCCAAGGTCAAATAAAAATTTCCACAAGATGAATTTACACTTATAAAAATTCTAATAGGAAACAAACTTGTAAAGCTAGTTTTGTTGCAAGGATTATTAATCCACATGAGTCGTGCCTCTAAGAATCTCTCCATAAATTAGGTACAATGGAAGTTGTATAATAGTCATATTCTATTTGCTATATAGTAAGCAAACTCATTCTCTGAATATACGAGGATCAGTAAATAAGTTTCCATACTTTTTTGTATTGGGCACTTTTATTGATTGTACACACATGAAACTCTAGTCCCCTTTAAAGTAATCTCCTCTGGCTGCAATACACTTGTTGTACCAACTTCTGGAAGGCCCCATGGAAGTCCTCTCGTGTGAGCGTGTCAATGACCTTTGTCACAGCCTCTTTCATTTCCTCAATTCTCTCATAACGACAGCCTCTGAGCTTAGGGAATAACCAAAAGTCACAGGGAGCAACTACTGGACAATAGGGAGGCTGAGGAAGAACTGTATTGATGCCCATCTTGGTCAAATAGTCTGTGACAAGGATGGAGTTGTGGACTGGTGCATTGTCCGGATGGAAATACCACTGACCCGATTTGAAGAGTGCTGGCCTCTTCCGACGGAATCTCTTCCTGAAATCCCTTAAAACCTCAACATAGTAACCCTAAGCCTAACCCTAATCCTTTGACCAATCAACTCTGGTGTATAGACTTTGTTACTCTTCCCACACCTCTCATCATCCTTCACAGACTGCCTGCCTTCCTTGAATCTCTTATGCCACTCAAAAACTGGTGTTCGATTCATGCAAGATGCTCCAAAAGCAGTCAGATGCATTCCATACGTTTCTGTAGCATTTTTCCAAGTTTAAAACAGAATTTTATTGCATATTGTTCTTCTAAGTGTCCTCATTGCATTTTTGAAATTCACCAGCTGTGACAATCAGGCTTTAGTAGGGTGTATTCCAATTGCTGCTGTAGCTGTTGATTTGAACCTGAAATCCTAAAAATTGGTCGGTCATCTTATATGATGTATAGCAATAACGTACTGAATTTTCAAGAGTCTATGACAATTTTAAATGCCTATGCAAAAAAAGTCTAGAAACTAATTGAATGCACCACATAATTTTGTTGGTTGGTTGGTTGTTTGGGTTTTATGGCATATCAACCTTTGTAGGTTATTTAACGCCAAATCCATTTTTACGCAAATAGTTCTATTTCAAACATTTCAGTTTAGCCTGAGTACACAGTTTAATTGTCAAAACATTTCTATTTCAAGCTATTCAATTTATTCAAACAGTTTTAATTCAGTTTAGTATAAGTACACAGTTTAGATGTCAAGACTGTTCTATTTTGAGCAATTTAGGTTAGCATAAGTATGCAGTTTAAATGAAAAAAACAGTAAACTTAAGAAACCACGGTTTAGTCCTCTTTAACCCATAGATAGGACCCTTATCAGGTGCTACCACTCCAGGCCAGAGTGGACCTGGGAGCGATGGCAATGAAGGGGTACTCCGCATTCCCCAAAGCTCCACCATTACTGGAACCACACAATCAGGTTGTGGGGGGTGTAGGGAGGGGGTCTTACCCCTCTGCAGAGAAGCAATCAGTGTATTCTACAGCTCCAGCCAACTGGGCCATAAAATTTTGTTGGAGTTCTATTATTCATATTTACAATACTATGAAACCATTTATGCAAACCTTAATTGTGTGTAAGCAGATGGTCTCTGAATGATTTAAAAACAATGTTATCGACAAACTATTCACTTACAAATCATATAATATATACATATATAAGTATTTAGCATTAAATAACGTGCTAAGAACAAATTAAACAAAGGAAGATTGTATTGTCTCAATATTTCAGCAGGAAGGGCCTGTCTTCCTTGAAACTTTAAAAACCAATATTTAGCTCCAACATAAACTTAAACACTAGTGAGAAATGCACAGCCACCAGTCTCTTGTTTCCTCATGCAATATTTCTTATCATCCTGTCTTTTCTCTTTTTTCTGTTTTGGATCATTATTTTTTTATAACTTGAATCAAATATTTTTCTTTTTCATTCATCCTTTTTGATATTGTTCTTTCTTCTCTTTGCCTTTCTTTTTGCTTTTCCCTTCCACCACCCTTCCTTACTTCTCTTTTGTGTTCATTTTGTCTACAGATGATTTTTTTTTTCTTTCATTTTAATCTCTTTTTTTAGTTTTAGTTTTCCTTTTTTTTTTCTACATCTTTTGTTCCTCCTAATCAGAATATTGTTCTTTCTTGATAACCTTCATTACATTTTTGCATCCTCTCGCTTCCTCTGAAAAGATGAGAAATGTTACATAAAGCTCGATACATTGAGATGACTTTACGCTCAGAAAAAATAAAATCATATAAAAATGGCTAAAAAAAATCCACCAAAACAATTCCTGAAATAAAAAAAAGATAGCATTGATAATAGTAGTACCCAACAACAGATATAGCTCATCATAAGGTGCGGGTATCCTCATAGTGTAAAGCGATGGACTGCGGAATCGTAGTACGCGAGTTCATACTCCAGTCACACTATTACATTCACTTTCGGTCAAATACACTTGGGAAAGGTATGAACCCCCTTATCCTCCCAGCTATGGGTTAAATAGTACCACTACTATTCTTCTCGCAGAATGGATTAGGCATTAAATAAACTATGAATGTTGTTGATTAAAGAAAACAATCCAAAGGAACCAATCATCATAAGGTGAACTTGAAACATGAGTAAAAAATAAATTAAAATTACCAAAATATTATTGGTAAATCTAGAAATCTGTTATAGAAGTCCTTAGCTCAAATGGTTTTCTGTCCAAAATAAAGACAAGGAAACAAAAATCTTAGGACAATAAAAGCCAAGTTAATGCAGAATATTTGAAGAATTACCAGATACAAATTAGAATTTAAGGACTTGACTTTTGATTTCAATATAGTAACTTATGTATTTTAAAAATTGGGAAAAATCACTTTGTCTTATGTAAATGGCTAAACGATTTGATGTAGTTACCAAATTTGTTATTCATACTTAGATGCAAAAAGTTTCAGCATTTTAGAAAAATGTTCTTTGTGGGAAAAAATTGTCTCTGATTGAGAGGATCTCTCAAATGTTTAAATTGATAAATCTCAAAAATGTCATTCACAGAACATGAACTTTATTATATAAAAATATGATATTGATATATTTCATATCAACAACAATTTCTATTTCTATCACTACATGTAAACTTTTTATACATTTAAACTGTATATTTATGCTAAACTGAATTGTTTAAAATAGAACTGTTTTGACATTTAAACTGCATACTAATGCTAAACTGAATTGCTCAAAGTAGAACTGTTTTGGCGTTTAAACTGTGTACTTATGCTGAACTGAATTACCTGAAATAAAACTGTTTGACATTTAATTCTGTGTATTGCCCAGTCAGCTCGGGCTATAGAATACACTGCAGAGGGGTAAGACCACACCCCCAATGAGTGTCCTGGATAGGACACTAAACAGTCTGATGGTAAGGTCCCAGTAATACTGGGACTTTGGGGAATACAGAGCACCCCTTCATTGCCATTGCTCCCAGATCCACTCTGGCACAGCATGGTAGCACCTGATAGGGCCCTATCTATGGGTTAAATAGAACTAATGGCATACTTATGCTAAACAGAACTGTTTAACTAAACTGATTAGCTTGAAATAGAAATATTTTTCACAATTAAACTGTACTGCGTGCTTATGCTAAACTGAATTATTTGAAATGGAACTGTTTTTTGACTTTGAAACTGTATTTACACTAAACTGAATTGTTTAACATTGAACTGTTTTGACATGTAACTGTGAGTAAACAAAATCTGTACTTATACTAAAATGAATTAGCTGACTTAGAATTGTTTGACTTAACTGAATAGCTTGAAACAGAAATGTTTTTGACAATTAAACTGTGCACTCATGCTAAAGTGAATTATTTGAAATAGAACTGATTATTTACATAAAAATGGATTTGGCGTTAAATAACCTACAAAAGTGGATATGCCGTAAAACCCAACCAACCAAACCAAACCATATTTTAGACAAGGGAGCTGGTGTTGCTTAGAAGATGGGCTTCTGGGGTTAGACTCCTTGATATTAACCAAAATCTATATATGAATATAAATAAAACTATATGAGATCCAAGTAATTTGGCTAGCTGATAATAAACAAAATATATTTTCAGAGAAAATGATTAGATTTCTGATGGTGAGAACTGATGCATTATAAAATGATCATAACTGTATATTCCTTAAGAAGTAAAACAGCATAATACTTGTAAAATCAATAACATTTTATACATTGAGAAGTAAGTGAGTACAATTTGTGAGAAATAAAAACTAATTTATTTCAAAAAATTGGAGAGTAATATTTTGGGATCAGAAGAAACCTTATCAGGTTATCGAAGTAAGCATAAACAAGGAGTGCAGCAAATAAAGAGAGGAAACACCAAGTATAAAATTTCCAGCTCATTCTATGAGAACCACTCCTCCTTACATTGACATCTGCTCCGACATTTCTTCTGAAAATATTAATCTTTTTTCATAATATACATGGTCTTGTCACTTGTAAAAAATTTGATTCTTAGATATTTGGTAAAAGGTATTTTTATGTATATATTGGCTGCTCTCCAGTGAGCTACTGTTCTGTCAATTTTTTTTTTATTTCTTTAAGATGTCAGAAAAAGTATTGATTGAAATAGTCATAAAAATGCAAAATTCACTTTTCCTCTTTCAGACGATATTTGCTCTAAGATCAGTCAAAGATTTTACTAGTATTCTGTATTTGGTAAGAATAAATAAATCATACTCAAATATTCTATATATACAAATATGAATATATATATATATATATATATATATATGATATATATATATATATATATATATATATATATATATATATGTATCGGAAATGATGCAATTTCCTTATCAAAAGAATTTTCTGGAAAAAACGAATCAAAATTGGTGCAAAGATCTCCAACTAACATCCACGCAGATGTTTAAAAAATAAACACTTGAAAATGTTTTTTAGGACCAATGAGAGGTCTCTAAAATATGCACCCAAAGAATTTTCACAAGTCAACACGTGCGCGCGGGATCCACCTTGATGCTATAAAAACACACAATATTCCAGACAATACAGATCAGTTACTCACTCCAACCCGGAGTGATACATACTAACTGTTTTCTCAGCGGCGCCGTGTTCATTTGATCTACAAACAATGGTGTCATGTTACAATTTCAATTTGGATAAAGATCTTTATCCACGCTGGTTCCAGAACTGCCATTTGCAGTCGTGATTTTGATACACAAATTGCTGTATACCCTTCTACATTTCAGCTCCCTACAAAGAAATAAATTTCTCTATTTTTTGTAGCACTATTGTTAATATTGTCTTTTCATTCATTCACATTAGTACCCTATGTATGTATGATATGATAAATATTTCAAATAATATATAACCGTCTGACTTCAAGTAAAACACAATAAAAATAATCAAATTTGGTAAGAATAAATAAATCATATTCAAATAATCCATATATATAAATATGAATATATATATATATATATATATATATATATATATATATATATATATATATATATAATATATATTTCAAATAATATATAACCATTTGATTCAAGTAAAACACACTAAAAATGATAAAATTTTTGCACTGAAAATATCTGAACAAATCAATGATCCCTTGAATTTGAAGAGGTCTCAAGAACTAACAAAGTTCAGTTTCTTTTATTTTCAGTTCATTCCAGACAGTTCTCTCTGTGGCTCTAAAATCAGTCATAGAGTTAGTAAGAGAAAAATGTGGACAAAATTAGAAAATCTGAATTGGAATAAATTTGCTACAGTTCACATTTAAATGCAGAATGAGTTATGGATGAACTATTTTGATTGAACTTATCTGAATATGGAATTATCAATTTTAGTGCCTTCAGATTTTCTTTAGGCAAATATTTCCAGGCATTTTGAGTTTAGCCATTTTGACTATCCAAAATTTCCAAGATAGTTGTTGAAAATAAAAAGAATTGGCTGCCCAGAATAGAAATTGAAATATTTATTCCACTTGAGTGCCATTGATTGCTGGAATCAAAACTGATCATTACAGGTAGGAAAATGGATATTTTGTGCTTTGAGACTTGACACTTACCTAAAATAGTGTTGTCTCTTGAGTGCAAGAAATGTTCACAACTGACAAAATTTATGTCTCTTACTAAAATCGACATTATCAACTTTGAACGAATATATCAATAAATTATAGTATATTTTATCCTACTCTTTAAAACATATTTTATACTTTAGTTAAGACACCAACTGTACGGCCACCTGCCTCCTATCACGAAAACTATTCAAGTTTGACGAACCAGACATGCAGGACACTACTGGAAAAGCAGGGACGAACTCATAAGTGATATACTCTTATGGACGTCCACATATGGCTGAGCAAAAGCAGGACGACCAGCACAAACATACATTCAGCAACTATGTAAGGATACAGGATGTTGTCCTGAAGACCTGCCTGAGGCGATGAACGATAGGGAGAAGTGGCGAGAGAGGGTCAGGGATATCCGTGCTACCAGCGCGACATGATGATGATGATGATGATTATGTCGTATAGCCACATACATATACAAAGCGGAAACATAATCAAAGATAATGATGAACGAAACACACTTCTTTCTAAAGATATGCATCTTTCACACTTTATTCTCGAAAGGGTTGATGTTTCTGTGGTATGTGAGAGATGAGTGGAGACAGGGATAGACTGTTATATTGATCCAACTCCTTCTCTTGACCATAGCACGCTGTGTTATCTTCAAGAACCCACTTTGCACTTCTTCCGCATCTTGGCTGGGGTTACTCAACCGGGTATTGCTGAGGGCTGTGGCCCTCAGTCTGCAAGCTGGCCCTCACTCTGGCCTTCCAATCCCCAACTAACTCAACTGCCACCAGCACCTGCCTATATGCTTTCATAATGCCCACTGGCTTCCGCTTCTTCTTCCGCTTATTTACACCGGTGCATCTCTTGATTGACGGCTCGGTCAAGGGTCAAAATATAACATAATCATTTAGAAATTGTAATTGATACAGTTTTTTCAGGATAATTATCTTTGCAAAACTTTTGATGATATTGAAAGAAAGCGAGGATAATTACAGTGGAAAAAGATTTTTTGTCATAAAAGTGTTAAAATAAGCCATATCTGTTGAAAATCTGATACATATGAACAAACTTAACTGGTACCTAGTAGTACCACTCTTTAGGAGTCTTAGAATAAAATAAAGTGTTTAAAAATAAATCTAAAAGATTGTTTGTTTTTTTTTTAACAGAAATGAATGCTTACAATAGATTGTGTCTACTGTTAACATGGGACATAAATGTTGCCAATTATGTTCATTCTTCACATAACTGAAATGACAACAATACTTTAGGAATACCAAATATAATTTTTACTAGTTTCATAAACATATAAAAATTAAATATTGTATATGTAGAATGAATAGTTATTATTTGTGTATAGTATGTGAGTGGGGTGAAGGAATGTGACCAAAGGTCAGTATAATGTGAGGACTCTGCAGAAAGCAAGTTTCAGAGTAAGTAGTGGGGAGGCAGAAATAGTTCAGGTCAAGGGTCAATATATAGCATAATCATTTAGAAATTATAATTGATACAGTCTTTTCAGGATAATTATCTTTGCAAAACTTTTGATGATATTGAAAGAAAGCAAGGATAATTACAGTGGAAAAAGATTTTTTGTCATAAAAGTGTTAAAATAAGCCATATCTTGGCTAAGGTGAGGCCAACTGAAATCTGCCACACTCACCCAGTGTTTATCTTTTGTAATCGGGCAGGAACTATTGCTTTCAATGCGACTAGACCATAATTTATGGTACGTTACACTGTTGTGACAGAAATTATAATACAGATTTCAGTTGGCCTCACCTTAGCCAAGATCAAATTAGTAAATCAAAAGACCATTATCTAAGGCATGAAACCATGTCTGAAAAAAAGGAGGTACATATCACCTCCTTTGAAATGAATGGTGGTTGGATTATACTTATTTATTGGTAATAAAAAAATAATTATTGGTAATACAAAACTTAGAAGTTGTAGATAAACACATCAAGAAATGGTTAAGTCTAGCTGTTGAAAATGAACAGAAATCTGTAAAAGAACTTTGATATAGATTTAAAAGAATTTAATGTCTGATTTCACGTTCAGTGATGACCAGACTTTCTATCATGAACCATAATTGAAATTTTATAAGACTTAGGATCATTTAGTTTGCATATGTCTTGCATATATGAAGCATTCTCTGAGCAGATATAAATAGAAAGACATCTTCAAGAAGTTAATATTCTTAAGTACTTTGAAATCTTCATAATCATTAAATATTGCAAGATATGTCTGTGACTCTGTGACCTATTTATAGTTTCTGTAAAGCAAGTGAATAATTAATTTCTAGAATTCATTTAGCTATTACAAGTAGATATATAATTCTATATACTTGCCGTTTACATAGCTTTGCTTAGTCTGGTAGACAGGCCTCAGGTTGCTTACAGAGCCCACTAAATGTATTTATGTTAACTAGCTGGACCTGTGGAAATTCCAAATAATGAAAGAGAGAGAGAGAGAGAGAGAGAGAGAGAGAGAGAACCTGTCTTACACTATTAGCTTGTGAATCATTAGAAGCAAAGAGAGAATTAAATAAAGCCAATGATAATGGTTATATTTTCATTATTCTCAGCAATTAAAATTCACTCTTTCTCCACCGTCAGTCACTTTTTCATTCCCTACTCACTTTATTATCCTCAACCGTCTTCTTTTTCATCACCTCAACATATGAATTTATATTTTCATACTTATTATTAATAAGTTAAGTATATTAAAGACAGAGCAACTCACGTTGCTTTTTATAACTTTTGCACATAAAATTTGTAGGATATATTGTTTGTTCAAAATAATTTTCTCTGAATTCTAAATAATTCTGAGCAATCCAAAAACAGAAAAAACAAAACCAAAAAACTATTGATGGTGAACTACATGTTTAAGATTACAATCTTTTAAATGAATCCCAATTCTTGATTCTTTTTTAATATCTCAATTTATCAAAAAGGCGACATCTCCATTTAAAAACGGTAATTCTCTGAAACTAGTAGACAAGTTCACCTACCTAGGAAGCAGTGTCTTATCAACCGAGACTGACATCAACATGCAACTAGTAAAGGCATAGACAGCTAACAATAGGCTATCAGTCATATGGAAGTCAAACCTGACCAATAAAATGAAACACAGTTTTTTTCAAACTGCAGTCGTGTCGATACTGCTGTATGGATACACTACATGGACGCTAACTAAACGGATAGAGAAAAAGCTTGACGGCAACTACATAAGAATGCTACGAGCAATATTGAACAAGTCCTGGAGGCAGCATCCCACAAAGCAGCAGCTGTACGGCCACTGTGCGGATGGCACCACATGATGATGATGATGAATAGAACTGCGGTATATAAAATTTGATGAAAGTAATAGAATCTGCAAGTAAATTTTCATGGTGAGATAGATATTTTATGCTGGACAACATTAAATATATTCACAACCTTGATATAGATAGAATCATAGAGAAAAAGAGTAAATAGATTACTTAATGCTTTACAAATGTATATTGGGTTGTATACAAAGATTAAAGTTTTTCAATAAAAGAGATTAAGGGAACTGAATAAGAATTAAGACCTTCTAGATCACAGTCCCACTGAAATTGATTAGAATAAATAAAAGAGTTTAGGAGAGCAGAGAAAACTGGCTGTCACTTGGACTTCATTGAAAACCAACAAGCGAAAAACAATCACAAAAAGTAAAATGATAATTTTAAAAAGTGATACTGAAAAAAGTGAATGAAGTCTTTCATAATTACAATAAAGGATAACTACAAAAATGATACTGATAACTATAATAATAATAATAATAATAATAATAATAACATCAACAAAAAGAAGAGAACCTGCAAAAATTGTCAAATTTGCTGTCCCGGCTGACCACAGAATAAAACTGAGAGAATGTGAAAAGAAGGATAAGTACCTCGACCTTGCTAGGGGATTGAAAAAACTATGGAACATGCAGGTGACAATTATACCAATTGTAATTGGTGCGGTTGGAACAGTAACTAAAGGATTGCTAAAGGGACTGGAGGACTTGGAAGTTGGTGGACGAGTGGAGACCATCCAAACTACTACATTATTGAGAACGGCCAGAATACTGAGAAGACTCTTGGAGACTTGAGGAGACTTGCTGTTACTCAGACTCCAGTGAAAAACCATCAGCTAACATTGATGTGAAAAACTCTAATGAGTAAATAATAATAATAATAATAACAACAACAACAACAACAATAATAATAATAATAATAATAATAATAATACCAATAGTGATTGGAGCATTTGGTACTGTAACTAAAGGATTATTAAAGGGACTGGAGGACTTGGAAGTTGGAGGACGAGTGGAGACCATCCAAAGTACAGCATTGCTGAGAATAGCCAGAATACTGAGAAGAGTCTTGGAGACTTGAGGAGACTTGCTATCACACAAACTCCAGTGAAATACCATCAGCTAACATTGATGTGAAAAACTCTCAAAGAGTAAATAATAATAAAAATAAAGATAATAGCAAATGATTTATGTCTGGTTCTTTTTTATGAATAAAATATGAACAAATAATACAATTCATGCAATAATTATTGATTTATTAATATTTATATAGATATTTTTACTCAATATTTTTTCTTGAATTTTAAGCAGCACTACCATCTGAGACAAACATTTATTCTACCACAATTTTTAAAAAATTGCAACACATATTACAATCTGAATGCTGACTCATTTAGTACATTGCTGTGTCTGTGTCAACTTGTTTCAATCCTATTTTATTAAATCAGAAAGTCAGATTTACCTGATGATTATTCTTATATTGCCTTTCAACTCTGAACAATCACATAACTATTCAGACTTGTTTTGCTTTTTTTTGCTACTAAACTGTATCAAATATAAAAATTAAATATTATATATATATATATATATATATATGTATTTAATATACATAAATATACCTATGTATATATGTATGCGTATGTTTATGTATATGTATATCTTTATATATATATATATATATATATAGATATGAATGTGTGTGCGTGTGTGTGCATACAGACACGCATATGTATGTGTGTGTAGACCAAAAATCAAACCCATACAACTAGAACACCATTGACTGGTAATGGATTGTTGGAGATTTTTCCGCTGGAGAAGCAGAGACGAGCTCATAAGTGATGTACTCCAATGGACCCCCACATATGGCCAAGCAAAAGCAGGATTACCAGCTCAAACATACATACAGCAGCTATGTGAGGATACGGATGTAGTCTTGAAGACCTGCCGGAGGCAATGAATGATAGGGAGAAGTGGCGAGAGAGGGTCAGGGATATCCGTGCTAGCAGCACAACATGATGATGATGATGATATATATATATATATATGAATGAGTGTGTGCGTGTGTGTGTGTGTGTATACACAGACATGCACATGTATGTGTGTGTACACTAAAAATCAAACCCATACAACTAGAACACCATTTACTGGTAATGGATTGTTGGAGATTTTTCCGTTTTTTAAACTTGTTTTCATTTAATTTTTATGTCTTTTTTAAAACTTTCTACCAATTTCAGTAGTAATACAATAGGATAAATTTACAATCATTCCTGTAAATGAGAATAAAGATATAGAGTTATATCAGGAAGAGAAATTTATTTGACCACCTCATTCATCTTGTGGTGATAACAGTTGAAATTTTGAGTAAGATTTTCCCTTACTATCCATATTTACCAACCCCTCCGCTCGGGCAGGATATGACACAAGATCAATCTTTAAGCTAAGTTTAATAGGTTTGAATTCTGAGTTTTCCTTCTCCTAGACTAGTTGCCTCACCAAGGCTGAAGAACCTAGTCTGTCCTACTATTTACCCATAGCTGGAGAGAGAATAATTGGATTCATTACCTTTCCCAAGGGTATTAGTGCTATGTGAAATGCAATCAGTCTCATCCAGGATTTGAACTCGAATCGCCGTGTCCATTTCCTACGACCATAACCATTACACCACGGGCACCTCCGCTCGGGCAGGATATGACACATGGTCTATTTTTAAGTAGAGTTTAACAGGTTTGAATTCAGAGTTTTCCTTCTCCTAGACTAGTTGTCTCACCAAGGCTGAAGAACCCAGTCTGTCTAACTATTTACCCATAGCTGGAGGGAGAATAATTGGATTCATACCTTTCCCAAGGGTATTAGTGCTATGTGAAATGCAATCAGTCTCGTCCAGGATTTGAACTCGAATCGCCGTGTCCATTTCCTACGACCATAACCATTACACCACGGGCAACTCCATTTTCTCTAAAAATCAGAGTGTATCCAAGGGATGCAAGTAGAGAGGATTAACAGTTCTTGTTTTTCTTTTCCTTTTGGATGAGTGTTGTATGTTTTTCTGAAAAAGAAAATTAAACAATAGGAATTTATCAAACAGATGACTCCTTAGGCTCAGACATAAAACTAAAGAATCTTAATTGATAGTACTCCTTTCTTTGTTAAAATGTCTGTGACTTACATATCAGTTGGTATCCAAGATATCCCTACAATTTCTCTTCTGTAAATTATTTCTCTCAAAATAGACGTCACAATGCAAAGTCTCTTGTCCAAAATCAGCATTAATGAATGTACTGAATCATCGAGACACAAATTGTCTGTTTTGCATATGATTTTAATGCTCTCAGTTTTATCATTTAGCTGCAGTAGTTCCGACAGTAGTTTTGTATAAAATAGGCATGCTTCTGACATGTTAACCATGGCTAATGTTTCAGCAGCCTGTGTAATTTTTTGACAACTCTTCTAATATGTTTAAATTGTCTCGGATTTGGCATATATTCGTTGTTATTTCCAACCAAAAAATATATATAGCCTCCATGGGATCTTTTATCAGTTAAATTAACTGAAGAAAGATCACTATTTTTCAAATGCTCAATGTTGCCTTAGTCTGGAATATCCATCAGAGATTTTTCTGCTTTTGTTTTCATAACAAATCTGTTAGCTTGTTTTACGCATTCTACATTTTCTTTTTTTACTGTGAATCTAAATGCACTAACTGAGATTCGGTTTTATTTTGGTAATTAGACTGTTAAATTGACCAATAATTTGCCTGGTGTCTGTAATTTCTGTTGTGGATATTGTATCTTTCAAGTTTCTGCCTGCTTCTGCTGGAATATATTTTAATTTCTTTATATATTCATTCTGTCTAAATTCAATATTCTCACCATTCTTTTTATGCCTAGTCCTATTTAGTAGATTTCAACATCTTCTTCAAATTTAACTGTAAATAGAAGATGAAGTCTGTTTATAACTCTGGACAAAAAGATTCTGCAAATAAAAATATTATCAACATGAGCAGCAATTATACTCAGCATTTTCTTTTATTATACACCTTTTTTTCTTTGTACTCCCAAACCATTTGTTATGCCTTTTCAGTTAAGATTCCTTATTCTTTTTTTATTTTTTTCCTTTTTCTATTCATTTTCTTTATATAATTTTGATCTAACCTTTTTTTATGATGTCTATTCATGTTAGTTTGAAAAGTATTTTTTACTTCTATTTCCTTATTTGTTTATTTCACAAAACATGTATGAAGGATTACAAAGTTATAAGGTAACAAGTATTCCTATCTATTACTAATAATTATACTCAGCATTTTGTTTCCAAAATTCCATGTAAATATTACCTGATCATGTTTTCAAGCCTCTGCTCTTGACTTCATTAATTTCTTCCTGAGTGTTCGATACCAGGATAAAGAAGCATCAGTCAAGCCATCTACACATTTTGAGCATTCCCGAATATAATCTGTTGGTACTTTGACCTCTTTAGAAGGATCCACATAAACCAATTAGTCTGACCTCTTGCTCTGCAGGAATATGGTTTTTATGTCCATTGACCTACCCAATGCCCAGCAATCATTGTTGCCAATGCTATGCATAAACCTTCTTTAGATGTTGCAAGAATCTCTGTCAAGTATACATTTAATAATTTGTCTTGGCTTCAGTTACTTTGGAGTGTAGTTTATCTTAGGTAGTCTATTGACATTGTCATTTGGAGTTTCTAAATTTTTATCCATATCAATATCTTTTTCTGATCTATTTTTGGTAGTAATTTCTTTAATAAAGAATATTTGATTAAATTTACCTCTGTTTGATCGAGGCCTGGTAATGGGGATGTGATAGCAACCAAATGAAGTACACTTTATTTTAACTTTTTTATTTTACATGGTACTGTTGTTTTCATAGATAATGCATGTCTAGGCTTTTTCATTGTATCTTTGCATAATAAAAGTGTCATTTCTGAGTCCACAACTTCAGTGACAATAATGATTTCAATGCCAGCAATGGATGTGTAGAATGATTTAAGTTTATTTACATCACCAAACTTTAAGTCCTCACTCCATTTCAAACTTTTTCACCTTTGTTTTTCTGGTATGGTTTCAAGAAACCACTCATATAATTTACTTTCAAAAATACTCCAAAAAGCTCCACTATCCAGGACATCTGATCCAATTGTTTCATTTAAAAGGTAGGACCACTATTAGCCTGTTTTTACTGACTCTTCAGCACAATGTTGGTTATAAATAGCTTGCTTTCCTTTTTGCCACGTTTTTGTTTATTTCTGGTACCCTCACTAAAGTGCAGTCTCAAACCAAAAGATGAAACTTTTATTTTCTATCATTAAGCAGAGATTATTCAAAAAACCTCTACCTGATATTCATTTGGAATTATACAGTTGTTTGTGAAAGCTATATCTTGTTAAAATACTCAGGAAACATTTTAGCATTTTTCATATTTTTTCATATTACAACCTGTAATTTAAATGAGTTTTTATTTGGATTAAATGCGCATAATTCAAAATCATTTCGAAAAAATTTCATCTGATATTAATTTCAAATTATACAGTTGCTTGCAAAACTTAGCTAATGCAATCAATTTGACTGTTTGAATATTTATTTACCTAACCTCTCCATCAAAGGTAGAATGCAACAGATAGTCAATTTTTATATGGAGTACTGTTAGACTGACTTCAGATTGTCTGATTGACTGGTTGCCTTACCACGACTAAAAACCTCATTCTGCTCTACTATTTAGAAGAAAACTAAAGACATGAAATGAAATCCAATTCCATTTCCTTCTACAATAACCATTATGCATAGCATGCCTCCAAAGATGCATTTCCGCGCCCACCGACCCTATCTGATATTTTTTCCTATTTTGTCATTTTTCAAACTGTTATTTAAATAGATTTTGGGTTGTTTTTTTTAATGGATCTTTAAAAAATAGTTGGCGACAAGAAATTTTAAAAAGATATTTACTTCCTCTTGCTTAAGGAATTTCCCACATATATTTGGGCAAACTCAAAAGTTCTTTCTTATTTTCTCATGAAGTAATAGCTTTGGAGCTTACCTGTTCATTTAAGGTTGCTTGTGGTTACTGATTAATACTCTCCTTCCTTGCTCAGCTCTTTAAGTTTAGTTGGGGGCTCTCTCCTGGCAGCTTTATCATGGTGCCATATTCTTTTTATTTTTAAAGATTGATTTAATAGTGATCACTGGAATGTTTAAAGTTTGATTGGTTTGATTTAGCTTTATGGCATATCAACTCTTTTTAGGTTATTTAATGCCAAATCCATTCTCCTAGAAGAACAGTACTGGTACTATTTAACCCATAGCTGGGAGGATAAGGGGGTTCATACCTTTCCCAAGGGTATTTGCCCGAAAGTGAACATAATAGCGCGACTGGAGTACGAACTCGCGTACTACGATTCTGCAGTCCAACGCTTTAACCATTGCACCATGAGGACACCCCCTTTAAAGTTTGAGAAATTTTTTATAACCCAACCCTGATCTTTGCCTCATCTTAACTTTATGCCTGAACTGTTTAGAGAACTTCTTGGTTATCGTGATTCTGTTTGCACAGCAATTTCTGTCACTTTTTGATGTTGTAGAATCTAGAACTTTAGGAACAGCTGTATATATATATATATATATATATTGTGATCATGATAAATCAAGTGACCATTACATAGCATACAGGTAGACTTTATGCAAATGACTCTCAGATTTACACCAAATCCTATTTTTATTCTTTCTTTCTTTATTCCTTATTTCTTCAACAAGTTATTTTTCTAATTTCACTTCTCCAACTTGGATTATTTTATAAAGATTCATTACACAAAAAAATCCAAATAAAAATCCATTGGAATTAAATGTCGTAATGAGACAAACTAAGAAAAATGCCATAGACAGAGGGTGAATACTTTTGCACGTAAGTGCACTTGCATAGCAGGAAATGAACTTAGTGATCTGAGTTCAAATCCTATATGAGGTTGATTGTATTTCACTTTGAGCTAATGTCTTTCAGAAAGTTATGAATTTATTTCTTTTTTCCCTAGATATGGGTAAATAGTTGGGTATGCTGGCCTCTCTTGCCTCTTGGTATAGCAACCAGTTTAAGTGGAGGAAAATTCTTCACAAACCCTAAAAATTGACCTTAGGTTGTATCCTACCCATGGCAGAGGATTGGTGATATATCCTGAGGTGGCAATAATATATGGATAATCAAGAGATAGTTTTCCGTGAAAGGAAATAAAGGAAATAATATGTACTATAGGTTTGAATATAAATATTTACAGAGAGAGAATGTGTAGTTCTTAACGTGTTCTGTCCAGGGTGTCTCTCCATGTTTGTCTATCTGGTGACCGGTGACATGGTCCCTTATTTAAACTGTTCCGGTGGTGATTACATATCTCACCATAACAATTGGGTTAATACATATTTAAATTATTTATGAGAAAAACTCACACTGAGAAATAAAATATCAATCAATAAATAAAAATGTTCTAAATTTCATCTTCAATTTCATTAAAAAAAGTAAATTGTTCCAATAACTTTCTTCTTGTGTACTCCCTTCACCCCGGTAAAATGCTTTACAAAGTCCCTGGGTGACTGCATATAGCCATATCAGGGTAATAGCAAGAAGTATTCCCTGATCTCTGACTGATGAGTATTGTGTATTTTACAGATATCAGATAGGTCATTTAAGGTGTCCGTGGTGTAATGGTTATCATCATAGGAAATGGACACGGCGACACGAGTTCAAATCCTGGATGAGACTGATAGCATTTCACATAGCACTAATACCCTTGGGAAAGGTATGGATCCAATTATTCTCCCTCCAACAATGGGTAAATAGTAGGACAGACTAGGTTATTCAGCCTTGGTGAGGCAACTAGTCTAGGAGATGGAAAACTCTGAATTCAAACCTGTTAAACTCCGCTTAAAAATTGACCTTGTGTCATATCCTGCCCAAGCGGAGGGGTTGGTAAATATGGTCATTTAAGGTTGAAGTAACTTGGGTTTTGTTTAATGAATTTTTTCCTTCTTCTAGGTAAGTTTTCATGTCACTCTGGCTGATTTGTGAGGATATTTAGTTAACTTTCCAAATCTTTCTAAGCCTGGCATAAATCAGACTGAAAATCGACAGGTGGTTATTATAGGATATCTCTTCTCATATTCCTGACCTTGTGCCAATCATTTCAGATTCTTTCTTGGTTGCAACAATAAACCAATTTAGCATATATTCTTCAGAGCAAACACCTCTAATAATACTTATTATGTCAATTGTAGCCTTATCAACTATACATCACTTTAAGGAGATTTTACCAGACATTGGTATGGTGGTTAGTGTTTGTCAATGGCCCAGGACACCTGGGTTCAATACCAGGTTGAGTCATACCAAAGACTCAAAAAATGGCACTTGATGCCTCCTTGTTTAACAGTCAGCATTATAAGGTATGGATCAAGGGTAAAGTGGAGCAATCCTAGGAAAGGAGTAGTACCCTCCCCTACACCTTGGTGTAGTAGCTATCAAAAAGGGAGCCTTTGGGTCAACCTCAACTACGATTGCCAACTTTACTTTTACTTTTACTGTAAACGGGCACCAACACCACTTCTCTTATCCAAAAGAGATCCATTTTCTTTCTTTCTTTTACCCCGCCAGATTTTTTCTTCTGAGACATGTACATCATCAAGTAAAGTATGTTTATTTATCCATTTTTTATATTGTATTCCAATTCTTTTGAATCCTACCCATCCAGATGTTTTTCTTTAAACATAATCAGTTAAAGCATTTCTGCAAAATGATAAATAGCAATAAATATATAATATATTATATAGATTATTTATATTATCCTCACCTTGATTATTATATTCTCAAAATTTTTGCTGGCCTTCATCAAGTGTTTGTTGCTATAGTAAATTTCAAGGAATTTCAAGCCAGACCGTTCATTCAATCTGTAAGGGTAAATTGTGCTAATTCTACTGCCCCTTCTAGAATAATAACAACTCCTTATATCAGAAGTTTAGGCAGATATTATGGCATCCAAAACTATTCTGGGGGCGGGGTCCTCGTGGTGTAATGGTTAAAGTGATGGACTGCGGAATCATAGTACGCAAGTTCGTACTCCAGTCGCACTATTACATTCACTTTCAGGCAAATACCCTTGGGAAAGGTATGAACCCCCTTATCCACCCAGCTATGGGTTAAATAGTACCACTACTGTTCTTCTAGGAGAATGGCTTTGGCATTAAATAACCTAAAAAGAGTTGATATGCCATTAAACAAAGAAACCAAACCAAACCAAAATTATTCTAGAATCAAATAGCAAAGGAAATTGCTTAATAGAGTCATTCCTACAAAACAGACCACAGAATTCCAGGTGTGTTATAAGAAGCTGTTGAGAAGTCTTGTATTGGTGGTAATAATTTCTACACAAAAATCATACACAGCTTTAGGGTCATCAGATATAGATTTTACTGAAAGCTGTATTTTAATTCAACTTCTGTAGATGTACAATTAGAAATTGAGTAGAACAATAAGAAACAGAAAATAGCCAACTTATAAATCAATGGCAACCACCTGATATCCATGCAGCTCCTGATAATATTAAATGATTTGACCTGACAAAAGCAAATACATTGGAGGGGAAAAAACTGTATCTCTTCTAGATCAATGGTAAGAAGCTCTCATGACACACAAATAGCCCAATTATCTTCCAATTGGTTCTTGATCTGTGTTATAAGAAGTAAGAGCTCAGCTGCTGATTTATAAATTTGAAGACTGTAAAGAATCCCCTCACACAAAAAAATATTCTCTGGATTTACAAGAAGGTAGAAATAACACTCTTAAGGAGCTAGTGTACAAATAGTTGAAACCAACAATAATCCTTAAAATATATCTTTGGCTTGCATTTCAGGATATCTTTTTTTTTAATTTCATCTATTTCCAAGAATTTTTCTCATCTGCTTTCTTGAATATTCTTCATAGCAATGTCTGTCAATATTCCTGCGACCATAACATCTAATATTGTTACAATAGGATACTCTTAGTTGCAGCTGTAACATAATATAAATTTTTTAAAACCAGGTGAATTTAGCTGCAAGCTTTTAATAACTCAGCAAGAATATCTTGTTCAATTATTCCTCTTTGTATTATCATGTTTCTCTAAGATTTTTTCACACCTGTCACTAAACATAATTGTTTGGGGCATTTTTAATAAATATACAGCAGGTTTTAATATATTACCAAATTCTATTAACTTTTGTATATAAGAGTAATCAAGCAAAAATGCCGCATTGTAGCGAAATTTTTAATAGCATAATACACTTATGATACAGCAACCTAGAGAATATAGTAATTTCCAATCCAATTGGCAAATATGGGGTCGACAGTTGTACTGAATATCAATTTCTAATCATTTAGATTCTCAAGGGTCATTCAATAAATGAGGGAAATATTTTGAAAAAGCAAAGTAACTTTTTTTTAGAATTTTTTCCATAATTGTTTGGAATTGGTTTATGGCAAAAATTATTCTAATCTTGCTGAAATATTGGTTTTAAGGCTATTCAAAATGGCAGCACATCAAACTGTGTCTTAGGATTGAATAGATAATTGGGCTTAAATTTTTGGTGGCAAAGAAGTGCAAACTATATGAAATTTACCAAAGAATGTGTGATGTGGAGAAGCATTCTTGAGTTAAAAATGTTTATAAATGGGCTAAATTGTTTAAAAAAGGTTGAAATAGTATTCAAGATGAAGACATGTCATACAGGCCCACAATGGTCAACATATTTGAAATGGTGAATTCAGGTAAAGCACTCATTTTGACTGACAGAAAACTTGAAGTAGAGAACATTTCTGAATGACTGGGTATTTCTATGGGTACAGCACACAAAATTGTGCTTGGTGACCTTACTTTTTCTAAAGTCAGTTGTTGTTGGATTTCACCAGGATATTACAAGTCCTCATACTAAAATAAGAACAGTGGAAACCATTTGTCAGTTTTGTAGGGAACAGCAACCACATCCTCTTTAAAGTCTAAAGCTGGTCTTCTCGGATTTTCATTCATTTGGCCTCCTCAAAAAATTTCTGTATTGAACAAAGTTTTCAAGTGATGATGAAGTGAAGAGTATCATGAGCTAAAAACTCAGTCCAAAGTTTTCTATGCCGAAGGAATACAAAAGCATGTTTTTCAAGGGATAGAGATTACATTAAAAGATTAAAAAATCATTTTTTTTCCTAGTTGAAATGTTAGGCATAGTATTGCAAAATTCACCTTATTTATTAAAGGATCCTTCTATAATGAAATGCTTATCAGAATCCTTCACTCCTTCCTTAACAGAATCATCAATATCATCATGGATCATTCTCACATCATCATGGATCATTCTCACATCATCATGGATCATTCTCACATCATCATGGTTCACTCTCACAATAGGAATCTTAAAAGTAGAATACTCATTATCAATACTGAATTTATTTCAAAACGATAAGCTGATATTCTCTAATCATGTTTTGTCATATGAATATTAGATAAGAATTGTATCTGTCATTTAATAACTTATTTAACTTAAATATGATTAATTTTTGACTTGAGAAATAAAATACAAGAATTGTCCTTGCTTTTATCAATGATTTATTGATAGATATTGCATAAAGTAATAATAGAATTCTCCACAAAATTCTAAGTAGTAAGTAAAATAAAGTTGGCAATCGTATTCGAGGGTGATCCAAAGGCTCCCTTTTCGATAGCAACTACATCAAGCTGTAGGGGAGGGTACTACCAGGATTGACACACTGTACCCTTGATCCATACCTTATAATGCTGAGACTTAAGCAAGGAGGCATCTAGTTCCATTTTTTGAGTCTTTGGTATGACCCAACCTGGGATTGAACCCAGGTCTCCTGGGCCATTGGCGAAGTTCAACAAATATATCTTTATTCTGTAAGATTCTGAGAAGAGAAAGGTTGTAATATTTTTTTAATAATTCTAGATTAAAGGAAATGGCAGTTAAAGTAATTTTCTTTTCTTAATGCTCAACTTCTGTTGAGATATTTTTAAGATATTACTTTGCCTGGGGGAACAAAAAAATTAACATGTGAACCTTTTTTTTTTTCTTTTTGTTTCTCTATCCTTTTCAAATCTCAACCAATTTCCAGAGATTAACCTTGCCTTTAGCATTAAGGGAATTATAACAATTTTTTCCTCTCTGAAATGCTTCTGTTTAGTTTAACACAGGTGAAAAACTGCTTTCAAAATGCAACAATGAAAAGAAAGAAAAAATCCATGTGAAGTTTCCAAAAATTAATCAAAATGAAAATATGAATTTTAAAAATATTTTGATAAACCAAACAAAAATGTCTCTTTTAAGGCTATTTGTTTTACAATTTGGTGTCCTTGCAAAATCTTAAAGTCATCAAATTAATATTAAATCTCTCTTATCAAGTCATTCATTCTTTTAATTCGTTTTTTATTTATTTATTTGCTTTTTTGTATTATGTTTTCTTTGTCATTTGAAAGAAATGAGAAAACAAAAATTAATTCAAGTTATTTAGTGGCCATTTCACTGCTAACTTTAAAAGGCCCATAAGCATGACAATGTAAGTAGTTAATAAGTGCATATATATATATATATATATATATATATATATATATATATATATATATATATATATATATATATGGTTGTTGTAACTCCAAACAAAGAATAAGAATATATTTTAAGATAAGAAGGTCCACAAAGATATTTGTATTTTTTGAATTTATTTATATTGTTCTTACATACATGTTATATATGTGTATGTTTCCAGCTTGTTGCTTTTGTCAGAGAACATATGGGGCACAAGGCCTTGTTAATGGGGTACTCAATTAGACTTGAACTCACTCTTGTTTCCAGTTTGAATATATATATATATATATATATCTTTAAGAAAAACAAAAAACGGCCACATTAGGATTATAAATTTATTTCCATCCTGTTATGGGTACTGATAGGAATCAATAACACCAACGATAACAGAACTTCTTCAGATCTTATGGATAAAATAATTACATTCAGAATAGACACAGAAAGGAAGGGTGGGAGGGGGCAGGAGAGAGGTGAAGAGTTTCTTCCCCATTTAGCCCAATTCCGTTTTTTATTTTTTTATTTTTTATCACCGGTTGGAATCACAATAAATTAATTTTTTTTTAATTTTTAAATTCTAAATACATTTCAACTTAAAACTCCAGATTTAATAATAATTTAGGAAAGTACAACTTTCCTTAATAGCCTAATGTAAGAATACAGTAATACTTATCTTAAATTAAATGCAAAATTTAAAATGAAAATTTTAAATTCAAAATTTATATTCATGCCTATTAATTCAGTTACCCTTCCATTGAAAAGTACGTACACATCACATGGTTTCTTCTCATCTTTCTATTTTATTTTTTTTTTATTTATTTCACCTCAATCTCAAATTAATCCTACGTTTTGGTTAATTAAATATTATCTATGATAATTTGTATATAGTTTAAATTTATTCCTATGTCTACATCTAGCTATTAATTCACTTCACTGATTTAATAATTTTTCAGGGTCTGGATATATCATTATTTGTATTTTTTCTTCTAAGCACAGATTACATCTACTATCAAAGCATTTTGGAGTATTCAACTTTTTCAGTGTGGACCATTGAATCTCAGGGGTCAAACCTTTATTTTTCAAATTCCAAAAATGCTTAGATAGGACTGTTTGGTTTTGACAAGTGTGTATGTTCATAGGATAATGAATATCTTCATAGGAAATGGACTTGATATCTCATCTTCAAATTCTGGATGAGGCTATTTGCATTTCATATAGCACTAATATCCTTGGAAAAAGTAGGAATCCAACAATCCTCCCATCAGCTCTGGCTACGTAGTAAAGCAGACAGGGTTCTTTAATGTTTGTGTAGCCACATTTCTAGGAAAAGGAAAAATCTGGATTCAAACTTGTTTAACTTTACTTAAAAATTTACTTTGTATCACATCCTGCTTTCCTGAAGGAGTTTGTCAATATATGAATATCATATTTACCCAACCCCTCTGCTTGGGCAGGATATGACACAAGGTCAATTTTTTAAGTGGAGTTTAACAGGTTTGAATTCAGAGTTTTCCTTCTCCTAGACTAGTTACCTCACCAAGGCTGAAGAACCTAGTCTGCCCTACTATTCACCCATAGCTGGAGGAAGAATAATTGGATTCATACCTTTCCCAAGGGTATTAGTGCTATGTGAAATGCAATCAGTGTCGGCCAGGATTAGAACGTGTGTTGCCGTGTCCATTTCCTGTGACCACGGGCATCTCAATATATATATATATATATATATATATATATATATATATATATATTGAGGTGCCCATGGTGTAATGGTTATCGTCACAGGAAATGGACATGGCAACACGAGTTATATATATATATATATTTATATATATATGATGATTGCTCCAGCTTCACAGATGATTACTGTCTCTTATTTTTACAACACCATCAGGATTAATATGTTTTCTTTGACTCTGTCCTCTCAGATAACTTTTCAGTTCAGCAGCAGTCTTAAAATTTTTTACATACATATATATAATGAACATTTTAGTTTTAAAGGGGTGCCAAAAATTTCTGGTGCCATTTCAGCCCAAAATTCATCCTTAACTTAAATGTAGAAATCATGTTTCTCAAGTTTATTTAGTCCTTTAAAAAATAATTTGAAAGAAATAAAAGAAATAAAAAAACAGGGTCATTTCTTTCTTGATTGGGTCCAAACTTTTCAACACACAGACTTCTTTGTCATGCAAACACAAACAGATTATATCTATATCATATATAGCTCTTGAAAATTTGTGCAACTGTTTCATTGTTATCTCACTTCTGTTTGAAATTGTTTACCAGACTATGAGGGATTTATTTTGTTTCTTCCAGATTATTTCTTACTTTTTACATATCTAAACTTATACTCAAGATAACATATAGTCCAATGGCTCAAGCAATGTATCTTGGTGTCATTGCAAGAGCATAGGCAATGTTGTTATAGGATTTCAGTGTCTGATTTAAATTATGCTAAAAATATTATGATTAAAAATTAATTTAGACCTAATCTTAAATTCAGAGTTATAGAGAACAGAAATCAAACTAGTCATGCTAAATCTGTCATCGCATATTTTATTCAAAAGTACTTTTCATGGTAAAATCATGACAAAAATTAAGACTAGCGAGTAAATCTCATTGATAGAAACTATCTGCTATTTTATCACAAAAACTACCATGTTTATTAGAGCATTACATCACAGAGCAGTAATTCCTTTTGAAAAAAATTTTCATAGTAATAAAAAAAAAATAACAGTTAACAAAAAAAGCCATCACATATTTCTTCTTTTTTTAAACAAATAAAAGTATGAATAAAAACAATATTATGAAAGGATTTCTTGATTGTGTAACCATCATTTCAAAAAAAGAAAAAAATATTGGGAAGGAAATGGAAAGAGAATTGGGTTTGCTGCATAATATAATCCAGGGAAGAAGCTTTGATCTTTTTGACAAAAAGAAAACTTATGGAAAAAAGAGCGGGATGAAATGAAAAACAGCAATACTATAAAAGTAAAAAAGAGTGAATAAAGAAATACAGAAAAGAAAGACAGAAACAGAGAATTAAAAGTTAGCAATGAAAGAGTCTCCTCTGGCATAGAGGAAGAATGATTGTCCTTGGTGGCAAAGCCCACTTCATGCTTGGTCACCAGCCAATATTCAGGAGTGCTAGAATGAGGCTATTGCCTTAAAGAAATACTCAGTGTTTAACCCTTATCAAATTCTGAGTATAGACACTCTTGATACCTTTCAACCCTAGCCTCAAACCTAAAATCTTAACTTACCCAACATCTCACAAACTTATTTGTATATGAACACCAACATTCCAGCAATTCCTGAAGCAAGCTGTAAAACTAACAATAAAAAATTGCTGATTCTAAAATTAAAAAGAAATACATATAAATACAGAATATATATATATATATATATATATATAGAGAGAGAGAGAAAGAGTGAGAGAGAGTAAGAGGGAGAGAGAGAGGTGTTTGTGTGAGTGTATATATATTTTTTCCTAGAATCTTTTCTTTGTTCTGATCATTTCATGATGTAGAGTACCTTCAGGGTAAGATTTAATATATTTGTCAATCTGTACAGCTGGCTCTCACAGTGAATTTACTTCTTAAAAAAAAGTTTATTAGTTCTTTTGCCATCTGTTCATTTCTTTACAAGTTTATGTCTAAAGGCCAATGATGAAGTAGTATAGCATCTGGCAAACCTGAAGGGCTCAGATTATTTGTGGAATTGGGGACGCTCTAAAAACAAAGAATCAAGAACAATGACATTGATTACTTGTTTGCCTTTGGTTCAACTGATTTTTTGCACTTCCCTGCTTTTGTCTTTTGCTCATTAGTTTTGAAGTGTAGAGCAGCTTGTATCTTCAAGAACCAACATTACAATTCTTTATAAATAGGTAGTTTGGTTTGGTTTGGTTTGTTTTATTTGTTTAACCCTATATAAACCACTTCTGGTTTATTTAAAACTCAAATAGTATTTATTTGTAAAAAGTTTGATTGCAATCATAGCTGAGAATTAATTTTTATTTATTGCGGACTTTTTGTCCTCATCTTGGTAGGTTTTTTTTTTTTTTTTTTTTTTGTGTTGTTTCTTCTTTCACTACATTTCGGCCAAATTTCACCTCTGGCCTTCTTCAGGTGATTTACCGCGACCTCAGATAGGAATGATGAGTCTTGTAACCGTATCCCCAGTAGTTACAAGACTCATCATTCCTATCCGAGGTCGCAGTAAATCACCTGAAGATTAAGAAACCTCATCTCAAAATGATTCCAATTAAAGATAATCATAGCTATTTATATTTTCTACATTCCATTGTGATCATCTATAAACTGCAATTTTTTTGTCTTTAATAATAATCATATATTTGCATATGGTTATAGGTTTCCCTAATCCTACCTAATACAAATAATTTTCATACAGCTACATGATTTCAGATATTCCTATCAAATAATTTTCAAACAGGTTTATTTGCCTCATATATGAGTGTACAAACACTCAGCATCAGAGTGAACTAGGAAGCAATGGCCACAAAGGGGTACTCAACATTCCCCAGAGTGCCTGAACTGATGCCTGATCATTGGATACACAACAGTGTCATACCTAGGACATCTGCTTTTTTATGGGGGCAGAGTTTTATCTCCTGTGAATATATATATATATATATATATATATAGAGAGAGAGAGAGAGAGAGAGAAATGTTGTATTGAAGGACTATAATGAAGGAATGAAGAGACTGAAACATATTCTTTACAAAAATAATAGTTTCTCATCTAAAAAAAAAAATCAGACCTGACCAATAAAATGAAATGCAGTTTCTTCCAGGCAGAGGTCATATCAATACTGCTGTATGGATGCACTACATGGACTCTAACAAAACGGCTGGAGAAGAAGCTAGATGGCAATTACACAAGAATGTTGAGAGCAATATTGAATAAGTCCTGCCATAACACCCCACAAAGCACCAACTATACGGCCACCTGCCTCCCATCATAAAAACTATCCAAGTTAGACGAACCAGACATGCAGGACACTGCTGGAGAAGCAGGGACAAGCTCATAAGTGATGTACTCCGATGGACTCCCACATATGGCCGGGCAAAAGCAGGACGACCAGCTTGAACATACATTCAGCAACTATGTAAGGATATGGGATGTAGCCTTGAAGACCTGCAAGAGGCGATGAACTACAGAGAGAAGTGGTGAGAGAAGGTCAGGTATATCCGTGCTAGCAGCACGACATGATGATGATGATTACTTGAAAGGGTTAAAACTGAGTGTAAGCCTGAGAGAGAGACAGAAGCAATGGATGCTGACACAAACTGGTGGAGAACTGTTATATTGACTTTTCTTAAGCCATATTCAAGACGTTGTGTCTTCACTTCCTTGATGTGAGGGTCTCAACCAGGTTCTGCCAGAGGGCCACTTGGCCTCTTCCCTCTCTGGGTACTTGATGGCTACTTTCCAAACCTCATGACTGCCAGAAAGACTGACCAGAACTGAAGGTGGGTACCTGGGTATATATAATTTCCTTATGTTTAAGCATTCCGTCAGTTAACTCATGTTAGTTGTCCTCTTGTTTAAACAGCTGGAACATCCAGTCCTAGAAACTCCTGATTGACAGCTCAGTCAAAGGTCAATATGCTACATATAAGTTGGCAACCGTAGTCAAGGGTGACTCGAAGGCTCCCTTTTTGATAGCTACTACACCAAGGGGTTGGGGAGGACTCTACTCCTTTCCCTGGATTGCTCCACTTTACCCCTGATCCATACCTTATAATGCTAAGTGTTAAGCAAGGAGTCATCAAGTACCATTTTTTGAGTCTTTGGTATGACTCAACCTGGGTGTGAAGCCATGTTTCCTGGGCCATTAGTGAACAATCTAACCATCATGCCAATGTCTGGACATGCTATATATATATATATATATATCTGACAATTGTGTGATCAACTTTGAGTAATGAACTTTAAGAGTATGTAATTTGTATATTCTAGGTTTTAAATCAACCCTGCCACAGTAGCATCAAGTACATTTTTATAGGCTTTTCTTATTAGTATTTTATCTTCTTTTATATTTGATATATTATATGTACATATGTTTGGTTTGGTTTGGTTTGGTTTCTTTGTTTAATGGCATATCAACCTTTGTAGGTTATTTAATGCCAAAGCTATTCTCCTAGAACAACAGTAGTGGTACTATTTAACCCATAGCTGGGAGGATAAGGGGGTTCAAACTTTCCCAAGGGTATTTGCCCGAAAGTGAACATAATAGCGTGACTGGAGTATGAACTCGCTTACTACGATTCCACAGTCCATCACTTTAACCATTACACCACGAGGACAACCCCACATACATGTGTGTGTGTGTGTGTGTGTGTGTGTGTGTGTGTGTGTGTGTGTGTGTGTGTGAATAAGCTGTTTTTAGTTGAATGAAAATATGTCAATCTAATTATAATCTTCTCTGTCTTGTTAGATAAGCTATAAAGAAAGTGCAAGTATGTATTCACTTACCTTCTCCACTATGGCTTTTCCCTCTCTTTGACTGGCTACTTAACCAAGGCTAAAAAATCCAATCTGTCATACACATAACTGGGATGTACTAATATGTTTCCACTCATGTATATATTTTTATTTCTACCTGATTACATTTACTTATAGAGTCATTCTTCTAAACACCATTGTTTTCACCAAGATATCTCAAACGGTATAATATTCCTCGACTATATCATAATCTTCAAAGTAAAAAAAATCTTTTGCTTCTTCTCTAAATAAGATGACAAAGATACTGATTCCATTGTTTAAAAATTTAACTTAAACTACGAAGGAAAAATAAATTTGTGTGTTAAAACTAAAATTTTTAACTCACAAATTTATTTTTCCTCTGTAGTTGAAGTTAAGTTAAATTTTTAAGCACTGTATTTTTATCAAAACTTTTCTCTACTTTAACGTTCATGTTTGACTTCTAGCAACACTTTCATAACTGAACATTGTTCTTTAAATGTAATTGCATGATTTCAATAATTCTTTAGATATTTTAGAATGATTTGTAAATTGCATGAAATCTTATTGTTTTTAATGAGAGCTATTCGCACCAGATAAAATATTTCATAAACTAATTTTAAATAAAATATTATAACAAACAATATCTGATAAAACACTGGATAATTCACCATAGATTAATAATTGATAAATGATATGAATGGATAAATCTTGAAAAATAAAATCAAATTTGTATATCATTTCTAAATATTTGAAAAAAAAAAATTTTGAAAGCTTGTTTTAATCTTAAAAGTCCTTTTTTATATCTGAGGTCAAAACTCTTATCATTGTTATTATTTATGTTATAATGTGTAAGTGCAGAGAATTTAAAAGCTTTTTTTCTTCCAGGTGGATTAGAGAATTTTCTCCCAATTGAATAGAAAATGAACACTGCAACTATCAGAAATTCCATCTGTATAACTTAATTCAGTTTTCAGTTTTGTTTTTTTTTTTTTAATGGATTACTCAATTTGTTTTGCCCTTTTTCTATTCTTAAAATCTTTTAAAAGCTCATTTTTCATGTTTAATCTTCTATTAAGAAAAGCTAAAAATATAGAAATACTGTTATTTAATGATAGATTATTTTATTCTTTATCATATTAGCCTAAATTAAATGTTTAAAATGACATGAATAAAACAGTGGATAAAACTTCATCTAATTGCTTTCATTAAGTTTAGCTAAACACATTTACAAGCTTTGTCAATTGCTGAAATCTAAAACTTTTAGGAGATATATCATCTCTTGTTTGCTAAATTAACCTTGCTGTTACTGACATAGTGTGAAATTCAATAAAAATTTCAAACATTTCAAGGCAAAATATGAAATAAAATTATTTGTAAACATTTTGTGGCTGAACAATTTTGTGTGAACTGACCAAAATGCAGCCAAGAAGATCAAACACTATTACTTGTATACTGTTAGTTATTTGTAACTGCACCTTTCCATTCATCATTTTGATTTAGTATCATTCAAGGGTGCCTCCCAATATAAACTCTTCCATTTTTGGATAATTCATCCCTGAAGATAAGGCTTGTATATCAAGTCAACCTGTATATGGAATGAAGAAAACTTCTTTTTTTTTTTATTTTAGTGACAAACTAGAGATCTACTGATGAAAACATTTTTACTTTTTGTCCAGATTATAAGTTATAACTAAGCAATTATATTATATCTTCAGCTTAAAGAAGTATCAATAAATTTTTTGTAATGGTTAATTAAATATGAACGATTATTTTAGTAAGGCAAATATTTTTTAGAGTGAATATTTAAATTATGTTCAGTCAGTTCTTCTAGAAACATGGTGCCACACTTGTTATATTCATTATCAAATAATGGTTATCGTCATAGGAAATGGACACGGTGACACGAGTTCAAATCCTGGACGAGACTGATTGCATTTCAAATAGCACTAATACCCTTGGGAAAGGTATGAATCCAATTATTCTCACTCCAGCTATGGGTAAATAGTAGGACAGACTAGGTTCTTCAGCCTTGGTGAGGCAACTAGTCTAGGAGATGGAAAACTCTGAATTCAAACCTGTTAAACTCCGCTTAAAAAGTTGACCTTGTGTCATATGCTGCCTGAGCGGAGGGGTTGGTAAAAAGGATTATCAAATGAAAACTCTTTTTCACAGAAGTGTAACATATTGACCTTTGACCCGGCCGTCAATCAAGAAACAGGTGCATCCGGTTGAAGATATCAGGGTATCACCTTGACATGTTGAATTCGGCACAATTGCGGTGCCCACAAGAAGCAGCAGGGCGTCAAACAATTATATAACCCGGTGCCACAGACAGTTTAAGTTAGTTGGAGTCAGTTAGTTGGAGTTTGAGTTGTAGTTTGAGGCAGTGAGAACCAGCTCCCAGCAGAGGGCTTGGGCCCTCAGGACCCCCAGTTGAGCAGCCCAGCAAAATGAGAAAGAAGTGCTGCTGTAGTCAGAGGAACTTGGAGTCAATATGTTGCAGTCTGTTCAGACTCAAACACACCTCTCACTCACAACCCTTTCGCACCCCTTTCGAATAAAGTGTGAGAGGTATGTTTTTCTAAAGAAGTGTGTTCGTTTGTCATTATTGTCGATTATGTTTCCGCATATATATGTATACGTATAGTTGTATGTGGTTATACAACAAGAAGGAATACACTTTTTTTAATCAAATATTTTTCTAGGTCCAGTAATTTTGCATGCCAAATTTGGTAGCTTTATGTCAAACTTTGGTTTTGGTTTCTTCATTTAAAGGCATATCAAACTTCCTGTGTTATCTAATAACAAAGCCATTCTTGAAAAAAACTGCGGTAATACTATTTAACCCATAGCAGGGTTTAAGGGAGTTCATATGTTTGCCAAGAGTATTTGAATGAAAGTAAATTTAATTGGATGACTGTAGTTTAAACTCACTTACTTTGAGGCAGCAGTCCAACCATTATACCATGAGGACTCCCCAACTAAATCTGTTTAGTTGTCTACAGACAAGTTCTTCCCAATCATTTATATAAATGATACATCCAACATGGAAACAGATAAGGCAACATGGTCTACATTAATTCAGTGAATTCACTTCTTCCCTCACCCAAAGTTAAACTGAAGAGCACTTGGAGCCTTTTAGCTATAAAAATGCAGTCCAAGTGAAATTTACTCTGACTGAAATAAAACTTGAGATCCTAAGTCTGGATAAGATTGAAAGGATAGGCATGGCTAGCATCTTGTAAAAAATGAACTTGCTACTTAAATACACATGTGGTCTGATACTCTAAAGAGAGCCCACAGGAATCAATGATGAAAATGCAAATGATGTATGAGCAGTGACTACACTGACAGCTATGATTAATCAGGTTTTGACCGTACATACAGATTTTGGTTGATTGTCCTTCTAATGTTTGTTTTCTGTTTTAATTTTGATCCGATTGCATTGACATATTTTTCTCTTCTGAAAACCCTGTTATGAGTGTCTGATGGCTCACAAGTGCACAAAGTTGAAAAAAATTGTTTTGCTGTCAGATTAGTACGAAACCTTTTATCAGAATAAGCATCAGACATGACAAATATCAAACATTTGCAGAATAAAACATAGGTTCTATTTTGGTTTTGCTTTATTTTATATTGGATTATTCAGTTATTTCTTTTTTTCTTTATTTTTTTTTTTTAGAATTCATGAAAGCATCAAAACAAATTAGTAGTCACTTGAGTTTTTCAGTGACTGACTGGCACAGAAACATTGATCTGGTAATTAATGTATTGTTAGCTTGCAATTGATAGCAGCTGAAAAAAAAAGGAAGTACAATTTTGCAGACATCTTCAGTACAGGATTAAAATGCCTCTTGTTTAGTTTATAATTTTTTTATAAAGAAAAAATGAAATAGAAACATCTCAATCCGTTAAGTTTTAATTGCAAAAAATACTGAAGTGATATATTTTCTAATTCCTTTCATGGCAATCATTTTGAAATTAGTAAGTTTCCCAGCACAGCTGTTAGGATATTTCTAAAGTTTGAGATATAATTATTTGGGGGACATTTTTTAAATACTAGGGTCAGTCAAAAAGTAATGTATTTTTCTTTAATGCAAGAATAATTATCAAAACAGGAACATGTAACATACACCAAAATGAAACTGGTCCTCTGTAGATCAAATCCCTACTTTTCAACATAGACTTTGTTTCTCTCAACAGCAACATTCCACCTTCGAATGAGATCATGTACCCCAGCCTTGTAAAATTCTATTGACAGTTTTTTTTGCCACTTCATCACTGCAGTTTTTACTTCCTTGTCATTAGCATTATGCAGTAAAATTGTCTACCCAAATGACGTAATTGTCTCCCTTATCTTGATACTTTTGCGTGGTTGAGCATTATCATGCAGAAAGAGAACATTATCATATCCGCCATACTCACTAGATTTAGCACCTTTAGATTATCATCTCTTTGGCCCAATGAAAGAGGTTTTAAGAGGCAAATATTATGCCAGTGACAAGGAAGTGAAAACTGCAGTGATGAAGTGTCTCAAAGAACAGTCAACAGAATTTTATGAGGTAGGGATACATGCTATCATTTGGAACATTGCTATTGAGAGAAAGGATGAATATGTTCAGAAGAAGGGATGTAATTCACAGAAGACTAGCTTCATTTTGACATATGATACATGTTTCTGCATCTGTAATAATTCTTGTACTACAGAAAAATACATTACTTTTTAATTCCCCCCACTTATATTTTTTGTTTCTAAATGTTCACAACAAAATACTGATCATCCCATGTTTTAATAACGAATTATAACTTACAGATATAAAACGAAAAAAAAAGCCAAACGGCAAAAAATAAAATCTAGTAGCATTACATGCACAAAATATACTGGGGGTGTCCTCGTGGTGTAATGGTTAAAGCACTGGACTGCAGAATCATAGTAAACAAGTTCAAACTCCGGTTATGCTATTATGTTCACTTTCAGACAAATATCCTTTAGGAAAGGTATGAACCCCCTTATCCTCCCAGCTATGGGTTAAACAGTATCACTGCTGTTCTCCTAAAAGGATGGCTTTGACATTAAATAGCTTACAAAGGTTGATATGCCATTAAACAAAGAAACATAAGCTCTACTTCTTACAAATAAATTGTTGTTGTTACCATAATTGCCAATAGATAAATATTAAGTACAAATATGGTATTGAAGTGTCCATATGGAAATAGAATATATCAGACACGGCCCTTCTCAGTTAATACATTCCGATTAGCCATTCAGAAGGGAATATAAAGTTTCTATGACTGGAAGTGTATGGCACATACTGATCACTGATGACTACTCAGGATGAGGAGAAGGATTTATTCCTTTTCTGTCTCATCATTTGTTATATATATTGATAATATATAATAATATATAAACCTATACCAACTGCAGCAGTTGCATGTAAAGTTTCTCTTTTTCTATTTTGACAATGCTTTTGAATACGGTGAACATTAGAAAAACTGAAAGGTTGTTGACTGCTGATATTAATCAAGTAATAATAAATTGGGGGATCTGAAACAAATTTGATCTTTGTTGGTGTGGCAAACTCATTCAGTCAGTTTGGCTTTGGAACCAGAAAATTAGTGTTGTATCTTTGATGTGTATTGTATTTCATCTCAAAGACAACACTTTAAGCACTATTCATTGAATTATGTAAAGAACACATCTCTCATAGTTTAGCAGACAATATATGAGAAAATATTGATGCAAATTCCCTATGCACTTACTAGAACATATTAATTGCTTTGATTCAACAGTATGATAGAATCATTCTCCAACAAAAAAGGGGGATTTTTATGTCTGAGTCTCAATTATAAATTAGACACCAATTATTTAGAATCCTATGAAAATAAAGGAGTTTTTAACTTTTTAAAAATTTTACATTCCACAAAACTTTTATATATTTATACAACTCTGGTATATATTCTGGTAAAACCCACATTCATTCATGGTGAGTATTGAGGCAGATCCTTCTATAGAGTATTGAGTGTGGGGGTATTCCATAAAGTCCTCTTGCCCAGTCGGCTGGGGTTGTAGAATACACTGACTGCTTCTCTGCAGAGGGGGTAAGACCCCCACCCAACAAGTGTCCTGGATATGACACTAAACAATCTGATGGTGAGGTTCCAGTAATGCTGGAGCTTTGGGGAATGTGGAGTACCCCTTTATTGCCATCGCTCCCAGGTCAACTCTGGCCCAGAGTTTTAGCACCTGATAAGGGTCCTATCTATGTGTTAAATAGAACTAAACCTTGGTTTGAGTTTACTGTTTTTTGCATTTAAACTGTATTTATACTAAACTGAATTGTTTAAAATAGAACTGTTTTGACATTTAAACTGTGTTCTTATGCTAAACTGAATTGCTTGAAACAGAACTGTTTTGACATCTATGCTATGTACTGAGACGAAACTGAGTTATCTGAAATAAAACTGCTTTGACATTAACTCTGTGTGTTGCCCAGTCGGCTGGGACTGTAGAATACACCAACTGCACCTCTGCAGGGGGGTAACCCCCCCACATGAGTGTCCTAGATATGATGCTTAACAATCTGATGGCGAGGTTCCAGTGATGCTGGAGCTTTTGGGAATTTGGAGCAACTCTTCATTGCCATTGCTCCCAGGTCCACTCTGGCGCGGAGTGGTAGCACCTGATCGGGCCCTATCTATGGGTTAAATAGAACTAACGGCATACTTATGCTAAACTGAATTGTTTGAATTAGAACTGTTTGACTAAACTGAATAGCTTCAAATAGCAATGATTGTCACAATTAAACTGTACTTTCATTTAAACTGCGTGCTTATGCTAAACTGAATAGTTTGAAATGGAACTGTTTTTGACATTGAAACTCTACTTACACTAAACTGAATTGTTTAGTATGAAACTGTTTTGACAATTAATTGTGTATAAATGAAATCTGTACTTATACTAAACTGAATAAGCTGTATTAGAACTAAACTGAATAGCTTGAAATAGAAATGTTTTTGACAATTAAACTGTGTACTCATGCTAAACTGAATTGTTTGAAACAGAACTATTTGCATAAAAAATGGATTTGGCGTTAAATAACCTACAAAGGTTGATATGCCATAAAACCCAAACAACCAACCAACCATAAAGTCCCGGAAGGTTTTGTGTAGAAGTACTTTATGATAACCTAGATGTGAACTTCTTATTACTTAGAGGCATATTTTATCCATTAATTTCAAAATTTTTGTGATAAGTTTTTTTTTTTTGCTATATTGATCAGTTTAAATCTTTAAAATCTATGATGATTCTTCTTCAAATAATAACAATAAAAAAAAGTACATAACACGGAAAAATTCATTTCCTTATTGAAAATTTAGAATAAATTACTAAAAAGAAATGAGTGACATTACTAACTATTTTATAACTTTTTTTTAGATTGCCTTTTGTTAGAAAGCATTAAGATATCAGATTCTAAAGTGGAGATATACAATTATTATTGTTTTTTCAACTATGCCAAGAAGCTGCCTCCTACCAACTTTCATCGAGGTTATCATAAAGTACTTCTACACAAAACCTTCCGGGACTTTATGGTTGGTTCATTTGAAGAAAATTATAAACATAAAAATCATTTTGTCTTTATGTTGCTAAATCATAATTTACATGATCAATTGATATAAGTGACAATCTCTAACATTCTTGTGCCATCTTGATATGATGTACATTGTTTTTCTTATTTTGGATTTATAACAATTGAGAGGCTTTTGCTTTGATCGTCTTTGTTTAAATGAAACATCGTTCTTAGAAAAATGAGATAATTGAATCAAAATAAACTGCTGCTGTCTACTATTTGGAAAACAGAATTTTTCTAATGAACCACTTTTGCAATTTAGCTGCAGTTTATCATCTTTTTATATTAGGTGTTGATTACTATTCCTTTCAATCAGAAATCCAATAACACTGTTCTATCTTTTTTTCTTGCCAACAGACTAGATACATTTCCAAATGATAGTCTTCTTTGTTTGATGTCAGATTTTGGCATTTTTAAGTCAATACAAGTTTTGCTATCACCAGTTTCTCATATTAATCATTTTTGTGAATTCCTGCAGGCATAAATAACTAGATAAGAAGGAAGGCGACTCTCAGTTTCTTCGCATTCAACCTTCTTATATTATTGTGCAGTTACATCATTTGAATTATACTTATCAAATGCTGACAATTTTTGAATAAATCTATTTGACTCATACATGTGATCCTAACAGGTCATACAACAAAATCAGTGTACACCTGGGAGTAATAACAATGAAAGTGTAACTCCACTCTCCCCAGAGCTTCAAATCTGCAGCCTCCCAACTGAATACAGTTTAGTGTCATATCCAGACACCATTTTTTTTTGGTGGGGTAGGATCTTAATTCTTTGCAGGAGATGAAGTCTGAATATTCTGGGCCTACATAAAGGATTTTTGATTTCTTCAGCCTCAAAAGATTTCTTTGTTCAATAGTCTTTTTTTGCCGGGGAATTAAAATTTTTTTTGTCTTCCTTATGAGTTCTCACTATCCAAACACACACATTAAAATGGCAGAAATTATTTGAGCAACTAAATCTTTTTATCAGATCCTTGATGTTTGTCTTCACTGGTGCTGCTGGAATGGATCATTTTGTTTCTATATTGGCAACCATTTTCAACTATCATTTTCTGAAATGTTGAATTTCTTTTCAGTTCTAAAATTTAAAAGTTTAGTGAAGATTGTGCATATCTAAGCTCCAGACAAAACATCTAGGTTTTGTCTAGAAAATCAGAGCCAATTTGAATAAATATTATAAAGCCTCCCTTGATGCTTTTTGTGCAGTAACTTATTATGATAAAGTGATAATATTTAGATGTCTTGACAAAGTCTGCAGAAGTCAGTAATTTGAAAAAATTAAGAATCGTGTCAAAATACTCTTCAGATGAAATAGTTTTTGTGAAGCACAGTATTGTGAAACAGCAACACTCTCTATACTCACCAGAACTCTAAGACTTTTCTTGTTTCCTAAACTGAAAATTCATCTCATGGAAAAGATTTGGAATTCATTAAAAGAAATATATTACAGCTTCACATCATATCAAAAGAGAAGTTTTAAAAGTGCTTTGGCAAATGGAAAATTTGCTGGAATAAATAAAATGAAATAACCAAAGAGACAATTTTGAAGAAAATTAATGTTCTATAATTATTCATGTCTCTCTTTGTTAATATAGCATGATTTTTTATACTTTTTAAATGCACAATACAAAGCTGTAAAAGCCGTGTCTCACAATAATCTAAGAATTTTATTTTTATTTGGTCCAGTTGAAATAATTGTGTTTTGCTTAAAAAATAGAATTCGTAAAGAATTTTGTCATGAAACCATTTCTCCTCAGCAGCTCTGGTTTTGTTTTATTTATTGATTTTTTTTAAATGACATATCAACTTTCATGGGTTATTTGATGCCAAAGCATCCTTGTTGAAGGACAGTACGTAATCCATAACTGCAGGAATTATGGGGTTCATAGCTTTCCTAATGGTATTAGTCTGAAAGTGAACATACTAGTGCGACTGAAGTTTGAACTCATTTACTCAGATATCATAGTCCAGAACGTTAGCCACAACACTATGGGAACTCCTTACCCAAGCTGTGGGTAAGCTAGCTTAGCTGAATAAGTTCCATAGCTTGAATGATGATTAACCAATCTTGGATAAAGATACCTCTGAATTCAAGCTGAAGAGAAACCAATGGGAAACCACTGTACTATCCAATCTCTCCCAGTAACAGTCATTATTGTTAAAGGAACCTGTGAAGAGCAAGGTTTAATGAAGTTCTGAAACGAAATGGCATTTTCATTTCTATTCTTATTTAAGGTTATTCTTTAAAAAAATGATGTTGATGAAAGGAAGGATGAATGCATGAGACAATTCTAATTAATACTGGAGCCCATAAAACTCAAGGTACACTAAAATAACTATTATTCAGTATTTTTCCTTTTAAGATTCCTGGCCCTAAACACACAATTTTTTATTGATGAGCTTTGCTTTTATTACCGAGACATGATCTAAAGGAAATGGTAATTGTCTTGTTTTTTGGGTGAAAGGTTCAGTTTGACCTTTTTCAGCTCACTACTTTTGCTAGGCTTCATAAACTCCCTTAACTTTTCATATTTTAATTTAATTCTCTTATCATTTTCTCAACAAATAATCATCACAACAAAAATAAGATCAAGTAAAAAACATATACATAAAATCATGCCATATAATTTATCAATTTTATATTTTTCAGTATATTCTATTGATTAAAATAGAGGTTATCTTGGAGCAGCTTTGCTTTATTGATAATGTTTATATAAGATTTTACATGATTATTAATTAAGAAAAACATCTTTATTATATATATTTTATAAAATAGAAATTATGATTTCTGAAGAACAAATGATAATTAATATAATTAACTCTTTAATTTGATTAATTTGCGTAACTTGCAAAAAGTTTTTCTACTTTATAATAACTTACTTAAAAGCCACCTTTGGTGGTCATTAAAATTAATGACAAATTTCATCGAATTCATAGAATTTATAATTCCAAAATGTGTACGGTGAAGTAATCTATGATAAATGTCCATTCTTCTTTTCAAATGTTTTTCCTTCGGTGCCTTTCCTCAGTAAAATTTTGTCCTCCTCTCAGAAGCTTATGTAGCAAGTGGTGATGAGAAGATGCAATTCAAGTCTTATACCTGTACTACACTTGTGCAAACAATTAATGCAGCACAATCAATCTTTCACAAACTCCCAACTGCTAATTATTAAAGGGGCATAACTTATTTGCTCACTCATAAAACCCACGAGTGCTACCTGGTAAATATTCCAACAAACAGTTATTTATCAAAGGGAGTTTAAATAAACAATTTATCATTTTCATTGAATTCTTATTGCTACTGAGAAATTATAATGATCAGGGTGAGAGTGAACACTAACAACACATTATCATTATTAAGTTGCAAATAGGATTAGGAATTTTTTCTGTAAATAAGAGCATTTAGATATCATTGTGATAATAACAATATCTTAATGAATGTATCCTTTCTAGTCTGGCAACTGTAAATTATATAGAAAAATTGAATCATTTTGATGTAGACTGGCCTCTTAAACCTTTGTGTGAATAAACAACCTTAAAGAAAGAAAACTAGTGCAGCAGAGTAGCTTGTCTCATAGGAGAGGCAAAACTGCAGCTGGAGTTCATAAGACAGTCTGACCTTGCATTCAACTTTGTTCTGGCAACCTCCGCAACAACCATAATGGCAAGTTCTAACCCTAACCCTAACCCTGCCCTTTCCTTGAAGAACAATAGTGTTAGGGAGAGAAAAGAAATGCAACATGAGCAACTGTTACTTTTCCCTGCAACCTTGCCCAAATCAGCTTCAAGATCTTGGTAAAGATTGACAATCTTACAAGAGTGTTGTATGCTAAAAAGAAAAAATATTCAGAGATATATTAAATCCCTACAGCACTTTGAACAAATTTGTTTTGTTTTTTTTTTGTTTTTTTTTTATCCAAGTGGCTCTTATGAAGTGATTACATCCAAATTCATTTGTTGATTTATTTCAAAATAGAAATGGCCCTTACATGAAGATAATTCAAAGAATAATTTACTTTATAGATATGTGCCAACATAAACAGAAATACTTCTTTATATTAATCGGATCAAAATTAATGGTCAGCTATATGGTCTGACACAATAATAAAGATTATATAAGAATTTGGTTTATTTATCACTTACCTATTATATCTTTATTTTTTAAGAGATTTAGATTTAATGATTGGTACATGCGGATATTGGAGCTCTCTTTCTTAATCTGTGTTTCATCAACCAAAATTACTTAAGAAACAAATAGCCTGGATGCACCTATAAAAGTAATAAAAGAAAAAATAAAACTCTGGAGAATTAGGTTTTTTGCTGTCTTTTACTAATTTCTTCAAATTTTCAAAACTTTGAAAAAAATCAATGTATAAGTTAAATTGAAAAAATAATTCTTAATTCATATATACCATATAAAATTCCAGCAGTGGAGATAATGAATTAGTAATTGTGCTCTGTCTTTTTTTTTATAAAAGAACAAACAAGAAAAGAATAAAGTTGGAATGGCCATACATTTACATAAGGTTTTTTTAGGCTTTCAAAATGTTGGTCTGTTTGTTATTTTTTTGCCAATAACTGAAATGTTTTATTTATAGTATATCTAAACAAGAAGAGTATTTATGGTTATCATTGTAATTGTTTTTATTTGTCTGTATAACAAATATATCATATCTCATATATAGCTGATGATTAAAGCCATTTAAAGGTTGCAGTATCTATAGAGAAAATGCTCAATATCTGACATATAACAGATAGGCAGTATTACACAGAAATTAAAACTGCATATTCTAGTAGTAAAGTTGGCGACTGTTGTCGAGGGCGACCTAAAGGCTCCCTTTTCAATAGCTACAACACCGAGGTGTAGGGGAGGGCACTACTCCTTTCCCTGGAATGCTCAACTTTACCCTCGGTATGTACCTTATATTGCTGAGTATTAAGCTAGGAGATATCAAGTACCATTTTTAAAGTCTTTGGTATGGACGCAACCAGGGATTGAACCCAGGTTGCCTGGACCATTGGTGAACACTCTACACACTAGACCAATGAGCCAGAATTACTATGCTTTTAAAGTGCTTTCATAACTATCAGACAATAATAATACAAGTTTTATGGGAAATTAATAAATGGAAAACATAGAAATATAAAACTTTATTGGATTTACATTATAAAACATCTAAGAGAAAACAATAGTTCATATCTTTGAGAAATTTTTCAATATACTAAAAGCTTTTCGAACTCCTTTAATTTCTAAGGTTATTTTTATACAGTTAGTGAAGTTGGAACATGTGTAATTAGAAACCTTTTTTCATGCAAAGGTCTTTAATTTAATGGATTAGTCCAGCATTTTGTTCCATTTCATTAGTTGACATCACTGATTCATAAAAAGTTATAAATCTAAATGCTAAAAACCTGAATTATGGAATATATTTTATTAATTGAAAATATTTTAAAATACTCAAAATTCAATTATTCAAAATGAAAAATAAAAATTAGCATAAGAAACAGAGGCTGTCAGCAATGCCAACAACAGAATGAAATATCTTGAAATATTCCAAAATTTACCAATTCAAATTCTTTAAAATTCATCTTGGAAAATTTCAAGAGCTGACAAATGAAATGCAGCAAAAAAAAAATCAATGAATCAAAAAATAAGATTTATATAACAGAATATGAAAATAGTTGTCTATTTATAATGACACCCACTTTATATATACAATTAACCTTAGAAATTAAAGTGATTTAAAATATTTTAACATTATTAATCATATTGAAACTTTCTCAAAGATATTGTTATCGAGTCTATTTTTAAATAGACTTCTCTCAAATCCTCTGTAATGTAAATTCTTCCTCTTTATATTGGTAGCTTTCTCTGAATGACTCCCTTATAATATTTGTAATTCTTTAGCATTAAATTTTTCTTGATGATCTCCACCTGAAATGGTAGTATAGGACTTTACACTCCTATAAATTATTTTGGGTGGTATGCCACTTGTTCCCGCAACAAAGATGGCAGACACTCACATATTCAGTCTCGGGAAACCATTCACCAGGAGAACCACATGAATGCTTAAAACTACGTCCGCACGTAAATTTTTGTCCTGCATTTGGAGCCACCTCCAAGACACGTATTTTCTATAAATACGTCGTCTTCAAACACTCTTTCTCTTTTTACACAATTTCTTCGCAGCGGCAACACACTCCCTCCAGTGTGACTCAACAGATGTCAAATAGCAACAACATGGATTTGCCTCGCAGATATACATTGACTATGAGACTTTTTCCAGTCTCAGAGAAACTGCCTGTTTCCAATCATAAAAAGAAAGACATTTTAAATATGTAATCCTTTTGTAGTTTTGTTGCATGAGTCATACACACTCACACACACACACACTATTATTTTGTGAATAGAATTAGCGATATTTTTTATGTATCAATGTAAGTTTCATTCTAGTGTTTTGTTTTGAATGTTCCTTTTGTCCATGCCATTTCCTATCCTTCACTCATTGGCTTCCTTCAATTACTACCTTTTTCCATATGCCTTATTCCAAGCAAAACATATATAATAAAACTACTTCAACATCAAATTGTGGGGAAGCATAAATACTAAATACTGGTCACAACCCCCTACAGTAGTAACTGTTAATGTCTCATTTATAAGTCAAAAAAGATCTGTTTGAAAATTATTGGTATTAGATTAGAATGTTTAAAGCTATAAAACTGCATGCAAACAAACAATTAAAATAGACAAATAAAAAAGTGAAATTAAAAAAGATGATAGCAATAAAATGTGGTTATTTAATACTGAAATTCAAGACAAATTATTGGCACATGATTTTATGGTTTCAAGCAAGAATTCCAATTGGAAGAAAGAAAAAAATTTGCTTCATTAAATTATCACCAAACAGAAGACTATACTGCCGTCCCTCAGGAATCAAGACTGGAAAAATTCAAGGTAGAAACCAAAAACATAAATAAATTATTAAAAAACATCCCAAAGTGTTATACTCCCTACATAATGGGCTCACCCTTGTCCATAAATACACGTCAACGGAGCATCAGAGGAGTTGATCAGACCCACGTGACACAATCACATGTGATACCACTTACATAGTGGACACATAGTCACTACCCCACTGGACTCTCAGCTTTCTATCAAGTAACTACTGTTTAACCAGGTTCACTTGTATCTTGTTTCATTTACTTGAATATATATGTTTTTCTACCAACCTTTTTGTGCTCTCTGTGTCTTTCTTTTGCCAGCATCAAAATACAAAGGACAACATCACCAAATTAAATGAATAAATTTATGCAGGAGCAAAACTAGTTAGGGATAAAATTGGTTTCCCCCTAAGGAATCAGAAGAGAAATTTAAAAAAACACTGGATGGGGAAATTAGGGAAGAAGAACTAATAAAGAAACTGTAACAAGCAAAATTGGTTTCCCCCTAAGGAATCAGAAGAGAAATTTAAAAAAACACTGGATGGGAAATTAGGGAAGAAGAACTAATAAAGAAACTGTAACAAGCAAAATTGGTTTCCCCCTAAGGAATCAGAAGAGAAATTTAAAAAAACACTGGATGGGAAATTAGGGAAGAAGAACTAATAAAGAAACTATAACAAGCAAAATTGGTTTCCCCCTAAGGAATCAGAAGAGAAATTTAAAAAAACACTGGATGGGAAATTAGGGAAGAAGAACTAATAAAGAAACTGTAACAAGCAAAATTGGTTTCCCCCTAAGGAATCAGAAGAGAAATTTAAAAAAACACTGGATGGGAAATTAGGGAAGAAGAACTAATAAAGAAACTGTAACAAGCAAAATTGGTTTCCCCCTAAGGAATCAGAAGAGAAATTTAAAAAAACACTGGATGGGGAAATTAGAGAAGAAGAACTAATAAAGAAACTGTAACAAGCAAAATTGGTTTCCCCCTAAGGAATCAGAAGAGAAATTTAAAAAAACACTGGATGGGAAATTAGGGAAGAAGAACTAATAAAGAAACTGTAACAAGCAAAAGTGCTAAGGAAGGAAAAACTTACAAGAGTAGATTGGAATGAAATGACCAAAACAAGACAACCGCTGACAAGTCTGACAATACAACTGGAAGAAATAAATCAAAAGACATCCACAAAAGAAGGGAGACTCAAAAGATACCAGGACAGGATGAAGCGATACAAACAAAACAGGACATTCCAAAATAATGAAAGTAAATTCCACCAACAAGTCGGTTGAGAATGCAGGATAAATCAACAACCTGATGCAAAAGAAACAAAACAATTTTTAAGTAAAATATGGAAACAGAAAAAAAAAAACAGAAATGCCATTTGGATTAATAACATGAAAAAAGGATTGCAAAGACTCAAAGAGGCAGACATGCATGTGAAGTAACTAAGTGCAACACTCAAAAAAGTACCAAATTGGAAAACACCAGGTCATGATGACATACATGGACTATAGTTTAAAAAATCTATAACAGATTGGCTCTGCAAATGATTAAATGAATTGAATAAGCAATCATACCCAAATGGATGACAAAGGGAAAAAACCCTGATCCAGAAAGATCCCTCCAAAATAATCATCTTCAGAAACCACACATATAACACATCTTCTAACCACACATATAAAAGGATAAATTTATTGCCAGGTTAAATGCCATAGACTATTTCCAGAAGAACAAGAAGAACACATTTCCTATGATATATAGATCTGAAACTCCTCAAGAAAGCCAAAACAAGATAGCCATAGCATGGATTGACTACAGAAAGATCTATGATATCATTTGACAAACTTGGATAATAGAATGTCTGAAAATGCACAAATTATCTGATAGTTTCATAAAAATTTGTTGTGATAGCCATAAAAAACTGGAAAGTGGAATTAACTGCAGAAGGACAATTTCTAACAGAGGAGAAAATCCAGAGATGTATTTTCTGGGGACACTCACTTTTGCCACATCTATTTTTATAGCAATGATGCCACACAACTAAATTGGAAGTGGATAGGCGGCTTCAAATTTATAAAATCTCAAGAAAAAGTTAATCACCTTATGTTATATAGTTATTTACATGTTCATTCAGCATCACAATGACACAACATCAAAGACAGACGCATGAATAAACGACGCATTATAAAGATGCAGAAAGGACTTCTTTAGAAAAATATTCACCTCTCACTTTATTGCAAGGGTTCGAAAGGGTAGCATGTGAGAGGATGCTGGAGACCGAACGTAAACTTCATATTTTGACCCCACTGTTATGACCGTCACGTTGTGTCTTTATTGTTCTCCTGATGTTGGGGTCTACTCCATCGGGGCTTTCCGAGGGCCCCCTTGGTCTGGTGTGGCCTTCCCTACCACATCTGGTCTCTACTGTCTGGAATTCTACTGACAACTGCATCGGGGGTTTCCGAGGTCCCCTGAGGTCGGGTGTGGCCTTCCCCATCACATCTCGTCTCTAACCCTCTGGGAGTCTGCTGGAAACTGCATCGGGGGTTTCCGAGGTCCCCCTCGGTCGGGTGTGGCCTTCCCTACCACATCTCGTCTCTAACCCTCTGGGAGTCTGCTGGCAACTGCTCTGGGACCCAAACTCAACTGAGTTAAATAATAACTCAACGCCCACACGATTGCCAACTGGATCTTCGAAATTGGATGTTTAATCGTCATCAAGCGGAAATATCTGTCATGCAGTTCAGAGGTTACTCTCTTCCGGTACATGACTGTAATGGCACAATGAGACCTTCACCTTTTCCCATATCATAAGCCTTAATCCGCCCACGCGATCTCTTTCGATTACTGGCCATTGGAATGTGTCACTTCCTTCCGGTGTATCACCTAGGAATAGCATTTTTGGGGCTGGGTCGAAGGTCAAAATATAACACTTATTTTACATGGATGATATCAAGGTATTTGCTAAAAATAAAAAATTATTGGAGACCATAATACAAATCATTTAAATAAACATCCAGGAAATGGGAATGGAATTTGGTATTTAAAAATACCTCAGAAGAAAAAGAAAACTCAAAACCAAGATCTGCTGCAGAAATCTCATCCAAGATATAAACAGCAGTCCCTCTTGTAATACACTCTGAACCATTCTTAAAATGGACATGAGTGGAATTCAGATAAATTGACAAAAGGACAGTAAATTTGATGACTGTGAACATGTCTTTACACCTGAAAGATGACATAGTTTCACAATATGAGTCAAGAAAAGTAGGAAATGGACTCACTAGCATCTTGTAGATGCATTAATACAAGAACTTGAAGAAAATAACAAAAAAGAGCAAAGAAAGATTTATAACAGCATCCAGTAATGAAATTGGAAACATAAGAACAAATAGAAAAATAACAAAAACTAGAAAACAGAATGGGAAGAAAAACAATTTTATGGATATTTCAAGCAATAAACTGGAGGGATTGCACACAAGAAGACCTGGAAATAGATAAGAAAAGGAAACCTCATGAGAGAAATTGATTATTATTAAAATTATAATAATATTAAAAGTTATCAGCACAAAACAATGCCATAAGGACAAATCATAGTAAAATGAAAACTGATAATACACTACAGAATAGCAAATGTGGAGAAAGAGATAAAATGGTTAATTACATAATAAACAAATAGAGGAAACACAAAGGAAGTACAATACTAGGCATGACTGGGTAGGAAAGGTGATTCACTTGGAATTGTACAAGAAATTGAATTTCAACCATGCTACCAAGTGGTATATACACAAACATAAATCCATCTTAGAGAATGAGATGTGTAAAATTCTCAGGGATTTCAGGATACAAACAGGTTGCTTAATCCCGGTTTGAAGACCAAACCAAGTGTTGATTAATGAGGAAAAGAATTTGTTATCTTGTAGAATTTTCTGTCTCGGTGAGCCACAGATAAAAAAAAAAGATGGACAAATACTCAGACATTGCCAGAGAACTAAAACGGTGGAACATGAAGGCATAGTTTGAGCACTGGGAACAGTACATAAAGGCTTCAAAAAGGAGACTGTGTGGGAATACAAACAGGTCATGTTCTTTGCCAAATGAGAAACTTAACCCAAGTTGTGTTTGCTGGTTCTCAGCAGGTTGAGTCAAAATGCATGAGTCCGAGACGTTTCCTCCCAGGAAAGAACAAGGTGAAAACAAAATTTCCAATGAAATCCCTTAATTATGGAGATAAGCAGAAGAACTGAGACCATCAAGACCTCAGCATTGTTAAGATTGGCTAGAATACTCAGAAGAGTTCTGGAGACCTGAAGTAACTTGCTGTCCCTCAGATTCCAAAGAAAGACTAATACTGGTGTAAAAAAAAACTCACTAGGAGTAAAATAATAATAATAATAATAATAATAATAATAATAATAATAATAATAATAATAATTGCAAGTATTTCTATCTACTATAGATATTTTTCAATTATTCCTATCAAATACAAATAATTTCCAAACTGTTCTATTTGACCCATAAATGGGATCCTTGGTACTACCACTCCAGCTCACAGTAGACCTGGGAGTAATGGCAATGAAGTACCCCACACTCCTAAGAGTTTCATAACTGGAGCTTCATCACTAGATGCAATTTAGTGTCATACCAAGGACACCGCTTTGTGGGAGAGGTTATCCACCCCCTACTGGTGAAACAGGCAGCATATTCTAGGTCTCATAAACACTGTTTTTTATTTTGGAATTGAAACATCATTGACACATTATATATACAACTGCTTCATTAGATTGGCATTATTTTTTTCCATTCCTTACACTGGTAGGAAATTTCCTTACAATGAGTATACTTCTTGATTCTTACAATATTAGAAAAAACAAAAAAATCTCAGAAGATTTTTATCTTGAAATTTTGAAATCTTCCCAATTTTATCATAAAATGACATGCTCAATGACTACTTGAAGATGTTCTTACCTACTTCAGGTCTAATAAAAATATTCAGTGTAGAGATAAGATTTCTTTTTAATATGTACTGCATGTATTCAGGAAGTCATTAATTCTAGGTTGAAAATTTAATAACCCTTTAAAAGTAGTTTAATCATTTCTTAATGTTATGTAAATAGTAGGAAGCTGAAATTTAGAAAGGAGAGTTATAGAATAAAGAAACTATTGAAAAATTTCATCAAAACATCTTTTATCTCAAATGTAATTGATATTTCTTATCAGCCTGACAACTTGTGGGCCTAACTTACTGGCGCTTTACCCAGAATTGATGTAATATAATCATAAGAATTTAGCAACAAAATTTTCACCAGCTTGTCATGAAGAAGTCAACCCACTCAGGCTTCATTTCTGAGTTGACAGAAATTTTAGACCAGACCAACTGCTGAATTCCTAATATATTAGGAATGGGAAATAGGGTATCAATGTGTTATTGATCCTTTGAGTTAGGTTTCATTTATCTAAGGGTTAAATATTAGTGTATTTTTTTTTACTTTATCTTTCTTTTCTTATAAGAAAAGATAGTTTGTAGAAGATTATAATTCTCTGTTGGTATTAGTGATTTCAAATTTGAAAATGTGGTAAATTAGTGGTCTTTTGCTTGTTTTTTTTCCAGTTAACAGTTTCTAGGACAAAAGTTTTATTGGATTTTTCTGTTTTTATTCTTACTGTTACTAGTTTTGACTTCAATAGTAACAAGGTTATTTTTTATAATATTCAATGATGGTTGTCAAAAATATTTACTCTGGAGTAGACAATTGAATATATTTCTTCCAACATAGGGATACATTGCTTTAAACAAACCAATATTTTCAGTGAATGATTTAAATAAATAGCAAAAAACGAAGCTAGAAACTATTATGTTTTATTAATAGAGAAAAATGCTGGAGCTCAGAAAAGACCCAGTGTTATTTGACTTTCACTAAGAAATCAGGAAATATATTACACATTAATATGCTTGAACTCAACATCTTTGTTGTTATACTAACATTTCAGCTGTTGTTCACTGTTGGCTTCTTAAATCATCTGTTAAAGTAACTTAAACATTTCAAACCAAATTCCTTATTCAATCCACAAAGGTAGATTGTTCTCACTCTGTCAACAATGTCTTAAAGAAATATTTAAAGTGTATTGAATTATCTTCATTCAATCCCTGGGTTAGGGAGTGCCAAAAAGAAATATATATTGGGGTTCAGATAGCGAGAGAGAGAGAGAGAGAGAAAAATAACATCTCAAGGATGAATTAGGAAGAAAGAATTAACAAATAAAAGATATCTTCTAAGTACTGTCATGGAAATGAGAACAATCTATATCAGTGGATTGACTAAAGATTTTAGTGCAAAATTCTTTTTTCATTTCCTCTCTATTTTTTTTTCTTTATTTCTGTAGGTATGTGTATGAGAAATTATTTCTGGCAATGAACTGGCTCCAAGTTGGTGCCATCGCAGAAGTAGGTAAGGAATTCACAGAGTACCATCGTTTGCTTAAGGAGCATCTCCACTCACGAGGAGTATATATGATATCACGGAACAAGATGGTAGATGACCGAGAATCTCTAGATCTATCTAAGGTAAGCATGACATTCTTTATGACTTAAAAGCATTTATTGTATTAAGTCCAGTATAATTGATCTTTAATACCATATTATCACCTCTTTTTGTAATTAAAAATAAGAAATGTATTGTATCCTCTTTGATAATTCAGCCTCTAATTACAGACACAGTTATTTATAATAAAAAAATAACAAAATTTTGCAGTAAATAATGTATAAATCATATATAAATTAATTTACTTGTTTGTTGTTGGCTTGTCTATCAGTAATTGGAGAAGGAGAGAATCATCATCATCATCATCATGTCACGCTATCAGTACAGATATCCCTGACCCTCTCTCGGCACCCTTTCCTATTGCCCATTGCTTCCGGCAGGTCCTCAGGGCAACATCCCATATCGGCACAGAGCTGCTGTAGGTATGTTCAAGCTGGTTGTCCTGCTTTTGCTTAGCTATGTGAAGGGGTCCACGGGAGTACATCACTTATGTGCTTTGTGGGATGCTGTCTCCAGGACTTGTTGAATATTGTACAGTTCTGATAAATAATGCCACATAATATAATTATATTAATATAATTATTAATATAATTATTAATATAATTAATATAATATAATATATTAATATAATTACATTAATAGTAAAATGTTCCTTAATTAGTAATAAAATCTTGGTTTAGAAGAAAATTAACCTTTATAAAAAAAGATGGCAGAATATTGGATATACTGTAAATTTGTGTATGATACATACATATATATATATATATATATATATGCACACATTTTTCAAATTATAGGAAAAGCTATTCTGCAGTGTAAGGAAGTGAACCTTATTGTTGAAGAAATTCACTTCTCTTCCTTATAAAAGAGTCTGTGAATAGCATTTAGTTGGAAGGAAGAAAACAATGTAATTTTTCAATTAGTGCTAAAAATATTTAGAATGGTCAATATATTAAGGGTACTCTTCTACACGTGTCTAGACAAGCATATTAATTGTGTCTAAATCATTTTAGGAAGTAAAAAACAGTAAAAGAAACACCAGAACCATTAAAAATTGTAATAAAGAAAAGTTGTAATATTATAAATAAATAAATTCATAATAAGAAAAGCAAAACATAAAATAATTTTAAAAGATAGAAACTGCCAAAGTGAAAAAAAAGGAAAACGAAAGCAAAAAAACCCCAAAGAAAATCAAGTAATATAATTGATTTTTTGGCTTTCCAATCTGTTTTAGTGTCTAGTGTGACAAGCAAGTAAGAAAAAATGAAAGTTAACAGTTATCCAATGCATTAATGTACTTATCATCATCATCATCATGTCGTGCCGCCAGCACGGATATCCCTGACCATCTCTCGCCACTTCTCCCTATCATTCATCGCCTCCGGCAGGTCTTCAGAGTTACATCCTGTGTCTTCACATAGCTGCTGTATGTAGGTTCGAGCTGGTCGTCCTGCTTTTGCTTGGCCATATGTGGGGGTCCATAGAAGTACATCACTTACGAGCTTGTCCTTGCTTCTCCAGCAGTGTCCTGCATATCTGGTTCGTCTAACTAGTATAGTTTTCATGATGGGAGGCAAGTGGCCGTATAGTTGGTGTCTCGTGGGGTGTTGTCGCCAGGACTTGTTCAATATTGCTCTCAACATTCTTGTGTAGTTGCCATCTAGCTTCCTCTCCAGCCGTTTAGTTAGCGTCCATGTAGTGCATCCATATAGCAGTATCGCTGCCTGGAAGAAACTGCGTTTCATTTTATCGGTTAGGTCTGATTTCCATATGATCGAGAGCCTATCGATAGCCGTCCATGCCTTCGTCAGTCGTGTGTCGATGTTGTTTTCGGTTGATGAGACGCTACTTCCTAGGTAGGTGAATTTGTCTACTAGTTTCAGAGAGGCTCTGTCTAGTGTGGTGATGTTGCCCGTTTGGTTGTAGCACATATATTCAGTTTTGTGTGCATTGACATGGAGGCCAATGCCTGCTGCGGCTCGTTCCAAACTATGCAGTAGTGTCTCTGCTTGATTAGTCGTATTCGCCAGTAACGCCAAGTCATCAGCGTAGTCAGCGTCTCTGATTGTTTTTGCGGGGTACCTTTTGCTTCTTTTCTTAGTCAGCTTGAAGCCATTTTCTCTGATTTTGTCGATCGACGTACTTAAGAAATATTTCAGTCATTACAAGAATTGGCATATGTGGAAATATTTTGTATATGTTAGTAGATATGCTTTTTATAAATTTTTACATCTCTCTCTCTTTCTTTCTCTCTCTCTCTCTCTCTCCGTATGTGCATGTTAAAAATATTGAAACTTACAATGTATTTACCAAGAGAGAAATGAATAATAAATGAAACGATTATTTTTTTCAAAATAGCACCTTATTGCAGAAAGTTTTTGATTGAGCAAAGCACTTTTAAAACTCCTCTTTTGATATACGAGGTGCATACGATAAGTTTCCAGACTTTTTTCGTATGAGCATTTAAAATTGTCACTGACTCTTGAAAATTCACTATGTTATTGCTATACATCTTATGAGATGACTGACCAATTTTTAGGATTTCAGGTTCAAATCAACAGCTACAGCAGCAATTGGAATATACCCTACTAAAGCCTGATTGTCACAGCTAGTGAATTTCAAAAATGCAATCTGGACGTGAGGAAGAACAATATGCAATAAAATTCTGTTTTGAACTTGGAAAAAATGCCACAGAAACGTATGGAATGCTTCAATCTGCTTTTCGACCATCTTGCATGAATCGAGCATCAGTTTTTGAGTGGCATAAGAGATTCAAGGAAGGCACGGAATCTGTGAGGGATGATGAGAGGTGTGGGAGGAGTAAGGAAGTCAATATACTATTGGCCAAAGGGTTAGGGTTAGGGTTACTATGTTGAGGTTTTAAGGGATTTCTGGAACAGATTCCGTCGGAAGAGGCCAGCACTCTTCAAATTGGGTCAGTGGCATTTCCATCAGGACAATGCACCAGTCCATGACTCCATCCTTGTTACAGTCTATTTGACCAAGATGGGCATCAAGACAGTTCCTCAGCCTCCCTATAGTCCAGACCTGGCTCCCTGTGACTTTTGGTTATTCCCTAAGCTCAAAGGCTGTCGTTTTGAGACAATTGAGGAGATGAAAGAGACTGTGATGAAGGTCATTGACACGCTCACACAAGAGGACTTCCATGGGGCCTTCCAGAAGGTGTTTGAACGGTCCAAGAGTGCATTGCAGCCGGAGGAGACTAGAGTTTCATGTGTGTACTATCAATAAAAGTGCCCATAGGAAAAAAGTCTGTAAACTTATCGTATGCACCTCATAATGTGAAGCTTGTATTTCTTTGTATGTCAATCATTTCTTCAAATGTAAATCTTACAATAAATTTTCAGTTTAGGAAATAAGAAAGAGTCTTATAGAGTTTGGTTTATTGAGTATGGACTGTGCTACACTTTTACAATTCAATGTTTCCTCAAAAAAACGGCAATTCAAAAAATATCAAGACTATGTTTCTTTCTTTTCTTTTTTCTTTTTTCTTTTCTTTTCTTTTTTTCCTCTTAGCAGAGGAATGGTTGCTCAAAAGATAAGTAAAATGTTTCAGATCAGAAAGTAGTATATGTGAGCTCTTTTCAGGATTCAAGTTGGTTGTTTTGTTTTACAGCATATCAACCTTTTTCAGGTTATATAACATCGAATTAAATTTCAAACTATTCAGTTTTGTATAAGTATAGTTTTTGTTTATAAACAGATGAATGGCATAACAGTCCAGTTAAATGTCAAAACAGTTCTATTTCAAACAACTCAGTTTAGCATATGTATGCAGTTTGGTTCTATTTGACCTATAGATAGGACTCTACCAGGTGCTACCACTCTGGGCCAGAGTGGACCTGGGAGTGATGGCAGTGAAGTGGGTACTTCACATTCTCCAAAGCTTTAGCATTACTGGAACCTTATCATATCCAGGACGCTCATTGGGGGAGTCTTACCTCTCCGCAGAGAAGTAGTCGGTGTATTCTACAGCCTTAGTTAACTGGACAACAAGATTCAAGTGTCATTTCTGCTTAGGATCCTTCAGGCTGGGATCTGAGTATGGAATCTGTTTTACCTCTTCTTCCAGAATCGATCTATATACAAAATTTTGTTTGTTCGTTCTCCTGAAAGCAGGATATTGATCCAAGCAGAAAGAGAGGAAGAAAGTCACAGAGACAACCTGGCACAACATTCTCTGATGAGTATAAATCTAGGCTCTGTATGTCTATTGGCCAAACTACTACTATTAGTACTACTGAGGGAAAATTTTAGGGTTTTTCTTTTTTTTGATGACAGAAACTGTTTGATTTTGTTTTTTTTAAAATCAGTTTAGGCTTATATTTTAAAAAGAGTAACGTTTCATTGTATTAGTCCTTTATTTTTTAATAGCATTTATCGAATTTTTATTCATTCCTTTAGATTTGATTTTGCTTTGGAATTTTTTCTTTATTTTTTTAGTGCTTGAAAGTTTTAAGGTTTGTTTTTTGTAACAGGAGCCAATATGATTTTTTAAGTTTTTAAATTTAATTTAGTTTTTATTTTAACTGGAAAACCAATTCAGTATATTATTATATTTTTTTCCTTTGCTAAGTTTTGTTGGTCTACCAGATAAGTAAAATCATTGGTGTTAATCAGTTAATGTGTTGAGGTCCGACTGCAGACCTAGGCAAAAATACTCTAGAGTGTGAGTAATGGAACAAACCTATGATATATATATATATATATATATATATATATATATATATATATATATATATATATAAGGGCACCTCTGGTTGTGTAACGGTTAGCAAGCTAGACTATCAAACCTACACGAATGAGTTCAAGTCTCATTGGGCGCCCCATTCATTCGGCCTCATGCCACATTGAAGCCAAGAGCTTTGTAAATTACTATATATATATATATATATATATATATATATATATATATATATATATATATATTTACCAACCTTTCAATATAAGTAAGATGTGACACAAGGTCTATTTTTTTAAGTGGGCTTTTAAAGCTGGCTTTTACAGGCTGGAATTCAGTTTTCGTTCTCCTAGATTGGTTGCCATATAAGGGTTAAAGAGCTTAGTCTACACAACTAATTACCCATAGGTGGAGGGAGAATAAATGGATGCATACCTTCACATTATGAAATGCAAACAGCCTCATAATGGATTTGAACTCTGGTCACTGTCCAATTTCCAATGATCATAACTATTTTACAATGGTGTCACAGGGCAAGCTGTGTTGCCATTTGCTATCTGACTCTATTCTGAGGTTATTCTATTTTTACCCCATGTTGTCTTACTGGTGTAACTCCTTGGATAAGAAGGCCGTAAAAGAATTACATCAAAAAAGATAGTAACAGATAGGAGACAAAGACGTTTTTTATATTTTTCTTTTATTCCTTGGTTCAACAACCATTCAATGGGTGAGGAAATTCTCCCTGAATACTATTGAAATGGTTGAATCCCCCAGTCAAGGTGTTAAAAATGCGTTATTCATTTCTTGGGTATATATGTGTCCCTATTCAGTATTTAAAGCTTTAACAACGTGTTCGGTATATAAAGCTTTTGCGATGTGTTAATCACTTTTGGGAGTTTGTGTAAATCCGGTGTTTTAGTCATGGGTTGGTAGTGAAAGAAACGACTATTACCAGTGGAAGGGTTAGCCAGTGTGTCATCTAAAAGACGAATGCATGGCATCCTCTACCAGTTAGCAAGGTGTTGGCACTCCATTGGTCACTGCTGAAAAGTGAGTGAGCTTCCTTCTTTTGTCCGGAGAGTCCCTTTTCTTTGTGCCCCTATTTCTGTCAGAGGCCTCTGGGAGTTTCTGCATATTTTAATAATTATTTTAATTCAATTAAAATTTTTTTATTTTTTGTTTATTTATTCCCTACAATACCACTTAATGAAAGATTTTGGAATTGAAAACAGTAAGTAAACATCTGCAGTTACAGAAGAAAAAAATACTTTAATCAAACCTATTTGATGACCTCTGGTATATTGTACGGAGATGACAAAATATTTGCTGCTATGTTAGATCAATTTATGTTGCAGTCATGCATGTTTATTGTTAGAAACATAAAGAATTCTATTGAGGCTAGCAATTTTTTTTAACTACCAGAAATTAATTAAATAAGAACTGTTTGATTTTGAAAAGTTTATCAATAATCAATTGAAAGTTTAGTTTTATATGTGGTTCTGAGAAATTGGATACTACAGGAAACACATTTAATGATCACTAGACAACCGAGGAACCCATTGAGTTCTTCTTGTAAGAGGCATCCAAATTCAAATTAAGTAGAAGTGAAGGATTCAATTAAGTAACTGATACTTATGTCTCTTATATCAAGAATTTGTATGGTTAAAAAAATGACATTCAACATAAGACCAGACCCCACAAAATCATAATTCATTAGTAAATTGGACTGAAAATTACTTTATTATCTAAGAGCCTTATAGATGTATTACTTGATAAAAAAAAATCTTGCTATGATGAAACATTTTTCTGAATTATGTTTCACATATAATATAAACATAACCATAATTTTAGTAAAATATAGACATGATCTTTTTGGACCAATCAGAAATAAATTAAATCAACTTATTTTCTAAGATCTCATTTCATTGGATTGAATAATATTTTTTGTACTTTATATCCTGAGATTTTTCTTAATATTATAAAAGAGACTTGCCGGTAAATTTTTTTTTTTTTGCTAATTTTTTCTGCTTTCAAACAAGTTTTTATATCAATTAGTCACAGTGTTCCGAAGCTTTGTGACTGAATACTTTTAGCAAACACTAGTCAATCTTTCTCCAAGATCCATGACATTTTTCAACATTAATAAGTAAGTTGGTTGGCGACCGTAGTCAAGGGTGACCCAAAGGATCCTTTTTCAATAGCTAATACACCAAGGTGTAAGGGAGGGTGCTACTCATTTCCCTGGATTGCTCCTATTTACTCTTGGTACATACCTTATATTGCTGTTTGTTAAGCAAGGAGGTATCAAGTACCATTTTTAAAGTCTTTGGTATGACGCGACCTGGGATCAAATGAACCCAGGTCTCCTGGACCATTGGCAAACACTCTACCCACTAGACCAATGGTATTAGCCATTTTTATAAACTGAATATATTACCAGAATGAAAGGAACAAAATGTTATATTGATTATTCAACAATGTTTAAGAAACAATAAACTTTCATTAAACATAATAGACATTATATGTCTACATATTTTCTTCTGGATCCGTTCGAATTCCCGTATTACTTTATCGTATTCGGAGTGGGGGGGAATTGATTTATATATTGTCCATAGTTGGGCAGAAAGTACTAGGAATACATACAACTATGGAAAATACATAAATCAATTCCCCCCAAATACGATAAAAGTAATACGGGAATTCAAACAGATCCAGAAGAAAATATGTAGACATAGAATGTCTATTATGTTTAATGAAATTTGTATCAACGAAGAAATGCTGCCAAAATATACATATTTGAAACAATAAAAGTAAATAATGATGCATTCTTTAACTAAAGAGTTATCATGACCATTTAGAATTTACTCCTTATAAAGTGTATAAACATAACATATATTTTCACTGTTTTTTTAAAGAGTTATGAGTTATATCAAGTGATAGAAGAGATTAGATTCTTTGTTTGGTTTCTTTGTTTTTTTAATCTCATATCAACCTTTGTAGGTTATTTAATACCAAAGCCATTCTCCTAGAAGAATAGTAGTGGTACTATTTAACCCATAGCTGGGAGGATAAGGGGGTTCATACCTTTCCCAAGGGTATTTGCCAGAAAGTGAACATAATAGCGCGACTGGAGTACAAACTCACTTACTACGATTCCACAGTTCATCATTTTAACCATTACACCACGAGGACACCCCTTGAAGAGATTAGAGATATATCAAATGATATTGCACTCATATGGAAGAAACATATTCTTCCTTAAGTATGATACCTAGATTTTTAAAATATTAGCATTTACTGGCTAGATGGTCTTTTAAAAAAAGATAAACAAAAGTGTCTAAATACATACCTGCCTCCCATCATGAAAACTATCCAAGTTAGATGAACCAGACATGCAGGACACTGCTGGAGAAGCAGGGACAAGCTCATGAGTGATGTACTCCTATGGACCCCCACATATGGCCGGGCAAAAGCAGGACGACCAGCACAAACATACATTCAGCAGCTATGTGAGGATACGAGATGTAGCCCTGAAGACCTGCCAGAGGCGATGAACGATAGGGAAAAGTTGCGAGAGAGGGTCAGGGATATCCGTGCTAGCGGCACGACATGATGATGATGATGATGATGTCTACATACATAAGATAGTTATTTTTACTTCTGACTTAATTCTTAAATGATCATAAGTTTTTTTATGCAAAACTCTTTGTTTTCTTGTTATTTGTGTAGTTTTTATTGCTTAAAAATTATCATTTTGTGCCAAATGAACCATTTGATCATTTATTTTCATTTTTGAGAAATTTGATCTAGTGTCAATGTTGCTAATTTGTTTATCTTATATCCATGTATTTCTCCATTGCTATTTTAAGAATTATTCTTAAGAACAGACCACACATTGCTTTAAAAAATCACAACCTCTATCCTATAATAATTGTTACATTTAGTTTCTGAAATTTATATACACCTGTGATAGCAATTATGGACAAAGGTCTTTATTAGATGTAAACAATGTCAAAAGATTTTTTTTCTTTTATAAAAATCTTATTGGTCATTCATGTTCAGTGCACTTCAATTCTCAAATATATTTTTCCCAATGAAATATCAATTAACCCTTCAAACCTGAAATCTCAGTATTTCAGGCTGGATGCTATTTTACTATACACTGTAAACCCAATATTTGAGTATTGAGCAAGGTAATTGTTGGTTAACTTTGGTAATCTGGCAAGAACTGATGCTGTTAGCCTGAATCAACCATTTAAACTATATATTACACAAGAAACACCTAGTGAGGATCAAATTCACTTCTCAGTTGTACCTTCTATGCAAAACAAGCTTGCCAACCATTACATCACACATCATCATCAAGACTTGCCGACAGGTCCGATACTTTTAATTCTCTCTCGCTCTCTCTCTCTCTCTCTCTCTCTCTCTCTCTACCGTCCCTATATATTCAATATACTGAGCATTTATAACCTTTCTTTTAATGGATTAGTTTTAAACAAAGAGATTGATCAAGCAATTGGTTTTGCGTATCTTATGAGCTTAAAGGCCAAGTTTTCATAACTATTTATCTCTCTAAATAATTAAATTTGATCTATTTTATTTTTTCAATTTTTTTTTATTACTACAAGTTCTATATATTTCAACACCAGTCTCCGTTTTTGTTTATGAAACGTCATTAAGAAATTTGATATCGATATTTAATATTTTACATAAAAGCATTTTCTTCTCTTTACATAAATCCTTCGGTATCTGTCTTGACAGTATTTATTACTGTAATCTCTTGATTTCATACAAACTATGATAGGTGTGTGTACATGACTAAATTCCCAGCAACCAAAACATCTGTAATCCTACTGTGGTTTTGAAATTGAAGTTGAGCACATATATGTTGAAATGCTTTTCTTGACATTTGTTTGATGTATTTAATTAAGCTACAGCTCTGTTTTGAGTTTAATTAAGATAGATCATGCCTAAATGAATGTGGAAGGAGAGTGCTTGACAAATAAAGACAAAAGATATAGATGTAATGAAGCAGAAAGGAAAAAGAATGACAGGCTAAACGTACAGTGTGATCATAAACTGAAATAAAATGAAAGACAGACGGAAAAAATTCCTAGGGTTGGGAAACAAAGAGAAAGCTCTATGTCTCATAGAATATAATGACTAAATTATTCTCTGTCTTACAGCTATTCACTCTTTTTTGTATGTGTCATTGATTAACTCAAGGACAGCAAGATCTATGTCCACCAAATTTTCTGTAGAGTAAGCTTTTGAAAATTCCAAAATGCGTTTCTAGCAATGGATCTAATTTACAATGTATATATAATGCTGACCTGAATCCTTTCTTTGTATCATTGTGAATTCAGAACTTTTCTCTCTTAAAATCAGTTTTCCTACCAACCAAGCTAAAGATCCCAGCCTGCCCTTGTGTTTAACCAGAGCAAGAGAGAGAGAGAAGAGATGGATCTATATCTTTCCTTTGGCAAAGTAAAATACAAATAGCCCTATCCAGGTATTGAACCTGGCTTATTGAGTCTATTTTCTTTGTCATTAACTATTATGTTATACATATTTCCTGTCAATCATATAAGCTAAGCTAAATTAAATCTTTTTGTTTTGTTTAACCATATAAAATAGAGATCCAGCTGAAATTTTCCAAACCCAAAACAAAAGTTATGATCTTCTTTTCTTGATTACTGGAAAAATAATGCTATAGACATTAACTATTCAGTTACATTTATTAACATATAAGTCCTCTCAAAATATTGTCCAAATAACTGTCTTCAGTCCAAGGAGAGATAGAATTTTAGTAACTTCATTATCACACTCATTATCTAACACAGTCATAATTTCAATTTCTGAAATGATCTTATTGATTGTGGTCAAATTGGTCAGCAAATTGGTTTGAAATAATAACTTCTGGCATTTCAGTACCAGTAAATATTGGTCATTTTTTTTTTTAGCCAGTATCATTTTGAATGGAGTGCTTTCTATACAACCGATAAAAGTTATGAGTTCAGAAACCAGATTTTAAAGGAATTTTGAAACAAACTTAAAATTGGAATTTTTTAAATATAAATATGCAATATTGGATTAGTGGGTAGAGTGTTTGCCAATGGTCTGGGAGACCAAGGTTCAATCATCCCAGGTCGCATCATACCAAAGACTTTAAAAATGGTAAATGATACCTCTTTGCTTGACACTCAGCAATATAAGGTACGTATCTAGGGTAAAGTGGAGCAATCCAGGGAAAGGAGTAGCACCCCCCCTACACCTCAGTGTAGTAGCTATCGAAATTGGAGCCCTTGACTATGGTCACCAACTTTACTTTTACTTTACTGAGAAGTATAATCCTAATGTATTTTATAAAAAGTGATTTTCTTTCTAACCACCATTATTAGAATTTTATTATTTCTTGTGACATACTATATAATCAAAATGGTATTATTAGGTATATTTTTATGCCTAACTCTACAACCTTGAAACTCTGATAATGAAAATATCAGTATGTAAGTATATATCTTAAAAATATTCATGCAATTTTATTTTTGATTGCAGAAGAGTTGCAATTGTATTTTTAGTTACAGGGTTTCATTGCTGTAGATTTTTGCCGTAAATAATACTAATAAAATCTGTTTTGATTGCATATTGTTTGACTAGGAATAACATAATCTGGGTGTTCTTAGTTTTTGAAAAAAATTTTTTATAAAAATTATTAGGGGTGTCAGACTGGCTCATTGGCCTAGTGGGTAGAGTGTTCACCAATGGACCAAGAGACTTGGGTTCAATCCCAGGTCGAGTCATACCAAAGACTTTAAAAATGGTACTAGATACTTCCTTGCTTAACACTCAGCGATATAAGGTACATATCAAGGGTAAAGTGGACCAATCCAGGGAAAGGAGTAGCACCCTCCCTTACACCTCAGTGTTGTACCTATTGAAAGGGAGCCTTCTGGTCGCCCTTTACAATGGTCGACAACTTTGCTTACTATTTGTTAGGGGTGTACTTATCTATGGTTAATACTGTATGTTTAGGCCATGATTAATAACATAAACTAAACTATATCTCTGAGAGTGTATGTGGGGGAGAACTTGCAAGACTAGTCAGTCAACACAGATGTGAGGAAGTCTCAGACTTCAAATACAAGGACAGATTAAGGAGAGCTCCTAAGATGGAGTGGGAGCTTGGAGAAGACAGGAGAGGTGATGATGATGTCTTGAAAGCAAAACATAGCTTCATACAAGCACTTACAAATGATTCCTCTTTTCCAAGAATCACTAAAGGAACAAACAACAGGGATACTGTATTCAAGGAGGTTGTTGTTGTTGTTTACTTGCTTCCTTCTTCTATCAGATGATCATATCATAATCAGCTTCACTGTGTAACAATTTTAACCAGTATATAATAATGACAAGGATCTTGCAAACAAGCTTATAATACCCTAATGCTCAACAACCTCAAAATTAAAGAGCCTTTCAAGATCAGTTGTTTGTTTCATGAAAAGAAACAATGTGCATTTTGTGTACATTAAATGCTCCAAGAAATTCTTTTTTTTATCAAAGAACAAGGTTTTCACTTCAGGTGCCAACCATTTTGCAAGGGTAAAAAGTAGTCAAAAAACATTTGAAAAGTATAGGTAAACATAAATAAGTTCTCTTTCTGGAAGAATGGAATAATCAATAGAAAAGATAAATTTGTTTCTGACCTCCATTACTTGGAGAAAATACTAAAAGGTATGAAGAGATATTTTTTTTTTTTTTCATCATACAACGTGTGAAAGCATGTGCGATACCATGTCCTCATCAGCCGCCATCCAGGGGTGATAACACAGTTTCGGTAGCTCAAGGCGGTACTGCCACCCCTAGCACTACCAAGCAGCTTTTGCCACCGGACAGGGTATTGAGAGAATCATATATATATATATATATATACATATATATATGCCAGATCAATTAAATGCAGAGACTATATTGGACATTAATCTTCATTTTCTGAGTGCAGTTTGTGATTTAAAAAACGCGTTTACTTTCAGCGGTTGATGTTATTACGCGTTTACAGTAACCATTTCTTACGTAATCACACGGGAAAGGTGGTTCTGTGTGTATTACCTTCGTGCTGAAAACTTTCTCGCTTTCGACCAAATGCAACTTGATGCATATCGCGCCGTGGTCTGAAGACGATTCGAGGCAACTTTCAAACTGCGGCCAGTGATTCCTATTTTTGAAAGAAACGAAATGACTGAGTGTCCTATAAAACCACGACAACCAACCTCAATAGGAATCACATGGCATATCCAACCCTTTTCCACACAGTCGGCACGCAGTGTCTCGTAGCGGTTTTTCTTCCGCTCGTGTGCTTCCTCCCAGTTTTCTTCCCAAGGGACAGTCAATTCTATGAAGAGATATAGCTCAGAAACTGGGAGAGAAAGAAAGCCATAGAAAAGAAAATTTATTGAGAAAGTAACTGGAAGATCAGAATTCTAAAAAATAAAACATGATTTTGCAGAAACTTACATCAAATTGAATAATAAATAAACAAAAGTAATTTGGTTTACTTGTTGCTGTGATAAGAAGATCAAAGGTCAAGATAAAAAATAAAGATTTTGGGACAGAAATTTAAAACTATTGCTAAAGGAATTTTGTTTATTTTCAGATAAGACATTAACAAGTGAACTGATGGAAAAAAAAATGTGTTTTACTTTACTCAAGATTAACTGTATATATAATTTAACAGGATTGCTGTAAAGGATCTGATATATAGATTAATAGATGCACTGGTCCTAAGATAAAAAGAGTATCCACAGTAGCCAGACCCCATCTCAATACACTGTATAACCTCCTTGGGTCTTAAAATATATTTTTACTCTTGCATGCATACCGAGATAATAAACTTGCAATATAAGTGTCCTTCACTGTCACAAGATGGCTAAAGGCTTTGAAAACTTGATCAGATTTTCCAATACCCTCTAGAATGCTCATACTGTATTCAGATCAACATTGGCATTATTTTTCAGAGAGATGCATTTTTTTTGTCTAAGTATATTTTCAGTAATGATCTATTATGATTTTTGAAAAAACTATTTTCTCTTTTTTGGTTGCTCTACATCAAACCAGTTGGTCATCTATAAATGATTGACCGATTCTTGATATCAAGTTAGATTTTGATGATTTTTCTAGAATTAAAATAAACAAATTCAGAAATTAAAACTCATAAGAAACAGAAATTAAATGAATTTATCTATTAATCCCCCTTTTGTCTTTTCATCGGATGTGAAAAATGAAAATGAAATGAGCTTAGTCCTGGGGGAATTCTAAACACCACCTCCCCATTACCCTGGTGGAGGGTCAAGTAATCCAATATCAGTTGTTGCAGGGCTAGAGCTATTTTTGACTTAGTTCAAGCATAAGCAACTCCACATCAAACTGACCATGTCTCATGTACTGACCCTGAAAAGAAGAAGTTAAATTAGGACTGTATTTTGGTCCATCTACTACAAGTGATAAAGACTGCTGATTTTCATCAAAAAATATTTGCTAAAGAATTTCGATTTTCAGATTGAGTGCAGAAGTTTTATTCTGGTTTTGAAATCAAAATACTGAATATAAGTAACTAAGTTTGGTTGTGGAACTTCATGTATTGGTTCCTTCCTATACCATTTAAGCCAATTTCATTAGTACTCAATTTCAGTATGAATTGTTTAATTCTTGCACATTTATTATATATGAAAAAATGTAAGATAAAATGCCTATACTTGTTTTAAAAAAATCAATTTTAATATTGCAATGTGCTTCTATTTTGAATTCTAGGACCATTGTTATATGGAGTAATGGACTAATGAGCTAATTAAAAAGATAATCAATAATTATGAAGATCTAATTAAAATATCTTAAAGTTGAATTAGTTGGATGAATAAGCTAATAATTAAAAAAAATAATAATCAGAATCATTAATCACATACCCAGCCTCCATCTAACACGAAAGAAAGGATAGAAAAAAATCATAAGAAATATTAGAACAGATGAGGTTTTTGCTTTTATGTCTGTTTTGGTTTTCATTTTTTTACTTACATCTGCATAAACCCTTTGAACTCACCAGCCCAATATTTGAGGCTGAGTGTTATTTTACTATTTTGTACTCAGGGAAACACATAAGATATTAAGAAAAAAAAAAGACTTAATATAGCAACCATTTATGGGCTCACTTTTAAAAGAATAATGATATAGCTTTGAACAAAGATGTCTGTGCCTTGAAGTAGGGTTTGAATATGTTTTGTGATTGATTTTTTTTCTGAATTTTATGACATTAGGTCGAAGATATCTGAAGAACAAGAGATTAAGAGTTCAAAGTGTTAAGCATAGAAATAACAAAAGAATGTTCTTGAGATAATACCATCATATTTTCTTTTTTTTCTGCTTTGTTATTAGTTTTGCTTTGTTGTCTTTTTTTTCAATTTTTTTCTTTTCCTTGATTGGCTTCTTATTTTTTAATTTCCCTCTCTATTTCACATTATTTATATTTTTCTTTCTTTTGATTTGGTTTGGTTTCTTTTTTTTTTCATGGTATATCAATCTTTGTGGGTTATTTAAGGACAAAGCCATCCTTGTTGAAGAAGAGAAGTGATACAATTTAACAAATAGCTGGCAACTAAGAGAGTTCATGCCTTTCCAAAGGGTTTTAGTCTGAAAGTGAACATGGCAGCTTGACTTGAGTTCACATTTGCTTATTTCAAGGCCGCAGTTCAACATTTTGACCATTATGCCACAAGGACCTCTCCTCATTTTGTTTTGATATATACTTTATTCATTCCATTTTATCTACTCTTATTTCCTAATCCTGCACTATCTCCTTCATCTCTTTCTCTCTTTTATAGATTTCTTTGTTTATCCTCTTATTTTTTGTTTTCCTTCTCTCTCTCTCTCTCTCTCTCTCTCTTTCTCTCTTTTCTTTTATTATCATATTTACCAACCCCTCCGCTTGGGCAGGATATGACACAAGGTCAATTTTTTAAGCGGAGTTTAACAGGTTTGAATTCAGAGTTTTCCTTCTCCTAGACTAGTTGCCTTACCAAGGCTAAAAAATTCATTCTGCCCTACTATTTACCCATAGCTAGAGGGAGAATAATTGGATTCAGACCTTTCCCAAGGGTATTAGTGCGATGTGAAATGCAATCAGTCTCGTCCAGGAATTGAACTCGTGTCGCCGTGTCCATTTCCTATGATGATAACCATGGGCACCTCATTTCTTTTATTATACATATTTTTTTCTTTGTACTCCCAAACCATTTGTTATACCTTTTCAGATAAGATTCCTTATTCTTTTTTATTTTTTTTATTTTTCTAGTCATTTTCTTTATATAATTTTGATCTAACCATTTTTTATGATGTCTATTCCTGTTAGTTTGAAAAGTATTTTTTACTTCTATTTCCTTATTTGTTTATTTCACAAAACATGTATGAAGGATTACAAAGTTATAAGGTAACAAGTATTCCTATCTATTACTCATAATTATACGCAGCATTTTGTTTCCAAAATTCCATGTAAATATTACCTGATCATGTTTTCAAGCCTCTGCTCTTGACTTCATTAATTTCTCCCTGAGTTTCGATACCAGGATCAAGAAGCATCAGTCAAGCCATCTACACATTTTGAGAGTTTCCGAATATAATCTGTTGGTACATTGGCCTCTTTAGGAGAATCCAGATAAACCAATCAGTCTGACCACTTGCTCTGCAGGAATACTGTTTTTATGTCCATTGACTTACATACCCAATGCCTAGCAGCCATTGTTGCCAATGCTATGCGTAAACCTTCTTTAGAGCATGTATCAGAATCATTCCTGATGTTGCAAGAATCTCTGTCCTAAAAGCCTCTTAAAACAAGTCTATCTTTGCAGGTAAATTTGCTATTAAAATTTTTATTTGTATAAATTCATCTTATGGAAATTTTTGGTTGATTTTGGCTAAGTACTTGTGTTATATTTTGACCTTCGACCCGGCCCAAAAATACTATTCCAAGGTAATACACCGGAAGGAAGTGACACATTCCAACGGCCAGTAATCGAAAGAGATCGCATGGGCGGATTAAGGCTTATGATATGGGAAAAGGTGAAGGTCCCATTGTGCCACTACAGTCATGCACCGGAAGAGAGTAACCTCTGAACTGCATGACAGTTATTTCCGCTTGATGGCGATTAAACATCCGATTTCGAAGATCCAGTTGGCGATCGTGTGGGCATTGAGTTATTATTTAACTCAGTTGAGTTTGGGTCCCAGAGCAGTTGCCAGGAGACTCCCAGAGGGTTAGAGACGAGATGTGGTAGGGAAGGCCACACCTGACCGAGGGGGACCTTGGAAACCCCCGATGCAGTTGCCAGCAGACTTCCAGACAGTAGAGACGAGATGTGGTAGGGAAGGCCACACCCGACCGAGGGGGACCTCGGAAACCCCCGATGCAGTTGTCAGCAGACTCTCAGAGGGTTAGAGACGAGATGTGGCAGGGAAGGCCACACCAGACCAAGGGGGCCCTCGGAAAGCCCCGATGGAGTAGACCCCAACACCAGGAGAACAATAAAGACACAACGTGACGGTCATAACAGTGTGGTCACAATATGAAGTTTATGTTCAGTCTCCAGCATCCTCTCACATGCAAACCCTTAAACAACCCTTTCGAACCCTTGCAATAAAGAGAGAGGTGAATATTTTTCTAAAGAAGTCCTTCCTGCGTCGTTTCTTCCTGCGTTTTCCCTCTTGTGTCTTTCTTCATGTGTCTTCCTATCCTGTGTCATTTCTTCCTACGTCCTTTATTCGTGTGTCTGTCGTTTATCATGCGTCTGTCTTTGATGTTGTGTTGTTGTGATGCGTGAACGTGTAAATGACTATATAACACTTGGACGCACACTTGATATTCAACCCAGTTTTAGAATTTTTTCTTTCATCCCTCTTCCAGGTCATCTATCATACAGGTTTTTTTCATAAAGAACAATATCTTCATTTTTGTAGGGTTGTGTTATGTTTGTTCTAACTTAGTGATGAAGTGATCAACTCCAAAGACTCACATACTATGAACTATTCCCTGGCAGCATGCATAGCATTTTGGCTGATGATGACTTAATGGTGGAAACACCTTCAAAGGCTGGGCATTTGTCATTTAGAAAGGAAGGCAGGATGGTATACCTTCAAAAAACAAGTTGATTTGGTTTGGTTTCTTTGTTTAATGGCATATCAACCTTTGTAGGTTATTTAATGTCAAAGCTATTCTCCTCGAACAGTAGTGGTACTATTTAACCCATCGCTGGGAGGATAAAGGGGTTCATACCTTTCCCAAGGGTATTGGCCCAAAAGTGAACGTAATAGCACAACTGGAGTACGAACTTGCTTACTATGATTCTGCAGTACATTGCTTTAACTATTACACCACGAGGACACCCACCCAAAACAAGTTGATTAGGACTGTAACCATAAACATTGTGAAGTGTATTTTTTGGCATTTACAGCCCATGTAAGTGCTACCTCCAGACTACGATTGGTGTCTTCTATGGTTTTCTTTACCATTTCTCCCAATAATCTGCCATCTTGTTCATTCAACCCATTGCTTTATGGACATTCAGCAGAAGTGGCAGATGCTACAGTATTCAAATTTTACACCATATGCCTAAATGACGGGTTATTAAATTCCCTGCCACTATTGGTGACGATAGATTTGGGATTTCCAAAATTTTCACTCCAGTGCTTAAAGATGGCACTAATGATGTCAGAACTTTCCATACGAGGAATCCTAACTGTGACATCTTGTACCATGGTTGATCAGCTGTATTACTTTGTTGCTACTGATTTTGTTGATGTTCATTGCAACACTTTCTTTGAAATATGATCCTAATGAGAACCATGGGCCTGGGTTCAGTCCTTTTCTACATGATGCATATTTCACAGAAATTAAGAAGTTCTTGTAAAATTTTTGTGAATTCAGAATCTTTTATTTTTCTTTCCTTACTAGATCACATAGTTTTTTTATAACTAGAATGACTGAATTGTCTACAAAAAGAGTTGATATGCCATTAAACAAAGAAACCTACCTACTTAATTGTCTATGTAATATTGCAATTTTAACATTCTCTGATGTATTTTTATTTGTAATTTCTTAAATGAAAATATTTGATTGAACATACGTCTGTCTGTTAATGGGGATGTGATAGTGATCAGATGAAGTACACTTCATCGGAACTTTTCTTCTTAGCATGGTGAAACTATTGTTTTCAAAGTTAAGGCATGTCTTGGCTCTATTCATAAAATCATTGCTTCATTTCTGAATCCACAACATCAGTAACCATATTTACCAACCCCTCTGCTCAGGCAGGATATGACACAAGGTTGATTTTTTTAAGCAGAGTTTAACAGGTTTGAATTCAGAATTTTTCCTTCTCCTAGACTAGTTGCCTCACCAAGGCTAAAGAACCCAGTCATCAGTAACAATGCTCACTTCAATGCCAGTAATGGCACAAGATAGAGTTGCTGTGTAGAATAATTTAATTTTGTTTCCATCACCAAACTTTTAAGTCCTTACTCCATTTCAAACTTTTTCACCTTTGTTTTTCTGGTAAGAAATCACTCCTGCAATTTAGTTCCACAAATTCCCCCAAAAAGCTCCACTCTCCAGGACATCTGACCTAAGAGTTTCATTTAAAAGGTAGTACTACTATTTTCCTGTTTTTGCTGACTCTTCAGCACAATGTTGACTATGAATAGGTTGTTTTATCTTTTGCCACATTTCTGTTTATTTTTGGTGTCCTTGGTGCCAGGCCCAGGAGAAATTGCATCTACATGTGATATATCTAGTGGTGTTGTCTTCCTGTCCTAGTAGGTTTAAGTTTTTGTCAGTGAAGTATGGTAAGTTTTTGTTATGTCTACTTCACACTGTTGCTTACTAGAAAAACCAAAGTGTTGATATAACAACCATGAAATTTCCTACTAGAGTTCACCTAGTTGTTTTCATTGTGTATAACATCCATATCATTATGACTTTTGGTGACACGGTATTGGATACTGTCAATGTAAAATTTTCTAAAGGTGTCTGCACATAGCTGCCAGTGTCAACTCTCTGATTGTGCCTTTGATTAGTCTCTCATTCTCTAAAATGAGATTAACACTCTTTAATTTCCTGTAGGTGTGTGTTGGCTCTGGCAAAAATGGTCCTTTAATTTCACAACAAGATGCCATATGTTTATTAGGAAGTTGTCAATCGTCACGTCACTCTGTTTTTGGTAACTCTTGAAAGACTTGCATGCCATAAAGGCTGACTGGTTCGCATCATCTATGAAGAGTGTGACAAGTTTTTCTTACAACTTTTTCATCCCATCATTAGCATAAACTGTAGCAATGTCCAATTCTTCTATGGCCTCCATGGTTTTTCCTTCCAGAAATAAATGTACTGTAGGAGTTCATCAAGGTAATTCTAGTCCAGAAGCAATTTTCCAAACTTGCATTTCCTTCTTCTAAGTATTAAACTTGTTTGTGTTTAAAGCAGGTGTGGAAATAAATTTAGAAGCCATTTTGACAATTTTATTGCTCTGCTACTGATCTAAAATGCAAATAAATAAAGTTCAACAAGATGGTACAACAGGAGAAGGGATTTATAAGAGCACCTGATTCACTGTTTGGTGATATTGCTACAGATGAACTCCCAGAGGATTAACAAGTCCCTTATGGGTTATTAATTCCAAAACTTGATTCATATGTAAATGTTTTATTATGATTATACAAAAATATTCAATGTTCCATGGTAATCTTTTTTAAAATTAACTTTTTTTGCTAATGATCTTTTCTTTGCAAACAGTTATACGGTTTAAGAATTTCTATTTAATACTAATCATTTTTTAAAACAGATCTACTTGACCCATAAATGAAATTATCAGTATAGAAATACTACGATCAGGCACTTAGGTATATGTGGAAAAAGAAAGAGAAAGTGAAACTAAAAGATATCAAATATGTAAAATCAATTATTGAATGTCATATTTTACAGAGTAATGAAGTCCTTGTATCCAGATCATGCATAAAAAAACCCAAAGATTTTGGACTTAAACAAAATTTGATGATCTGAGAAATAAAAGATAGAAAAGATGTGTAAATGGATAACAGTAAAGATAATATGAAAAAAATGATTGAGCTGGTCCATAAAAGAAATGATTAGTGACTTAAAATCAGCAATAAAAAATCTCAAGAGAAAGAAGATAAAGTAAAAACTTAAAAGAAATGGTGGAAATTTTAAAACAGACCTCAGTTTTGAAGCACACATTCAAAGTGGTAATTTACTAAGCTTTTTGCTTAGATGTGGCACAAGGCCATATGAAAGGGGCACCCAATGAGACTCGAACTCACTCGTGTAGGTTTGCTAGTCCAGCTTGCTAACCATTACACCACCAGAGGCGCCCTAAGCACACATTCAAAGTGACACATATTAATTGAAATACTGAATCAAAATTAAAGTATATATAACATTTTATATCTTTATTATCTTCAGTTCATGTATCAAAAATATTTTGATTAAAAAATGAAGATTTAAATCCTTAATTGTTATAAAGTATCTTCCATCCTTTACAGCTGATAAACAGCATTTTTGTGACTACATATATTCACATCTATCTGCATAAATGGAACTAAGTTACAGTTTAGTATGAACTTTTATGAAATTTTAAAATATTTATTTAATGCCAGTCTTCATGAATTTTAATCCTATGCTAATGACTTTCACATTACTTGATTGTAGAAATTTCTCTAAAATCAAAGCTTGTCAAAACATTATTTAAATTTGACAGAATTCTACTAACATGAATTCATTGGAAATTAATTACTCATTTTTACAACGCTTCCTTTTTATATGAAACTCTTTGAGAGTATAATTCTTAGAAACTGTTTTTCCCTATTTTTATTCATTTTTTTCCCTATTTTTTATTCATTTTTTTAATTGATTTTCTCCAATTTTTATACATTTTTTCCCTATTTCTTATTCATTTTTTTGCATATGTTTTATTCCTTTTTCCCCCATTTTTTATTCCTTTTTTCCCTATTTTTTATCCATTATTTCCCTATTTTTTATTCCTTTTTTTCCCTATTTTTTATTCATTATTTCCCTATTTTTTATTCCTTTTTTCCCCATTTTTTATTCATTATTTACCTATTTTTTATTCATTATCTCCCTATTTTTTATTCCTTTTTCCCCTATTTTTAATTAATTATTTCCCTATTTTTTATTCATTTTTTTCCATATTTTTTATTCATTTTTCCCTAACGTTTATTCATTTTTTCCCTATTTTTTCAATTTTTTTCCTATTTTTTTCATTTTTTCCCTATTTTTATTCATTTTTTCCCTATTTTTATTAATTTTTTTTCTATATTTTTATTCATTTTTTCCTATTTTTATTCATTTTTTTTCTATATTTTTATTCATTTTTTCCTATTTTTGATTCATTTTTTCCGTTTTTTTATTCCTTTTACCCTATTTTTTTTCATTTTTTTCCTTATTTTTTTTTCATTTTTTTCCTTATTTTTTATTCATTTTTTTCCCTATTTTTTGTTCATTTTTTTTCCTATTTTTTATTCATTTTTATTTTCCTATGAAGCATTGCAAACCAATATTATTTGTAATTTAGATTGATATTTTCTTTCATCTTAAGTTGCTTTTTAATCACAACTAACTCAGTTTAACATTCTATGATAGGAAAGAACAGAATAAACCAGAAATAGAAAATGTACTTTTGATAAGATTTGAACCCATATTCCCTTTATATGGTTAAAACACACCAGCTATTCTACCAAGTGAACTACAAAGAAACATTGGTTTGTAAAAGTTCTGGTCAAATTTATGAACTCATCCCTAATTCTGTTTCTCAAATTTTCTTGGAGCTATATTTATTTTTGTTTGTTTTTTTACATTTTCTATATTCATTGTATCTTATTTTCAATTTTTAGATGAAGCATTCTTAACCACTATTATTCATGTTTTCAAGTATTTTCTTTCATCTCTTAAATTTAAGTAGATACAAATTTAAATTTCACTCAGAACTTTTTGATTATTATTTCTAATCCATATCCTGGCTATGACACTTAGCTGCATCTGGTGGTGAGGTTCCAGTTCTGAGTGGAGAATACCACAATATTGTCATTGCTTCCAGATCCACACTAACCCAGAGTGGTAGTACCTGTTTGGGTTTCAGCTTCGAGTCAAATAGATCAATTTGAAAATTATTAGTCTTTGATAAGAATACTTGAAACCATATAAATGTGTGGAAGTTGTTTTTATTGGATAAATAGTTGTTATTATTATACTCAAATTTCACAAACGAATCAAATTTCAACATTAAATAATCCATAAGAGGTTGATATGCCATTTAATAAATAAAACAAACCTATCTATAATCTACACTGTTTCTTGTTGTCACAGTATACATGAATTGAATTAAAAGGCAACTAAGAATTAAAGAAAATACAAGTCAAAATAGATAATATTCCTTTTTTTTAAATGAAAAAGAATATGTGAGAATTAAAAACATTTTTTTTATATTTAAACTTTATTGATTCATTACTTTGCTCAGAATTTAGAGTAAGGATTTTGTCAAAATTGATGCCAGTTTGAGTAAATTTTCTTGGTTACCTCAACTAAAATGGCTGGGTTAGATTTTGATAAAACTTTGTAGGAATATTCATTGAGATGAAGAAAGTAACCTTATTGGGTTGTGTTGATAAAAAGTTATTTCAGGATGTCAAAATCGATTAATCAATCACTCATATATTAACAAAGGAAGAACAGATTAAAGAGTGTGAGAATGACTGATTGTAATGATAGTATTATGTTTATTAGATGATTTTGATAACATTTATTAAAACATCATTTCTTAAAACAGATTAATTTGCCTCTCTTGGACAACATTTTTGTCAGATTTCTATCTCAGATTTAGCCCTTAACTTTTTGTTTGTTTGATTTTTGTTTTTGTTTTTCTTCTTTTTAGTCAAAATTGTCAAATGTCATTGGTGTCAACTTGACAGTTGAAACCAATGACAGAATGAAGTTGACCTCCACTCAAAAGCCAGAAGAGAAAGAGACAATCAAATTTCAAGCAAGAAAAGGATTGATGACAGTTCACTGTCATAATTGAACTATTTTCATAATAAATAAATTTATTTAATTCCTCAAATCTGAGTAAATTTTATTAGTGGATGATGAAAGCTGCATGTCTACTTCAATTAGTTTATAATCTTTTAAAGAATTAGATTGCAACTTTGTAAATACTGCCACACAGTGTAAGAAACTTAATAAAAAAAGCTGCATGTCTACAACATTTTTAGAATTAATTTTCCATAGGAAGTGAATCAAATTTTTCAGTACTTTATCAGTGTTAAAAAAAGAAAAAAAATCTTCTTTAAATTCCTGAAGAAATCTTGTACTGGTGTTACAAGAAATTTTTTGGCATAAGAAATTACATTATTACATAAATGATATCAGTTAAATAATATCAGTTAAATGATGTCAGTTAAATTGTTTCTGGTATCTTACAACAATAAAAATAAAATACGTACAAAATAATCTCTAAAATTATCTTTTGATAATTTGATACAATGATTATCTAATATTAATAATTATTTTTGATACAATAGATAATTTAATTTGATTTAATGCAATAATTTATTTTATTTTAAATTCTATGCCATATGAGGACAACAAAATATCATTACTTTTGATTTTGTAAATAAAAAAAATAAATAAATAAAAATAAATTAAAAGTCATTCAGAGAATCAAATTGAATTCAACAGTCACTGGGTTCAGTGTTGTAAATGAAGAAAACAATTTTTGTTTTTGTTAGTTATTTTTTAAAATGATATATGAAATGTACTTATACCACCTAATTCTGACAAAAAAAAAAAACAAAAGAAAAAAATGGTAAGGCAAAGCAGAAATATCAAATTCTTGTTCCTCTATTCTGGAACTTGAAGTAGGTGGAGAAAATTAATTGAGGTTCTTCATAATTTTTGACAACACCCACCAAAATGCTTGTTTCCTGTGAGGCACCTCACACCAAATTGACACCATGCATCAATACAACACCATTTTGAGTGGCCTGAGTTTAGTATCTTCCTTCAATAACTAAATTCTTGATGTCAATATGTAGTCATATTTATATCACTTTTAAAAGCTTTAAAATTTTGTCTGTTAACAATGTAAGATTTCATAAAGAATTCTATTAGTATGTGGGGACTGAAACTCTATTTCTGCCCCAAGTTCCAGTACTAATAAAGTATCTGCTTGAATTTAAAAAATTCAGAAGCATTTTAGGATTTTGTTTCAGGTTTTTCTAGTTGTATCTACACTTAGCCAGATAAAGAAAACAAAATTTTTTTCATTTAGCTTATTGCATTTCAAACAAAACTTAGAAATCTTTTTGCCCAGTCAGCTGGGGCTGTAGAATACACTGACTGCTTCTTTGCAGCAGGGGAAAAACCCCCGAACGAGTGTCCTAGATGACACTAAACAATCTGATGGTGAGGTTCCAGCAATGCTGGAGCTTTGGAGAATGTGGAGTACCCCTTCATTGCCATCGCTCCCAGGTCCACTCTGGTTCAGAGTGGTAGCACCTGATAGAGTCCTATCTATGGGTTAAATAGAACTAAACCCTGCTCCTTTCACTATACTGATTTTTGCATTTCAAACAAAACTTAGAAATCTTTATTTTACTGGAGTAAATTTCCTACAATTTAAAAGGAAACCATTTCCTTCAAATATTAAAGATAATAATTTTCCTCTTAAATTTTGAGCCAACAAATACATATGGAATTAGATATGTTTAGTAAGATTTTTCAGCCTTATTCACATCCCAGTTGACCAAGAGAGAGAGGTAAGATAATGAACATAGAAAGAAATAGAAAAGGGTGGGCGAACATTTAAGTTCTGATAACACAAATAAAAGTTAAAAACTAATTCTTTGAAACAATGACAAAAAGGAAATTTATCATATGAGTGGAAATACTAAAACAGAAAAGTTGTTTTCAGTATAAGCATATGTGAATGAGAATGTACTTACAAAGAAAAAGTCTTTGTAGAAGAAAATATTCTATATAAGCCTGTTTTTCTGGTAGTATTATAGAGGTACTTACTCATCAAGAATATTGCTTCGCTAATTCTGTTCTATGGCTTGTCTATGTGTGAATGTATTTCTACCAGTTATTGTATGTCTGTAACAACAAACTGTTGTTGACCTGTTAGATATATAGATACCTAGGCAGATTATTACTGTCAGCTGTGTCTTTCATTGTCTATGTCTTTTTGGTGTTTACTGTGGAAAGATTCATTTACTGTTTTTACAGTAATCCACTACCCAACCAAAAATTTCATACTTTTGGTCTTTTATTTCCCTTGGTTATAACATGTTTTTGAAATGATGTGTTTTATTTACAACTTCATCTATATGGGTTTGACTTTTGTTCAAAAATTGGTACCTCTGTATTTGTAATTCTTTGGTTTATAATCATTTGTCTAATCTAATTTTTTTTAAATAGCATGAAATACTTACCTACATTAATTAGCAATAATTTATTTTTTAACTCTTCATTAAATGAGTATAACGACTTGGCCCAAATAAATTCATTTCATCTCACTCATAAAAATGAAAAAGAATTTTCAAGAATAATTTTGCTTGCTTTTTATTCTCTTTCATCCATAAATTTATCAAACTTGAAAATGATTGACTTTTTTATGGAATTAAACAAGGAAAGGTCATACATGCACTTGAGTTAGGTCTTGTTTTTATTTATTTTGTTGCTAACAAAACGGTTGGAGAAGAAAATAGACGGCAATTACACAAGAATACTGCAAGCAATATTGAACAAGTCCGAGTGGCAACACCCCACAAGACACCAACTATACGGTCACCTGGCTCCCATCACGAAAACTATCCAAGTTAGACGAACCAGATATGCAGGACACTACTGGAGAAGCAGGGACGAGCTCATGAGTGATGTACTCCTATGGACCCCCACATATGGCCGGGCAAAAGCAGGATGATCAGCACGAACATACATTCAGCAGCTATGGGAGGATACAAGATGTAGCCCTGAAGACCTACCAGAGGCGATGAATGATAGGGAAAAGTTGCGAGAGAGGGTCAGGGATATCCGTGCTTGTGGCACGACATGATGATGATGATGATGATATATTTATTCATCAATATTATTAATATTCTTTTATTGCCTAATAATTCTGCAAAAATACAAAACAAAAATGGAAGAATGTATTCCCTCAATTCCTCTGCCACAATCAGGTCAGTTTCTAAAAATAGGAGTACAAGTGTTAGTAGTCAGATTTCACTAATAGTTCTGAAAGAGAAGAGGAGAATAATCCCTAAAGATAACTCATGTCCCTGTATTGCTGAAATAACAATATTTTGGAAACCATTTCACCATTGTATTTATGTAGTAGACGAGACATCTTGTCTAATTCCATCAAAAAAATCAATTTTGAATTTCCCAAATTCTTTGAGTCAAAGTTCTGAATGAAAAGCAAGCAATTTTTTTATTTTACAAGTGGAACTACTATGATGTCATTTGTGCAGGCTGTCTGCAAATATGGAGTGTTTGTAAATATCTATAAATTATAGATTATTTTATATTTTTTACATTTTAGTTCTTTATACATCCACTGACTGCAGAAAACATTAGTTGCTCACACTGGAATGTTTCAAAGGTATTTTAAAACCATTTGACAAATTTACACTTGTTTGGGATGGGGAGTTTGTCTAAAATCCATCTTCTATATAAAGTCTATTAAACATTTTTCTTTTATGCCGTAATATCAATGATTCCACCTGGCATACATGCTGAGTGGTTTTTTGATTATATTTCTATCAAAGCAGCATTTTTACCCTCTTTTCCTCAGGACGCATGTTTCCTGTGGTATATACACATTAAACTGACTCTCTCTTTAATCACCCCACAGCACCAGGATGAGTGATTAAATATCGTAGTCGTATATCTTAGTCTAATATGACTCATGGTCTGCATCTGGATTTGAGTATGGTCCCCGGTTGTAAAAAAATGATCCATGCAGTATGTCTTATTTCACCCCCAATTTTGTTCAAGAGAAGGACTAGTACTGAAGAACTGTGTCACTGTCAGAATGAAACTATCTTTTGGATTCTAGGTTGTCTTTCTCAAAGACCAGTAACTTATTTCTGTTAGAGAGAGCTCAGTTTGTCTTACAGTTTTATGGTCAAGGAATAGAAGAGAAAGACCCCATACCTTTCTCAAAAGTACTTACGTAATGTTAATACAAACAGTCTCTACTAGAATTTGAATTTGGCTTACCAATTTCATTCTCTCAATTTGGGAGCTCTTTTGAGAATATAGGTAAAGATTCTACAATGCTCCAATACCAACCCAAAGAGTTTGTTCAAATCAACCATAAGCGTTGCTGCTATGCATAACTATAAAGTTTCTCAAATTATAAGGGTGCAGCATCAAAGGATGCAGAGATTTGTCAAACACCTTGAAGGCATTATTTCTCAATAAATTCGCTTTGTGTAACAGAGCCAAAAAGGAAGAACAAAATTACTGGGAAAGGATTCATCTCAAGAGAGCATCTTACATCAGGAGTCCCTAGAATAGAAAAGCTGAGTTATCTTATGATTGTCTTGTTAGGTCAATGACTGAGACTTTGAGAATGATTTGAAAACTTAAGATTTTCATAGAAGAATACTATTATACTAGTTCTAATAGTATTATGGTACCCAACCTGCGGACTGTAATGAACTCTTCCTGTTGCTATTAATACCGGGAGAATATTCATCTTGGTGTTAAGTTAACTCCAGCCTAACACTTTGGCAGTCAGACTGATGTTCAATACTTTTTTTTACTTATGTTGTATTATGCTTTCGTTTATATACTTTGTTCCATGTAAAACCGAGTTCAGGTCGTCCTTCCAGACCTTTTACTGGTCCGCAACAAATTGGATGAATGCTTATATTTGATTTGAACATAACTTAGAACAAACCAAACACAAACCAATAATATATATATATATATATATATATATATATATCATACTTAATGTTTGTTGCAATATCCAGTGAGAGTGCTCAATATCTGATTGAGCATATATAGGTAATTAAAACCACTTGTTGCAACTAATAGTTTCATGTTTTAACACTCATCAAACAATATTGCATTCTGAAGAATTACCAGTGTTACAAGAAGGTAGCACAGAAAAATGTGGAATATAAAGCTGAATCAGTTTTTTTAATTCAACAGATCTGAGAAATATTTTGGTTGATAAAATTAAGAAACATATCTTTGATGAAAAAACAATGTTGGTTTGTTTTGGTTCATTCATTTAGTAGCATATCAACCTCTTATGGGTTATTTAATGCCAAAATATGATACAAATAATTTGTACACAGTTAAATATTATTATTATATATCATGTATTACCAGTTGATCATTAAATTATGAAACTATTAGTTGCAATAAGTGGTTTTAATTTATACTGTATGTATTTCAAGGGTAATAATCATAAATCTGTTGGCTAAAACAATTATTTGTTAAATCTTCGTCTCAAGTTTTCACAGTATACTGTTTGTTCTATGTAATTATTAAAGAAGCATTGGTTTAATCGAGTCCTGAGAAACAGATAATTGTATAAAAAATACTTCTTCATTTTTAGGATATGGATTTATTGATGTAGAAGTAAGTAAGTAAAATTGGCGACCGTAGTCGAGGGCGACTAGAAGGATCCCTTTTCAATAGCTACTACACTGAGGTGTAAGGGAGGGCGCAACTCCTTTCCCTGGATTGCTTCACTTTACCCTTAATATGTACCTTATATTGTTGAGTGTTAAGCAAGGAGGTATCAAGTACCATTTCTAAAGTCTTTGGTATGACGCAACCTGGGATTGAACACCCTACCCTCTAGGCCAATGAGATTGACATACTTATATATATATATATATATATATATATAAATGTTCTCCTGACATAATATTGAAGTTTACTGGCTTCACTAGATACTCTATAAACAAATTTATATATATATATATATATATTTATATATATATATATAAATTTGTTTGTAGAGTATCTAGTGAAGCCAGTAAACTTCAATATTATGTCAGGAGAACATTTTTATATATATATATATATATATATATATATATATATATATATATATATATATATATATATATAAACAAATTTATATATATATATATATATATATATATATATATATATATATATATACCTACACAGAGTGAGAGAGATTGCCAATAAACACACTGAAGCACTTAATTAAAAGGAGAATAACCAAGATTTCTTTACTTCCATATTTGGACAAGTTTCTAAAGATCAGTTCTTCACATCCACAGACAGAGACAAACACCCACCTGAAAATAAGTCTTTATGGGCTATCTATCTATGTACCTACTTCTTCTGGCATTCATAATGCTTTTAGCATTTCACCCAGAAAATGTTCTCCTGACATAATATTGAAGTTTACAGGCTTCACTAGATACTCTATAAACAAATTTATTCTATCATCAGAATTCATCTGCCTACCATACAATTCAAAGATGATTTTATTGACCTAAAAAACCTCTACAATTTATTTATTGAAGATAAATAAGACCTAAGGATAAAATGCAATCAAACTGTAATCAGATTTTTTGCAGCAAGTATCCTCTAAATCAGAACATGTAAAGTGTATTGCTCAAATAAAAATTTTACTATAAGTAGCTGTTTTTACTGGGTTATTGCCATATACAAACATAAGAATTTTAGTGATATATATAAAAGAGAGAGAGAAAGAGAGGTTATATTACAAGATATGTAACTCTTCTATGTAGTTACCCAACTTTTCCATTACCAAATGAATGTGACACAAGGTCCTTTTTTAAGCAGAGTACAGCTGGGTTGAATTCAGAGTTTTCCTTCACCTAGACTGGTTGCCATACCAAACTTAAAGAACCTAGTATATCCTATTATATACCTTTAGCTGGGGAAGAACAGATGGATTAATGTCTTTCCTCAAGAGCATTTGCCAGAAATGAAATAGCAACAGCCTTATTTAGGATTCGAATTCAGGTTGCCATTTCCAGTTCCGATAACAATAATGGCTATGTTAAGCACAATTCCTCTGATGTGACCCATGTATATGTACGAAGGGCATTTTAATAATCACATTGCATGTACGTAAGCATTTCTATGAGTCTATTAAACTTCCAATTAATATTAAATTTTTTCTCTGTGGTATATTATACCATTTTATTATGATGTATATCTGAATGAATGCATCCTAAAGTTTATTATTTATTATCTTGTCTGAATGAAAACTTATTTGTCTCTATTAGTGTAACACTTAAAAATGTCATTTTAGCAAAAAGCATTCAAATATGAATTTACTTTCCAATGGGAAAATAAGAAAAGCTTGGATATTTTTTCAAAGATATCAGCATTTGTCTTCCCACCTGCATCAATTTGAGACACTAAAAATCATTAGCACTCATTTCTTAACAAGCAATAAAAAAATAACATATTGAATAGAGCCCTTTACTAGGCATAGCTTTGTTTGGTAAAAGATCAGAAATATGAATCACCCAGTGAGAAACACATTCTATGAAACAAGCAAAGTTAGAGATATCTCTTTCTCATGTATTACATATTTTGACCCTTGTATTTGTCCATATCATTGTTGTATAACAACACAAAAGATGGGAAATTATACAATCTATCCATCTCTCTAAAGGAGTTTGTCTGCATTCATCCAATGTGAAACAATTTTATTTGGATTATATGAGATAATTCTATTATTAATGATTCTTAAGTATTTTTGCTATATTATTCTATTTTAGCAATTTTTTCTTTCAGTTGCCATGAAAAGTAAAACATGCATTGAAAATGCATAACTGAATAAATATAACAAACAATTAGGTTAAAACTATAAATGATAAAGAAATGAAAATAATCATTATTGATCAAATGTAATAAAAAGAATGAAAATATGCCACTTTTTAGAATTTCATTGATGTAAAAATAGAACTAGGTGCTGAAAAGTTCTTAGCCCAACAAAGTATAGAATGTTAATTTCTTTATTGATTTTCTTTTTCTTTTTTTTGGGGAAATACTGTAAAAAATATGCAAATTTATATGCTAAGTAAGATGAACTGTAAAATTAATAAGTTGAATAGCATGTATTTTTCATAGATTACTTTCTTGATTGGCCCAAGAACTTGTGGAAACAAAATAATTACTGAGAATTAATTTTTATTTATTGTGGACTTTTTGTCCTCATCTTGGTAGTTTTTTTGTGTTGTTTCTTCTTTCACTATGTTTTGGCCAAATTTCACCTCTGGCCTTCTTCAGGTGATTTTACCGCGACCTCGGATAGGAATGCTGAGTCTTGAAACCGTATCCCCAGTAATTACTGCCTTCCATAGTTGCTGTCTATCGCACCACGTTTTTGACCAAGTAAACCTCTGGCCGGCTTGGGTAGGATTTGAAACCGCTATCTTCTGACAGTGCTCACCTGGAACCGTAGAGACTCAACACCTCTATCCACTGTGCCACGGGCCCCGAAGGGTGATCAAGGATGAATTTTTTAGCCTTATAAATCCTTATCTGGTCTTCCATAGTCGGGTCTTTACCGAATTTTTGTAATTGTCTTTAATTGGAAGAAACAACACAAAAAACTACCAAGATGAGGACAAAAAGTATGCAATAAATAAAAATCAATTCTCAGATTAAGAAGCCTCATCTCAAAATGATTCCCATTAAAGACAAAATAATTACAATTCATCTATGACTAAACCAATCATATTTTCATCATCATCCATATAGTGTAATTGATATGATTGTTTTTCACAGTTTCTCAATCAAAGAGGAGGTGTCCTCATAGTGTAATGTTAAAGCGATGGACTTCGGAATCGTAGTACACAAGTTTGAACTCCAGTCGCGCTATTACGTTCACTTTCGGGCAAATACCCTTGGGAAAGGTATGAACCCCTTTATCCTCCTAGATATGGGTTAAATAGTACAACTACTGTTCTTCTAGGAGAATAACTTAGGCATTAAATAATCTACAAAGGTTGATATGCCATTAAACAAAGAAACCAAACCAATCAAAATATTTTTCACTCATTTTTCATGTTAATGAATAACAGAACTAATGGTTCTTCAAATTTAATCATTTTTTTAAAGTACACTTTTATTAATTTACCCATTTTTACCTTTTTTTCTTTAGAGTTAAATAAAGTAATACAGTTTCACACAATCACCTTTTTCAAAATTTATTTGGGATTGAAACAAATTTTAGAATCTTTAAAGAAAGCTAAGAATTAAGTACTATTTTTTTTATGTTTTCAAATCGGTTATTCTTTGATTTTATATAAGATCTTTTCATCAAATACTCATATTATCCATAATCTGTCATGTTAACAGTGCTGTAAGATAAATATCTAAGTAATAAATTATCTTTTTATGCAATGTTATTTCTGTTGCCAAGAAAAATATTTAAAACAGCATATTCATTTTTGTGATGACCTTTTCTTTTTAATCTTCTCAATTAAAGTATTTTACTCATGAGATATACTATCAATGCAAGCTTTTGTTTTTCAAGCAAGAATTATTTCTCAACATTATTTAACCATGATATTTCGGGCTATATACTATTTTACAACATAATGTAAGTCCAATATTTCACGCTCAAAGAGATTATGTCATATTCTCATAATAAAAGGCTTTATATATCAAACATTCACAGGTTTTCTGTATTGTAATGATAAAAGAGCTTTCAACAAAGATGTCAGTGTACTGAACTGCATTTTGTACGAATTTTGGGGGTGAATTTTTAGAGCTCAGAAAATCTTAGCCAAGAGGCAAACAGTTCAAAATTCTAACACCATTGATTCTAAATAAATAATAATACAGGCAAGAAAAGTTTAAGAGCAGAAATGCCAATTAAAATAGAAACTATACTAACTACACAAGAAAGACATTGAAAAAATGTTGTTGTTCTGAGAAGACTTGTAGACATTTAGTTGGTCCTATCAGATAAAACTGATATGAATTATAATGATGGTAAAAATAAAAAACATCTTAGAATGTAAGAATAATGAAAATTATTCAGATGTTGTGCTATTTTTTCAGTGTCATAGTAATATACTTGCAAAAAATTACTTAGTAGTCTGGGTTCTTTTGACTTGGTAAGACAACCAGGCCAGGAGAAGGAAAACTCTGAATTCAAGCCAATTATACTTCACTTAAAAAATATTGACTTTGTGTTGCATCCTGCCAGTAGTGGGGGGATTTGGAAAATACACACTAAAATTATATCAGTATAATAGAGATTTGAAATAAATTAATAATAAGTAAAGTTGGCAATCTTAGTCAAGGTGAACAGAAGGCTCCCTTTTCAATAGCTACTACACCGAGATGTGTCGGAGGGTGCTACTCCATTCCCTGGATTACTCCACTTTACTCTTGATCCTTACCTTATAGTGCTGGGTGTTAAGCAAGGCAGCATCAAGTACAATTTTTGAGTCTTCGGTATGACTCGACCTGGGATTGAACCGTGGTTTTCCAGACCATTTGCAAACACTCTACTCATGAGGCCAATGGGCCGTGTATGTTTACTGAGAATAGTCTAAAGCTTCAAACTTGGATTTTTTAAAATTCTTTGTTTTGAATTCAGAGCAATTCTGTATAGTAATAAATTGCTTGAATACAGAATGTTTTATTCAGTGCTGAATTGAAATCCCTAAAAAGGCAAAAAATATCATCTTGTAGATGTTACTTTTCATCTGGATAAAAAGGCACAACTTTTTTCCTCCTGATTTATTCAATTAAAGATTTGTTACAAAGTAGGAATAGCAAGAAAATGATTATTATGTATATTTATACCAATTATGAGAAAAATACTTTTATAGCCTTTCTTAATGTAACACTATTAAAGACTTAAAATCATGATGGGAGCTCTTGGTTAACTCAAGGTTTGGTTTGGTTTGGTTTCTATATTTAATGGCATATCAACTCTTTGTAGGTTATTTAAAGCCATTCTCCAAGAAGAACAGTAGTGGTACTATTTAACCCATAGCTGGGAGGATAAGGGGATTCATACCTTTCCCAAGGGTATTTGCCCGAAAGTGAACGTAATAGCGCAACTGGAGTATGAACTCGCTTATTACGATTCCGCAGTCCATCGCTTTAACCATTACACCATGAGGACACCCCCTTGGTTAACTCAAGGATGCTCAATAGTGACCTTGAACTGTACAAAACATATATATATATAATCAGAGACCTGTGTATATCAGCCTCTCCCCATTACTATATTGAATTTATTGTGAATCGAACCAAAAGAGTTTTCAACAATGCTATCACTAAAGAGATAAGAAAAAATAGCCATCAGCAAATAACCATATATATATAAATATATATAAATGCTATAATTTCAAATATTATGCATTTTTATGTACTTTTCTTTGATATTAATTTGTTTTTTCATCATTTTGATTTGCTGTGATTATATTGATTGCTAAGATACTGTTCATTGGTTGCAAGGGGAAATAAAAAATGCAAAGGATAATTATTTAAGCATGGTAAACTCGATTTTCATATAACTAGAAAGAAGAAATTAGAAACAGTTTTAGTGCATACAAGTTCAGAGGCATATCTACTTAGACATATGTGGGTGTTATGTATAGGCATATATATATATATATATGTATATATCATGTGTCATGTGTATATATATATATATATATGTATATATATGTGTGTTTGTGTGTGTATGTGTGTGTGTATGCATACACATGGCTTATGTATGCATACGTATACACATAACATATGTATCGATACTCATATATATATATATATACGATACAACCATAAACATAAACATATTCAAATGATGCATATGCGCGCACACACACACACACACACACACACACACAAATATATATATATATATATGTGTGAGTGTGTGTGTGTGTGTGTGTGTGTGTACACATGGCTTATGTATGTATACATATACACATAACATATGTATCTATACTCATACATATAATATATATATATATATATATATATACACACACACACATATATATATATATATACATATATAAATATATATACATGAAACAAGCACAAACATAAGCATATTCAAATGATGCATATGCACACACACACACACACACACACACACACACATATATATATATATACTAAACAAGCACAAATATAAACATATTCAAATGATGCACACACACACACACACACACACACACACAAATATATATATATATATATATATATATATTATTGCATGTCATCCATGCCCTTTGTCAGAGTTCATTTGTTCTCAGTCTAGTTGATTTTCTTGCAATAATATGTTTTTTTCCCATGACAGATGTTTAGTATAGTTAGTACAGTGTGTAATTAATTGATACTTAAAATTAAATAATTATTCTTTTTTTTTCTTCCTTTGTCTTACATCCCTGGAAATGATTTCTTGATTTTTTTTTGTTTTAGTTTCTTCTCTCTTTTTTTTTTTCTTCTCTTTCACAGCATCAATTTTTGATTAAATTCAAAGTTTGCTCTCACATCTTTTATCCTTTATACTGAAAAAATATATATATATTTAATTTGCTGTGATGATTTTGAAATGATATTCCCCTTTTTAACACTGCTTTGTTAACTAACTCTAGATGTATTATCTCAACTGTAGTTTACATTTCATAAAATTTTATTCATAAAATTCTTTTAAATACAGTTTCTATTGTGACAAGTTGCCTTTTTATTTAATTTTCTTTTTTTTAAATAGATTTTAACTTTAAGTTAATACTGACTAGATAAATCATGCCTAGGGTTTCACTATTATTCAATTTTGACCAGCCTCAGACAAATTTAATTGTCTTTCATCAACCTGTATTAAAATCATTTATGTCTTAAATTTCCTTGCGGTCATAAAATGATATCAACTTAACAAATGCAAATGCTGTTGGTTTCATTAAACAGGGAAATTATATAATCTATCAGTCTCCCAGGCTGTAGTTTTACCGGGACATAGATTAACTATTTTAGTAGTAGAGTTGTTTTCCAATACCGGAGAATGGACTCCAAGAAAAGAGAGCCTGGAGTTATGTAAAGATGTTCAACAACTTATTTTGTAAAGACTAGTTTCTTTCTCATTCCTTTACTATTTACCAAGCTGCAACTCAGTAACATTTAATAAAAATAATTCACATATCAGAGTTTTATCTTTTAACTTTTAACTAGATATCTTCAGTTGCAATTAAGCTCAATGTTAAGTCAAATACTATTTATCAAATTTATATCATGTTTAAATGCAAATCAGAGAGAAGAAGTATTCAATAATTATCTTGAAAAATTATAATCATCAGTCAATGAGGTATTTACATTAAGTTGCAAATTGGACTGAAAATTGTCTTATTCTCTAGATTATTTTAGCACCATTGTACTAACATAAATCTTGCATTACTTTTTTTTCTGTGATTACAAAAATTGGATCATTGAAATATAGATTCCTTAATCATTATTAAAACAAATTGGTCAATATGTGTAATGTTTTAATTCAGAAATCTTCAAGTGTTATCTTCAAATGAAAATTCATCTTTAACCATTGAATGTCCCAAAGAAGAAAGGAACTTGTCTTCACAACTCATTTCTTTCATATTTTCACATATCCTTAACTTCCTCATTCTACTTTTACGGTTCTTTACAGATGTGAGATGTCAGTTTTATTTCTAAATTTAACCTTGTAGATTACAAAACTACAGTCATGAAAGGTCTGCTTCTGTTTTGAATCTGTGTGTGGTCGTGAACATTTTTTTTCATTCAATTATGACTGTGATATGAAATATTTGTTTATATAGGGATGTGTGCAATATAATTGTTATTGACCCAGAAAATAAGCTGAGGTCAAATTTTGGCCAAGGCTGATACATTTTCTTTGTCCTTAGAAAAGGTATAAATCCAATTTTTCCCCCAGCAGTTGGTAAAATAACAGAGCTAATTGAACTTTCTAATCATGATTGTAGGCAACCGGTCTAGAAGAAGGAAAACTTTGAATTCAAACTGTAGAGAAGGCAACAGGGAATCATTCTTAACATCTCTCTAAAGAACAATTATGGTTATTTCCAGTTTACTGAGAGAAACTATGAAGAACCATGATTACTCAAATCCTAAAAGAACAGGGCATTTTCTATTCTAATATTTACATATACTCAATACAGAGTTTGATTAGATATTTTACTCCTCTATGAAGCTTCCTTAGCATAATGTAATTGATAACCTGAGTTCAATTCCTGGATAAGGCTGTTTGTGTTTCTCTTGGGAAAGGTATGAACCAATCTTACTCTTCCCTCAATTATGAGTAAACGTTAGAGCAGACTAGATTCTGTAGTCTTGGTTAAGCAACAAGACCTTGCATCACATCTTAACTGTGGCAGAAAGGTTAGACGAATATATATTCCCAATGTCATCCATCTTATTTACATGCTTTTAGATTCTCAATACTGAAAAAACAGAACACACAAAAGATTAAAGTTTTTTTATCTACTTTCTCCAACTAGCTACAGTTTTGTATAATTAACAAGTTACATATAGCATGATGGCTCTTTAAGGATAGTCCAGTTAGAGGTTCTATTGTTTCATGACTGCCTTGGTTATAATTAGAATGCTTTTTGAATAAAGAGAGAAAAATCATTAAAATCAAGTTACTATGTCCTCTGCTACCATTATTACCACCTCTCCATGTCTTATTTGAATATCTTCTTGATTGATTTCAGATTTTTTCCGATCTTCGAAGCAACAAGATCCATATAATCATTGGAGATTTTCTCGACTATGCAGCCCGTGTTGTTATGTGTGAAGCATACCGACAGGTATACTATGATATTTCATATTTAATATTCTTACATCTTTTATATACACACACACATATATATGTTTGTATGTGTATATTCTAATATGTGTGTGTATATATTAATGTGTATATATATATGTGTGTATATATATATATATATATATAGAAAATAAAATTTTAATACTCTTTGTAGTACTCAGGATATATGTTTCAATTCACTCATGATTAATTATACTATATGCTGAACTACTATAAATGATCACATATTCAAAGTACCAATATAAATTCTAAAATAAGGGGTGTATCTACACTATTCAGACTATTCCATGCACATAATTAGCGTTGTTTTTCATGGTACTATTTACCAACCCCTCCGCTCGGGCAGGATATGACACAAGGTCAATTTTTTAAGCGGAGTTTAACAGGTTTGAATTCAGAGTTTTCCTTCTCCTAGACTAGTTGCCTCACCAAGGCTGAAGAACCTAGTCTGTCCTACTATTTACCCATAGCTGGAGGGAGAATAAGGGGGTTCATACCTTTCCCAAGGGTATTTGCCCGAAAGTGAACGTAATAGCGCGACTGGAGTACGAACTCGCGTACTACGATTCCGCAGTTCATCGCTTTAACCATTACACCACGAGGACACGTTGTTTTTCATGGTATATACCTTTTATTAGTATTACTCTATTCACAAGTAAACACATAAACATCTCATTTGTTGCAGGTATATATATGCACCTTGATGCAGGGCCAATGAATATGTTGATCCCACAGACTTTTAGAAATGAACAACAATAGATCAGGCAAGGAAAACAAATATAAGAGAATTAAAAGCCAACTTTTTATTTTGGCAAGATATACAAGAAAAGTGTTTGAGAGAAATTTCTGTTTATGTCAAAAGCATCGACTCAACCGTCTAATAGTTCTTGGCAACAATGATTCTGGATAATACTGGTGCAGCTATGTGGCTTGGTAGTCTGCAGATGCCTGGCAGGTTAGACATGTCACATTGCAGAAGCAAGTTAGTCAATGTCCTGGTGGTTCAATCTGCAGTTAACCTGGATTTTGGTCAGTGTTAGTTATATGTGAAATGAGTTGGTCGGCTGACCAAATGCCCCCAAAGTGAGTGGACGTGGGCAGGCACAGAAACTGTGATTAGTGGCTGGCTCATCTATGCAAATGTGTGATGTTTTGCATAGGGAAAATACCAAGCTCTATGTAAAGAGCTGGAATGTTCGAATAGACACAAGGAAAAAATATTCACCAAATAGTTGACTGTACGTGTTGCTGCCGCAGTCGGAGAGAGCTGTCTTTATTTTTCACGGACAAATTTCAACTCAGTGAAGAAAATACAATACTGTAATCAATTTCAACACAATAAGCAAGATGATAAAGTCATGCTGGGTTTGAGCAATGTCGTCTGCTCAGAGACCTGTGTCATCAGTGCAAAAGTTCATAGGCCAGGGAATATGACCTGAGTTGCTAGGCATTGCTGTACTATTAGTGAAGTGGAAGGTAGTCCAAGCAGTATCCCTCACTCACAGATTGGTATCACCAGTACATAAGACTAGCTGTTTGTAAGACAGGCAATATGGACTGAGTTGCATGGTATCGCTGTATTAAGCTAATCCGTCTGATTCTCCAGGAGTCACAGAATCAAACAGGCTGGTTTGCTGTATTAGGTGTTGCAGCATCAGGCTAGTTGGTTGGCAGAGCTGCAAATCAATCATGATGTATCATGTCGTTAGTGTCACTTTGGGCAGTAGTTGACTTGCCTTAAAAAGAGTAGCAGCAATAGCAGCAAGACAAATGCCCTGATAAGAAAAGCAGCTCTGATAAGGACAGCTGTAGTAGTGGTAAGACAAATGCACTGAAAAAGACAGTTAAGGTAGTGGGCTGATGCAAGCAACTGGAAGGAGTCAGGAACTAATTGAATATTGTTGGATAGCTTGAACAATGCCACACTCCGGTCCTTTTTGGCCAAAGCCAGGCAGTACCACTGGTGAGTCAGATTTTTGGCTGTTTATACTAAGACAGTGATACTACAGGGCAGAGTTTTGTCAGACTCCAGTTTTGAAAAACCAGTAAATAAAAAATATGGGGAGTTAATTTAGACTATATATATATATATATATAAATATGTATATTTGTATGTGTATGTACTCATAAATAAGTTTGGTTATATTTTGTGCTGAATAGTGTCAAAATGATTATAATAGAATAAAATAAAAGAAATTCAAAATCCGACCACAATTGCTGCCCTTGCCAATTTCCTACTAATAGTATGCTCTTATCAAATGCACATGAGGAAGAGAATCATCTCTTTTCTTTCTAACACGACGTAATTGTCATGTAATTGTCATATGTATGCTGGGTTCTTGAGCTTCTAAATAGCAAATTACAAGTACTCTACTTTAGAAATGAACCCACTTAAATTATGGACATTATTTAATTAATGAACATCTCAGGCATTTGATTTCACTTTTATACTTGTTAAAATGTATGAACTTTTGCCAATGAAGAACATTCTTTGGAACAATATCAAGCCTCTTCCTTAAAAATTTTCCTAAAATAAAAACTATATTTACTCATTAAATCATATCACCCTCATCTTTTTATTGTATGTATTTTGAGTTACTAATTCCAACACATACTAACCAAAACAAGAAGGTTTACGAATCCTAATTCCTTGAGGCCACACCAGAACTACACAAAAAGAAAACTGTCATACTTCTTCCTCACTATTAACCTTCATAGATGTTTATTATCATATCCTTCAATTTTATATGAGGTGTTACCAAAATTTGAACAACTTAAGGCATAAAATGATTTCTTTAAAGGAACAGAACATTGATAGAAAATGATGTTCTTTGTTTTGTTTTTTTTTTGGAGTGATTTTTATAGATGTGTAAAATTTTTGAGAATTAATTTTTATTTATTGCGGACTTTTTATCCTCACCTTGGTAGTTCTTGTGTTGTTTCTTCTTTCACTACGTTTCGGCCAAATTTCACCTCTGGCCTTCTTCAGGTGATTTACCGTGACATTGGATAGGAATGCTGAGTCTTGTAACCGTATTCCCAGTAATTACTGCCTTCCATAGTTGTTTATCGCCCCACGTTGGAGAAGTCGTTTGTGTTTGAACAGTTAATTTTTTGTGTACATTTTTTTCTTTGATTATGTCATTGGATTTTTTCTTTCTTTGTTGTAAATTCTTTTAGTTTTGTTTGATAGATTTTGACTAAGTGTAGGCTTTTCTGCTGCTCTTGAAACTTTGACCAACTATTTTATTCCAACTGGATTAGTTTCGTGATGAGAGCTTTAGAATCGTCTAGTTACTTGGTATTTCTGACTGGGTTCACCCTCCATGTAATAGTGGCATGAGTATTCCCTTTCATGTAGGACTTTACTCTCCTCAAAGCTTCAAAAAAGCTATCTTTCTTTTATTCTTCATTTCCAGTATTTCACTCTCTCTCTCAGTCTCTCTCTCTAAATATGTATATATATATATATATATATATATATTGCACTCTCTCTCTCTCTCTCTATTGTATATGTTACAAGCTTTTGAGGATGCTGGATGGTTTTCTTGGCAGTTTGAGCATTTGGTTTTTTATTGAGACAATCTTCCTCCATGTGGTCTGAATCCCTTTAGCCAACTCTTCCACATGTCAGACATTCTCAGCAATTCTTCCTGTGGTGTCCATATTTATGACATTTAAAGCATCTTAAGAGTGTTAGTAGTAGTTGCGAGCAATATTGAATAAGTCTGGGTGGCAACACCCCACAAGGCACCAACAATACGGCCACCTGCTTCCCATCATGAAAACTATCCAAGTTAGATGAACCAGATATGCAAGACACTGCTGGAGAAGCAAGGATGAGCTCATAAGTGATGTACTCCTATGGACCCCCACATATGGCCAAGCAAAAGCAGGACGACCAGCTTGAACATACATAGAGCAGCTATGTGAGGATACGGGATGTAGCCCTGAAGACCTGCCAGAGGCGATGAACGATAGGGAGAAGTGGTGAAAGAGGTTCAAGGATATCCGTGCTAGCGGCATGACATGATGATGATGATGATGAAGAGTGTTAGGATATACTGTTATACCCTTTCATGGCAATATACTATTTTGACTTTCTCAGTTATTACTTGTTTATTTAATGTTAAAATGTGTGTCTGTATTTCTTCACTTCCTGATTATCCTTTTGTTGTGCAAAACCTTGCTTCCTTAAAGCTGCTTTTATTTCCTCTAGTGTAGCTAAGGACAGTTCTTTGCTTTTTATAACTCCATCTGAGGTGTTAGGGTTAGGGTAGTTCATCATGCTGGTAAACCTTGCACTTTATACTGTGGAAGGTTTTTTTATCTTGATTAAGCTTTCAGCATATTTTTGGTTGTCCACTTTCATGAGTTGAATAATCTTTATAACAGCTCTCGGGATTGCTTTAATGGTGATGACTTTTTTCTATCAAAAATAGAGACAATATTGCTAAACAAGTTTCTTCCAATGGTTCTTGTACAATAAAACTTAGTAATTCTGTTGCTTCATTTTCTGAATCAGATTCAGAAAGATTCCGTTTTGTTTTCTAATTTGAAAAAGCTATATATTGTGCTTTTTGTTTCACTGGTCCTGAACTCCACCACCCACCATGAAGTCCAACTTGTATTGGAAATCTACTGAGGGGAAGCCCATTTACCTTGGTTGAAATGAGGACACATTACCAGTACAATAGACTTGGGAGTAGGATTTTGAGCCCCAGCAAATTTCAGGTTTTCAATGGACCATAAATACTGCCGTACAAGTTAACAGTGGTCAATTTATTATTCTCTCAATGCTACTGACCCTAAGCCACAGCCATCTAGTATTATTAAGATAAAATAGGGCGGAGTATTTGCTTGCCACAAGACTGATTTCAAGAATACGGTTGAGACAATTATATTAGGTATTGGTTTGACATGACCTGTTGACTGATCAGATCAGTGCTTTCTGACCCCCAGTAACAGCCAAAGTGAAGTATTACAAGTCATTTGGCAAGTCAAGAACTGCTTAGATACCAGGATTCTGTCCTGAAGCATTATAGCTCACCACCTACTGGTGGCTTTGTTGGTAGAGGTCTTACTCCACTGCTGAGGGGTAGTTAGTGTATTCAACAGCACCAGCTGACCAGACAATGGAGCATTTAAGGCTTAATACTTGTTTGCTTTTTGTGTGGTAGTGGGAGATCTGATAGCCAAGAGATTAAGTCATGGGTGGCAACCCTCTGGTAGCCATGTCTAAAGTGACATCATCGTCATCATGTCGCACTGGTAGCACGGATATCCCTGACCCTCTCTCGCCACACCTCCCTATCGTTCATCGCCCTAGGCAGGTCTTCAGGACAACATGCCGTATCCTCACATAGCTGCTGAATGTATGTTCATGCTGGTCGTCCTGCTTTTGCACGGCCATGTGTGGGGGTCCATAAGAGTACATCTCTTATGAGTTCGTCCCTGCTTCTACAGCAGTGTCCTGCATGTCTGGTTCATCTAACTTGAATAGTTTTCGTGATAGGAGGCAGGTGGCCGTACAGTTGGTGTCTTGTGGGGTGTTGCCGCCAGGACTTGTTCAAGATTGCACGCAGCATTCTTGTGTAATTGCCGTCTAGCTTCTTCTCTAGCCGTTTTGTTAGCGTCCATGTAGTGCACCCGTATAGCAGTATCGATGTGATCGCTGCCTGGAAGAAACTGCGTTTCATTTTATCGGTTAGGTCTGATTTCCATATAATCTATAGCCTATTGATAGCTGTCCATGCCATGCAGGAAATAATAAAGAGAAAAGCAAAAAGAAAATCCATGTATACTTATCTAATGTAATGCAAGAGAAATAATTATTGTTTTTAAGGGGAGTGGGGGGGGCAAAAGGGCATCCTTTTTCCTTCTTGCCTCCATTCAAGTATTAAATTCAACCATTGTAAAATCTGAATTATAACCAACCAACACATACAAATATATTATGAATAATGTATATATATATATACATATATATATATATATATATATATATAACCTGAAAGAAATAAAAGACTTACATCTTTTTATGATAGTTTCATTTCTTAAAGTTTCATATGTAAGTTAGGATATAATCACCAGGTGAAGCTTTAAAGTAAATGGACAATCAGTAAGTTGGTGACTGTAGTCGAGGGCGACCAGAAGGCTCCCTTTTCAATAGCTACAACACAGAGGTATGGGGAGAGCACTACCCCTTTCCTAGGATTGCTCCACTTTACCCTTGATACGTACCTTATATTGCTGAGTATTAAGCTAGGAAGTATCAAGTATCATTTTTAAAGTCTTTGGTATGACGCCACTTAGGATTGAACCCAGGTCTCCTGGACCATTGTTGAACACTCTATCCACTTGGCCAAGTATAAACACTAAGTATTCCTGACACAATGCAATTGATATCTGTATGGTATACGAGGAGGGGAGGTGGAAAATTTTTACGTATTTATTCACTATATTACTAACAATATAATCATATAAATATGTGAATATATAGATATGTGCAAATAAATAAGAGATGAGATTTTGATTTTTTTAGGTTTTATCTGACACAGCTGGCCAGTATTTGTGCACTTCTAGATTTAACAGATGTTTTTAAACAATTCATTTATTGTCACTATACATGTATATATATATATATATATATATATATATACTTTCTTTAAAGAAAAAACCAAAGACCGGTTATTTTAGGATTATAGATTTATTCCCATCCTGTTTTGCATTTCTGGTGTGAACCAAAAACACAAAGAAATATATAACAGGACTTCTTCAGATCTAATGGATAGATAAAACCTTTTTCCATTCTGTTTTTCGTTTCTGGTGTGAACCAAAAACACGAAGGTGTGTGTGTGTGTGTGTGTGTGTGTGTGTGTGTATCAGGGTTATACCCTGATATCTTCGACTGGATGCACCTGTTTCTCGATTGACGGCTGGGTCGAAGGTCAATATGTTACATAACCCAATTCAACAAAATCTTATTTGCCCACTCCTCTTATAAGATGGTAGTTTTTAATGTCATCCTATAATATAAAAAATGTAATAAATTGATAGAGATTACCATGATGAACATTACCAAATCCACCCTAAATTGTCTAGCAGGACATGTGCATAATGGATATTGGCATTTGGTTAATAAACTTCAAAGTGAAATCATCTGAAGATTGCAGGTTCAGTCCTGATTACAGGTAAAAATAATAAGGAATACTTAACACTTATACCAAGTTTTTGTTGATGGAATAACAACAATCTACCTCTATGGATTAAATAAAGAGTTTGGTTTGAAGTTTTGTATGGGCTCCTGAGCTCCACAGGAACACCTGAAGAAGGTTGAAGGATGCATCAACTGAAACATGGAGGTGCCCATGGTGTAGTCGTTAGTGTTGTAGAAAATGGACACGGCGACACGAGTTCAAATCCTGGACGAGACTGATTGCATTTCACATAGCACTAATACCCTTGGGAAAGGTATGAATCCAATTATTCTCCCTCCAGCTATGGGTAAATAGTAGGACAGACTAGGTTCTTCAGCCTTGGTTAGGCAACTAGTCTAGGAGAAGGAAAACTCTGAATTCAAACCTTCGCTTAAAAATTGACCTTGAATTTAACTTCGCTTAAAAATTGACCTTGTGTCATATTCTGCCCGAGCGGAGGAGTTGGTAAATAGTATCAACTGAAACATTGAGAATATTGAATATAACAATACAGATGAAAACAATGATAAAAAAGAATAGTAAGTGCCGATTATATGAAGAGAGAGATGACACAGTTAATCACATAAAGGAATGAAGTAAACTAGCACAAAAGAATACAAATCTAAGCATAGCTGGGTGGGGAAGATGATCCACTGAGAATTGTGCAAGAGTGTTCACCAATGGTCCAGGAGACCTGGGTTCAATACCAGATCACGTCATACCAAAGACTTTAAAAATGGTACTTGATACGTAACACTCAGCAATATAAGGTATGTATCAAGGGTAAAGTGGAGCAATTCAGTGAAAGGAGTAGTGCCCTCCCCTACACCTTGGTGTAGTAGCTATTGAAAAGGGAGCCTTCAGGTCACTCTTGACTACGGTCACCAACTTTACTTTACTATATCCACAAACCAAAATCTGTCCAAGATAAATAAAAATTCTCAGGGATTTTCAGATACAAACCAAGCACCAAGATTCAGCCAGAAGACTATACCTAGTGTTAATTAAAAAGGAAACAAGAACTTGCCATCTTGAAGATTTCATCATGGACCACTGAGTGAAAACAAAAGAAAGTGAAAGACAGACAAACACTAGGACCTTGCCAGAGAACTAAAAAAAAGTGGAACATGAGAATGATGGTGATACCAATTTTAGTTGGTGTACTTGGAATGGTCCCCAAAGGCTTGGAAAAGAGACAGTAGGAATTGAAAATCGGAGAAAGAATCTAGACCATACAGACTACTGCATTGTTGAGATCAGCCAAAACACTCAGGAGACAGGAAAAGAATTGCTATTACTCAAACGTCAGTGAATGACGACCAGCTAATGCTGGTGTAAAAAACTCACAAGAGGTGAAATAATAATAATATAAGAGACATAGGTGCTGGGTGTGCTGAAGAAACCAAGTGTAACATATTGACCTTCGACCCAGCCATCAATCGAGAAACAGGTGCATCCAGTCAAAAATATCAAGATATAACCTTGACCGTTGACGGGTTGAATTTGGTGCAATTGTGGTGCCCACTAGAAGCAGCAGGGCGTCAAACAATTATATAACCTGGTGCCACAGACAGTTCGAGTTAGTTGGAGTCAGTTAGTTGGAGTCCGTTTGTTGGAGTTCGAGTTGCAGTTTGAGGCAGTGAGAACCAGCTCCCAGCAGAGGGCTTGGGCCCTCAGGACCCCCGGTTGAGCAGCCCAGCAGAATGAGAAAGAAGTGCTGCAATAGTCAGAGGAACTGGGGGTCAATATGTTGCAGTCTTTTCAGTCTCAAACACACCTCTCACACACAACCCTTTCACAACCCTTTCGAATAAAGTGTGAGAGGTATATTTTTCTAAAGAAGTGTGTTCGTTCGTCATTATTGTTGATTTTGTTTCCGCATGTATATGTATACGTATAGTTGTATCACGGCTATACAACACAAGTGTCAATTGCCTTTTTCTGTACCTTTCAGTAAACATTGATATGAGTTGTGAACTGTGGTTATTGCGGTAAAGGCAGAAACTGGAAAAGTGTTTAATCAAAGCTATGGATGATATAAATAGAAGCAGACAGAAATGACATCAAAGAAATTGTCTTAGAAGTAGTAAGAATATTTTGAAAATGACCAAGATTTTCTGTGTTCTTTCTCTTTTTAGGTTGGATCTCTTCACATATGCTATCTGTACAATGATATTTACCAAATACTTTTATGTTATTATTATTATCATTATTACTATTCAGAAAAAGAAGCAAAGAAAATAATAGAATATATATAAAAGTGGATCAATATGTATATAGAGTAGTAGCCATTAGATCAAAAATCTTCACCATATAATGTTTGATCTATATTTTCAACCTCTTGTCTGCCAAAGAACTTCTGCAAATGACAGCTACAAGGTACTAGCAAAGCCACCAGAGTTTTATATAAAAGAAAAAGTTGCAAAGAAATCATTCTCTTTACTCAGAGAGTGGCCAAGAAAGACAAGACTTATGTCACCTCAGGCTACCTTTACTTTTACTTTAGTAATAAAATAGGTTGAGTTGTATATTCTGTATCCCTAATAGTGAATACATTATAGATTTAGTTAAATTTAGTTAAATAACTAACAGAATGCTGTTTGACTATTGTTATATTTCTATATTTAAACCATGTTTTAACCATAGTTAAATTTCTAGCACTGTGCCATATACAGCTCTAGTTAAATTCTCTGTCACATGGCATATGCACATATTATTGTTGTGGACCAGTCCGAAAGGATAACACAACTTGGGTTTGCATGGAATAAAGTATATTAACGAAGTAATACAACATATGTACTTTGTACATATGTTGTACATATGTACAACGAAGTAATACAACATATGTACAAAGTACATATGTTGTACATATGTACAACGAAGTAATACCAGATATGTACATACAATATATGTACAAAGTGTTAGAAGTCAGTGCAACTGCCAAGTGTTCGCCGGAATAAGTACAGAGCCCGGTATTAATAGTCACGGAATAGTTCATTACAGACTGCAGGTTGGGTACCATAACAATTATCAAATTTCATATTGTTTCATTTGCTGGAATGTTGTGAATCTCCAAATTTGTATTCAATCATTATGCTGATTGTATCCTCCGCAAAGAGGTAAGATCCCTCCAAAAGGGGTATCTAAGGTATGATACTAAATTGCCTGGTGGTGAGGTTTCAATGCTGGAATTCTCCAGAGTATAGAGTCACTTGTTCGTTTTGATTACACCCCAGTCCACTCTGAGCCAGAATGTATGTAGTGCCTTCAATAAGTTTCCAGACTTTTTTTGTACAGGAATCTAAAATTGTCATAGACTCTTGAAAATTCACTATGCTATTGCTATACATCTTATGAGATGACTGACCAATTTTTATGATTTCAGGTTCAAATGAACAGCTACAGCAGCAATTGGAATACACCCTACTAAAGCCTGATTGTCACAGCTGGTGAATTTCAAAAATGCAATCTGGACGTGAAGACACTTTAGAAGAACGATATACAATATATTTCTGTTTTAAACTTGGAAAAAATGTCACAGAAACGTATGGAATGATTCAGACTGCTTTTGGAGCATCTTGCATGAATTGAGCATCAGTTTTTGAGTAGCATAAGAGATTTAAAGAAGGCAGGGAGTCTGTGAGGGATGATGAGAGGTGTGGGAGGAGTAAGGAAGTCAGAACACCAGAGTTGATTGGCCAAAGGGTTAGGGTTACTATGTTGAGGTTTTGTGGGAGTTCAGGAAGAGATTCGGTCAGTGGCATTTTAACCAGTACAATGCAACAGTCCACAACTCCATCGTTGTCACAGACTATTTGCACAAGATGGGCATCAAGACAGTTTCTCACCCTCCCAATAGTCCAGACCTTGCTCCCTGTGATTTTTGGTTATTCCATAAGCTCAGAGGCTGTCGTTATAAGACAATTGAGGAGATGAAAGAGGCTGTGATAAAGGTCATTGACATGCTCACACAAGAGGACTTCCATGGGGACTCGCAGAAGTTGTTGGAATGGTACAATAAGTGCATTGCAGCCGGAGGAGATTACTTCGAAGGGGACTAGAGTTTCATGTGTGTACTATCAATAAAAGTGCCCATACAAAAAAAGTCTGGAAACTTATTTAATGATCCTCGTATGTACCTGTTAGAGTCCCATCTATGGTTCAAATAGATCTATTTGAAATTAATTAGTATTGGTTCAGTTTGGTTTCTTTGGCTTTAATGTCATATCAAACTTCATGAGTTCTTTAAGGCTCAAACCATCCTTATCGAAGAACAATAGGAGTGTTAATTGACCCATTGCTAGAGGGGATAAGAAGGTTCATACCTTTCCCAAGGGTAGCTGTCTGAAAATAAACATAATGACATGGCTGTAGTTTGAATTTGCTTCCTATGATGTTGTAATCCATCATGTTGGCTACTACACTGCAGAAACTTCCTTTATTTGTTATGAATACTTGATACCATATCATCATCATCATCATCATGTTGTGCCGCTAGCACGGATATCCCTGACCCTCTCTCGCCACTTCTCCCTTTCACTCATCGCCTCTGGCAGGTCTTCAGGGCTACATCCTGTATCCTCACATAACTGCTGTATGTATGTTTGAGCTGGTTGTCCTGCTTTTGCTCGGCCATATGCGGGGGTCCATAGGAGTACATCACTTATGAGCGTGTCCTTGCTTCTCCAGCAGTGTCCAGCATGTCTGGTTCGTCTACCATGGATAGTTTTCGTGATGGGAGGAAGGTGGCCGTATAGTTGGTGCCTTGTGGGGTGTTGCTGCCAGGACTTGTTCAATATTGCTCGCAACATTCTTGTGTAATTGCCATCCAGCTTCTTTTCCAGCTGTTTTGTTAGTGTCCAAGTAGTGCATCCATATAGCAGTATCGACATGACCGCTGCCTGGAAGAAACTGTGTTTCATTTTATCGGTCAGGTTTGATTTCCATATGATCGAAAGCCTATCGATAGCTGTCCATGCCTTCGTTAGCTGTGTGTCAATGTCTTTTTCAGTTGATGAGACACTGCTTCCTAGGTAGGTGAATTTGTCTACCAGTTTCAGAGAGGTTCTGTTTGGTTTGGTTTCTTTGTTTAATGGCATATCAACCTTTATAGATTATTTAATGCCAAAGCCATTCTCCAAGAAGAACAATAGTGGTACTATTTAACCCATAGTTGGGAGGATAAGGGGGTTCATACCTTTCCCAAGGGTATTTGCCCGAAAGTGAACGTAATAGCGCAACTGGAGTACGAACTTGCTTACTACGATCCCGCAGTCCATCGCTTTAACCATTACACCACGAGGACCCCCCCACGTCTAGTGTGGAAATGTCATCTGTTTGATTATAGCATATAACAATGCACAAACAAAGGATTATGATTGACAAATAAAGTTCTATTAAAAAATGAGTTCAGTGGAATGAGGCAAATATAAATGGTTACAATTATAATCAACCATATAAAAACAAATTGCATTTTAGCATTAAATAGCTCATAAGAGGTTGATCTACTCTTAAATAAATCAAGCAAAAACAAATCTAACCAATAGTGAATTTGCCATGCTTTGTACAACTCGGTGCAAATTTGAAAAACATCATTTTCTTTTTGGTCGGGCTGAGAAGTATTCCATTATTGCTTGTACTTGTGGATATAATCTCCCTTTTTATTGTTCCAACTTTGTAACTATATGATTTTATTCATTTGTACATTTTTCAAAATGCCATTATTTTCTGCTATGTGTGGAACAGATCTGACAAAATACAATTATCTAACCAAAATTATATATATATATATATATATATATATATATATATATATATATAACTCTAAAGACTTTTTAACCAGGTAAACTTTGCAATATATTTTTAAACTTGACAACAGCAATTAAACTGAAATAGCTGGCTTATCATAGTCAACTTGTTGTCTTTCACACCCGACAGCCATAAAAGTTCTTCAAACAATAAATTGATTTGCAGAAGCACCATCAATACTCTGCTAACTGTACTGCTACATCTAATTTGTTTATCTAATCTTCTAGTTGTGTGATATACCAACTCTGTTGATAGCACATTTGAAATAAACCAAAAAAATAAAGGAAAACTTTGTTAAGCTCCAGTAATCTTAAAACAATGACTGCTGTATGTAAACATGGTTGTCTGTTAATAAGGAGCTTTGCAAAGCTACATTATTTGAAACAAATCTAATGGTCTGCAATGATGATTCTCTTACCAGAGATTAATTACTTTCACTTTTAAATGAGAGTTTTTTTCATAAGCATTAACTAGATGACTCATAAAGCCATTGGGTTCCTAGTTTAACAGCGTTAATGATAATATTGATGATTCTCTTTCGGAAAGAATGAAGGATCTTAATTAGCTTTTTATCATTTCCATTGTATTGAGAATTTGTATGATTAAAAAATCTTCCAGTAAAATTCAGAGCCCAGAAAATTATGATTCAGTTGCAAATTGGGTTGGAAATTACTTTGATTAAATGTTATATAACCCGCTCATTGGCCTACTGGGGAGAGTGTCTGCTAATGGTCTGGGAGACCTGGGTTTGATCCCAGGTCGTATCATATCAAAGACTTTCAAAATGGTACCTCATCATTGTTTCCAAGATGTTGACCAAGTGAAATTTGAGTTTAAGAAACAGTAAGAAAGTTTGGTGACGAAGGTGGTTGGGATAGCAATTTAAAGCAATAGTTGGCTGTGAATGGGCGCACTATCCTAGAGCAAGAGAACACCTGCCTTCAGCTTCACTTTGAATTTCAACTTGATTACTTCCTTCAGTTGTCTTAAGTCTGATGCATACTGCAGTTCATTTATATTTTTTCCCCTGTTCCAAGTAGTCTACGAGGATCATAAAATAAGTTTCCAGACTTTTTTCGTATGGGCACTTTGGAGTTGTAGACTGGTGCATTGTCCTGGTGGAAATGTCACTGGCCCGATTTGAAGAGTGCTTGCCTCTTCCCAAGAAATCTCTTCCTGAACTCCCTGAAAGCCTCAACATAGTAACCCTAACCCTAACCCTTTGGCCAATAGCAATAGCATAGTGAATTTTCAAAAGTCTACAACACTTTTAGATTCCTGTACAAAAAAAAGTCTGGAAACTTATTGAAGGCCCACATATCATAATTACACCTTCAGAATCCAAAAAAATGACAGACGCCATCACCTTGCCAACAGACACTACCTGCTTGGACTTCTTTAAGGCTAGAGAACGAGAGTGTTTCAACTGTTTGTTTTTGAATCTTTGATTCAGGTTTAAAGTTATGAACCCAAGTTTTTTTATGAGTTTCTATTCTTTAGTGAAAATTCTTAGGGTTAGTCTGGAAGCAGTTTGTGCTCTGGCACCAGCACACTTAGGACCCATCTTGCAGGCAGCTTGCTTATACCCCAAAACTCTGTTAAAACAATGTGGAACAAACCAGAACTAATGCTTATAAACTTAGGGATCTGCCAGATAGTAAGATATCTGTTATCCAAAACTATATGGTGAATAGCATCAATTTGTTCATCAGTGGTTGTGGTTTTTGATGACTTGACCAAGTATCATCTTCTGTGCTGTCCCTGTCTAGTTTAAATCCTGCTACCCACTTCTTTATGCTTGCATAGGAAGAGGAGTTTTCAGCAAGTGTCTGTGCCATGTTCTCATGGATTTCTTTTTGTGTCATGTTTCTTTTTCAAATACTTTATGACTTCTTAGGAATCTGTTTTGTTAATTTTATTATGAGAAGTGGTAATGTGTTGCCAACAGGCATATTTAGTTATTGCTCTTCTTTCTGAATTTGGCTTTCACTTTTTGAATGACCTTCATAGATAGATGCACAAAAATAAGGAGAATTTTTGAGACAGATAGATAGATACTATTTACCAACCCCTCCGCTCGGGCAGGATATGACACAAGGTCAATTTTTAAGCGGAGTTTAACAGGTTTGAATTCAGAGTTTTCCTTCTCCTAGACTAGGGAGACTATTTACCCATAGATGGAGGGAGAATAATTGGATTCATACCTTTCCCAAGGGTATTAGTGCTATGTGAAATGCAATCAGTCTCGTCCAGGATTTGAACTCGTGTCGCCGTGTCCATTTTCTACGACGATAACGACTACACCACGGGCAGATAGATAGATAGATATGTATGTATGTATGTATATACATACATATATATATGTATGTATGTATGTATATACATACATATATATATATGTATGTATGTATGTATGTATATACATACATATATATATGTATGTATATATGTATATACATATATATGTATGTATGTATGTATACATATATATATATATATACATACATATATACTTACTTACATACATAGAAAATAATGTTCAGTATGAATACTCATCCCACAAAATTATCATTCACTTGCAAATTGTATTGGATATCTCTTTATTAAGTTGGAACTTTTTAAGTGTACTACTCGAATAATATCCTCCCTATTATACGCTGTTTTCACTGGGTTACATACAGATATACATGCATGATAAAATCTTTTGTAATATATCAAATATATGAAACTTAATGGCTTAAAATCCTAATCATTCTATTGAAAAGTTATTATTTTCTCCTTCTGATGAATGTTTTTTATGGTGTTATTTAACAAAAATAATTGTACATCTTTATTGCACAATCAGTACATTTCACTTTGGTAATTCATAAAACTTCAAAAAAACTTGATTCAACTAAATACTGCTTATATGATTTATTTTTCATCCTACTTTTTTTATCAATCCAGAAAGTGCAATGTTATTTCAACTCTCTTTATCAGTAAATGATTCTTGGTAGAGATAATGAAGTGGTTTCTTAACTATCTTCTCCATGGTTTGAATTCAAAGTAGTCCTTATCTAGAACTGGTTGACTTCTGAGAGAGAGAGAGAGAGAGAGAGAGAGAGAGAGAGAGAGAGAGAGAGAGAGCATCTCTGTTATTTAGCTGGGAAGAAGTAGTAGAGTCCTATATTTCCCAAGAGAATATGAAGAGAATACAAACAGCTACAACCATAATTTGTCCTTGGCTCACCAATTACATTTTCTGCATCAATAAACATTATGTCACTTGGGAAGTTCTTCTCTAGAGCTCTAAAAATACACAATCAAATCATAATCTGATATCAGTAATTATTTATTAGTTTTACTTCAGGGTTAATTCTGTGACTTTATAGCAGTCTACATTGTCTTTAACCTGAAATCATTGATCCTTAAGTCAAGGGCTACATGATATTGTTAAAGGTTCAAATTCTTTTCTAAGGTCTATTATGATACAAGATATTTCATCTAAAAGAAATGTCTAGTCATATGCTGATACCAACTACTAATATTCTAGTTTGATTCAAGGCCATGGTAAGCTCTCCAAAATTCCATTATCTATTTACATTATTACCCTTACTCTTTTTTTATATATCAAAGGAAAGGTATAGCTTTTAGTGTCAATCCAACAGTGAATACTCTCAAAAGTTCTCACTTAAAAGATCTATTGCTCATTATGATTCATGTAATTCCTGTAATTTCAAATATTATATGCTCTTATTTATAAAACATTATTTGGCATTATATATATATATATGTATATATATATTTATATGTGTGTGTTTTGTTTTATAGTATTGAATTAATTTAGAGGGCTATTGCAATGCGAAATAATAATTATTTGAGTCTAATTAATTTCAGAGTAAAACTTCATCATCAGAGACTTTTTTTTTTTATAAATGAACACGTTATTGTCGGTTTACATTTTTTGAATGTTGTAAACATGGTGTCACATGGGGTGTTAGAATACTTCTTGATTCTGTGGGAGCAGCAAAGTGGACCAATTCAAACCTTATGGTAGTGATATTACTCATTGGGGGGAAAGTACTTTTTGGTTGACTGTAATATAGAAACCAGACCATCAGGAATCTTGGGGTCCACTCATAAATGTGATTCGAAACATAAGCAAAGGCAAAAAGCCAAAACTTGAAGTCAAAAATTGATGAATGAATCAAGAGAGAAAAAATGTTATTTTCCATCTAAGTTTTATCAGATTACAATAAAAAAAAACTGACCTGAGCTAAAATGAAGCCACACCAAAGATGAAATATCAGGAAAAGGTTCCCACAATCTTTTTTTTTCTTTCCTAATCTTGAATAAAAATTATCTTTATTTTTTATATTTCTTTTTGCTTCCTGGTGTTTCTATTGTTGTTATTAAGTATGAGCAAAAGTTCCAATCACTTTCTTTTGGAAACTAGTGACTGAATACACAGTAGAAAATGATGTATTTTTAAAAATTGAATTCCTGGAAAAGTGGATACTTAATACTTACTAAAATTATAATTGTGTGATTTTTTATATGTACATATTCATCTACCTCTCTGCCACAAGAAGAATGTGACACAAGTCAATTTTAAAGCATGGTAAACCTAGTTTGAATTCAAATTTTTTCTTCTCTTAGACTGGTTACCCAAACAAAGCTAAAGAAACTAGCCCTACTATTTACTCATAGCTAGGGGAGGCGCCCATAGTGTAATGGTTATCATCATAGGAAATGGACATGGCAACACGAGTTCAAATCCTGGACGAGACTGATTGCATTTCACAAAGCACTAATACCTTTGGGAAAGGTATAAATCTGCTTATTCTTCTCCACCTATGGATAAATAGTATGGTAGACTGGGTTCTTCAGCCTTGCTTAGACAACCAGTCTAGGAGAAGGAAAATTCTGAATCCAAACCTGTTTAACTCCATTTAAAAATTGACTGTGTGTCACATCCTTCCCATGTGGAGGGATTGGTAAATATATGCACATAGCTGGGAGACAAAAAAATGGATTCATGCCAACGGCATTAGTGTGAAGTGAAATACCAAGAACCTCATCTAGGATTGAACTTGGGTTGTAGGTTCCATTTCCGCTGATGGTAACCATTATGTTAAGCATGGCTTCATGGATTTTTATATGTATACTACTATAGTATAACAACAATAGAAGATTGTAGTAAGAATTTATTTAAAAGGCTGTAAGTTAAAGAATAAAGTAATTTCTAATCCAATTTGAAATTTGATAATAGTGAAGAAGTTATACCTTAGCCTGATCATTATAAATTTTTAAGGGTGATAGTATTCAATGTAAACTATAGATTAATTTTTTTTTCTATTTCCAATCAAATATAATAAAAATTCTATATATATGATGTACATATTTATTGAGTTTAATAGCCATGAAAGGTGACTTTTAAGCTAGTCAAAAGAATCTAAACCAATGAATTAATATCAATGAATCAATGAAGCCTTATATTGATGTTTTTGGTTGATTAGAAATATTCATTAAAAATATCATCAAACTAACTTCCCAGGAGTTTTGTAAAATCAATAAATAAACATTTTATACCCAATTTTAGTTTCCTCCAATCATGCACACACACACACACACACACACACACACACACATATATATATATATATATATATATATATATATATATTTGAAATTTACATGAAGATATTCTATAGAACAGTTTATATAATAAATTAATAAATAATGTTCTGACATCTTGACTTATATTAAGACAAAATGATTCAGTACCAATTTAAAAAAAAATATAAATATGTATAATGAAGCCAGTTTCAATTATGCTGAACAACAGATTTTAGCAAAATAAAAGATTGTGCTAGTGCAGTACTTTTTTGTATTCACTCAGCAACTTTTTGTTTTATTTCCAAAACTGAAAATTCAAGGCTAAATGATTTCAAGATATGGAAAATGTTAAAAGAAATACCCTGAGGTGGCTACAAGTGATATCAGACAAGGATGCTTAGAGGTTCAAGGATCATTGAAAAACTTGTTGAAAGAAGTGTGTTGAATGCCAATGTGACTATTTTGAAGAGAATTAATGTTTCATTCATTGTTTATTTCTGTCTCATTAAATGCAGCTTCAGTTTCTATACTTTTTTAAACACACACTCACACACTACAAACGGCTGCTGCTGTTACTACATAATACTTTAAAAATTCCCTTAGCCAAATGTGGTACGCTTGTCGGCCAAGCGGTCTGAGACTTAGGCTAACGTAAAGTTGGATGGGTTTCAATCCTAGCTTCGAGCATCCTACATGCCGAGCCACACTGAAGAGTTCTGATAGAACGAAACAGTCTGTCTGTGGATGACAATATATATATATATATATATATATATATATATATATATATGTGTGTGTGTGTGTGTGTGTGTGTGTGTGTGTGTGTATAATTAAATAATATTTCTGTTTCTTAATTATCTATGATAATCTTTATAATAAAAAAATATACAAAACAGATCAACTGCTGCTGCTTAGATTTTCTCCATTTTTGACTTAATAAAGATTTAATTTCTAAATCTCTAAATGACTTTTGGGACACTCTATACACAACCACAATTGTGCACACACTCACAATTTATAATATTAGATATTTAAATTATTTAATCATGTTTTTTTTTTGGTCTTATTCACAGAGGATGACATCGTACGAAGGTTATGCCTGGTTTCTACCAGCTTGGCTTCCAGAAGACTGGTGGGATGTTGACTATTATAACAGTCCACCAAGTAATGAAGATAACCGGCCTCAAGAAACAGTGCCTTGTTCAACTGAACAGATGGAGTACGCTATTGAAGGCCATTTTATATTGTCAAAGAGTTTTTATAATGATAATGGTAAAAAAAGTGTGGCAGGGGATATCACGGTGGAAAAATTCAGACGACTTTATGCAGACAAAGTAGGAAAAGCAGTAAGTTGCACAAATTTTCTATTTTATTTTTTTTCAAGAATTTTAAGCATGCTGAAATTACTTCCCAATACAACTCTAACCAAATCAATCCAAGATCAGTTTCACCCATCTTAGACAAATGTCAAAATTCACAGGAGGCAACTTCTTTATTGTTAATACCTGTTGTTCATGGAGACTAGAGAGAAGAAAAAGAAAAAGTTAGAAAATAATTAAGAAAGATTAGAAGTTGTAAATTTTTTATTTGCTTCATTTTTGTAAACTCCTTCAAAATTTGTTCTCAGTTGGTCATTTGTGGTTATTCCATGAGTAAAAATTCATCTATTTAATTGCTTTTTGAAATATCTACCTTCAAAAGCTTTTTAAAAACATTTTTCTACACCATTGAAACATTTTCAGATTTTAATACTTTTTAGTTTGACTTGTGTGATGATTATTTTATTCTCATAACAGATTTATTAACATTAACCATCTTATATTTTTTTTAAAGTGAGAGTCACTATAATAATGAAAAAACTGCATCTCTCCTCCCTAGAAATAATGTATCTAACATTAAAAAGTCTTATGCTATATCCTGCTCCTCCCGAAGCAAATGAGGAAATACAAACTTATTTTACTCACAAAAATCCATTCATTTCCAAAAATTAGTTTTAACATACTGGTGAAACAATCAACAAGATGGAACTTTTCTGTTAACTAAAATTCTACTCGAGTGACAATATCTTGTGAATTAATTTAGAGTCAAGCATCTCTTGGGATATAAGTGAATATTTTTCCAACTGAGCTTTTCAGACTTGTTATAGTTGAACAAATATATATTGCTAGACAATAATAAATCAGACAATACTCATAAGTATTATCCATGTGGAAAGTTTTCATTATAAGAAAAGCCTATTGTTGGAATCAAAGATGATTTTATAATCAAGATTTCTTTGACTGTGCCGAGGATTTGGCTTTGTTTTTGTTTTTGTTAAGCCTTAATCCTAAGAGGGAAGTGATGTGGGACTGGAGAGAATAGATGAGTAAGAAAAGGTACAGGAAGAGTTTAAAGAAGATATAAGAAATGTAGAGAGATTAACTTTAGACAAAAATATAAAGAAAGAATTCTCAAAGAAAAAATAGGAAGGAGAAAAAAAAACTATAAGAAAGGAAAGAAATTGAAGAATGAAGAAAGATTAGAAGAATAAGAAAAAAAAAAGGAAAATAAAAAAGATGAATGGAGAATAGAAGAAAAAAAGAAAAATAGAAAGATCATAGAAATAAATGAAACACAAAGAAAATTAAATAGAAAGAACAAAGAAGTTATAGAAGAGGAAAGGAAAGAAAAGAAAAGGGAAGGAAAACAAAAATGAAGAACAGAAAGAAAATAGAAAGAAAGGTTATCAAATTATTAAAGAAGGAAAAATAATGGGGAAATACAAAAATGTAATTTCTAGATCGAATAAATAAAGGTAAAAAAGAAGAGAATTAGCCCATAAAAGGAAAGAACATATAAAAAAACAACGGGAAAGTTAATAAAAAGAAAGTGAGATATCTGAGTAGAATAGAAGAATAACGAAAAAGTGATGAGTAAACGATAGAAGGATTTAAAAAAGAATTGGATGGATATAGAGAAAATATGGAAATATAAAAGAAATGCTATCAAGATTAGAAAATCAAAAGAAAATTCAACATTTTAGAGGAATAAAAGAAAAATCGAAGTAGGTATAATATATAATACATCTTTAATAAGATGAAAGAAGATAATAGGAAATACAAGAGTGAGTCAATAATTACTTCTAAATAAATACAGCTCAACCAATTTTTCATAAAAGGTTAAATTTCTTCAAAACCAACAATACCGGTATTTTATTATTTCTAACAAAACACTATAAAAGCAAAACAAATATAGGGTTTTATTCATCCTCAAACTCAACAGCATCTAAATTATGTAACCAAAAATAAAATTCTACCGCTTCAGCCCTCAAAAACAAAATTGTATGAATACATATTAAGGGTATACTTGCTTATTAATATCTTTAAAGAGTTTAATGAGTTTGATAATAGATAATATCCAACAATATTTATTTTGATTATATGATATTCCAGTAGAAATAATAAAATGTTATTGTTGTCTAGTCACACAATAACCATGATTAACTATACAAACACATAATACATATACATCAACATGTGCATGCAGAATCATAACGACGACACAATAAACAACGAGCGACAGTCTTTTAGAAAAATATACCTCTCACTTTATTTGAAAGGTTTGAAAGGGTTACTCAGGGTTTTACTGTGAGAGGGAGTTGGAGACCGAACAGAACTGCCATATATAAACCCCCACTCTTATGGCCATCAGCGTTGTGTCTTTCTTGTTCTCCAGGGCTGCTCAACCAGAGGCCTGGGGGCCCAGCTCTCTGCTGGATGCTGGCTTTCTCTACCACATCTTGTCACCAACGGGTCTGGTCTCCAAACTAACTGACTTCCTGTCTTCACCAAGTTATATAATAGTTCAATCGCCTACTCAATATCTTTGGAATGGCATGTTTGATCGTCATCAAGCGGAAATAACTGTCATGCAGTTCACAGGTCACTCTCTTCCAGTGCATCAGTCTATGACTGTACCATGGGATTTTACCTTGTCCCATACTGTCAGCCAAGCCCGCCTACGCGATTTCTTCCCATAACTGCCATCAGAATGTGTCACTTCCGCCGTCTTTGGAATGGCATGTTTGGCCGGGTCGAAGGTCAATATACAACATTATTATCTTTACTTTAGATGTATTTATGGGTGATTCTGTATCTGACTTTTGATATATAACATGAATATAGAATTCAAAAATATGCTATTTTTTAATATTGTCCCCTTACATTGTGATAGAGTTGTTCAGCATTCTACAAGTTTGTACATGCCCTCAGAAAAAATGCTTTTGGTTGGTTCCTCAGTTACATATGTACTGCATCTCACCTATTTTGCTTTATAACAAATCAATGACGTCTTAAGGCATCTTAGAGTGGGGACCAAACTGATATTAATCTCAGAAAGCAAAGACAGGACTACAAGGGCAATGCTTGAATGCCTCGAATCCCAGTTCCTGAAGCGTTTGAACAATGTGGGCAGCAGAATGTGAATGTACATTGTCATGCTTGTTCTTCCTATGTTCAAACTGAGAACTGAGAAGCCATGTTTACACAATGGTAGCACAAAGGCAACCAATTGATCAATGTCGACTGGAGCAACAACAGACATACTGCAATCCCATATGCATGCACAGTACAGTCAACCAAAAGAAAAATATAACAAAAGTTCAGATAATTATTGACTCACCCCTACATAAAAAAAGAAATATTTTTTCACTAAAATAATAAAGGAAAAACAGAAAACATGAAAATACTGAAGAATATACATGGATATATATGAGTGGGATAAACCAAATGAATGAAAAATAATATATAAAAAATAGATTTGGTTAGGCAAGAATAATCAACAAAATTTGATTAGAAATAAAAACAATAAACAAAGTCAAATATGATTTTAGTTAATTCTGATTATGCCACTTCTTATTGTTTACATCATTCTAAACATTGGCGTGATGGTTAGAATGTTCACCAAATGCCTGGGAGACCGGGGTTCAATCCTCTGTAGAGTTATACCAAAGACTCAAAAAAATGGTACTTGATGCCTCCTTGCTTAACACTATAAGCATGTGTATGTTGTTTCTTCTTTCACTACGTTTCGGACAAATTTCACCTCTGGCTTTCTTCAGGTGATTTACCGTGACCTATGAGTGTCTGACTTGAAATTTGGCCGAAACGTAGTGAAAGAAGAAACACCACAAAAAAAACAAAAAAAAAACTACCAAGATGAGGACAAAAGTCCGCAATAAATAAAAATTAATTCTAGTTGGTAGTTATGAGTTCAATCCCTGGGTTTGGGTTCAGTAAAAAAATAAAAAGAAATAACAAGGGGAAAATAACTAAGAAGGTAAATTAACTAATACAAGATATTCCAAGGCAAGAACAGGGTTAATGAGAACTGTTAATCCCATGGATTGAATAAAAGGTCCATTTTCACTACGTTTCGGCCAAATTTCACTTTTGGCCTTCTTCAGGTGATTTACAGCGACCTATGAATGTCTGACTAGAAATTTGGCCGAAACGTAGTGAAAGAAGAAACAACACACAAAAAAACAAAAAACAACTACCAAGATAAGGACAAAAGTCCACAATAAATAAAAATTAATTCTCAGATTAAGAAGCCTCATCTCAAAATGATTCCAATTAAAGACAATTACCAACTAGAACAAGGACAATCTTTTAAACCATGATATGTAAATAATAAATTAATAACTTATCATGTCAGAAATTTTGACTGATCATATGAATGATGTTTTTTTTTTTTTTTTGCTCTTGCTTTTAAAATTGTGGATAAAACCAGCCTATTAAAGAGGTCAACACCAGAAGTAATTTTTTGTATGTTCCAAGCTTGAAATGTTGAAGGAAATCTACTTATATATAAAATGCTATTACTTGTGAGTTTGATTCTCACTGAATGCTTCATACTTCTGGCCTTCAGCTAAGCTTAATAAATAAAAAGTCTATATGTAAATAAAATATGAAGAAAATACAATGTCCTAATAATTTTTACTCTCACAACATGGTCTCACTTCAGAGTAATGAGAAATGTTGTTATTAGGGTAATATAAGTCATTATTTGAGTAAACAAGAGAACGTATAGAAAGAAGAAAACAAAGTAAAAATAAGTTAAAAGGAAAAAATAATTTGAAGTGGGAAAGAATATAAAATGATGAAAAGAAAGAACACTGAAGTATCTTTATCCATATAAATGATGTATATATATATATATATATATATATATATATATATATATATATATATATATATATATATATTGATAGAGAGAAAGAAAAAGAGAGAGAGAGAGAATAAGGGAAAATAACTGTGTGTATAAATGTTTGTGCTGGTATACAAACCTATTTAAATGTATTTGCTTATGAATATGAACCCATAGACTAAATGTAAATTATCAGTTAGAGTAAAAAGGGGTTCAAATTATTCCTAAGAGCCAACCATTAAACAAAACTCAAAAGAAGCCGGTCTTTATGAACTTGATCCTCAAAGTATGTATCTCATCTTAAAAGCCCTTGTTAATTAATTAACTTTTTTAATTAACTGCCATGAATATTCAAGAATGCTCTTTGAGGAGAATCTATAATACCAATTGTACTTTCATCTCCAACTAAATAAATTTGTTCTTAGAACTTTGATTGACTGATTGAAGACACTACACACAAAACAGCTGACAATACTTCTTACATTGCCAGAAATTATAAACAAAATTTACCAATATTTTTCCTTTTTTATTTTGTATATATTGGATAGGAAGAATATTTTCTGTTGCTTATTGACTTAAATGTTAGGAAGAAAGACAATGTGGTCAGGTTTTTAGTTTCTGGAATTTTTGAGCTTGACTAATCAGAACTTATGAGTTTTCTGTCCACTACAGATATATTACTGTCATCATTCCTGTTACACTAAGTGTCAACTATGCATATAATAAGGATTGAATTTGCTACAGCAGTGTGTGATATTTGCTTGCTATGAACTACTCTTTAAAAACAAGTTACAATTCTAAAGGCATGTACAATCATATGAAAAAAAGGACAATGGAAGCAGATTTTAAACTTAGGACAAACTTGGTTTGTATTCCAATTATTTCAAATTGATAAAAATCTCAATTGATGCTGTGTAAACTATGAACATTGCAACAGATATTTTTTTTTAAATTTATACAGTTTATGCTTTTGATATTCTGAAGGTACAAATTAAGATTGAAATATTTAGAAAACTCATGACATTTTCTTCCTTATTATTAAGAGCTGAGTGTGATTTAAGTTAATGTTGAAATATCAACAAAATCAATGAAATTTTCTTGTTTATTAATCTTTCAGATAAGAGCTGAGTGCGATTTAAGTTAACATTGAAATATCAACAAAATCAATGACATTTTCTTGTTTATTAATCTTTCAGATAAGAGCTGAGTGCGATTTAAGTTAACATTGAAATATCAACAAAATCAATGAAATTTTCTTGTTTATTAATCTTTCAGATAAGAGCTGAGTGCGATTTAAGTTAACATTGAAATATCAACAAAATCAATGAAATTTTCTTGTTTATTAATCTTTCAGATAAGAGCTGAGTGCGATTTAAGTTAACATTGAAATATCAACAAAATCAATGAAATTTTCTTGTTTATTAATCTTTCAGATAAGGGCTGAGTGCGATTTAAGTTAACATTGAAATATCAACAAAATCAATGACATTTTCTTGTTTATTAATCTTTCAGATAAGAGCTGAGTGCGATTTAAGTTAACATTGAAATATCAACAAAATCAATGAAATTTTCTTGTTTATTAATCTTTCAGATAAGAGCTGAGTGCGATTTAAGTTAACATTGAAATATCAACAAAATCAATGACATTTTCTTACTTATTAATCTTTAAGATAAGAACTGAGTGTGATTTAAGTTAACATTGAAATATCAACAAAATCAATGAAATTTTCTTGTTTATTAATCTTTCAGATAAGAGCTGAGTGCGATTTAAGTTAACATTGAAATATCAACAAAATCAATGACATTTTCTTACTTATTAATCTTTAAGATAAGAACTGAGTGTGATTTAAGTTAACATTGAAATATCAACAAAATCAATGAAATTTTCTTGTTTATTAATCTTTCAGATAAGAGCTGAGTGCGATTTAAGTTAACATTGAAATATCAACAAAATCAATGAAATTTTCTTGTTTATTAATCTTTCAGATAAGAGCTGAGTGCGATTTAAGTTATCATTGAAATATCCAGAAAATCAATAACATATTCTTGCTTATTAATCTTTAAGATAAGAGCTGAGTAAGGCTTAAATAAACATTGAAATGTTAACAAAATCAGTGAACTTGTTTGTTCATCAAATATTGATTATTTTCCAGTCAGGTTTTTCACATCCATCTTTTACCAGCTGCTTGATTCACACACAAATTTCTTTTACTCATTTATTTTCTAAAGTTTGAAAATGTAAATATTAATAGTTCATTCTTTGTATGAAAAACTGTGAATTAAATATTTATATTTTATATTTTTTCTACAGCCTAAACTTCATCTGTAGGATGAGAGTTGCATTTAAAATTGTTTTATGAATGCCTGACTAAATACTATACTATTAACATCAAATAATTATTCAGATTAATATGGTAAACTAAGTAGATTGCCACAGATTCAGATATATGACCCTGATGTCAACACCTTCTAGAAGCCAAGATAATAAAAAAAAACTCTGATTGACTGGTTGGCGGTGATTGGTCATCCAGTATATTTTAAAGGATAATTGTCAAAAGCTGTTTGGTTTGTTTGGTTTTATGGCATATCAACCTTTGTAGGTTATTTAACACCAAATCCATTTTTATGTAAATAATCTGTTCTATTGAAAATAGTTCAGTTTAGCATAAGTACACAGTTTAATTGTCAAAAACATTTCCATTTCAAACTATTCTAGCAGTTATATGTAACAATTCAGTTAAGTGTAAATACAGTTTTAATGTTGAAAAACAGTTCTATTTGAAATAATTCAGTTAAGCATAAGCACGCAGTTTAAGTGTAAGTACGATTTAATTGTCAAAAACATTTCTATTTCAAGCTATTCAATTTACTCAATTCATTTTAGCATCAGTATGCTGTTAGTTCTATTTAACCCATAGATAGGGCCCTATCAGGTGCTACCACTCCAGGCCAGAGTGGACCTGGAAGCGATGGCAATGAAGGGGTACTCCGCATTCCCCAAAGCTCCAGCATTGCTGGAACCTCACCATCAGATTGTTTAGTGTCATATCCAGGACACTCGTTAGGGGGGGGGTCTTACCCCTCTGCAGAGGTGCAGTCAGTGTATTCTACAGCCCCAGCCGACTGGGCAATACACAGATTTAAATGTCAGACAGTTTTATTTCAGATAATTCAGTTCATCATAAGTACACAGTTTAGACGTCAAAAACAGTTCTATTTTGAGCAATTCAGTTCAGCACTAGTACGCAGTTGCAATGTCAAAACAGTTCTATTTTAAACAATTCAGTTTAGCATAAATATGCAGTTTAAATGCAAAAATCAGTATAGTGAAAGAAGCACGGTTTTGTTCTATTTAACCCATAGATAGGACCCTTATCAGGTACTACCACTCCGGGCCAGAGTGGACCTGGGAGTAATGGAAGTGAAGGGGTACTCTGCATTCCCCAAAGCTCCAGCATTGCTGGAACCTCACCATCAGATTGTTTAGTGTCATATCCAGGACACTCGTTGGGAGGGTCTTACCCCTCTGCAGAGAAGCAGTCGGTGTATTCTACAGCCCCAGCCGACTGGGCAAGTAAAAAGCTGTGTGCTTGTTGGTTGATAAATATCATGTGATAGAATAAGACAGAAAAGATAGATGTTAATTTTTATTTTTGAGAATTGATTTTGTGGAATCAAATGGAGTAGTTGGTTTTCAGATGTAAATTCAAGTAGTCAAATTTAAACTGTCTTTACCTCCAGGGATAGTAATAGAATTGTAGTTGAGAATTTTCCAACTCTTGAAGTGATAATTTCAAGGCGTACTCATGATCAAGAGGAAAAAGAAACACCAAGAAATAAAAGTAGAAGATTAAAAGTTAAATATGGATCAACTTCTTTCATCCTCCGAACAGGAAGGGTCGACTTTCGGGGCTCGCTGAGGCCAAACGAATTTGTGCGCTACGAGCGCCGCACATGATGGGGGAGCAGATGGAAAAGTCATCATAGAAAGATTGTGCATCTCTCTTCCTTATGTTAAAACCTTTAACTCAAAGGTAATAAAAGGTTTCGTACCTGAACTAAGAAGTCGTTACGTGTTTTTCGTGTTTCGGGATTCCTATGTTCTATGTATATATGTGCGTTATGGACATTACTTTTTGCGTACCGGTTTGAATATGTCTATTTCCCATATCCATATCTGGCTATGTAACATTTTGCATCCAGTTTGGGATCAAGTGATATTCCAATTATATAACACGAAGAGAAAGTTCTCAGAGCAGTAGAGGAAAACATGGAAATATAAGGTGATTGAAAGAATCACTGTATATGTAAAGCTTTAATAACCTACTCAGTAGTTTTAGCATAGAAATGAACATCATATCAATGACATATTCTCAGATATCCTGTCTGCACAAACATGCAAACTCAGCAACTCTATACATGTCTTACCAGCTGCAAACGGATACAAAAAAGAGAACCAAGAAGTGGCATCACTCCATCACAGGCTCCATTCTACCCATGTTACCATGTGCAGCCCAAGAGACTTTGTTATAATCCACCAAACCAGTGATGTATATCAACCTCACCAGTTATCACAAATCCATGCAACTAGGAGGAAACCATACATCCACGGCAGCTACTCAGCTCCTAACTGCAGCTGTCCCTCGGAAAGAATACAAGTCTTGTACCAACCATATGCTATGCAGGCTAAGTCAAAGCCTTGTGTGCCCAACTTATCCTTCCTTCAACAACTATCTGTACATTTGCAACTACTTCCAGTCCACACCATACATGCTAAGTCAAAGCTCTAAGTGCCCAACTTATATCCTTCCTTCCACTACTCTTCATCTATCAGCAACTACTTCCTTCCAGACAACAAGAACCTTCAGGCAGACTTTCTTCAATCTGTTTTACCTTTTTTATGAGATTCATGAATATCATATTTACCCAACCCGTCCGCTCGGGCAGGATATGACACAAGGTCAATTTTTAAGCCGAGTTTAACAGGTTTGAATTCAGAGTATTCCTTCTCCTAGACTAGTTGCCTCACCAAGGCTGAAGAATCCAGTCTGTCCTACTATTTACCCATATCTGGAGGGAGAATAATTGGATTCATACCTTTCCCAAGGGTATTAGTGCTATGTGAAATGCAATCAGTCTCGTCCAGGATTTGAACTCGTATTGCCGTGTCCATTTCCTATGATGATAACCATTACACCACGAGATTCATGAATACACCATCTCTTTGTTTTGTTTTTATCATTCATTTCCTCATCAATCTTTTTGTCTCCCCTCTGCATTGTTGTGCACATGTCATAACACTACCATCAGATTGCTTTACACAACACTCAGAAACATTGGTTTATGTGTATTATAACTAACAGTTCAATCCCTGCACTGGGTAATGCAGTATACTAAGGTCCAGTGAAACTGATGGACACAATGTCCATTTGAATAGAAAGAAATAACTGATAATGATATATTTTCTAAATATGAACAGGGGAATGAAAAAAATCTGCTTCTGTGCATTGAACAAAGGGTTCAGTTTTAAATTCCTAAATAGCTGCCAAATTCGACATTAGAAGAAAGTCAATATAATGGTCAGAATATGAAGACAATAATAATCTTGATGAGGACTAGTCTAAATAAATCAGTGCATAATAATGGCAATCCAAAAATGCAACCACTCAGAGTATTTTATCAAATATAAAAAAATTTGAAATATCTTTTCAACCAAATATTTTAGACAGGTAGTAATTGATGACAGAAGGAGTTTGATTTACAATTCTGGCACATAAATAGCTGCAATTCTTTTTGTTCATTTTTAGGAATGATAAAATGACTGGAACTGACTAACAAGGAAAAAACAGGAAATCATGCATTCAGCTTGTGCTAGCCTTGAATAAGAAGGCTATCATATTTGAATATCATATAATTGATTAGTGACAGCAATTTATAAGATGATTCTGAAATACAGTATTGCCCATAAGTACATGCCTGATATTTTAAAAATTAATTTTCATCTAAACCAAAGTACCATGATTTATTATTTCTTGTTGAATATTATACAATCCAATGGATATTATTAGGAATCATTTATTACCAAATTCTATTGTATTTAGCCCCACCCAAATTTATATGCATGCATATATATATATATATATATACTTTAAGAAAAACAACAAAACCAGTCACATAGGATTATAAATTTATTTCCATCCTGTTACGCATTTTGAAATTTCCAAAAACACGGAAAAAAATTAACAGGACTTCTTCAGATCTTTTAGATAAAAAAACTAGAATAGACACAGAAAAAGGTGGGTACTATTTACCAACCCCTCCGCTCGGGCAGGATATGACACAAGGTCAATTTTTAAGCGGAGTTTAACAGGTTTGAATTCAGAGTTTTCCTTCTCCTAGACTAGTTGCCTAACCAAGGCTGAAGAACCTAGTCTGTCCTACTATTTACCCATAGCTGGAGGGAGAATAATTGGATTCATACCTTTCCCAAGGGTATTAATGCTATGTGAAATGCAATCAGTCTCGTCCAGGATTTGAACTCGAGTCGCCGTGTTCATTGCCTACGACGATAACGACTACACCACAGGCACCTCCCACAGAAAAAGGTGGGTGGGGATAGAAGAGGGGTGAAGAGTTATCTTCCGTTTTAAATTTTAATTTCAGTTAGAAATGTAGTAAATTTATTTTTAAAAAATTTTTTTATTTTTTAATTACATTTTGACCTAAATTACAGATTTTATATTAAATTAGATTTAAACTTTCATCAATAACCTTACGTATATATATATATATATAGTCATCCACAGACAGACTGTTTCATTCTATCAGAACTCTTCAGTGTGGCTAGACATGCTGAACGCTCGAAGCCGGGATTGAAACCTGTCCAACTTTACGTTAGACTGTGTTTCAGACCACTCAGCCACCAAGCAGACCATGTTGGCTAAGGGAATTTTAAGGTATTTTTATTTTTAGAAACAGCAGCAGCAGCCTTTGTTTACATTTTTTTATACCCTATCGGCTACCAGAGTGCTCAATTCTTTCGAAGACCTTTGCATTACGCTAGTGGCGGCCGACAATTCCTTCGCCAGAGAGCTCAACCCCCATGGGGGAGCATATATATATATATATATATATATATATATATATATATATATATTAGGAATGGATATTTTTTACACAACTGTATATTCTTTTTTTTTATTACGAATCTTCAATGCTGTAGAGTTTGATAATGAATAATACTAGTAATATCCATTTTGATTGTATGTATTTGTTGCTGCCTCCCACCAGACAGGACTTGACACAAAGTTAAAAGCCCAAAGGCCGATATCCATTTTGATTGTACAACGTTTAACAGGAAATAATTGAAAAATCCTGTTTAGAAGAAAATTAACTTTTAATAAGTAAATCATAAGAAGCCTATTTATTTATGGGTGATACTTTGCATATTAAGTGTTTTACTCTTTTCTTTTTATAAAATGCAATAAACAGTACCCAATTGATAAATGGGAATCACTTTTGTAACTCAATATACATTCTAAATTTTTCCTAGAGGCAAACATGATGAATTATATTTGCCTTCAGTACCAGTAGGTAATGTTCAAATATTGTTGTAGACTCAAATTTAATTGTTGAATTTTAAAAACATTCTTGGCTTGGGAGATTGATTTGAGATGGGTATTTTTTATTATGTGTCTTTATAACAGATTTCTATATAGAATGGGTCTTATTTCAATTACTTTTCATCAGTCAAATAGATATTTATAAATTTGATATAAATTAATTCATTTGATCTGGCAATAGTACTTTCTTAGCGTATATTTGAATTTTTTATTAACAATAAAAATGGCAAGTGAAACAAATATAAGTGTCCATTGAATTTCACTGAAATCTTTAAAAAAATATTCATACAGTTCATTCCGAAAGAAATATACATATATATATATATATATATATACTGTAACAGATTGAGTATGCTGCAAACCCTCAGCAACCAACTTCTCAAAAGGGCTTTCTACAGTGTTCTACTAACTCTTTCTATTTGGTGAGCTTCCATTCTTGAGTTTCCTTCAGATGTTCAAACCAGGGATTTATTGGTTGCTTTGGAAAAGATGACCATGTCTAGATGAAGTGTTTTTTGGATCATGTAATAAGAATTTCAAATAGATAGGTGTATGTTTATATTCAAGCATTGTTCCTATGAAAATGATTGGATTATCTATTGATGTATTAGCACTTATTTTTATGGTTAGATTAAAAGCTAAAAAAAAGGTGTAGTAAAAGAAGCGAATAAGATAGTACTCAATACAATTAATTATAAAACCAGAATAATAATGATATAATTAAAAAGGAAAAAGAATAAGATCACAACTTTTTGTTTCATAATTTCTTAATCACCCAATAAATTTTGGTGATCATGATGATGAAGGAATTGGGAAACTTGAAATCATGTGTTGGATAAGTTAATATATAAAAAAAAAAAGATATATATATATATATATATATATATATCTTAATATTTATATATATATATATATATATATATATATATATATATATATATGGTTGTTGTAGGTCCAAAGAAAGAATAAGGATATATTTTAAAATAAGAATGTCCACAAAGAGATTTTTATTTTTTTAATTTCTCTTTGTGGACCTTCTTATTTTAATATATATATATATATATATATATGATATCTTAATACATATTTACATAGATATATAATATTTTTATCTCACACACACACACACACACACACACACACATATATATATATTGAATATATATATATATATATATATATATAGTATTATTCGGTCCAGTTAAACCAGAGTTGGGAGTAATTCCTTCAGGACATGTAATTTAAACAATGTGATATACCAAGCTATAATTTACCCCAAAGAGAATATTACAGATAAGAAAACTTATATCGGGTTAGCATCCACTAAATGGAAGGAGAGATATTCAAACCATAAATTTACCCTCTCCCACGAACACCTAAAACACCATACGGCACTATCAAAACAATTCCGGTGTTTAAAAAAACAAAGGGTTAACCCCTGAGATAGAATGGTCTATTTTGAAAAAATCAAATACTCCAAATAGTTTTGACGGTAGATGCAATTTGTGCTTGGAAGAGAAAATACATATTCTAATACATAAATGGCCTGATAAGTTATTAAATAAGAGAAGTGAATTAATAGCTAGATGTAGACATAAGACTAAATTTAAACTATAGACAAGAAATTTAAAAACATAGAAATAAATAGTGAAACCGGAAAAAAAACGTATCCAACATACACACTAGGAAAAAATAGGTAGCTAAATAAAAGGTATCGAAATTAATATAAGCATTAATATTTCTCTTAAAAGTTAATTCTCGAACTTAACATGAAAAGAGAATAAATTAAACAAATAAATAAAAAAGTTAAATTACCGTAATTATAACTGACGGAAGAAATTTGAAAATAAAATAAATAGGTAAAGAAAAAAATGGAAATTCAATAAAATGAAGAGGTAACTCCTTAATCTCTTCCCCCTCCCCCTCCACCCCATGTGTCTAGTCTGTTTTATTTATCCATTGGATCTGAAGAAGTCCTGTTATATTTTTCTTCGTGTTTTTGGTTTACACCAGAAACTGAAAAACAGGATGGAAATAAATTTATAATCCTAAATTAACCGGTCTTTGGTTTTTTCTTAAAGATATATATATATATATATATAATAAAAAGAAAGCATACTGTTTGGAATGACAAGAAACAGTTTGTAAAAATGAAATTGATATATTTGGCTAGCAGACAAGTTTCATCAGAATGTAAGCAATTTTATCACCAAAAATGGATCTACATTAAAGGGAGAGATGCATAATTGATGTCATGAGCATGAATCCTTAATTATAAAATCTAATGGTATTTCTAGGAAAAGACAAATTTCAGTGAATTATATTTTTGTCATTTATGCCTTTTAGTATTCTGCCAATGCATATACATTTTTTTCTTCATATATATATTTATTTTTCATATATACAAGTATTTTTCAACCCTATCATCATGGTCAATTGTCTGGATGTTGTCAAACCAAAATAAATTTCTATTTCGACTTATATATATTTATTTCCCAAAAAATATTTTTATTTTCCCTTCTATCTTGTCCTGTTCATATTTATTTGTCTATTTCACTTTCACAAACTTTCTTGTCATTCCAAACAGTATGCTTTCTTTTGATTATATATATGTGTGTGTGTGTGTGTGTGTGTGTGTGTGTGTGTGTATGTGTGTGTGTGTGTGATAAAAATATTATATATCTATGTAAATATATAATAAAATGTCATATATATATATATATATATATATATATATATATATTTTAAAATAAGAAGGTCCACGAACAGAAATTAAAAAAATACAAATCTCTTCATGGACATTCTTATTCTAAGATATATATATATATATATATATATATATATATATATCTAACCTATTCATTGATGTCTACTTTGATCTTTTGTCAACCTATTCACTTATCCTACCAACTAATCCATTGATCTTCATCAATATATCTATAGCTCTATCTTCTTTGCCATCCATTTATAGTCTCTATTTGTCTACCCCAGTTTATCTTCCTCCATTGTTTGGCACTGTCAGTTATTTACTGTCTCTGCCATACTAAGTTGTTAAAAAAAATGGCTGGCTTTTTTCTCTTTTTGTCTGTTGGTTAAAATGCCAACCATTTTTATACTTCAAGAATGGACTTCTAGAATCATGATGCCAAGCTAGCATACATTCCACTCAACATTTTCTTCTCCTTCTAACAGAAATAAAGTTGTTGATCCATTCCCATAATTCACTGATTAATTCTTCTTCTATTTCTCTTTCATCGGTCACAAAAAATGAAAAGAAAAAAGTGACTCTCTAAAAATAAAATACATCTATGGTATTTGGTCCTCCTGCACTTATATAAGCACTTGTAAGACTGAAACCTGAGCCTCAGTAGAAAAGTTTGAACTGGCTACAGGAGTCTTGATTTTTCCAATTCCTGATGACTCTTTTAGAATTGAGAAAGGTGTTGACTTGCAGTTGAAGGACAACACTTCTTTATAAGAATATATATACGTCTTTTTATTCTTTCAAAAAGAGTTGAAGCTTCTGTAGTTTGTGAGATAGACAGATGGGGAGAGACAAGACAGATTACTATTTTAACCCATAACTCCTTCTCTTGACCATAGCATGTTATGTTATCTTCAAGATCAACTTAGCACTTCTGCTTCGCAGCTAGGGTTGCTCAACCAGAGGCCTGGTATGGGCCACAGGCTCCAGCGGGCGCACTCTCAGTGACTACAAGCTGGCTTTCATTCTGGCCTTCACTGCCACCAACTATCTCAACTGGAGGCTGCCTAAATGGAGGCAGCAACCCCCAGTGGGACACCCTCACTGACTGCAGACTGGCTCTCACTCTGGCCTTCACTACCCCCAACTGACTCAACTGCCACTGGCATCTGCATATATTATTTCATAACGCCCACTTACTTACGATTAAATCACATGATCTTCTTCCGCTTATTTACACAGGTGCATCTCTAATTGACAGCTCGGTCGAGGGTCAATTTGTAACAAATGTTCTTTTATGAATGGCATGATCCTGAATTTTTTTACTCAAAGACGTTTTATTGAATTGGCTCCTTATTTATTCTTTCTCTTATAAAGTTCATGTTACTTTGCCAAACTCTGACCCAGAAGTATTTTTTCTTCATCTCTTTCGGTTAGAAATCTTGGAAGACAGTTTTAACTCAAGGACTGTTACATTTAATTCTTGCAAGGAAAATTTTTGTCTGAATTTCTGAGAGGAAGAATTATCCTTTCTTGCTGAAAATCCACTATATGAACAGGACTTCAAACTGAATGAGCTGTCATAACTATTGATTTTACAGAAACAAAAGCTTTGAATCTAATCACACTATATTCTGTATTCCATTTTGGTGAACACAAATGCATATACTTGCATATATGTATATATATGGATATATATTTTTTCAGCAGTTTTGCACAATTTGATTCTGACTAAAATAACATTTATCACCTTCCATCAAACAAATCAATAGCTTTACAGTAAATATAACCAGCTGAAATCCAAATTTTGACCTCTGACACTACATGAATGAGTAGTTCAGCTATTTCTTTGAATAAGCAATTTGGTAATTAAAATTTTTATAATGTCTATAGATTTATATGACATGATTTTAATTGATTGGGTGATATTTAGGAAATTATCTGAATAATCTATCAGAAAATATGTGCAAAACTGCTCTCAATAATTATTTTTCAAAATTTTTAGGATTGTAGTTTCATATAATGTCAAATATTAAATCCTGAAAATGGCTCTAAAATCGTGACACTTCAGTTCTGAAACTCTGGGGAATGGTAAGTCACCTATTTGTGACCAGGTCCACTCTAATCCAGAATGGTAGGATCCCAACCATGAGTCGAATATATCTGAATGCTAATTATTAGTAGTCAATATAGATGATTAGAACTGCGCTGGAGTCAAATAGAAAAGCTCAATAGGAAACTGGCATGAACAACAGACCATCAGACATTTTCATACAGGTGCTAAGATCTTAAGCTTGTTCTTCCAGGCTTAAAATTTAAATTACCAATCCTTTCGATGAGAGCAGAAATGATCGCAAAAAATGTTATACTTGAGCTAGTCCAAGATCAAATATTTAATAACTGCTGGAGGAAACATCAAATATAGTCTGAGATTTGGGGAATGCGGAGTACCCCTTCATTGCCATTGCTCCCAGGTCCACTCGGGCCGGGTGTGGTAGCACCTGATAGGGCCCTATCTATGGGTTAAATAGAACTAATGGCATACTTATGATTTACTAAATTGTTGATTAAACAGAATAGCTTGAAATAGAAATGTTTTTGACAATTAAACTGTACTTACATTTAAACTGCATGCTTATGCTAAACTGAATTATTTCAAATAGAACTGTTTTTTGATATTGAAACTGTATTTACACTAAACTGATTTGTTTAACATAGAACTGTTTTGACATTTAACTGTGTGTAAACAAAATCTGTACTTATACTAAACTGAATTAGCTGAATTAGAACTGCTTGACTAAACTGAATAGCTTGAAATAGAAATGTTTTTCACAATTAAACTGCACATACATTTAAACTGTGAGCTTATGCTAAACTGAATTATTTGATTGGTTTGGTTTGGTTTGGTTTCTTTGTTTAATGGTATATCAATCTTTGTAGGTTATTTAATGCCAAAGCTATTCTCTTTGAAGAACAGTAGTTGTACTATTTAACCCATAGCTGGGAGGATAAAGGGGTTCAATACCTTTCCCAAGGGTATTTTCCCGAAAGTGAACGTAATAGCGCAACTGGAGTATGAACTCACGTACTACGATTCCGGAGTCCATAACTTTAACCATTACACCATGAGGACACCCCTGAATTATTTGAAATTGAAATGCTTTTGACATTGAAACTATACTTACACTAAACTGAATTGTTATATATAACAGCTTGAATAGTTTGAAACAGAAATATTTTTGACAGTTAAACTGTGTACTCATGCTAAACTGAATTGTTTGAAATAGAGCTGATTATTTACATAAAAATGGATTTGGCATTAAATAACCAACAAGGGTTGATATACCATAAAACCCAACAAACCAAACCGAATCAAACCCCCAACAGAATACTATATGACCAATTATTGTTTATATTCCATCCTATGCGGCTGTGGCAAAGTACACAAAGATAAGACGTACCATCCACAGAAAGTAAGACTACAAGAACATTGAAAAGCAATAGTATGAGAGGAAATAGAAAAAGTCAAGTATGGCAGACCATATATGGACAGAAAAAGGAAACAATCTACCCTTGTGGGATAAAGTTAAAATAATCAATAGGGAAGAACACTGGAAAAGAAGACGTCTCAAAAAAGTGGCACATATGTTGGGTGATGATAAACCTCTTGAGTAAATCAAGTACAGAAATGAACACAAACTGGCAACTAATTATTAAAAAGGCCAAATCAAATTGTTTTTAAAGAAAATTACTTTAAAAATATCAAGAATAACTGATGCCATTGGATTTTACGTTTTGAATTTATCTCATGACACTTCTCGAGAAACTTCTGATGATACTTCTTGGATTGATAGTTTCCTGAAAAACAATGACGTCATTATTTGAATAAGATCTTCATAGTTCTTGTTTGATCAACAGTCTAACTTTAAAAAGGATTTCCCAGGTTGAATCATTTGTATGCCCTGTTAAACAAGAGACACCTAGGGAAAACCAGAGGATACAGCAGCCAAAGCATTGTGAATTTTTGAGATGTGACTTGATGTGTATTATGCTTCTGCTTTTCGATATATATATCGACAGAAAAGGGGAACCATCTACTCTTGAGGGTTAAAGTCAAAATAATCAATAGGGAAGAACATTGGAAAAGAAGACGTCTCAAAGAAGCGGCACAAATGTTGGGCTATATGTTGACCTCTTGAGTAGACCAAGTACAGAAATGAACACAAACTGGGAACTAATTATTAAAAAGGCCAAATCAAATTGTTTTTAAAGTGAATTACTTTAAAAAATATCAAGAATAACTGATGCCATTGGATTTTATGTTTCGAATTTATCTCATGACACTTCTCGAGAAACTTCTTGTGATGCTTCTTGGATTGATAGGTGTGAGAAACAATGACATCATTATTTGAATTACATCATATTTCTTGAATGCCTTTTTTGCTCAATAGTCAAACTTTAGAATAATTTCCCAGGTTGAATTCTTTCTATGCCCAGATAAACAAGGGACACCTGAAGAAGGCCAGAGGATACAGTAGCCGAAGCATTGTGTTACAGCTAACAACAATAAAGATGGGGATTACAGTCCGAAAAATTGCACACAAAATATTGAATAAATAGTATTTACGTAATGTTTTTATTCTGTTTCAATTGATTACTAACACAAATTCATTCTGTGTAAATAAATAAAATCATTTTTAAAAAATAATATCAAATATTGTAGTCAATTATAAAGTTATTCTCAATATGAGAAAGTCCTGTGTACAAGATGTATTGTTTGCTTCCTTTCCTTTTTGATCATGGTTTTAATTCACTTACAAGGAAGATGTCAGATCTGATGAAAATCAAGTAATAAAAATGTTTGATCAGAATTTTCCATTTCGATAAAAACAACTTCAACAAAATCAATTCAAGGTTTTTTGGTGCTTCCAATAAAAAAATAAAAAGCTCTTCTTAAAAATTTGGAAGGCTACTTTCAGTATATTAAATAGTAAAAGGTATACATTGATATCAATATCATTTCTCTCTCTCTCTCTCTCTCTCTCTTTCCATGTTTACCAACCCCTCCACTCGAGCAGGATATGATATAAGGTCATTTTTTAAGCAGAGTTTAACAGGTTTGAATTCAGTGTTTTCCTTCTCCTAGACTAGTTGCCTCACCAAGGCTGAAGAACCCAGTCTGTCCTACCATTACCCATAGCTGGAGGAAGAATAATTAGATTCATACCTTTCCCAAGGGTATTAGTGCTATGTGAAATGCAATCAGCCTCGTCCAGGATTTGAACTCTGTCATTGTGTCCATTTCCTACGACGATAACCATTACACCACAGGCACCTCTCTCTTTCTCTTTCTCTCTCTCTCTATATATATATATTATAACAAAGAATTCAAAACAACATATCATTACTAATAGTTTTATGCTTTTATGATCATCTATCCATACTGTTCTAAAGAACCTAAAACTTATATCATCAGAATAGAATTTTGCTTGATCTTGAAAACCAAGATCTATTAATATCAATAAAAATTATTAATTACAATTTTTTTAAATATTCAACCAGAATAAATTAGGAAAAATTGTCTGTTTTTTTTTTTTTTTTGTATTTCTTTTTAACGCTTGAAGTCACCCTTTAAGCAAAACCTAAGTGTTACAAAATGTCAAATGAACAGTTAGGATGCCCCCAAAATGTACCATTTTGTTTTTAATGTTCTATCAGGGATAGAAAATAGATTATATATTTTAGCCTGTTTGAAAATATTTGTCAGCTCTTCTCCTGGTAAGGGATTATAACAATCAGTGAATGTTAGATGTTCATTTTTCCATCAATAACTTTTAAACGATAACGAATCTTCTTTGGACAACTTACCAGATTTATAATAAAAAATTTAATTACCTAAGAATTCCAGCAGAGAAGAATGTTTAAAAATATCCAAAAATCTTGAGAAATTTAATTCATTTTTTAAAAAATCATTAAGCACAAACTTTCTTTTGAAATTTCACAGACAATCAGGCAACTATTTTCACAGAACGCAACACATACTTTCTAAATATGATGATTATCCATTCACATGGATTATCTTTCAGATTTAGGATCATCTTCCTGATTTGAAATATGCATACCACTCTTACCAGCTCATTGGCCCAGTGGGTAGAGTGTTCGTCAATGGTCCAGGAGACCTAGGTTCAATCCCAGGTTGAGTCATAACAAAGACTTTAAAAATGGTACTTGATACCTACTTGCTTAACACTCAGCCATATAAGGTACAAATCAAGGGTAAAGTGGAGCAATTCAGGGAAAGGAGCAGTGCCCTCCCCTACACCTTGTTGTAGAAGCTATCGAAAAGGGAGCCTTCTGGTCGCCCTCGACTAAGGTCGCCAACTTTTATACCACTCATGATATTGCATACCACTAAAACAATCTTCCACTTACAGACCTGTTGCAACAATAGAAAAATCTCCTTTAAGGTCTTTGCTCATTTGAAACAGAATTTTACACAAACACTTTGCTCTTCATTATTTAACTTTGAAAAAAATAATAACCGTGCTACATGCATATTCACACATACATGGTGTAAGGATTACAAAGCTTAGCCAGCAGTCCATTGTTGATGAGTTCTATTCTGACTGTGTACTCATACTTCAGGCCTTGATCTAAACTTAACTAAACTAAACTAAGCTTAGTAAATTACTTCTTTTTCATAAAACCATGATAAATCTGATTTCATCCTAGATACTGGATTAGCTTAGCTCCTGAAAATAATACCTCTATTTACTTTCACAGAAACTACAAGAGACATTAAAAGCAAGTTTTTCGGTCTTTATTCCTGTTGTATAGCCATAATGATCTCATTAACAGCAGTAATACAATACATTTACAATAAAGGCAGACTCTGTAGTTTCAGGTTTATTAATTTCTGGCTTCGGTCCATGGCAACATGAGGAGAGAGACACAATTCTTAAAATCCTATGCAAACCATACTATGCTGACCCCACCTATCATGTGGCGCATCTTGTGATTTTTAAGATCTCAATTCATCTCTGCCGGTCGAGATCCAAAAAACTCAATCGCATGCCTCAATGGTAGAAAACCCAACTTTGTCCTTTCAACAGTCGAATACCCAACTATCGCCTCAACAGTCAAAAACTCAACTGAGGTCTTTTCAAAATCCTCAAATTCTCAGGACCATCTCTTCTAGGAATGATGTCATCCACACTCCAGCCCCATTTACTGTCTGGGGTTTATTATGACAAATGGTGATTGTCATATCCTTTCTGTGTGAGTGTCAAACTGCACCAAATGACTCAAAGCCTTACCAAACTGAATGATAAAATATAATTAACGAAAAACGATTGATATAAAAAATCATTCCTTAATTATATAACAACTGTCACCTAAACTGACGCAGGTGAAAACAGATTGGGCATTGTCCAAATTACTCCCACACTACCTAGGCCTAAGGAACTTAATACTGCCCAGAGGCGATTAACCACACACAATGAGGGAGGAGGAGATGTAGAATCACAATAACACTTACCAGCTGATGGGTCCCAACTAGCGTCCAATTGACAGACAAAATTAAAACAGATTGTAACTCAATACAGACCCTAATATTTGTTGAGTTCTCTACTTAATGGGCGAGTGCGGCACAAAGCCTTTTTAAGGTGGGTTTGGGCACAGAGTTGTAGGCCAGACATACCCGGCATTCCAAAAAATGCCTTGAGACCTGTTGGCATTCCCCTTAAAAAGGGCACATCAGGCATCAAGTGATAACCCTAGCTATGCATTTTTGCCGGCAATGAATATGAGTGCATTATTTTTGGAATGCTGCATGTACTTGAACATGAACACCAACAAGTGTAATGCATTTTTTAAATACAAAATACCAAGAGAAATGATATACAACATTTTTGACACATAAATAAACCAAAATGTCTTATTGGATGGTAGATTTCTTATTGGACTCATTTATATATGTATACACTCAAGATGTCTCATATATATTTATGTATGTGTGTGTATATATATGTATATGTATGTGTTGGTAAGAGTATATTTGTGTGCAATGGTTATCATCATAAGAAATGGACATGACAACCAGAGTTCAAACCTTGGATGAGGCTATTTGCATTTCACATATGCAGCCAAGTATTCTACCTCCACTTGGGAGTGGGGTCCTCGTGGTGTAATAGTTAAAGTGATGAACTGTGGAATGGTAGTAAGCGAGTTCAAACTCCAGTCACGTTATTATGTTCACTTTCACGCAAATACCTTAGGGAAAGGTATGAACCCCTTTATCCTCCAAGCTATGGGTTAAATAGTACCACTGCTGTTCTTCTTGGAGAATACTTTGGCATTAAATAACCTACAAAGGTTGATATGCCATTAAACAAAGAAACCAAACCAAACCATCCACTTATGGGTAAATAGCAGGGCTGACTGCGTTCTTTAACTTTAATGTGGCAACTGGTCTAGGAGAAGGAAAATTCTGAATTGAAGTCTGTTAAACTCCACTTAAAAATTAACCTTGTGCCACATCCTGCTAGTATGGAGAGGTTAGTAAATATATATATATATATGTTTGGTGGTACACAACTTTATTATGAACTTAAAAGGAATAAATGGGATCATCATGACCTACGAATTCTTTCCCTCAATCCACATTAGGAAGGTAAATTGTTGACAAAAAATGGAAATAAAACCGTGGACAAGGTCATAAATTTACAAAAGGAAAGAGAAAATCTTAAAAAGAGATTCAAAGTTCAGAAAGAAGCCACTAGAAGATTAAAGAGATACCGAAAATATACAATACAAAAATTGTTTAAAAGCAACCAGTCTATTTACAAGAAAAATCAAAATGATATACTTAAAAACATATAAGACTTTGAAAAATTATAAACAATTAAGAGAGATATACATTGTGAGAAAAAAACGTCCCCAAAACCTATGTATCTCTCAATGATCTTATAATATCCTTATGCTGGATGTCCATATCTGTGGAATACAATATATATATATATATATATATATATATATATATATATATATATATATATATTATAAGACAGTCATTGAGCTCTAGATTACAGCAAATAGGAATTTGTAACCCTAGATAAACATATATGTATATATTTTGACACTTCTCTACTTGAATTATGCATAAGAATGCTTGCATAAATATTTATAAATTGCATACTTTCATACACCTGAATATTCAAAATGCTATAATATATTAATATAATCACACCATATATATATATATATATATATATATATATATATATATATATATATATATATATATATGCGTGTGTGTGTGTGTTTGTGTATATATATAAGTAGACATCTTTTTCTGTCCATGTATGCATATATAAAATGCACATATTTCAGGTTAGTATTGCAGTCGGTGGCATCTCGAGTAACATCTGGTCGAGCAATAAAGTGTCTACATTGATGCTTTTTATACTTTTATTTTATTGCTTTTGCTTTACTTGTAGGTTGTTTAGTTCACTAATTGATTGTGTCACCGCCTATAGATCTGAATTTTGGTTAGAAAAGTAATTATCCAAATATCTTCAAGTTTTATGGGGGGGTGGGGGTGTTGATAATCTTTGAACTATACATTAAAAAAGAGATTAACACTTTGTACCAGATGCATGCATATTCATTGCAAATCAAAAATAGATAGATAGATAGATAGATAGATAGATACTTCTTAACATATTTAGATAGATAGATAGATAGATAGATAGATCCATAACTTAATGATAAACAAAGTACAAATGATATATATTTTTGCGATAATATCTTTGCACTTAATTTTGTTGTGAATATTACTCACATAGATTAGGTATTATACAGTGATGATTTCAGATCAAAATTCAATTAAGAACAATGCATCAGGAAGCAGATTTATTAATCCAACAGCATTTGTAAAGGATTCAAGAATTGATAAATCTTTAATTTTTTTTAATTTTAGAATTAAAAATGTAAATCAAGCCATATGCATAGCAGACCAACTAATACAATAACAAGATATAGTCTGGAAATATAATTATACAACTTATACAATAAGACAATATAGTCTAGAAATACAATTATACAACTTATACAATAAGATGATATAGTCTAGAAATATAATTATACAACTTATACAATAAGATGATATAGTCTAGAAATATAATTATACAACTTATACAATAAGACAATATAGTCTAGAAATATAATTATACAACTTACACAATAAGTTGTTATAGTCTAGATTATTTTTCTGATAAGTCAGATCTAATCTGAAAAAAAGAAAATGAAGCCAGTCTCAATACTTTTGATGGTTTGGTTTGGTTTCTTTGTTTAATGGCATATCAACATTTGTAGGTTATTTAATGCCAAAGCCATTCCCCTAGAAGAACAGTAGTGGTACTATTTAACCCATAGTTGGGAGGATAAGGGGGTTCATACCTTTCTCAAGGGTATTTGCCTGAAAGTGAACGTAATAGCGTGACTGGAGTACAAACTCCCTTACTACGATTCTGCAGTCCATCGCTTTAACCATTACACCACGAGGACACCCCCTCAATACTTTTGAGTGAAAAGTTTTTGACAAAATAGAATTGTATAAGTGCAGCATCCCCAATACTTACTAGATCTAGCTCTCAGTGATTTCTTCTTGATTCATAAACTAAAAATTCATCTCAAGGCTAAGATATTTGAGGATGTGAAGGATATTAAAAGAAATATGAGAGCAGAGATTCACACCAGATCAAAAGAGAATTTTCAGAGGTGCTTTGCTTTGTGGAAAACTCACTGCATTGAATAATAGGGAGACTATTCTGATGTAAATTGATATTTTGTTCATTGTATATTTCTGTTTTTATTAATACACCTCGAGTCTTGATACTTTATAAACACATCACATATATGACATCATCTAAAAAACTGTTTCTAACTGGGTTTGGTTTTGGGTTTCTTTGTTTAATGGCATATCAACCTTTGTTTGTTATTTAATACCAAAGCCATACTTCGAGAAGAACAGCAGTGATGATATTTAACCCATAGCTGGGAGAATAAGAGGGTTCATAACTTTCCCAAGGGCATTTGTCCAAAAGTGAACATAATAGCATGACAGGAGTTTGAACTCGCTTACCACAATTCCGCTGACCAGCGCTTTAACCATTACACCACAAGGGCCTCCACCTCACCATGTTTCTAACTGGGTACTCTACAACCGTAGCCTAGTGCAAATGTCATCATCATCATCATCATCATGTTGTGCTGGTAGCACGGATATCCCTGACCCTCTCTCACCACTTTTCCCTATCGTTCATCGTCTCAGGCAGGTCTTCTGGGCTACATCCTGTATCCTCACATAGTTGCTGAATGTATGTTCGTGCTGGTCGTCCTGATTTTGCACGGCCATGTGTGGGGGTCCATAAGAGTACATCACTTATGAGTTCGTCTCTGCTTCTCCAGCAGTGTCCTGCATGTCTGGTTCGTCTAACTAGGAGGCAGGTGGCTGTACAGTTGGCGTCTTGTGGGGTGTTGCCGCCAGGACTTGTTCAAGATTGCTTGCAGCATTCTTGTGTGAGACCAACAAACACTCAAAGATATACATACATATGCACAAAAATATACATTCATACATAACAACGGATACCAAAAAGTTCTCAGTCCAACCAAGAAGGGAATAATTTTTATTTCGTTAATTTTTTCATTGAATTTTACTTTTATTAGAGATACAAAAACTTAAGAATTCATGTACTGTGTGTGTTGGATTAATATCCGGACTAGAGTGTATGTTTCAGGATTTGTCTCACACACACACACACATACGCACACACACACACACACACACACACACACACACACACACACACACACACACACACACACTCAACTTGATGGTTGTCATTATAAGAAAAAGAAATCATTGACCTTTGTTCAAATCCAGGAAGAGGCCATTTGTATTTCATTTTACACTAATGCCTTTGGGAAAGGTATGAATCTATTTGTTCTCTCTCAAGCAATGGGTTCTTTCGTCTTGGTAAGGCAACCCTTTTAGGAGAAGGAAATCTCTGAATTCAAACCAACTGAATTCCACTAAAAGATTGATCTTGTGTCACATTCTGCTTGCAGCTGTGAGGTTGGCCACGCACATGCGCACACACACACATATTTAGGAATTCATTAAGTTTTTGTGAAATATAGTATCAGGCTATCAGTATAAAGCATCCAGTGACCTGATCAATTATAATCACTTATTAACTGTCATTTCATAAGGTACATTTAGTACACACATGGACACAAATAAGTTACTATAACATTTTTTAAATAGTATACAAATAAATCTTTAAATTTATATATACTTTTTATACATAAATTCTTCTAGTTTACTGTAATCTCTTCTGAATGAATATATCTGAAACTGATGAAACATTTAAAACATTGTCTTACTTTCTTATACTTTTTATTTTCATCACTTTCTTTTCTTTTTTTTTCATGTCCTCATTCTATTGTTTAATTCTTTGTATCAATATTTCCAGATTTTTTCACATCTGTTATCTTGTTCCTTTTTCTTTTTAAACCTTCTCATATTTTTTTTTCAGTTCTTCATCTTTCTTCTTTATATTATTCTTTCCATTTTTGTCAGTCATTCTGGTTTTTCTTTTTCTCTATTCCATCTTGCATCACATTTAATATTCTTATTAGATTTTTCCTTTCTTTTTCCTGGTTTTACATTTTTTTTTTTTCTCTCATCATCAAATTTCCAGTTAATTCTCTTTCTTTCTATTTTTTCCTCCTTAACCCCCATTTTTTTCATTTTATCAAAATATCTCTCTTTTTCTTTTATCCCTTATTTTTGTAGAATTATTTCCTCCATCTCTTTCTTTCTTCCACTGGTTTAAAGCAAAGCTTCTTAATGATTCATTCTATTCAAGTTCTTGTTTAGCGGATAACAACAAAAAATTCTTTGTGACACAAATCACCTTCCTCTTGATATAGATTCACCTGCTTTTATAGAAATGTGTTAATTGGATAACCAGACATCTAAGTTTTTCTTTCATAAGGAAAATGAAAGAATGGTAAAATATTTAAAGACAAACACATCACTAAACAATTTAAAAAAGAATAACCTACAGTTCTATTTTGAGACATAAATGAAACTTATAAGTTTTTCTTTACTTTTCTTTTTTCATTTTGGCATTGAGAACTCTTAATGCATTGGGTCAATGGGTCATTTTTTGTTGATTTCTCCACTTTATTACTGAAAGATTCAGTTAAAAAACATTTTTTCATTTTGAAAATTGACTTAAAACTTCTGATATTCTGTTTTTTTCCAGAGTTTTTTTTTTCATTATTTAACAATAGAATTATTTGATTAATTCCTACTTTTCTTTTTAGATGTACACTAGTTTCAGCATATGCAATTGATAATATAAAACAATGTTTTTACTGTTGTTTTCATCCTTCATATATGCATTCAAAGAAAATAAGTTCTTTAAAAATATATATTTTTTGTAAAATTTTTCATGAAAGGTCTTACTTGTATGTTATGAGTTACACATTCTGTCAAAAAATAAGGGTTATTTTTTAACAAAGTTCTTTGTTAAAGACTACAGACAAGGTTTATTTTAAAAAAATTAACTAATTTTCCCATCTTTAAAGAAAACCATGAATGTTTGTTTCATGCTTTAGTAGAATTTTTTAAAAAAATTTCTATTTAAGCCCTTTCAATCAGCATTGGTCATTTTCAAGAAAAAAGTTTTCAATTCACCGAAATTTGGTTAGTTTTTTCTATTACTTTTGTTCGTTGATGGTTAAAAGTGGAGTAAAAGAAAATTTTTAAAACTTTATAGGCAAGTTTAAATCCAACCTTTACAATCTTTTGTGAAGAATGAAGAAAATCTATAAAAAATATTAGATATTTTTTTGGCCTTTAACAAAAGTTTTCTTAAAAGTGGGATTGCTGCAAAAATGTAACTTATATATATATATATATATATATATATATATATATATATATATATATATATATATAGTCATCCACAGACAGATCTGTTTCGTTCTATCAGAACTCATCAGTGTGGCTAGACAGTTTCTTCCCGTAGCTGGGATCGAAACCCAGTTGACTCAAATGCCAAGCCAAAGCTTCTAACTATTCAGCCACAAGGAGATATTAGCTGCGAAGTAAATTTTATATATATATATATTTTATATATATATATATATATATATATATATATCCTAAAAAAATTCAAATCTCTTTGTGGACTTACTCATTTTAAAATATTTCTTTCTCTCTTTGGACCTACAAAAAAAAATTATATATATCTATGGATAGATAGATAGATAGATAAGTATATGTAGATATATAAATAGAGAGGGTTATGATGAATTCTTAAATAAAAAAATGTTTTGCTTCTAAGAATCACCAAACAAAATTCAGTTCCATAATCATGAAATTTGATATATCAAATTTTGCTTTACATGAATTTCTGTTTTTACATCCTCAGCCAGCTGTTTTAGGACCCAGTGAGATGATATCCTGACTTCTCATGGATGAAAACATGGACCAACAACTTTAGAACATCAAGTTCCATTGCCATGTCCTGATGTTTGCACCAATTATCATCTTAAATCAAAGCTTCAATGTTTTGTTTATTTTTTTTGACAACTTGTCCTTATTGAGACTTTGATTCAAGATGACAGATGGCACAAATTTTGAGATTAGACTGTGGAAATTGATATTTCAGAGTTTTTGGTCCATGAAATCCCTCACAAAATGTTGGAATATTAATTTTGATTGTGACTATGTGTAAAGTAAAACGGTACTGCTGGTAACATATGTATAATACTTTATTTGTACTGTAATATACATGTTGGATTAGTAAATGTTTGTACACTAAGAATACAAATATCTACTTATGTAATGTGTCTGATATATACATATATATATATATATATATATATATATATATATGTATTTTTTTTTTCCCCTACCCACTCTGTCAGTCTGTCTCCCTTGTGCTTATTCCTTCACTCACAGATTATTACCCTTCCTTGTGCAACCGAGTGGATAATAAATGTTTTATGGTCTCTCTCTCTCTCTGCCTCACTCTTTTCTCTCCAGTCTGCCAATAACACATTGGGCATATTAGCTGTCATTGAATGAAAATAGAAAATATACAAAATGGACTCAGTGAAGATTTCAGATAAAGAGGAAACCTCTTCATACATATATATATATATATATATATATATATATATATATATATACGTGGTGCCTTCAATAAGTTTCCAGACTTTTTTTGTACACGCAGTTAAAATTGTCATAGACTCTTGAAAATTCGCCATGTTATTGCTATACATCTAATAAGATGACTGACCATTTTTTAAAATTTCAGGTTTAAATGAACAGCTACTGCAGCAATTGGAATACACCCTACTAAAGCCTGATTGTCACAGCTGGGGAATTTCAAAAATGCAATCTGGATGTGAGGACACTTTAGAAGAATGATATGCAATAAAATTCTGTTTTAAACTTGGAAAAAATGCCCTGAAACGAATGGAATGCTTCAGACTGCTTTTGGAGCATCTTGCATGAATTAAGCATCAGTTTTTGAGTGGCATAAGAGATTCAAGGAAGCCAGGGAGTCTGTGAAGGATGATGAGAGGTGTGGGAGGAGTAAGGAACTCAATACACCAGAGTTGATTGGCCAAAGGGTTAGGGTTAGGCTTAGAGTTATTATGTTGAGGTTTTAAGGGAGTTCAGGAAGAGATTCCATTGGAAGAGGCCAGCACTCTGCAAATCGGGTCTGTGGCATTTCCACTAGGACAATGCACCAGTCCACAACTCCATCCTTGTCACAGACTATTTGACCAAGATGGGCATCAAGACAGTTCCTCACTGTCCCAATAGTCCAGACCTTGGTCCCTGTGACTTTTGGTTATTCTCTAAGCTCAGAGGCTGACGTTATGAGACAATTGAGGAGTTGAAAGAGGCTGTGATGAAGGTCATTGACACGCACACACAAGAGGACTTCCATGAGACCTTCTAGAAGTTGTTGGAATGGTACAACAAGTATAGTATATATATATATATATATATATATATATATATATATTCTCAGAATATTTTTAACAGAAAAATAAAAAAATGGAATTGAATTAAACAAATTTTTGTAAAAGACAGAAAAAGTATTTTTAAAAAAAGGACTGTCAAAGTTCTCATTTACTGTAATAAACTAACAGACTTTTTAGACATATATATATATATATATATATATATATATATATAATGATGATAAATAAATATATATTATATATATATTTAATGCATGGAAAATATTGTATAATATTTTCCATGGATTAACAATATATGTATAATATATATTTATTTATTATCATTATTATTATAATAGCTCTATCATAGATATTGAGCACTCTCCATATTATATTGCACTCGGTTAGACACATTAACCACATAGTGATTTACTAACGACCAACTCTCTCATAATATATATATATATATATATATATATATATATATATATATGTTTATAGTATAAGCAGATATATCTATTTTTACCTCTCCATATATAACAGTTTCATATGATATAAATCTATTATTTTAATTGGGTTTTAAATCAAATTATACTAGTTAATTGATACATTTAGCAACATAACTAATCATGTACAACATCTTATATGAGTATGTGTGTGTGTATAGACTTCATCCGTATATATATATATATATATATATATATTTTGAGAGAGAGAGAGAGAGAGAGAGAGAGAGAGATGTGTGGGGGTTGTTCATTCGTTTAATGAACGCAATTTGTAGATGTAAGTAATAACATTTTATTTTTCAAAATATTTTTTCTCACTCTCTCACATTTTTATAATCGCACTAGCAATTTATATACATATATATATGTGTATATAAATACATATATTCATATATATATATGTGTGTGTGTGTGTGTGTGTCTGTGTGTGTGTGTGTGTGTGTGTGTTTGTGTGTGTGTGTGTGTGTGTGCGTGATATAAAGAGAGTGACAGAGAAAGAGAAATCTTGTAATTATATATATATATATATATATATATATCTCCAAGGAACCTCATTTAATGAAGATATTTCTGGTGACAGAGCAAGTAGACAATAGATATAATAACTCAATAATAATTCAATGTCTTTCCACAATATCTATTTTTTATATATAAAAATTTAGTTTTATATGCAAAAAATAGTATATGGATACACTCTGTTTCATAGATGAAGAGCAATGTCACAGAAAAAATAATAATTGTATATAAAAATAGATTGAATTATGAATACACAAAACTGTTTCAAATAGTTTCTTATTAGACTGCTAAATATTCTCTGAAATTATAAGATTAGAATTGATAATAGTATAACACAAAATTAAAAAGAAATTTAGTCTTCAATTTATCCGTTTTTAAATCATATAAGCATAAATATACGCTTAGATGAACACTGATAGATGTTTTTTTTCTATACATAAGCATAATATATAATTATTAATTATAAGTATATATATATATATATATATATAATTATATATAATATGATTATAATTATAATAATTAGATTACATTTCAATGAGCTTATGAAGCTATTTTTTGATTTGTCTTACCGAAATCTGTCTCCAAAACATACATAATATATATTGTTATCATATTTACCAACCCCTCCGCTCGGGCAGGATATGACACAAGGTCAATTTTTTAAGCGGAGTTTCACAGGTTTGAATTCAGAGTTTTCCTTCTCCTAGACTAGTTGCCTCACCAAGGCTGAAGAACCTAGTCTGTCCTACTATTTGCCCATAGCTGGAGGGAGAATAATCGGATTCATACCTTTCCCAAGGGTATTAGTGCTATGTGAAATGCAACCAATCTCGTCCTGGATTTGAACTCGTGTTGCCGTGTATATTTCCCGCAACGATAACCATTACACCATTGTTATCATATATATAAACTATATAGATATATTGCTATCATATATATAAACTATATAGATATAATTCATCAGTGTAATTATTAATTTTGATTGGTTTGGTTTAGTTTCTTTGTTTAATGGCATATCAACCTTTGTAGGTTATTTAATGCCAAAGCCATTCTCATAGAAGAACAGTAGTGATACTATTTAACCCATAGCTGGGAGGATAAGGGGGTTCATACCTTTCCCAAGGGTATCTGCCAGAAAGTGAATGTAATAGCGCAACTGGAGTACGAACTTGCATACTACGATTCCGCAGTCCATCGCTTTAACCATTACACCACGGGGACACCCCCATTTAATTTTGAATAGAGGATACTGATTTTTTGAAAAGAGTAATTCATCTTTTCCTTTTTTTTTAAGTTCTCTGAAAATTATGATTTAAATGAAAAAAATTGCTTCAATAAAAACTACTTTCTAATACTCAACCAAAAGTTTATCTAAATCAGTTTATGCACATCTATCAATCTAGTTTTTTTTTTAAATGTAGAAACTAAAGATACTTAAATGTGTACAGAACTGTTCCATTTTTTCTTTGAATAATTAAGGTTGGTTATTTTGTTTTACACAATATCAAACCTTTTTGGGTCATTTAATGCCAAATTAAATTTCAAACTATTTGAAAGTATAGGTCTGATTTGGTTTGGTTTGGTTTGGTTTTGTCACACAACAACCATTTTTGGTTATTAATGCCAAGTCCATTTTTATACATATAAACAGTTCAATTTCAAACAATTCAGTTTAGCATAAGTATAGTTTCAATGTTAAAAACAGTTCTATTTCAAACAATTCAATTTAGCATAAGTATAGTTTCAAAGTCAAAAAACAGTTCTATTTCAAACGATTCAGTTTAGCCTTCAAAAAATGTACCATTTCAAACAATTCATTCGTTTAGTATAAGTATATTTTTTGCTTACAAACACTTAAATGTCAAAACAGTTCTATTTCAAACAGTTCAGTTTTGTATAAGTACGCAGTTTCAATGTCAAAAACAGTTCCATTTCAAACAATTCAGCTAAGCATAGGTACACTATTTTGTTCTATTTAACCCATAGATTGGACCCTATCAGGTGCTACCACTCCAGACCTGAGTGAACTTAGGAGTGATGGCAATAAAGGGTTACTCTGCATTCCCCAAACCTCTAGCATTACTGGAACCTCACCATCAGATTTAGTGTCATATTCCGGACATTCATTAGGGGGTTCTTACCCTTCTGCTTAGAAGCAGTGGGTGTATTCTACAACCCCAGCTGACTGGGCAATTGAATAATTAAATCTCTTCTTTAAATCTTTATTTTCAACACAAAGTTTTAACCATTCTATGCTATTCTATGGTTTCTTCAGATGTGCTTTTTGCATGCAAAGTTGTATTGTTCTGGCTCTGTGATGCAAAATGGATGTAAACTAAAATTTTAATCAGCAATGCTCATGGTATCATTCCATTTTTTTGTATAAATAGTTTGTTCTTAAATCATTTTTTTTAATTTTTGCTACATTTTCCAATACCGCCTGTGTTGAAATCCATTATAGCTTGGCACCAGAAAACTGGTAGATAAGTTAATATATGTTGCTCTGTTTAATTTAGGTTTCTTTGTTTAATGGCATATCAACCTTTGTAGGTCATTTAATGCCAAAGCCATTCTCCTAGAGGAACAGTAGTGGTACTATTTAACCCATAGCTTGGGGGATAAGGGGGTTCATACCTTTCCCAAGGGTATTTGTCCAAAAGTGAACATATTAGCACAACTGGAGTATGAACTCGTGTACTACGATTCCGTAGTCCGTTGCTTTAACCATTACACCACGAGCACATCCCCTCTGTTTAATTTACTCACTTTCTAGTAAGGATCAATTATGTTGACCTTATTTGAGAAGAGGTAATGTAACCTTTTCTAACTCCAGATATTATCTACTCAAACGTTTTTGTTCACCTCTCTTTTGGCTATGGCTCTCTTATGTTCTTTGAATATGATTTTAACTGGATGACTGGTTTCCTTTCTCACATAGATACTGTAAACACCTTTCGTCAGGCCTTTCTCTCATAAGAAACCAACTGTCATGAGGTATGCATAAGTAATAACAAATACATACATACTTATATTACTTACTTTAAAAAAAAACATATATTAGCAAAGGGTAAAAAAAAGAATATATATATATATATATATATATATATATATATATATATATATATATATATCAAGAGTAAATAAAGGATTGTAATCCGACAATATGTAGAAAAACTGATAACAACGATCCAAGTGGAAGGAATGATTTATTAACGGGTCAACACTATAGCGTTTCGGTTCTACTGAACCATCATCAGGACCATGAGGGGTGGTATTAATAATTTTAAGTTAACGATGGATGATTAGAAATGTGAAATACAAAAACCTACGGGAAAATATGTATAGTAAAAAAAAGTTAGCCGTTTAACTGGCAAATCAGCGTTTGATGTTTAAATTACGTCATTTGACTTATTAGGAATATTGTATAGAATTATGTACGTTGTTTAACGAGAAATATATATATATATATATATATATATATAATATAATAATAATAAATAGATATATATATATATATGATATATATATCTAATTCATGGAATTTAGACTGTGACCCCTGGATTTCATGGAGTTTTTTGCAAAACAACAATCATCAGGAAGTTAAGCAAATGAAACGAATCGAAAATCGATTTTCAATTTTTGATTCATTTCATTTTCTTAACTGCCTGATGATTGTTGTTTTGCAAAAAAATCCATGAAACCCAGGGGTCACAGTCTAAATTCCATGAATTAGATATATATATATCTAATATATATTTATTTATTATTATTTTATAATAGCTCTATCCTAGATATTGAGCACTCTCCATATTATATTGCACTTGGTTCGACACAAACCCACAAAGTGATTTAGTGACAACCAGCATTGTTATAATATATATATATATATATATATATATATATATATATATATATATATATCAGTGGCGACTCTAGCCTATTTTTGCTACTCTTGCACCCCCCCCCGCCCTCTGTCAACTTCAGTTCCCAACCCGTGGTCCATGAACCCAAAGTAAGTCATCATAGTTGCTATTGCGTGATTCTCCATTGTATAGCACAGATTGACAAACGTACCTTGCATGGTGTTTTTTTTTTGTAAACAATCAAGATACTATATAATTTGTAGTCTTGTTAATACAGTAGATAAGATAATTTTTTTTTCCTTTCAAAGAATAAAGAAACTGATGACAATATACACAGACACAGCTAGTAGTTTCAATTTTGCTTACAATAAAGATTATTTGTTGAAAATGTATTCAAATAAACAAATTTTAGTTACAGAATGTAATATATGCAACATTCATTAAAGAAATAGAGATCTGTTTGTGAAAAAACGAATTAAAACACGCCGTTTAACCAATATTTACCATAGCGATGATGATGACGTCAGCGACGGCTATAATCTGCTATCCCTCCACTCTCTCTCTCTCGGTCCCTCTCCCTCTTCCCAAGACAGTTGTCAGCAGTCAGAATGTGCTAAAATTTTTCAGCATGATGTTTGGGTTGCTCTTGCTATTGGCTACAGCCAAAAGCGGATTTCTCTAACATTACTGTTATTATAAGGGTCTTGTGCTCAGCATGGATTTGCACGTGTTTAACATTATAGCCGATTTTATGGGATGTTCAATGAATCTGACGGTGGCAGACAAAGACCATCCATTCAAAACAGCATCGTTGTATTATTCCCAGATATATTTATGAACTTTTGGCTACTTAGTTATCGAAACTTGAATAGATACGTAATTTAATTGAGATCAGACTAAGTATGTTTGCTTGAAATTAATGGATGATTTTTAATCCATTTTGAATAACATTGACCGACTTATTGGTTGTGCCGGGCATGAGTAGCACTAGTCCCGTCTCCGCCCCTGATATATATATATATACACTTAAATCCTCCTACTCCTTTACTTTTCCTTTTCAGTTATTTTTCCTTTTTCTTTTTTTTTTTCTAATTTCTTTTCACACTCTATATTCTCATTTTCTATTTCTTCCTATTATGTTTTTCTAAATTAGTGGTATTATCTAATCAATCATTTATACAACTTATTAAATATATTATCCCCCTTATCACCCTCATCCCCTCTCCTACTGTCTCCACCATCATTACTAACTGCAATCATCATTATCTTCATTTTCACCATCTTCATCATCATTATTATCAATTGTAGCTTTCTTTTTATCATTTTTGCATTTTATCATATTTGATGGAAGTGTGTAAAAATAAGAATCTGGATCTTTTTTTACTTTTATAAAATTTTTTGTGCATTCTTTACTATTTTAATTCTAACTAAAAATAAAATAATTTTTTAATTATTTATTATGTTTGACATTTTAAGAAATTGCTGCTTTTGAGTTTATATACAATTACCCTTTTCTATTTTTTTTTTTATTTTCTTGTTTGGTTCAATGACGTAGAACAAACTTCCTAACACAGATCAGAAAAATATGGAAAGCAAAAAAAAGGAATAATGTTTTTACAAAATTAATGTGGTATCAATTTCGAATATTCTATGTTTTTATTGTGTATTCTTATCATATCAGATTTAATATATATATATATATTTAATATATTAGAAATATATAAACATGCACACACACACACACACATGGTGTAGACACAGACGCATGCACACACACACACACACACACACATATATATCGTGTATAAAAACACATATATGTTACATTGAAAAATAAATTGTCTCATGATGAAAGAGATATATTTACAAATATGTATATGTATATCAGTTCACACATGCACACACACACACACACACACACACACACACACACATATATATATCGTGTATAAACACACATATATGTTACATCGAAAAATAAATTGTCTCATGATGAAAGAGATATATTTACAAATATGTATATGTATATCAGTTCACACATGCACGCACACGCACACACACACACACTCACACATATATATATCGTGTATATTATGTATAAACACACATATATCATACATTGAAAAATAAATTATCACATGATGAAAGAGATATATTTACAAATATGTATAGGTTTATCAGTTCACACACACACACACACACACATGCACGCATATATTATATATATATATATATATATATATATATATATATATATGAATAGACACAAGTTGTATTCATAAAGTATTAATATTGAAGCAGTATTTACTAAGAGTGAAATGAACAAAAGAATTTTAATTAATTTACAACAAAATAGTTTTTTTCTCTTTCCACTTATTACAGTAAGTTTTCCATTGGTTGAATCAACTTTGAAACTCCTCCTTGATATGGTATGAAGTTGTGCAACAGTGTTTCTTTTGTTGTCCTTTGAATCCTTAAATCTCTTATTCCTGGAATAAATTTTCAGTTTAGGAACCAAGAAAAAGTTACTCAGAGCTAGATCTGGTGAATATAGAGGGTGCTTCAATGGTAAAATCCTGTCTTTACATGAAGATTTCATTACCTAATTTTATCAATTTCTCACCTATGTACACATCTTCATTTCAATTTAAAGATGAAAACAATAAAACATTCAGTATCAATAATGTTCTACATATTTACCCAACCCCTCTGCTCGGGCGAGATATGACACAAGGTGAATTTTTAAGTGGAGTTTAACAGGTTTGAATTCAGAGTTTTCCTTCTCCTAGACTAGTTGCCTCACCAAGGCTGAAGAACCCAGTCTGCCCTACTATTTACCCATTGCTGAAGAGAAAATAATCAGATTCATACCTTTCCCAAAGGTATTAATGCTATGTGAAATGCTATCAGTCTTTTCCAGGATTTGAACTCGTGTCACCGTGTCCATTTCCTATGACAATAATCATTACACCACGGGCACCTCTAATAATGTATCAATAATGTTATAAGTAGTTTAAGTCTATATATTCATTAGTTCTTAAATATAATTAATATACCAGCTTCTAAGTTGAATGCTATTTTATCTAATGTAAGAGTTTTTGTTTTTATAATTATGGCTTCCAGTATTTGGTTACTTTTTTTTTGTTAGGGGTTATCTTATAATTTTTATTTACATACACCATTCTTTGAATTAAATGCCAACAGTGAATGTAAAAATGTTTCAAATAGCAGAAGGCAAAAGAGATTGTCAAGAAATTTCTTGATTGTTGAATTAGAATTCAGGTGTTGTGATGAAAATGTATATTTCTTTTGACAACCACCAGGTTTTAAATGAGGAAAACAAAAGCAGATCTTAATCATCTTTTTTTAATGCAGTCTAGAATTTTGTTCATATTTTTTCTCTCGGCACTAAGAATTGAAAACTTAGATTACCCGTAGGTTATAGTCTTATCTTAAAAAATACTCATGCAATTCAGAATGGAAACCTTTTCAAAAAGAACATAAGAGTAAGAATAGAAAAATTAAAACTGCAGTTGTAGAAATGATAAAACTAGGCCATTGAACAATTGTGTATATATTTACAAGTATTCAACAAGTAAATGTTCAGAGATTAGTTATTTGACTCAATACTGTATAAATATTGGTTGATAAGTAAGGTTTCCTACTATGCGGTATCACAGTGGAGAGAGAAATAGTATTTGCTTAGGTTCAATGGCATATCAACTCATTATGGGTCATTTTATGCTAAAATGATATAAGAATAATTTGCTCACAATTATATGGGTTCAAGTATTCCTATCTAATATTAATACTTTTCAAACCAGTCTATTTGACACATAAACTGGACTTGAGCAGATATGACCACTTATCAGAGTGGACTTAGGAGTAATGGCAATGTAGAGTGTTGAATCAGGTAATCATTGACGGGCTCACTATCGCCTTGTGCAATGGACGAGAATGAGATTCTATGTACAATAGGATTGGATTTCATCATGACCAACACCTCAAGCATGTCTAGTAGTTTGCTTGGGTCAACGTTGAAGAACTCAGGATAGGTGTTGATAATTGAGTTCTGGACAGTTTCTTTGGTGCAGTTGTATAGTTGGATGTTCATCTGTGTGTCAGAAAGGTTGGTCATCTTTGTGAATACATCCCAATCTATCTTAAACTTCCGAAACTGCTGTGGTGTCATTTCTGAGTTAAGTTGAGGAGGCTTGGCGGTCGGTTTTACATGAGTGGTTGGTGATGCCAGATTTTCTTTGGCCAACTTTAGTATGATGAGTACATCTCCCATGCTTTTTATACCCAGCCCCTTGAGCATCGTCCGGTCCAGCATATGCATAGTCTCCCTTGTGATGCCCTCGCTTGAAAATGTCTGCGCATAGATCTTTGCAGAGGCCGTGGTTATGCCTGCATTGGTGAATATGCTCTCCCAGTCAGTCAGGTCGGATCCTGTTCGCAGCGCCATGTTGAATCACGAAACACACTTTGGTCTTAGCCTAGCTACTGACTACAAGTGTGTTTCGTGATTTAACATAGAGGAATTTAACTATCCCAAGAGCTACAAAACTGAAGCTTTACCACTGAATACTATTTATTATTTTACTGAGAGCACCCTTTTTTGGAAGCTTTACTCCTCAGCAGAGGATACATTGGCATATTATATACTTTGCCAACAGAGCAGGATAGTAATTTATTTTAACATATAAAATCTTGTTCAAATGTGTATTGTTGTGTTGTAACATTTATAGTATCCCTTATTAGGTAAAACAAGTTCTAATAGGAGAACTGTATTTACCCAGTGGCTCAGTTATTTTTCCAGGAAATGGAATCTGCAATGTGACTTCAAATCCTGGATGAGGCTTGTTAATTTAAAAATAATTTAGTACAATATTAATTATGAAACCACAATAACAGTGGATATACGGAGAGAGAATATATATTTGTCCTCCTCTAACAACTACCGTATTTACAATAATAGCAATCTTACAACTTCTGGTTAGATGCTGCCTCACTGGCAGGAGAGTATTCAAGGGGGATTACTCCACTAAATTAACGGTTCTTCCGATTTTTATTTTAATTTTCACTGGAGTATCATATATTCTGTAAAAGAAAATAAAGAGTTTATTTACATTATACAGATGATTCTTTAGGTTCTGATATGAACCCATGGATCACAAATGATGGCACTCCTTTGAGGAGTCTACAATTTGTACATCTGTTGATATCCACGAGATCACTACAATTTCTTTTCTCTCAATCATTTCTCACAAAATAGCCTTCTCAATGCAAAGTCTCTTGTCCAAAATTTTGGTTGAGGAATGTACCGAATTATTGAGGCAGGAATTGTCTGTTTTGCAGTGTCTCTGATGAGAATTAAAAAAAAAAATACAGGTTTCTGTCTGGTCAACCATGGCTAAAATTTCTGCAGCTAGAGTACTTTTAATGACTCTTCTAATACACTTGGATTGCCCGGCAATAGGCAAATACTTGTCATTGTTTCCAAGCAAAAAAGAAGTATATAGTCTCCTTGTGAATCTCCATCAGTTAAATTGCCAAAAAAGACATCACTATAGGCAACTATTTTTAGTTGCTCAGGATTTCCTAAATCTGAAATATCTATTTGGGATTTTTCTATTGTGCTTGTTTTTACCACCCTGTTAGCCTGTTTTAAGCGTTCAACATTTTCCAGCTTTAGCATTGATCTTAACTCACTAATCATAACTAAGATCAGGTCTGGTTTGGGTGGCTAGCCAATTAAGTTGGCCAATCAATTGTCTGGTTTCAGTTACTTCAGTTTTAAATTTTTTTTATATTCATTCTGTCCATAGTTTAACATTATCCTTGTTCTTATCTATGCTCAATCCTATGCATTGGAACTCTGCAACTTCTTCAGATTTAATTTTAAACAAGCAACAAAGCCTGTCCATGACTCTGGTCTGGAAGATCTCTGACTCTGCAAAGCAAAAATCATTGACATGAGTAGCGATTATACCATGCAGTTTGTTTCCAAAATACCATGTAAATATGGCTCGATCATATTTGGAAACTACTGCTCCAGATTTCATTAATTCCTCCTTGAGTGTCAAGTACCAGAATCTTGATGCATCAGTTAAGTTATATACACACTTGGAGAGCTTCCAAATATATCCTGGAGGCACATTGGCTTCTTTAGGAGGATCTAAATAGACTAATTGGTCTCACTCATTGCTCTGGAAGAATGCTGTTTTTATGTCCATTGACTTGCACATCCAATGGTTAGATGCCATTATGGACAAAGCTATACGTAGACCTTCTTTAGAGCATGTGGGAGAATCATTTCTTATATTGCCCACATCCCTGTCCTGAAAGCTTCTTGCCACAAGTCTGGCTTTACAGACTTGTTTTCTCTATCTGCTGCATCATTGTCTCATGGTATCTGTTAGGGAGGTGTAGTGAGGAGACCAGAAGAGGTCTCAGAAGAGTTTCTGAAGTTTGCTCTTAGAAAAGTAGTTGAATTGTAGACTTTCTGAGGTTAGCCTTGAGAAGAGCTGCTTGAATGAGATAGCAGCTATGATTGGTCTGGTTGGAGGTGCTGGGTCCAGGGCTATGATTTGTTGGATTTTATGTCCTCTGCTTGGGCTGGTGGTAAGGATGCAGACCCCACATTCGGCCACTTGGTTTGGTGGTGAGGATGCAAACTCAATGCTGCTGGGAGAGGAAACAGATCCTACCTCTCTTCCGGGCTCTTTTGGTTGCTGCATGCTGTTTATATTGCATTGGCTGCTACCACACTGCTGAGCCAAGTGAAATGTTTCTGTACACAGGAAGTTCCTTAAATATAAGTAATAATGAAATACTTCGTTATACTTTGAAGAGGAACTTTTAGATATGTATTTCATCCTGTGATAATAATTTTGTTTCTGAAAGGCTAGTAGAATTAATCTTTTTGACAAATAGCTTGTGTGAGTAATAGAAGTTCGTTTTGTGAAATGTATGCATGTCATTTTCTTATCTGGCATCATGGGTGACTCAGCATTTTCTCTAAACCAAGGATTTTAGAATGAGTAGACAGGGGTGGCTATGATACATGTATGATCTCTTTATTTTATTGTTTTCAACTCTGGATAAGGGAATAAAGTCTTTTTGCTGCTTTCAGCCTCTTGTTCTGCTTGAAAATCAAAACAAAATACTAACTCCTTCAGAGAGGTAATGGTAGTTGCTTATCCAGTAAACAAAAAACAAGAACACAAGCAATTTGCTTTTATTTACTGCTCTGATTATTTCAGTAGGGAAGTGTGAGCAGGAGAGAGAGAAATAGAGAAAGAGAGAGAGAGAGAGAGAGAGAGAATGAGAGGGGTTGGCTGATAGGTCTTTCATGAGGTTCACTTTTGATACAAACTAGACTCTTCAATTTGGGAGATCAAAACTAACTGGCTGTTCTCTTTGATGGTTAAATACCTTCTCTACCAGTGAAATTTCCCTCTTACTAAATGAACCCAAAAAGGTCTTGTTTATCACAATTTTTAAGTAATTTCTTTAGATTGTTTTTTTTTATTTGTTTTCTTTTTCTGATGTCCTGCCTCTGTAGACAGTTTACTCTGCCAACTTCAATGCCAACAGTTAATTGATTTTATATAATGGCTTTATATTTGTTTATAAACTATTGTTAATTCTGAAAAGTAATTTTATGTCTTAACCCATTGAGTAATTTTTATGTCTTATCATCTTTAAGTAACTTCAAAAGAACAGATTAAACAGGTGGTCAGGTATACCAGCCATATTTGCTTACTAGCCTAAATTCAAAAAGTGATTTAACTTAGGAATGTTTTTAACCCATCAGGTGGTGTCAAAGAGGAGTCAACCCTCGAGAACAATCCCTTATTGCAGATGTTTTAAATAGATAATTTATTTTTATTTTCACTCCCACTAAAGTAAAAATTCCAGAAGTAATTTGACATAATTTTAAACTGAACTGTCTTGAGCAAGTGGGGTTTTTAAATCCTTTCCAATTAAAGATCTCACTGTAAAACACAAGGTCAGTTTTTAACCAGAGTACTAATAGTTTTCTTTGATTTTATTAATTGAACATCTATCGATAAAATCAAAGAAAATGGTTTCAAGCTAACAAAAGAAAGAAGCAGAAGGTACCCTACAAAAACAATTAGCGACGCCAACTACCCCAATGATATAGCTCTTCTGGCAAATGCACCCGCCCAAGCTGGAACCCTGCTATATAGTCTGGAACGAGCCGCTACAGGCATCGGCTTCCATATCAATGCACATAAGACAGAATATATGTGCTTTAATCAAACAGGTGACATCTCCACACTAAACGGTAGCACTCTGAAACTAGTTGACAAGTTCACCTGCCTAGGGGACAGTGTCTCATCAACCGAGACAGACATCAACACGCGACAAGCAAAGGCATGAACAGGTATCAATAGACTTTCAGTAATATGAAAGTCAGACCTGACCAATAAAAATGATGCATAGTTTCTTCCAAGCAGCGATTGTGTCAATACTGCTATATGGATGCACCGCATGGATGCTGACTAAATGGATAGAGAAAAAGCTTGACGGCAACCACACAAGAATGCTGCTAACAATATTGAACAAGTCCTGGAGACAACACCCCACAAAGCACCAGTTATACAGCCACTTACCACCTATCATGAAAACTATGAAAATTAGACAAACCAGATATGCGGAACACTACTGGAGAAGTAGGGACAAGCTCACGAGTAATGTACTCCTATGGACCCCTTCACATGGACAAGCAAAGGCAGGACTTCCAGCTTGAACCTACATACAGCAGCTCTGTGCCAATACGTGATGTAGCCATTAGGATCTACAGAAAGCAATGGACAATTGGGAGGTGTGGTAAGAGAGGGTCAGGAATATTTGTGCTGCTGCTGATGATGACTAATAGTTTAAATTCAGGATTTACCTTCTCTAAGCCTGGTTACTTTACCAAGAAGATTAGTCCAAAGTGAAACAGCTTTGTCTGGGAGCTCATGTTGCTGAGTCTATTTCCAATGATGCTACATGTTCAACCATGGATGAGAAAATTGTTAAGCCATATAAAATGTCACGAGTGCAACTAGCATTTTCTCTCTGTCTCTGTGTCTGTCTGTCCGTCTGTCTCTCTCTCTGTTGGTTCCTTTCGACTTCTTTTTCATCTTCCTCTTTCTCTAGCATGTTCATGTTCTTAATTCAAGGACTGTTCTTTTTTTCAGTAATTGCAAATGTCTTAGACAGTTTACAATAGTTTGCTCATTGACGTTTTGGATGGTTATAAACCATGTTCGGGATGAGGAGGTAAAGTAATTTGGAAATGTGTCATTATATACATATGTGTGTGTGTGTGTGTTGTGTATGCATATGTCTGTTTGTGCATGTGTGTGTATCCGATTGTGATGTTCTTCTTTTGATGATGATGATGATGATGAAAATATTTGCTTTTTAGACGAAGCAGACCTTTGTGATCAATTTTGAATTAATTACAAGAGGCAGTTTGAATGGACTTCCATACCAATAAATGCAAATCATATTGATAATTTTAGCAAAGTCCAAAAGAACTTTTATCCCAAACTTAATTCACTCTCTGAATGACACCCCTACAGATTCGTTGTTCCCAAATCTGAAATTTACCCTTAAAAGTAATCAGTTTTCAGATGATAGGTGAGGCAGAAGAAGATGTGCTCTTTCAGACATCCAAAGACGTTTCTTCTCAAATGTTTTCTAAACTCTTCCTCCACCAACAAAAATAAATCCAATCAAACATTATATAAAACCTATAAATTGATTAAAAAATAACATACAGTAAGATGCCAGATTTATAAAAAAAAAAAAACCTAACATTTATGCAGACATAATCCAGAGCTGTCATGTGACCGCCACAAAAGTTTTGTGTCTAATAATGCTTGAGAGAAACATTCTAACACTTTGATTGCATTGGATTCTCACTGATTTGTATAAAAATAGCTAATAAACCTTCATTAGCAGTCAGTCCAACAGTTGGGCAATTGCTGCCAATTTACAAAACTTTCCCATCAGACACATATTCACTCTTGGACAACTGAAACACAATTGATATCATGATTTTTACCAAAGCAAGTAAGTAGTTGTTTTGTTTTTTTTTATTGCCAAATAGTAAAAAAAGATGCATCATGCGTACATATAAATATTATTCTTTATAAAGACTCTTTCATGCATCTCTGTTTTGTTTTTTCAACTTTGCTTCAAGTCATTCATACATCATCTGTATTTCTTATATGTACTCTCTCTCTCTCTCTCTCTCTCTCTCTCTCTCTATCTATCTATCTATCTATCTATCTATCTCACTTGCCAAGCAGACAAGAGCAGGAAATTTCCTATCTCTTTTCAAAGAAGACTAAAAGAGCCTTCCCAAAAAGCAGTTATATATACTGCCTTCTATTACTGCTGCAAAATGGTGACTCCAGTCTGATATGAACAAGCAAAAGACCTTCACATATTCCTCAAGATGACTTCCAGAAAATATTCCAGAACTGAAAAAAGCAAAACAGTGAAAATAGCATAGGAACAGAGGAAAGATGGAGATGATTATGCAATTGTGGATAAAGCAATAAATTTGGTTTTGAAATCATTTGGTTCCATTTTGGAGAGACATGATATAGTTAAATATATATATATATGTATTTACTAGCACAAGTACCAGGTCTATAACTAGAGAAAAAAAGAATTTTAGTAACACCCGTGAAATAGAAAGGACTTGGCTAAGAACAAAAAAAAATGTCCTTATTTACTGTTTATAGATTTTGCCTATGAAATAAAAAATTTCTTTAAGATTTTGAATTTTTTTTCTTTTTTTTTTTCATTTTAGTTTACATTTTTTTCATTTCGGTCTCCATTGATTTTTGATATATTACAATAAGTGCTCAGTTTTGAGTCATACTGATTAAAAATTAATATATTTTGCTCAAAGAAATTTGAAAAGAATTTATTTAAAAAGTCAGTTTTTGAGTTTTCAATACTTTCATTTAATTTTTGTTATTCTTTTTTTTTTACCCACCAAAAATGTAACATTATAGAGGGGTACAATAAGAATAAGAATTTTATAAATAAAAATGCATCTCAGCACTGGGAAAAAAGAATTAGAAATGTGAATCTTTTTGTAATACAAATTTGTTTTGCTTTACATTTGAAATAGCATTTTTTTTTTAATTCAAAGCTGAAGTTAACTACTGGAACGATTACATAATTGATTTTATCTTTAAAAGTTCCATATCTACTCTTGGCCTTCCAGCAGATGTTTTTTAAAGATTATGCGGGAGTCCATTCAAGTAAAATTTGTTTGTTTCAATATTTAATGTTCTCTTCAAATTATGAAAACCTTTTGTGCACACAGTTTAATGTTTAACACTAGAAATTGAAGTTTCCATTCATATCTTCCTAGTCAGTTATAAGATAACAAATGGACTTAATATACAATCAACTCTTGGTATGCCATCAATTTGGTGTCACTATATCTTTATTGAATTAGAATTTGTATTTTTTTATATTTTACATTGATGATTGATTTCTTCTATATCTACAATATAGTTTAACATACAAATCTTTTCCTCTTAATGATAGACAGAACTTCAAAAATGTATGTTCTTTATTATCACACACACACACATACACACACTTGTATGTCTGTCAGTGTATACATATTTTCATGTTTTGGTAAAACAAATGTACTAAATACTTTCCCATTTACATCTTATATCTATCGTTGATCTCTAAGCCTATCCCAAGTTTCTATGCACACTTGACCCTAGTTTTTCTCATTATATATTCATATATATATATAGTAAACTTAGCGACCATAGACGAGGGCGACCAGAAGGCTCCCTTTTCAATAGCTACTACACTGAGGTGTCGGGGAGAGCGCTACTCCTTTCCCTGGATTGCTCCACTTTACCCTTGATACGTACCTTATATTGCTGAGTGTTAAGCATGGAGGTATCAAGTACCATTTTTTAAAGTATTTGGTATGACGTGACCTGGGATATATATATATATATATATATATATATATATATATATATATATATAGTGGGTAAATATAATATAATAAATCATTTTTAGGATAATATTTAATCAGATTGACAGAAACGATTATTGCTTTCATATGAAAACATTTGGTAGGCTACATAATCTCGAATACTCTTTCCTAATTTTATCTGGAATAAAAGAAGTTTATTCCAAGCCTGTATCTTGTCTCCTTTTTGTTCACTCCACTTTTCTTTTCCATGATATTTTCATCTGTGAATCAATTCTTTTTTTCCATAAAAATAAGTTTTCTCTTTATTAATCTTATTATAATCAACATTGAGAATCCAGTGTTTCTGTTCTGTTATTCAATGACATTTAGCACATTTCATTTTCATAAAGGCAATAAATTTTTGTACCTTATTCAAATAATTAGCGTCCGATGACCTATTCATCCAAGATACATTTGTGATAACATCTTTAAATCTAATTTCTTGAATATAATCGCAATTTTTTGCATTTTTGTATTAACTGCCAAATTTATCATGTTCAGTTTTGATGCTGATGTCCTAATAAATAAATTTTAAATAGTTTTGTAAGAAGTATTTATCAATTTCAGTTATGTAATTCTTGTAGTTTAACTAGTTAAATCATTTTTGCTTTCCAATAAATGATAAGAAATTTGCTTCTTCCTATCTCAGTTATCAGTTTAAAGATTTGTTTCTGCTTTAAAGATAAGTGGATATTCTTCAATCAATATTCCAACAAATTTTTTCATGGCATTGATGGGACCAAAAAGCCTATGAGCAACTAAAGTATACTGAAAATATTCTTTTCTTGGGAAATAATCATTGATTTTTTTCTGTGTGAAATTTAAGAAATTTCAAAGAAGAGGGAATAATAGTTGTTTGTTTGGCCACATAGATGTTATACTGGACCTTTTTTTTTTTTAAAAATCTGAAACTTTTCAAACTTTCTACTCACCATTCAAATTTATTCAGTTGCATAATTTTTCCTTGTGCATGACTGCAACATTTTGTGAGGACAGTGTCTTTCATGTTAATTTAAATACATATTTCATTTTGATGAAGAAATCACCAGAAAGGAATAAATAAAGATTGCTATTTAAAATTCAACATAGAAAATTTAACATAAAACAAATGAAACGAAATAGTCTGCTTTGTAGTAACTGTGTTTCAAAATTATTTATGGGCTTAATTAAAATTGGTTATGATAAATATAGTAATTTTCTATATATAATTAATTTTTGAGTTAAAATAAAAAGAGTAGAGACAAAATAGATAATCCTTATCTATGTATAATAGAGGTTATTTATTAGGTACTTCTTGAATAATCAGTGGTTTTCATGTGAAGTTCACACAGATTGTTTGTAATTTTTTTACATAGATGTTTGGCAATTAGTTTGTTTAATGTTTATATGATTGGCTGATCTACATAGAAAAAAGTTGTTTTTCTTTTTGGTTACAGCATCACAGCCCTTTCCTGCAAAATGCACCAAACATGATTCAGCTATAATATCCTAGCAAGATATCCAAGAAAAGAGTTGGCACACTCTCTTATTCATATTAAAACTACTCATGATTTGGTTTTTACAGAAATTAGTTTCCTATATTAAAAACTCTGGTGGCAAAAGATCAACTCAAGGGCAGATTATTTGACTGGTTATCTAGTTATTTTGAAAAGTGTATTTGAATGAGGTTTTTTCTTTTTTCGATATTTATTTCTTATGATGTTGGACTTAAAAACAAAATTCTGCAATATATATCATTCATAAACATAACAAAATCTTGAACACCAAAGAAAATGTGATGTGTTTATAGTTGGAAAATAATATTATAATTTTAATCCAAAACTCTGCAGTTCTTTGCTAACATTTTCTTTCTCAAAATCAATGTTTCTGCCAGGAAATAAATGATTACTTGAAATCTTTTGGTTTTGTGTTAAGGGGAATTTTCCGTAAGGACTAAAGAGTAAGACCAACACATCTTAGATCAGGTGCTCAGGAATGATGTTCATTTTAAGTGAAAGATCTAAGAAAGAATTAGAAACTCATGAATAGATCGAAATGTGACCATGAAAAAAAGTTTTTAGTTTTAAGATGAAAACAGAAGTTATAAATACAACCAATTTTCTTTGTTGAACTTGTCTTTTTGTCATTAACCAGTAAAAATAAGCTAGTATACAAACAAAAATAGACATAAAAGAAAAACTCTAGAAGCCAAAAATGTTGTAGAAAAGAATGAGGAAGCCTTGGAAAAAATGTTGGGTTTGTGGTCACAATATCTGTTGACTGAAAACAATTTCTGATAATTCATGCATTTTTTCCAGTCATCAATTTTTTGATTTTTCATTTTCTTCATCTTTTCCTAAATTATTAACCTTCATTCTTTTTTCCTTCATTTTATTTACTTTCTTTTGCTTTTCTATCTCATTCTGGTTATTTTTTCAGTCATCAATTCTTTCTTTTATTTTCTTCTTTTTTCAATTTATTAACTTTCCATCTTACATTCATCCTCTATATTTTTTGCTTTTCTGTAACATTTTTTCTTGCTCTTACTCTTTCCTTTCCTTTATTCGTTTGCCATTTACAATTTTTTTGATTATTGATGTCATTATTATCATCATCTACTCACTCGGACTCTCCTACTTCTTTTTTCTTTCTCTCATAATTATCTTTATTTTTTTTTATCCCTATTTGCCCTCTCTTGTTTTTCTTATACTATCATATCTTTATTTTATAAATCTGTTCTTGTTATTATTATTATTATTATTATTATTATTATTATTATCTCTTAATGAATTTTTCGCATCAATAATAAGTGGTGACAGCAAGTCTCCTCAGTTCCTATTCTAGCCAATTTCAACAGTGGACAGTCTCAACTCTTCTTCTGATTATTATTATGTTTATAGTTAATAATAATGTTGTTGTTATCATTATTATTATTATAATCTTTCTCTGTATTGTTCTTCTTTTTCCTTCTCTTCTCATCCACTTTTTCTTATGACTGATATTATTATTATTATTATTATCATTATTATTATGTTCCTTTCTCTTCAGTTTTATCCTTCTTCTCTTCTTCGTTGATGTCATTCATATTATTGTCTTTGATCTTTTTTCTTTTCCCCATTTTTGTTATCCTCTTTCCTGCATTCTTCAGTTTTTTCATTCACCACTGCTCCTCTAACGGTAGCATCAAAATGAATTGATTCATTAACACTATGCTTGGGAAAATTTATGGATAAAACAGTTATTAATGAAGAAATGCTCTTCATAAAAGGACACAGCACTGACTAGCCTGTTTGAGATTTATTGCTACAAAAGCAAGCCAATCAACCAGGCCACAGCTTTAACAAGCAGAACTCTTCAGTTTTGGAGAGAATAAAGGGCCTATCAGATAGCTTTTAAATCACAGGACTAATCAGCAGATATCATGTTATTGAGTTAAAAGGAATGACAGACACTTGGCACCACACAATGTGAGCTGTTGGAAAAATAATTCACCTTAATCGATACTTATCCCATTAATCATTACTTTCTAGTAAGATTTTAAATGCTTTTCAAGTTTCTATTTTACTCTATATGGTATATTATACTGAATTAAATCAACTTGTTTGTGCTTCTTTTAGGAAAATGAACATGTCTCTTTAAGTATTGTATTCAATGTCATTTGTTTCTCCTAAATTTAAAACTTTGGGAAACTTTCAATATCTAATACAATGGACTTTAAATACATTTCAATAACTTCATCAACAGCACACCATTTCCTCTTCTGTAAGTTTTCAGATGGGTTAAGTGATTTAAAGCACATTTCAAATGTAAATCATCATGTTTTATATAATATTATAATATATGGTCCAGGAGACTGGGGTTCAATCCCAGGTTGAGTCATACCAAAGACTCAAAAAATGGTACTTGATACCCCCTTGCTTAACATTCAGCATTATAAGGTAAAGATCAAAGGTAACATGGAGCAATCCAGGGAATAGAGTGGTGCCCTCCACTACACCTTGGTGTAGAAGCTATTAAAAAGGGAGCCTTTGGGTCACCCTCGACTATGGTTGCCAACTTATATTATATATTATAGCCACTAATCAGCAGTGTCCAAAAATCAGAAAATCTAAAATATACTAGTCATTCAACTCTCTATAATTTTAAGAGTCATTAATATACACACACACACACTCAAATTACTTGGATTATTTTACACTTCCTTGATTTTGTTATTCACATAAATTCTGCAATCTACATCATGTGTAATATGTATTTCTGTAAGGAAAGAGACTGTTTTTTATTTCTTCAGCAACAAAAGACAAAAACAGCCCCAAACAGGGTTTATTCTGCTTGCTGCAATTTTTATTTTATGTAAATAACATGCCAAAGAGTCCAAGAATTACCATCACTGGTCTTGTTCAAAACTGGCACTCTTACTGATCTTTATGAGACAAATTAAATAGCACCTTTCTCATAATCCTACTTAGAATAGTTCCAGGAATATAGTTCTCTGAATTTTATTGTGAATTTTTGAAGTTAATGACAAAGTTTAAAATGTCTATGTTATTTTTACACCTTGAAAGTTGAATTAGATACCATTTTAACATATTCAAGCAAATCTAAAAGTTATTCTATGTATTTTTAAATCTAGAAGTAAAATGAATAAGTTGACCTTGAACTTGAAGTTCATTTTCTCAATCAAGCAATTTTTAAAAAATTTGCTAACTGATCAGCTTAGACTGTCAGTCAAGTTACATTATTCATTTATTTATTTAATCTTACAGGTTGCTTGTGATTATGACCATCAAAATGAAATCAGTTTATAATAATCTTAAAATTTATTGCAAGTAATTTTAAATCTCTGAAGAATTCAAAGAGTATTTTGGATCTCACTTGAATCTTTAATTCATTTAGGAACAAATCCTAGATTTATTAAACCAATTAAATTTCACTTTCAACCACATGAAATAGTAACAGTAAGTATACTCAAATTTATTTTCATTGCAAAACTTTCTGCAGCTGCTGTATAAGATTTATGAAAATTTTTTCGCTATCTATGATGTAAGCAAGAATTGTGCTAGATTTTGGTACTTGTTCATTGACATTATCAGTTTGTTTTGAAAATTTAAGGTGCAATCTGGTTGAGAAATTCTATTTGATTTTTTTCCTGCAGAGCAATGGAAACACTCACAAAACTTGCAAAGTTAAAAACTTTTTAAAGCAATAAGTATTTATTGCTATGTTGTAGTGTGTTTTCATTTCAAAGGTAGGCTTCTATCATGCAGTATTTTGAGAAGAGAACAAGTGCTTTAATTTTATGGCATATGGTACATTGGATGCATTGATGTTGTGTAAATAAATGTTAATAAATACAAAACGAAAAGCTGAACATTTTCTTTGTGTTCATTGATACTTCCGTGTAATAATTCAAATGAAAAGGTATTCTTCAATGACTGAAGCTCAAAAACAATAATCTGATGGTGGGGTTCCAGTAATGCTGGGGCTTTGGGGAATACAGAGCACCCCTTCATTGTCATTGCTCCCAGGTCTACTCTGGCCTGGCATGGTAACACCTGATAAGGCCCTATCAATGTGTTAAACAGAACTAACTACATACTTATGCTAACTAAATTGTGTGACTAAACTGAATAGCTTGAAATAGAAATGTTTTTGACAATTAAACCATACTTACATTTAAATTGTGTGTTTATGCTAAACTGAATGATTTGAAATAGAACTGTTTTTGACTATGGAACAGTATTTACACTAAACTGAATTGTTTAACATGGAACTGTTTTGACATTTATCTAAGTGTAACAAAATCTGTACTTATACTTAACTGAATTAGCTGAATTAGAACTGCTTGACAAAACTGAATAGTTTGAAATAGAAATGTTTTTGACAATGAAACTGTGTACTCATGCTAAACTGAATTGTTTGAAATAGAACTGATTATTCACATAAAAATGGATTTGGTGTTAAATGACCTACAAAGGTTGATATGCTATAAAAACCAACCAACCCACCAACTACCAACCATTAAAAAGAATAATCCTTTTTCATGATTTTTTCTTTTATCAGCTATTATATTACAAATGTATTAATCTATCTTTATTTTTTATCTATGAGATTTAAATGTGTTAAAATGAAAATTTTAAATTGCTTTGAATACAACAAATTTTAACATCTAAATTTAAATAAACACTTCTTATTGTAGTTAATTCTGTAATACTGCACTACTTACACAAGACATGTTTAGTTGTACATCATATTTATAGAACTAATAACTTAAAAACAAAGCAGGCAACCATACATAAAGAGATACCAAGTGGGCACCTCTGGTGGTGTAACGGTTAGCAAGCTAGACTAGCAGACCTACACGAGTGAGTTCGAGTCTCATTGGGCGCCCCATTCATTCGGCCTTGTGCCACATCAAAGCAAAGCGCTTTGTAAATTACATAAAGAGATACCAAGTTAGATAACTCACACTTCAACATTGGTGCTGTCTTCTTGTAAAGAATATAGTTTTATTTGAAATAAAAAAAAGTCTCTCAGAATATACAGAAATGCTGAGGTGAAATCAAGACTCTCCTCCTGCCACTTTTAAAGAGGTTGTTGACATTATAAGAGGAATATCTTCGTGGCTGCATGTTGGAGAATCAGTTTTCAGGTTATGCAAATCTTCTTCATAATCACATGCAGCAATGCAGGCCTTCATTATCTTCTTATTGTCCTTGAATTTCTCTGTAATCACCCATTTTTTTTTAATACATGTTTCTGACCTATGTTAGGCACACATTCATCTACTTTATGAATTTCCATATTTTCTATTTCTCTTTTCTTGGCATCAATCACATCTTTTGCTCATTTTTGTTCAGATGTGAGCAAAACTACATTTTTTTGACAACTTCTTCCATCTGTTATTTTGTGTAGATTCTCCATTGATCCATATAATCCCAAATGAAACAGATTGGATTTTCATTTTCCGTTTCTGGTTTTATGTTTAGTGAATGGCTATATTTTCCTGTTGATTTTGGCTGTATGCTCATAATCTTCTCTCTTTTTTTCCACTCTTCACTTTCATTCATTTTATATTCAACATGTTTTTTTAGAGTTATCTTTCAATCCCTCATTTATGCTATTTGGACTTTGATTACATTGTCTTTCATTTTCCTCCAAGACTTCATTTATCTCAGTTGAAGAAATTTTATTAATTATTTTCTTCATTCCTTCAACTTCCAAACTCTTTGTTTACTTTCATCCAATAAAGTGCACATTAATGTCTGATCAGTACACACTGACCTTCCTTACTCAATACTTTAGCAGGGCTATGCCATCTCTTCCAGTTTTATCTTCTATAATAGACACTGTCACCTGTTACAAATCCTTCATCTGTGTAAGTCCTTACATTAGATCTGAGTGCTTTCCAAATTTTTTTCTTGATTCAGCTTCCATGAAGCTGCATATACAGTATTTAAATTTACTCTAATGATGTTACTGATTGTTGTAGCTTCCAATGCAAGTAACTGATCAGTCAAAACTGAGGATGTATTTATATTGAACCCAAATACAAGCTCATTGGAGCTTTATCCAGAATTATTTTTGCCACTAACAGCCCAAGCCAGAGTTATTGCTGGCTAATATTTCTGATCTTCTAACATCTTTTCCATTACTTCAGCCACTATCAAATTGTGTTGTTTCACAGAACCATTGCTGGATTGTTTTCCTGCAGTTGTAGTGCATGTTTCAAATTCAACTTTTCGTTCGTCAGTCTGTAGCCTTCATTATTAAATTCCCACTCACTATTGTAACTCAAAACTCTTTGGGAGCTAAAATATGATATCTATATTAAAAACATGTTGCCAATAATTTTTTCACTCTTTTTGGTTTTAATCAGCCAGGTAGCAGAGTATCAAGAGGATGTGTCAATTAGGTGTTGAATCCAGTATTGGTTATGTTCATATTCCTTTAAATCTAGACATACAGTGTCATAAAACCTGCTTTGAAGAGCAATGCTACTACTGGTCAAAGAGGAGGTCTTCTAAACTTCAGGAAAACTGAACAAGAACCACAAATATCCTTGATCAGATCCAGAAACTCCTTATCATAAAAGACTCTACAGCCTCTAACCAAAGATATCAATCTCTCATTTGATACATGAGCAAATTGCCTATGTAGATTTTCAGCCTTCTTTCTATTCTTCATTTCTAAACCCTTTAAATGTAACACTATTTTTGACAATTTTTTAGCCCACCCCTAAAAGCATATTAGTCAATAAAAGACTATAATGTCCAAAGGTTGTCCTTTGTAATTACATTTACACCTAAAATCAGAAGCATTCCAGCAGTTTTCATTGATTTATGATTTCTAAGCAGGGGCAAATCACTTTTTGATAATGTCAACCTCAATATAAGCACTGACACCTTTTACACCCACTAGAGTAACTGGAAATTTATCTGCTTTAATAGCTTTTATTTCAATCCCATGACTAAAACAAAATGTCCTGTTAGACTAAGCAGTTTCCACTAATTGCTTATCTTGAACATTTAGTGAATTGAAAAATATGTTGAACCAAATTTCTCCAGTAACAATTTCTGAACAGGCAGAATCCAAGACTTATCTACCTAGAGTTTCTTCTACAAGATTCAATACTTTTTTTTATTAGAATCATTTATCAATGTTCAATGATGGGATAAATAAATAAAAATGTACCTGGTCAGAATCTATGACAGAGTTAATATTATTTCTAGAACTAAAACTAGATCAGTATAGGACAAAATGCTTAGCTGAATTAAATTCAAAACAGCACATTATCTAGCCTTGTCTGTCTATGGGATTTGTTTTTATTTCTCAATGAATTTTTTGTTCCCTGCTATTTTGGTACTGATTGAAATCTACTGTTTCAACTTCCTCTTTAATAGCAGGAGCAGTTTTGTATTCTGTTGATAAATTGTCAGAAAACACTTTCTTTAATGTATCTTTCATTGCTGTGTATGTTAAAGTTACACACACCATTCTCCCTTGCTTTTGTTTTTTTTTAATACATTTGCTGCCTTCAAATCAAAAAAAGTCTGTACTCCTTCAGGCAAAGTAATTCCAAATTTACATACTAAAAAGTCTTTTATACTTACTTCTGAAGTCGTTTTATTGGAATAGAAATCCTTGAATGCAATATATGCCATAGTGTGTTAATCACATTTACAATTTTTGTCAAGCTTATCTATAATGATTCATAACCGATCTGTTCAGCCAATAGCCATTATTGCCAAATGTTGAACATGTTTACTTATGTTCTGAAATAATGAAAAAAATACTGCTGGGCCCTGATTTTATTTTTGGTAAATCCATGAGCAGACACCATATCTCTATAAGTTGCTTCTATTCTGTGTACAATCCTGTTGTATAGTATACTGTGTCATTATTAACTACGAGGAATACGTATGTATATAAAAATATAAGATTATATTTTTATTCTTGGCGATGATACTTGTGTGGAGCAGAAAAGCAATCGCAGAGAGTTCATGCACATGAAGGAGTTGTTGGGAGATGGAAGAGCCAGTGAACAACTGGCTTTAGCTGAAATTCGGGAACTTACATAGTCTACAACTCTCACATGGCCTGCAGCAATTCCTCTTTTTCATTAACTATGGTTACGCCCATGTCTCACTTCTTTGCTTTCCATTGGTTATGTTGTCTGCTTCCCATTGGCTACTTGCCCAAGCCTGGTTCTGTGGATGTACGCATCTGCCACCATCACTGAATTCAACCACGTCCACAGGTCAAGGTGATATTCCGATATCTTCGACTGGATGCACCTGTTTCAACATCCACCGTATTCACAGCACCTGTGGGCATGGTGACATTTCAGCAATCACCTTGTTGATATTATCCCTAAGCAGATGCAGCTGTCTCAACATCCGCTGATACACAGCATCTGTGGACATGATGACATTTCGGTGATCACGCCGGTCTTATCAATCTATCTCTCAACAACATCTGCCGTATTCACACCTGCAGGTCACATTAATATATTACAACCCTTCACCTTGCAAAGTAGATGGCTACTTTGTAAAGGAAACTATCTTTCTTTCAAACATGTTTCAGTGTAAGTTGAACAATAAAAATTTCTGCTGCATGAAAGAAGATACCTTTTACTACCTTTGTTAGTTTGTTTATACTGCAGCTCTGACACAACACACGTTTAGTTGTACATCATATTTATTGAAAAACCAATGACTACAAAACAAGGGAGACAACCAAACATAAAGAGATACCAAGCAACACACTGACCTCATGAGAACAGTTGATGAATAGAAAGAGAACCATCTCAAACTTGAAAATTAGCCCTTGCTTTTTATTTTGAAGAAGGCCTGTTTAAAAATTTACCTTTTAAATATTCACATATACATACACACATACATGTAAATCTATTAATGTATGAATACCTTGGAAATATCAAATGGGTAAGACCTGAATATGGTAATGTTCTGAGAATAATACTGAATTGATTCCGGTAGTGAAAACTCCACTTCTGGAGCTCTGGGGAGTGTGGAGTCACCCCTTCATTGCTATTATGCTCTGGGTAGTAATATTAGTTAGGGTCCCATATATAGGTCAAATAGCACTGTTTAAGATAATAAAGTGCTTATCCATTTAAAATGATTGTGAAGAGTTTTCTTTATGGTACATAATTGGAGACCATAATTGTTAAACACACTGCAGCATAAAATAATTCTACAAGAGTTAACTTGCCATAAAATTAACTTAACATATTTTTATCTATTTAGGAATTTTATGTAATTTGTAGACACCGTACATAATCTTCATGAGATATATTAAATTTGTGAAATAGAATGTAGCATCCATTTCTTTCTAATTAAGTTGCCGTTTTGTCCTTGTTCTTGCATACTTCTTTGATTATCCATGGGTCAATACTTGATCATACTGATTTTTAGTTTGTTTGTACCTTTGTTTTTAAAGCAAGCAATATCTGCTTGGTGAGTGCTCAAAGAGTTCACTTATTTTGTTTTATAAAATCTGAAAGTTATATATATATATATATATATATATATATATATATTCATTTGTTTATTTGACTATATGGGAACTCTTCTTAACTCACAAATTGTTAATTGTTTAAGTACTGTCTTTAAGAAAGAAAAAAATTAATATCAATGATTCAATTTTAGATTAATCTTCACACATGACACAGCAATAATTGTTGCATAAATAATTCTCTGAAAAGATTTTTTTTTACATTAACAAAGGGTCAAACACAGGCCAACACAAATTTTGTTCAAAATTTACACATTTATAGATTTTTATGAAACAAATTGCAAGGCACCTGTCTCATATTCCTACCTCAACTGGTTCAAGTCTACTGAATTTTGCAAAAATGTACATTTTTGAAGGCAATGAAAACGTCTAAAAATTGATATTTCTATAAATAGAAAGTAACCTTTTAAAGTACTTAGGTCAATCTAACATTTATTCTATGCATTTTTTACTTCACAGATCAAATAGATAAATCAACCTTGAACTTAATCATTTGTGATAAGGTGATAGAAAAATGGATTCACACATGCACACATAGACATACTTGTGCATGCTTCATGAATATTTATATATATATATATATATATGAGTGTTTATACGAATACACTTATATATGTATATATATATATATATATATGAGTGTTTATACAAACACTCATATATATATATATATATATATATATATGAGTGTTTATACAAACACTTATATATATATATATATATATATATGAGTGTTTATACAAACACACTTATATATGTATATATATATATATATGAGTGTTTATACAAGCACATTTTTATATATATATATAAATATATATATATGAGTATTTATACAAACACACTTATATATATATATATATATATATATATTTTATTTATTTATTCATTTATTTTATTTTTATTTCATTTTATTTATTTATTTTTTTTTGTTATGTAAATTCTAAGCTAGATGGGTTTTTGGTGAATATAAGAGGGCGCTTTCTCCTTTAGCATTAGTTGGAGTTAGGCTTCCTGATGATCCGATAACGTGAAACTTTAGTAGAAGATTTCCAACTCGCGATTTAAGTTAATTTTATAATTGGCTCCACTATTGTTGAGCACTCTTGTAATTGTAGCATTGCAGGATTCGCGGAAGGTTTTTAGTTTTCTTTTGACCAACTGACTGCGTATCCCTTGATTTTTTTCAAGGGGTCGGACGAGGTTGGCCTTTTCTTTCTTTTTGACCTATAATTTTTTCTTTTTCCCCCAGGCGGTGATTCTAGATACCTTTATCTCTTGTTCCTGGCGGGTTTTTTTCTGTTTTTTTTCTGGTACCGTGAATGCTGGTAGATATTACATTAGTAAATATATATATATATATATATATATATACTACAAGGCAAAAGTATTTGGCGACCCTCAAAAATGTTTATTTCTTATCCTAAAAGTGTTATTTTTAATCAAACAAGTTAAGCACCACAATGTTTTTATTTATTATACTAAATACAAGTCTTCCTCAGTAAGTTTGACCAGATATCTTGAAAAGTTAATTTGAAGCCTCTTTTCTTCTTTAGAACTAAAAATAATTTACCCAAACTACAGTGGATTATTCTATAAGGAGACATCAGAAAGGGAGACAAATCAAGACCAAAAGTAGAGCTGGTTGATCAAAAGCAACAACAAGAGTAGAGGGCAATTTAATCAGAATCACTAGAAATTCTGACTGCTCCAAATATCACTGCACAACAATGGGAAAAATATTTGAACATCCACTGTGAGGAGAAGATTCTGTAAAATTGGCCTATATGGCAGAATTCCTGCCAAGAAATCACTGTTGAGGAAGTAAAACAATATCAGAAGGCTCTAGTGGGCCAAGGTGCACAAAGACTGGAAAATAGAACAGTGGTATAAAGTCCTTTACAGGGTCTATGTGCAGCAAAGAGTTGGTGAAATCCCTTGTATCACACCAACCATAAAACATGGAGGAAGCTCTATTATGGTATTGGGGGCTTTTGCCAATTGTAATGTCAGGGATTTGCACCTGGTGAAGGGCAAATTGAATCTGATCAGCTATCAGCATACTGCAGCATCATGCAATCCCCTCTGAAATGTGAGTTGTGAGTCAAGGATAATGACCCAAAGCATATGAGTAAAATCTGCCAGAGGTACATTAAAAGCAAAGAGGTGTAGCACATCATTCAACTGTCTTGGCTAGGGTAACCAGTGAACTGATATGGAATGAACTTGACTGAATATGCAGCTCACTTTTAACAACTCTTGAAGGAAAGCTGGGAAGAACTATCTTCAGTCTACCTCCAGTCTTTGCTGGAAGGAATGCTGAGAACCTGTGAAGCAGTGACAACAGTTAAATCAATTCAAAGTTTAGAAGTATTTTTGTACATTTTAGTTTAATTTGTATTTAATGTGGCTCAGGAAAATTTGTATTTAATACCATAAATAAAAGCATTGCGGTGCTTAACTTGTTCCATTAAAAATAACTCTTTTCGGATGAGAAATGGAAATTTTCCAGGGTGGTCAAATACTTTTGTATAGTATATATATATATATATATATATGTATTTAAGATATACTCAAACACACAATACCAGTCAATATATATATATATATACACACACACACAATACCAGTCAATATATATATACATATATACATATTTGTATGAATGTGTTGCATTGTCAGTAAATAAGAATACCATTAACAATTTTTCTTATAAAAAATTAATTTTCTAATAAACCAGATCATAAGATTTTATTGTTTTTGTATTACATTAAAATATCAAAATGGATGTTGGTTAGTTATATTTATGTCCAAACTCTATACCTCTGAAATCCTGTAAACAGAATGAGGAATATGTAGTTACCTAAAAACATGTATACTCTTGGTAAAAAAAAGGTATCTGCCAATAAAAATTTGCTGTTGCTGCCTTTATTTTTTTTTAAACTGCTTGTTGTTTTAATGACATTGACCTCACAAGATTTGCAAAGTTCCTATGTAGTCTTTCAATTCTGTCTTGATTTAGAAGAAAATTAACATTTTGTGAAAAATGAGTTGGGTGTATTTATGGATGATACTGTTTGTATAGACTATTGCCCTAAAATCATTTTCCTATGAAGTGTCATTTTTGTTGGGTTACATACATGCATACGAGGATCATTTAATAAGTTTCCAGACTTTTTTCATATGAGCACTTTTCTTGATAATACACATATTAAACTCAAGTCCCCTTCGAAGAAATCTCCTCCGGCTGCAATGCACTTGTTGTACCATTCTAATACCTTCTCGAAGGCCCCATGGAAGTCATCTTGTGTGAGGATGTCAATGACCTTCATCACAGCCTCTTTCATCTCCTCAATTGTCTCATAACAACAGCCCCTGAGCTTAGAGAATAAGCAAAAGTCACTGGGAGCAAGGTCTGGACTATAGGGAGGGTGATGAACTGTGTTGATGCCCATCTTGGTCAAATAGTCTGTGACAAGGATGGAGTTGTGGACTGGTGCATTGTCCTGGTGGAAATGCCACTGACCCGATTCGGAGAGTACTGGCCTCTTCTGATAGAATCTCTTCAAGAACTCCCTTAAAAACCTCAACATAATAACCCTAATCCTAACCCTTTGGCCAATCAACTTTGGTGTTCTGACTTCCTTACTCCTCCCACACCTCTCATCATCCCTCACAGACTCCCTGCCTTCCTTGAATCTCTTATGCCACTCAAAAACTGATGCTCGATTCATGCAAGATGGTCAAAAAGCAGTCTGAAGCATTCCATATGTTTCTGTGGTATCATTTTTTCCAAGTTTAAAACAGAATTTTATAGCATATCATTTTTCTAAAGTGTCAGATTGCATTTTTGAAATTCCCCAGCTGTGACAATCAGGCTTTAGTAGGGTGTATTCCAATTGCTGCTGTAGCTGTTCATTTAAACCTGAAATCATAAAAATTGGTCAGTCATCTCATAAGATGTATAGCAATAACCTACTGAATTTTCAAGAGTCTATAACCAATTTAAATGCCTGTACAAAAAAGTCTGGAAACTTATTGAAGGCACCATGTATTAGTATACAAACATGATGAGAATTTTTGTAATTTATTATGTTTTAGACTATTCACAAATACTGGAATAATGGAATTGCCAAACTTGATTTTTATTTTCATTATCAGAATGAGTCAACAGTCGAATATTTCTTCTAAATGTGTGTGTGTGAGTGTGTGTGTGTGTGTGTGTGTGTGTGTGTGTGTGTGTGTGTGTGTGTGTGTGTGTGTTGATAAAAATTGTGTATGTTGTTTGGGTTTCATTGAAGTCCATTAGTATTATAACATTATCATACACCATTATGACTTAATGGCAAGAACTGATAGTTAAAAGAATTTTTTTTCTTTTTCTTGTTGAAAGAATTAGAAAAGAAAGTGATATCTTTGCCATTTGGTAGCAGAATAATTCTCACATAATTACATTATTCAAATAAATCAAAGCAGTCTTGTAATTTTATGACTTGAAGAGAGAGAGAGAGAGAGAGAGAGAGAGAGAGAGAGAGAAAGAGAGAGAGTGAAACTTATGTAAAATGTAACATTGTTATGTTCTTGAAATTGTTTTGTTTCTTCATCCTCTTCTAGTTTTTAACTGTCCATAAATGTCATGATGTCAACTGGAAAAGCAAAAACTTCTGCTTCATTCAATGAAACCAGCTGTTTTTCAAGCACACAAAGAAACTTCAGATAGACTGAGCCATAGGAAATGATTGTTATTTTAATTTTTAACAAATAGTCTGGTTTTAGTGTGAGTGGTTTCAAAAAGATTATTCATGAGATGTGATAAAAAATATTGAGACTGAATTTTTATATTTTTTTAATTCTAAAATTTAATGAAGAGCTATAAAAGCGATGCTTTCTAGAACTTTTAATAACTACTTGGATAAGTCAGTGTAAATTTTCAGTATTTTTGGCATAGCAAAGGATTGGGTAAGTGCAGCATCCTCCATACTCTCCAGACATAGCTCTATATTATGACAAAGATTTCATAATTACATCTTCAATACGTTGGTGTCAACATAACAGTATTATTTCTGTCAATATCTTTTTGAGAAATATTACAGTCATGAGACTAATATAACCTTAGACTGTTACAGCATTCATATTTCCCTGTATCTTTGTTACAGGTATCAATTTAATAGGTGTATATCTGTAACACTTTTTAAGATATTGTTTATCATATTTACCCAGCCTCTCCGCTCGGGCAGGATATGACACAAGTGGGGTTTAACAGGTTTGAATTCAGAGTTTTCCTAGACTAGTTGCCTCACCAAAGCTGAAGAACCTAGTCTTCCCTACTATTTCCCAAAGGTATTACCCTTGGGAAAGGTATGAATCCAATTATTCTTCCTCCAGCTATGGGTAAATAGGGTATGTGAAATGGGTAAATGTTGCTATGTGAAATGCAACGAGTCTCATCCAGGATTTGAACTTGTGTCACCGTCTCCATTTCCTACGACGTTAACCATTACACCACGGGCACCTCCAAAAAAGATATTGTTTATCCATCAGAAGAAATAGAGTAATTCTTCTAATAGCCATGGTAATTTTCATCTTGCTTCTGCTTTTTCTGTGTTCATCTGTATCTAAAAAGTATCCCTTAAAAAGAGAACAAATTCCATCAACAAATTGGACAAAAATGTTTATTTAATGATTAAGAAAAATAATAATATTTCTAAGTTCTTTTTCCAAATGGCAGTTTAGAGTGTCCAGTCTCCCTTCTGTTCTCAAAATTATTGATGCATACATCTAACCTAGCATTCTTTTTTTCTTTCTCTCAAAGCTAGAGCATAAACTGACAGATTCCCCCCATTTTTTTTTAGCAGACCTTTTCTTTTTTGCCCAGCCCAGCCCAGGTGAAACTGATTCTATCTTCCAATGCTTATGGTTATATCCAATTCTTGCCACAAAGGGTCAATGAACTCTATCACCAGTTTCTCCACAAAATCAGATTTTCATGTATTTATCATAGGAAAGTTTATCTGATTTTTCATCACTGACCATTTTTCAAGCACTCTATAACCTGATCCACTTCAAACCAATATGAAACAAATTTTTCATGAGAAAAGCTTAACTCTTTGGTTTCTAAATTACACCAGACTTTAAAACATATAATTTCGGTTGGATTTTTCCAAATATTCTTTCCATTTAATTTCATAAGTTGTATTGGAGTTGCGACAAATAATTCAATTAAAATTTAGTTCAATTCTAATACTTTATTAAAGAACAAAACAATGACTAATAATAAAAAGTCTTTCCTGTACTTAAAGTCAAGTTTGAAAGACTTACCAATGTGATGGAAATGATATCAGGCAACTTCTGATTTAGAGATTTCTTGGATAGAATTTCTGGTCAATGTAAAATTGGGAACTGATTCGAAATCTATCTGGTGTTTTTTTGGTATTTTGTACCAAAACTTCTGGGCTATTCACGTGATTGGTATATCCAATCACAGAAAGACTCTCCCTCACTTAATCCCAGACGCAGAAATAAACATATTTTACTGACCCAATAGTTTGATTCTTGATTATCAATCCATCCTCTTGAACACTCCCCTCAAAATTAAGCTCCTTCCAGTTTTCTGCACATTATTCAACAGTTACAGTCCATCAATCCACCGTTTGACTACCGATAGAGAAGGGTATGTTGCATGCTACCCACAGATTCATAGTCAAAGTGCCTGCAGCAGGGCAAGTACCCAATTATAATTTCTTGTTTCTTAAATGGAAAAATTAATCTCAATTATAATATCTGGGGACATGAAAGACATTAAAAGAAACATTTTAACTTCACACTATATCAAAAGGGGAGTTTTAGAAGTGCTTTCATGAATGGAAAAATTGATGGAATCTCAAAAGGACTATTTTGAAGAAAGTTAATATATCATTCATTGTTCCTTTCTATCTTGGTAAATACATTTTCAGTCTTAATACTTTTTAAACACACCTTATAAAACTTGGATAATTAAAAAATATTTTACATGAAAACAAAACTGAATATGATTCAAAGCTTTATCTAGGAAGAATTTATAAAATATAAAGATATTCCCTCTCTCTCCCTATATAAAAAAAAAATTGTATATATATATATATATATATATATATGCACGCACACACATAAACACATGATGCCATTAAAAGATTTGGTAATTTTTATGGCAACATGAACTAAATACAGTAAAAATTTTGCCACTATCCTTTCTAAACAGAACTCTTTGTGATCCAATGAGCTAAAAGCAACCAGAAGACCACCTTCAAAGTCAAACTTGGAGGATATTTTGATAGCACAATATATATATATGTGTGTGTGTGTGTGTGTGTGTATATATATATATATATATATATATATATATATATTGTCATCCACAGACAGACTGTTTCATTCTATCAGAACTCTTCAGTGTGGCTAGACACGTAGGACGCTCAAAGCTGGGATCAAAACCCATCCAACTTTATGTTAGACTAAGTCTCAGACTGCTCGGCCAACACGTTTGGCTAAGGGAATTGTTAAGGTATTTATGTAGCAACAGCAGCAGCCATTTGTTTACATTTTTATACCCTATCGGTTACCAGAGTGCTCAATTCTTTCGAAGAGCTTTGCATTATGCGAGTGGCGGCCAAAAAAATATATATATGAGGGTTAATCAATAAATATGGGAATTTTTGGAAAGAAGCAAAATTTTTTTTTTTTTCACAATTCAATTCCATAGATGTAAATCTCCATTGTTTGGAATTGATTCATAGGAAAAATTATTCTAATCTTGCAAAAATATTTGTTTTGAGGATATTCAAATTGTTTGAAAATTAGTGCGAGAGAGATTTGTCATTAAATGTTTGTTGACTGAGAAGTACAAACTCTGTGAAATTTACCGAAGAATGAGTATGAAGAAGCATGGATTTGCCTCTATGATCCTGAGTCAAAAAAACAGTCCATCAAGTGGAAACACTCTGACTCTCCGGTAAAGAAACGGTTCTGGGCATTGTAATCAGTAAAGAAGTTTCAGCTGACAGTCTTCTAAGACATGAAAGGACTCATTACTATTGAGTTTGTTATAAAAGGGGCAATTGTAAATGGTGCTTTCTTTTGCCAACTTCTTTGTTGAAATTTACCTTACTTATCAAATGTATCTCATATATACATATATATATATATATATATATAAATAAGAATGTAAACGTTTGTTACTAACCAATAATCTCCAGTTTTATTCCACTAATTTGTTTAAAATTTTCAGAGAGTATTTTATTCGAATTCAGGATTGTTTTTACATACTTATTTTCCAAAAATATTACAATAATTAAGAAAATATTTTTAATAAGTCATTTTTCTCCGACAAAAGCCGAACCTGAAAACATAACTTCCGTTTCAAAGAATTTTACATGTGACTTAATTTTTCTGCATAGTCACTTTCTTTTTTGGTTGAATTAAACAGAGACACTAAACTTAAAACCATATTTCGTTGGTTCAGTTGTAAGTAAATTTTTTTTTATTCTAACGAATTGTTTACAAAATATTTTCTTATATTTTTTCAACATTCCTTTTTTTTGTTTAACTTCAACGAAAGACTTTCATTAAAAAGTTTTTGCTTAAACAATATTTCGTTGGTTCAGTAGTAACAAATTGTTTACGAAATATTTTCTTTTCTTTTTTCAATATGACATTTTTTTGTCTTAAACTTCAACGAAAGAAATTTCTTAATAAGTTTTCTTTCGTTTATTATTATCAATAAGACACTAAACTTTAAACCATATTTTGTCAGTTCAGTAGTAACGAATTGTTTACTAAATATTTTCTTTTCTTTTTTCAATATTTCTTTTTTTGTTTAACTTCAACGAAAGACATTCTTTAAAAAGTTTTCTTTTGTTAATAAACTTTAAGCCATATTTAGTTGGTTCAGTAGTAAGTAAATTTCTTTTTATTCTAAAAACTTATTATTAAATTTTACACGGAAACTGGAACTACCAAGAATATTGTGTATCCACAAGTATTGGAAAGTTAAACATATGAGAAACATGCATTTTCTTCTTTTTTCCCATTTAAACAAACTGAGCCTCAACAACGCGTGGCCAGGTACAGCTAGTATATATATATATATATATATATATATATATAAATGTATATCTGTATATATGCACATCCACACACACACACACATATATATATATATATATATATATACGCACATTCAAACGCACATTTGCCCAGTCGGCTAGGGCTGTAGAATACACCAACTGCTTCTCTGCAGAGGGGAAGACCCCCCCAAAGAGTGTCCTGAGTATGACACTATGGTGAGGTTCCAGCAATGTTGGAGCTTTGGGGAATGCGAAGTACTCCTTCATTGCCATCCAGGTGGATTAATGGTTATCGGCCGGAAAAATGGAATCAACAATTAAAATTTCATCCAAGTTTGTTTTTACTTGTGCCCTGAAAAGTAAGGTTCACAAATGTATATTTTAAATTTTTATATTTTTTATTTTTGTCTTTTCTGATTTTACTCCATATATTTGGCTATGAGAGCCTCTTCAAGTAGACTGTTTGTTAAAGATAAGTCATTCTTGTTTCAAATGCCTTTCCAAGATTTAATCATCTCTTTTCTTCAAAATAATTGGTGAATAGGCAATAGCCTTTTTAATTCGTCATGTGATTTTTGTGTATACCACACTTCTTGACACCTTGAAATGCGTTGTGAAACCATTAAAACCAAATATAATGAATATTAAACTAAAAACTTATGTAATTCAACCTTACTTTTTATATACACACAAACATATATATATATATATATATATATAAAATTAACTTAAATCGCGAGTCGGAATTCTCCTACTAAAGTTTCACCTCAACGGATCATCAGGGAGTCTCGCACCAGTTGGTGTGAGACTCCCTGATAATCCATAGGAGAATTTTGACTCGCGATTTAAGTTAATTTTGTAATTAGCTCCACTCGTGTTGAGCACTCTTGTAATTGTAGCATTGCAGTGTTTACGGTGGGTTTTATTTTTCTTTTGACCTACTGACTGCATATCTCTTGATTTTTTTCACCTGGTGTGACGGAGTTGGCCTTTTCTTTTTTTTTGTCCTATGATATTTTTTTCTTTTTCCCCCAGGCGGTGATTCGAGATATTTTTATCTCATGTTCTTGGCGGGTTTTTTTTCTTTTTTCCTGGTAACTGTGAATGCTGGTAGATAGTAGATTAGTTGATATATATATATATATATATATGTTGAATTCTACTGATGGTTTTGTCACATCAAAGCTTTGGAAAGATTCCAATAAACTTGTCTTTGGAGGATCCTAAACATCCAGTCACAGTCTCTAACACCAAATACTATTATTCTTCAATGAACCAATAAATCCAGTCTTGAGATGTTCCTTATTCATTATTAGATGCATTGGGTTAGGCAACATTTTTCATGGAGGTGACCTAAGCTATTGTTTTATAGAATGTTACAATGTAACATCTGAGATATAAACTTAAGAAATATCTAAGAAAGTTGTCAAAAACAACCACAGAGCACTTGGTGTAAATTTAGAAGACTGGGAGCAGATAGTGGAAAATAGATCAGTTTGAAAAAGTGATCTGCAATGGTTGTGTAGTATCTAAAATATGGAGAATCAAACACGTCATCTTGATAATTTTTGGAAATGAGATTTGACTTCAGTCCCTGGTACTATCACATACTTGTAACAATTGGATGAGGGTCTGTTTATCCCCAGCCAAACCTGCTCACACATAAGATTTTATGACAGCAGTCACATGCTGATTTTACATGGGTCCTTTCTCAGCAACTTAAAGCCAATACATGCAAATAGAGAAAGTGCACTGATTTTATGACAATGCCAGAAATAGGTCTTTTGCTTGTCTCATATGTGACAGGAATGCATGTGTGAAGTTGTCCAAAGGATCCACATGCATGCTCATGGGCTCTTTTGGCAGAAATGAGGAAATTACCTTTATCCATAAAGAGATAGAAGTCACTATATATATATATATATTGTCATCCACAGACAGACTGTTTCATTGTATCACAACCCTTCAGTGTGGCTAGACATGTAGGACGCTTGAAGCTGGGATCGAAACCCGCCCAACTTTACGTTAGACTTAGTATCAGATTGCTCAGCCAACAAGCATACCACATCAGCTAGGGAATTATAAGGTATTAAGTAGCAGCAACAGCGTTTGTTTTTTTACATTTTATCCCGGATACCAGAGTGCTCAATTCATTCAAAGAGCTTTGCATTATGCAATATATATATAGAGAGATATATATATACACTAACATCTGCATATATTTTAAACAGTCCTAATAAGTTTTTACTCTCATTTTGTCAGTTTTGCAAATACCCAAGGGAAACTTGTTTGTATGCAGAATCCACTAATCAGATTACACTTACCAAGTTGGACATGATAACTCTTGTATATCAATTCAATTTAAACTCTTTTGTGTTTTTAACTATTTTGATTTTTATAAGCTTAACAATTGTTCCAGTTTGCTGTTCTCTAATGGCTTATCTGAAATAGACCATGAGTATCAATGTGTGAACTGATCAGGTAACAATTTGGTAATAATTGAGAATCATGAATAAGTTACATGAGAGACGAGCATTAACTTGTATCTCTTCATAGCTACTCTTACCCCAGCATCCATTTTCATCTCCATTTCTGTCAAGCAATTAAAGAAACTAACCTGTTTCCAAGTAATAAAATTATTGACGTCTGTGATTTGATACCAATAATCAAATGAAATCTATCCTTTTCAAAGATTGTTGAAGAAATTGAATTTCATAGGCATTTTGTTTGATATTTTTGTGTTGGTTGGTTGTTGATTGTTTGGGTATTATGACATATCAACCTTTGCAGGTTATTTAATGCCAAATCCATTTTTATGCAAATAGTTCTATTTCAAACAATTAGTATGCAGTTTAATTGTCAAAAACATTTCCATTTCAAGCTATTCAGTTTATACAAACAGTTCTAATTCAGCTACTTCAGTTTAGTATAAGTACAAATTTTGTTTACTCACAGTTAAATGTCAAAACGGTTCTATATTAATCAATTCAGTTTAGCATAAGTACAGTTTCAATGTGAAAAACGGTTCCATTTCAAACAATTTAGTTAAGCATAAGTATGCAATTAGTTCTATTTAACCCATAGATAGGGCCCTATCAGGTACTACCATTCTGGGCCACAGTAGACCTAGGGGCAATGGCAATGGAAGGGTGCTCTGCATTCCCCAAAGCTCCAGCATCATTGGAACCTCACCAATACATTGTTTAGTGTCATATCCAGGACACTCGTCGGTGGGGGTCTTACGCCTCTGCAGAAGTGCAGTCTACAGCCCGGCCGACTGGGCAAGATATTTTTATGAAAAGTATTGGCATAGTGGGTGGAATGTTCGCCAATGGTCTGGGAGACGTCGGTTCAATACCAGGTCGTGTCATACCAAAGACTTTAAAAATGATACTTGATGCCTCCTTGCTTAACACTCTGCAATATAAGGTACATATCAAGGGTAAAGTGGAGCAATCCAAGGAAAGGACTAGCACCCTCCCCTACACCTTGATGTAGTAGCTATTGAAAAGGGAGCCTTTTGGTCGCCCTCAACTACGGTTGCTAACTTTACTTACTTACTGTGTGTGCATGTATGTATTTCTTTCTTCATGTTGCACATATATAAATATGTATTTATACAAGAAAATATGTATCACTTTAGGAATTAAAAAAGATCTATTGAATTTTTTGTTTGTATTTTAATTTAACACAACAAAGGGCAGATTGTAACAAAATTTTTGATCTGAACAATACCATTTAAATGGTCTAATTAGCAACTTAATATTAGTATGGAACCTTTGTTTGCACTCTTCCCTCTCATTATAATTTGTACATGGAAATAACTGTTAAATACTAATTGTACAGTATTTTGCCTAATCTATTTATCTGCCTATCAAATATTCATTTTATAAATAGGATATGGATTGACATTAAGGAGATGCAAGTGGCTTTATGCCTCTGTACAGAAAATGGAAATTCAAATTCTGACTGTGGCTGTTCATTTGCCATTATTAATTTATTCTCCTTCTCTGGGAAGCAAACTCAGATTTTTAGCCTTTCTAGCCAATCTCGGATAATTGTGACAAAAATTTAAAATCAGAAACTTGACTTTTTAAGATAGTCCTATGTTGTCTCATTCTGACAGCTTCTTTGATGACATGGTTCCCTTGGCCAATTTCAAACCTAATGCTTGCCTATAAGCAGAACATTCAAAAATTAATTTTTTTCTAAAGTTTGAATTTTTCCAGAAAATAAGGTAAGTTCAGTGGATGACATGCAACATTACAATCCTCATTTTCTTATCAAAATAAGTAATTTTCAGGATAACACCGTCATAAAACTACTACAATTTTAGAATTCTGATATAAACCATGTTAAATAAGAAGGCAAGAATAACTAATGTAATCGTCAATCATGAACTTAATCTATAACTAGTGTAGTAATCATTATCATTCTGATTAATCAATCAATATTTTTTAGGTACCATGATATATTGATTTAAATGAACCAAAAATTCTCATTCTTTCCTGCAAGAAATGGAAATCCAGTGTTCTTTTGTAAAAGAAAATGCCCTCATAAATTCAATTATTAAGAGATTTTTTTGAACAGCTGCTGCATTTAGCTCTGAAAATACAACTTAGATAAGCTATTTGTTCAGTATTGTTTTGCTCAAATTATTGTCTATTGATATGTCTATAGATGTGAATTATATTTTGTGGAAAATCTTCCTTTGATATATATATTTTAAGACCTTATTTGTCCACTGTAGGTAGATCCTAAACTCGCAAAATCCCAAACCCTATAGATGGTAAAATCTCCTAATAAGATGTACTGGGTACCCTATGCCAAACATTTTTTTTTTTGTAAGAGAAATACATACAACAATTTTCTCTTGCTCTGTAGCACTACCACAGATATTTCTTTTGAATTGAGCATTTTTAAGCTCTTGGATGTATTCTGTCTCTTTTAAGGAATATATTTAACTTACAAACAAACCAACTGTAAAAATGCAATGAATTAGAAAAAATATGGGGACATGAGTTCAAATCTCATAGAGAGCTTATCCCTTAGTATCTTTAATCTGTAAAATATCCTTTTGTAGTAGATTGACAATCTAAAATTAAATAAAAAGTAATTAGAAATTGGATGGAAGAAAATACTAATCAAAATTAAAAATAAAATAGACTGGCAATACTTTTTGCAAAAGTAAAAATAAATAGAAGATCAGAAAGTATTAATTTGAGACTAGATATTTTTGAATGAGAACAATCACAATTCGGAACAAAACATTCCAAGCTCCTCAAATTCTTAGGAATTTATTTCTACAATATGCTTTTCGTGGCCCAAATTTTCAGCTCAAAGGCCATAATTCAGTCAATAAGACAAAAATAAATGAAACATATCAAACTGAAAATTACTTGATTAAAATAGTGAAAACCATAAAGTTAAATTTATGCAGATATCTAAAAAGCAACATTGATAAAAGAATATTTTTTTAATGTTTTTCTTCAAATACTTTTTTGATTATTACAGATACTATTTTATACATCAGTTTTTTGAGTGTTTTTTGATATTCATTAGCAGTAGATGTCATGAGTAAAGAACAGTGGTTTCAAACTTATTTGAAATTGCTATTTCCACCAGGAGCAAATTCCAAATACCAGTTCATTACCATAAACCAGCCTGATAGAAAGAAAGCTCTCTATAGTATCCACAGTTTATGGACTATCTCATTTAAGGATATTGTCCTTCATCTTTGAATTCATTAATAACCAAAGAAAAATGAGATGTGGGCTGAGACAAATTTCAGACTTGGGTGCTTACAGGTCTTGCAAAATTAGCCACAAATTGATATACACACAAAAAACAGGAGTGACAACACAGACTGAAAAGAGAAAGAAATAGAATCTATTTTTTCCTTTCTTTGTTAATGGCAAAAGAAATCTTATACTCCATAATCATGTGATTACATTCAACCAAAACTCTTCTTTTTTCCCCACCTAAAATAATTATTGCAATCAGGAAAAGTGAATACATTTCTTGATTGCAATTTTCTGTTGAATCAAAAGAGAATAAGAAAGTGTGCTCAAATGACAACATTAATGGTTTTAATCATAAAAAGCTACACAACTTTATAAGAGAAGCTCTACTCCTTACGTTCACTAGAAAATCACTAAAAATATGTCATTTAAAACATTAATTGAAGTAAATACTTTAATATAATACACATCTATTGGATACTCCCCCAAAATTTGTAGAATGTGAATAAATCAGTAATTCTGCTTTTTAAAAACTTTGATATTGTCTATTGATCTTAGAGCTCCAAAAATCATTCTACCAAGAAGAAGAACGACATTTTAGATATTCTTTTTCTCTGAGGAAACCATTTTGTGTTTTGCAGCATTTTAATTTTTGGTTTGGTTTGGTTTCTTTGTTTTAATGGCATATCAACCTTTGTAGGTTATTTAATGCCAAAGCCATTCTCTTAGAAGAACAGTAGTGGTACTATTTAACCCATAGTTGGGAGGATAAGGGGGTTCATACCTTTCCCAAGGGTATTTGCCCGAAAGTGAACGTAATAGCATGACTGGAGTACAAACTCACTTACTATGATTGCGCAGTCCATCGCTTTAACCATTACACCACGAGGACACCCCCTTTAATTTTTGGATAGCAACTTGTATTCTATACATACATACATACATACATACATACATACACATAATTAAACAAATACATATATACACATATATTTATGTACACATACATATATTTTTGTTGTCCTTGTGGGTAGAGTATTCACCAATGGCCCAGAAGACCTGGGTTCCATCTCAGGTCAAGTCATACCAAAGACTTTAAAAATGGTGCTTGATACCTCCTTGCTTAACACTCAGCAATATAAGGTATGTATCAAAAGTAAAGTGGAGCAATCCAGGGAAAGGAGTAGCGCCCTCCCCTACACATCGGTGTAGTAGCTATTGAAAAAGAGCTTTCTGGTTGCCCTCGACTACAGTTGCCAACTTATTTACTTTACTTACATATATTTTTGCATATATTTGGTTATATACAATTATTGCTTTTATATTTTTATTTGGGAGCAAGACATTTTAACCTGATTCAAACCATTAAGATCATTTAGATAAGTCTTGTTTTATCTTTAGAAAGCGGTTCAAAATTATAATAAAGATAATACGTTTTAAAATCTTTGTCTGTGACATTTAATGAATCAGTTGTATTTGCATGGTCACAAATTTACATTGATAAGCAATTACAAACAAAATATATATATATATATATATATATATACTTCACACAATATATATATATATATATATATATATATATATATGCACAAATACACTTGAGATTTCTGTACATTTGTATAGGCCTCACTCGTATGGAAATTAAGACAGAAATCTGAATTAGTTTTTCTAGATTTAAATGAAATGTTTGTTTTTTACCACAACAAAAATGATCAGCTATAGTTCTTCTTTCAAGCTGAAGCTTAGAACTTTTTGAACGACCCGTATATATATATATATATATATATATATATATACAAATGTACATGTACAAGTACACATGTGAAAATAACTAGAATTATATGGACAGGATGGTACCAAATTTGTAACTTTTGAGCTGCCCTCTGTGTATCTAATGCTCAAACATCACTTATTATCTCTGTTGTTCAAGGTGTTTAATTAAGTGATTTGAAAGGTTTCCAGGATTTAAAAAAAAATTAAAGCAAGTTAATTGTAATATCAAATATATATATATATTCATTTATCATTAAAATATTTTCTTGGACTTTCTATGATCTTATGCTAACATTCCAAAAATTGTCAAATTTCATTTTGATCAAATGACTCTGGCTGTGACACTGAAAAGTTATCAGTAGAATTTTGAACAGTCAAAATATTTTTGACTAGATGATAAATGCTACATTGATAAAACTAAATGATAAAATAAAAATATTTTTTCTCATGCCTGAGTAGAAATGAAATGCAGGTAGTAAGACAATTCAGATGGCACTCATTTGGCTCCTTTTTAAATCTTTTTCTGAAAATGTCTGACAATGGTTAAGTGATGAGCAATAGTTTGTTTTTTTTAATCCAGTTTTTAGATCAATTGCTTGAATGGGGGTCATCATCCAAAAATGTTGCAAGTCAGCACTTCTAAATTCTTGAGGACAACCGACTGCTGCGGTGTGTTTTGTCCTCCAAGTCAAATTCACCTTGAACTTTACAAATCATTCCCAGCATGCACTGTTTCCTGTCAAATAATCTCCATAGATTTCATCAATCATCTTCTTTGCTTCTGCTGTTGTCTTGGCCGGCTTGAAAGAAAGAACATGCAGTATCACATCTGTAGTTTCCCTTCCATTATTATCTTTCTTTTATCAACTCAAGATAAATGAACAATGAATAGAGACCATTCAAAACGGGTCTTCAATTGTATATTCAGTCACTAGTTTTCAAAATAGATTGTACCAGAAACTTCTGCACACACACACACACACACACACTCATCAATATATACATTGAGTGAAAGAGGGAGAGAAAGAGAGGGAGAAAGAAAAAACGTATATAGTTATAGCTTTTTGTTAGACTAGCTAACATTGATAAGTATATTGGCATAAATTCACTTTCTTACTAATTAGAGATTTTGGTAAGTGACAAGCTCTCACATATACATACACATATGCACAAATAGATATATGGTGGGATATATGATTATGTATGCGTAAAAAATAACTAGGCATATGAACATATATACATATAGAAGTTCACATGAATAAATAAATATATAAAATATATATGTATGTATATTAACGAAATTATTCCTATGTATATTGAGACCAGTCTATATATGTATATATGTGTGTGTGTGTGAGTGTATATATATATATATATATATATACATACACTTGTCTCTATATATTAATGAATTATATATATATATATATATAGAGAGAGAGAGAGAGAAAGAAAGAGAGAGAGAGAAAAAGGCACACATAAACTTTAATTTAAAAAAGACATTTGTCATTATTTATAAGATGGAAGATATTAAAGATGTCTGAAAGAATGACTATTGACTATGCAAAAAGATTTATTGAAAATTATTAAAGCACCCTGTGTATGAATGTGTGCTGACTGATGTGCACACATTTATAGATAAACTAAAATAAGCATTTAGTTATATGCTTAAAAATACTCATTGCAATATTTCTATGTGCACCAATTTGAAATTTTTTATCAACTATTTTTGTTTCATATATATAAATTAACCTCAGAAAAGTTTTCATGTGTTTTATTCACACACACACACACACACACACACACACTTATGTGTGTGTGTGTGTGTGTGTGTGTGTGAATAATATTTGGGTGTATTTTTTACTTTTATTTCTTTCACTACATCTATAAATATTTTGTACATAATTCAGCTATACATATGCACTCATGGATTTGTGTATTTAAAAATCAATACAAGCATATATTTATGTGTGTTTTGTATATTGTGCCTATATATATATATATATATATATACACAGATATATATATATATATATATATATATATGATTATACTTGTATGGGTCAAATTTAGAAAAATTAGACTGTGCCAGTTATAAAATATACAGTCTACCTTTATATATATATATATATAATAGAATAATATATATATATATATATATTTGATATTTATGCAAAAATCATTCTAAATCTATTCACAAGAATGCAGAGCAATTTTATATTCAAACTCAAAATAAAATAAAACAGAGTAAAAATTCATGACCCTGAGTTTCATGTACCTAATCTTCAAATGATCTTGTATTGACATGACATGTTGATACAAACACCCCTGAAGATTACGAGCATGAAATTCAGACCTGTTTTTTAAATCTATAATTGTAATATTTATTTGTGTGTGTGTGTAAGTGAGTGTGTGTGTGTGTGTGTGCAGTTATAACTAAAATTGTTGGCGCAGACTAATTTTCCTTGTTTTATTAAAAATAATCATCAAAATAAGTCAGTGGTAGTAATTTATGAAGCTCTTTGCTTCAATGTAGCACAAGGCCAAATGAATGGGGCACCCAATGAGATTCGAACTCACTCATGTAGGTTTGCTAGTCTAACTTGCTAACCAATACACCACCAGAGGTGCCCAAAATAAGTCAGTGGTAAAAATTTTGTGTAATACACAATGGTAGCACATGATAGGGCCCTAACTAAACTGCATATTTATGCTAAACTGAATTGTTTGAATTAGAACTGTTTGACTAAAATGAATAGCTTGAAATAGAAATGTTTTTGACAAGTAAACTGTGTACCTGCATTTGAACTGTTTACTTATGCTAAACTGAATTATTTGAAATGGAAATGTTTTTGACATTGAAACTGTACTTAGTTTAAACTGAATTTTTTTAAATAGACTGCTTTGATATTTAACTGTGTGTAAACAAATTCTATTGTAGTGAATTCTATAAAAAAGGGAGGCAACAATTCAGCAAGTAATTTAAAGTTCTTCTTCCTAGACTTCAAAAACTTGGGTCAGATTTTTGCACATCTAAATACTCCTAACGTCTTAGAATAGCAAACGCACATAAATATCACCATGAGAACAACAAAACACACAGCCACTACCCAATAGACTTGAATAGCCAAACAAGAAAATATATGGTGAACAACTGCTCATGTGCAGCAGGAGAAAAATGTTTTCAGTTCAACGTTACTGTGACTCTCTCCTCACTATCTCTGAGTCTTCTTCTCTTCACGTCTTGAACCAAAAAGGAAAAAAACAGAACCCCGAGAAGACTCGTTGCACATATGTTACGAGACTCTTGCACCATCATGTTTTTCTGGCAAGACGCACTTCAGGCATAAACACACGCTTCCCTGATCTAAAGATCAATTAATAATATAGTCTTCAGTCCATACAGGAGGGTATCTCTCCCTAAGTGATCACCTTGGGGCTTCGTCATCACTAGGTTTCTCCACTTCATCAATCGTGTTGACTAGCCTTATATCCAATATGTGACAGGGAAGGCCATCGATTGACACATTGTTTCTGGAATTCACCTCAATCACCACACCTCTCCCCCACTGTGTCATGCATCATCCATTCGGTAGTTTCACCCACACTTCATCTCCAATTAGCTCTGTAGCTTCTCCTTGTTGAGTGCCTGGGGGCACATCATGTGGATGCTGCTACTCATACTTAAAAATTGCATTCTGAGGCACAGAATCCACTTTTTGTCCTGTTTTCAGTGACAAGTTGTACTAAAACAGCCTTCGGTGGGAGATACTGCTTCTTCCTGCTAAAACTTTGATAGTTTGGTGATGCCTCTCGACAATTCCATTGCCATTCGGCCTGTATCCTGCTCTGAAAAAACATCTCACACCCTACTTGTTGAGCATTTGTTCCAGGGTGGCAGATCAAAAGGTTCTACCATTGTCCATCAACACCTCTGTCACTGGACTTCTTTGCATTACCATTCAACCATCCAAGCTCTTCCATCGAACTCTGCTTGGAAATCCTGATACTTTATGACCATTTCCTCTTTTTCTTTACCCACCTCCCAGTCTTTATTCGAGTGAACTGCTACAGCACACTTGGGTGCTTCAAAGTCCACTCCATCACCATTGCTCAGGAGTCCTCCCAACTAATGAAGTGCGTCCATCCCCATCACCAGGTCTATCCCTTCTACCATCCTATCCATGGCAACTGAATTTATGTTCAGCTTCATTCCACAAACTACCAATTTCATCAAGCTGATCCCTTTGCAGTCTCTACCATCAACTACTGTTATCCTTGATTTCCCGTTCCAGTCTTCAGTGATTTCCGGGGTCACTAAGGTTGTAGTACAGCCAGTGTAAACCAGGGCTCTTAATTTCCTGCTATTCGTCACAACCTCGATTATTGGTAGGGTCTGTAGCACTTAGTTTATTGGATAGTAGGAGCAGCTACCGGCGCCGTAGTAACCTGTCTTTCTTTCATTTCCCTGATCGCAGTAATGCGCTACATGTCCTAGTTTTCCACAATGATAGCAGGTCACACCTGCCTTACAATCTCTGACCATGTGTGGACCTTGGCACTTAAAGCATTTTACTCTGAATGTTCGGTTCTCGCAACTCTTCTGCATCCCATTGCCCGCGGATGTACGTAGCCATTCCTCACCTACCTTCTCCTTTACAACCGCTGCTCAAAACCTGTTGCTAGGTTCACCGTGAGTACTCGCGCTTTGCTTATTAGTTTGTCCATATCCATACCTGCAATGTTTGGTAACTGCTGTAGCACAACTGACACATCCTCTGGAAAACCATTCATAAATGCCAACCTAACAGCAGTTTCTTGTCCTTCTCCGGCAAAACCAGACAAACCAGCCAGCCTCCTAATTTCATTCGCATAGACATCTACTGTCTGTCCAGCCCAGCATATGCTGGATAATTTGTTGTAAGACACAAAAACACCTTCTGTGAATGCTTCTTTCAACCTATCCTTGATCCTCTTTACGTCTGTCTGTTTGCGTTCATTCATCTCCATATATAGTACCAACACATCGCCTTCCAGGTACAAGGGTATGAGACTACCTGAGTCTGCTATGTTTTGTAATTTTGCCACAAGTCTCACCTTCCTTAGCCATGCAACCATGTAACCTTCACCGCTAAAGGGATTTATCATCTCATGGCTAATTTTTCCCGACATTTTTGGCCAAAATATGTGGTTCCTTCAATAAGTTTCCAGACTTTTTTGTACAGGCATTTAAAATTGTCATAGACTCTTGAAAATTCACTATGTTATTGCTATACATCTGACTAATTTTTATGATTTCAGGTTCAAATCAACAGCTACAGCAGCAATTGGAATACACCCTACTAAAGCCTGATTGTCTCAGCTGGTGAATTTCAAAAATGCTATCTGGACATCAGGACACTTTAGAAGAACGATATGCAATAGGATTATGTTTTAAACTTGGAAAAATGCCACAAAAACGTATGGAATACTTCAGACTGCTTTTTGACCATCTTGCATGAATCGAGCATCAGTTTTTGAGTGGCATAAGAGATTCAAGGAAGGCAGGGAGTCTGCGAGGGATGATGAGCGGTGTGGGAGGAGTAAGGAAGTCAGAACACCAGAGTTGATTGGCCAAAGGGTTAGGGTTAGGGTTACTATGTTGAGGTTTTAAGGGAGTTCAGGAAGAGATTCCGTCGGAAGAGGCCAACACTCTTCATACGGGTCAGTGGCATTTCCACCAGGATAATGCACCAGTCCACAACTCCACTGTTGTCACAGACTATTTGACCAAGATGGGTATCAAGACAGTTCTTCACCATCCTTATAGTCCAGACCTTGCTACCTGTGACTTTTGCTTATTCCATAAACTCAGAGGCTGTTATTAGACAATTGAGGAGATGAAAGAGGCTGTGACGAAGGCTATTGACACACTCACACAAGAGGACTTCTATGGGACCTACCAGAAGTTGTTGGAATAGTACAACAAGTGTATTGCAACCGGAGGAGATTACTTTGAAGGGGACTTGAGTTTCGTGTGTGTACTATCAATAAAAGTGCCCATACGATAAAAGTCTGGAAACTTATTTAATTAACCTCGTAGCTTGTAGTGAATTTAATAAAAAAGAAGCAACAATACACCAAGTAATTTAAAGTTCTTCCTCCTAAACTTTGCAAACTTGGGCCAGACTTTTAAATGTCTAAATACTCCTAACATCTTAGAAAACTGCGAACACATATAAATATCATGGTGAGAACACCAAAACACACAACCGCTACCCTGTAGACTTGAATGGCCAAACAAAAAATATATAGTGAACGACTACTCACGTGAATACCAGTGCAGCAGGAGAAAAAATATTTTCAGTTTGGCATCTTCTACAACCTAAGGTTACCGCGACTCCCTCTTCACTGTCTCTGCATCTTCTCCTCTTCACGTCTCAAACAAAAAAGAAAAAAAACAGCTCCCCGAGAAGGCTCATTGCGCATGTGTCGTGAGACTCTTGCACCATCACATTTTTCTGGTGCAATTCACTCCAAGCGTAAACACATCTATACTTATACTAAACTGAATTAGTTGAATTAAAATTGTTTGAATAAACTGAATAGTTTGATATAGAGAAGTTTTTGACTGTGTACTCATGCTAAACCGAATCATTTCAAATAGAATTGATTATTTATATAAAAATGGATTTGGCATTAAATAATCTACTAAGGTTGATATGCCATAAAATCTTAGCAACCAACTGAAAAATTATAGGTTTCTCTTTATATATTTTATTCCATATGGACATTCTATCTTGTTCTAATTTTGTTATTTTTTGCTAAATATAAATACTGAGAAGTTCTTATTGTTTCTCTGCTTCTGCCTAACAGTGAAATTTGACTATACTATTTTAAAAGTTATTTTCCATAAACTAACGAAATTAACTGTGCCAATAATTTCAGTCGTAACTATATATGCATACATACGTATGTGCTGTTTTGCGCAGGATGTATTGTGTAAAGAAGTATAATGAAGAGAGGAGACTGATATTAGCTGTTAACAATGGCAGCTGCAGACTTTATTATATTACAGGAAGTAAATTATTTGTGAAAGGGGGATAACTCTGCATCTCCCCTTTTAGTTTTTAAAGTTCTTTTTAAACTTTAGAGTAAAAGTCTTTTCGGTGGTCGAATTTTCCGCCCCCTTCTGGTGTATATTGCTGTCTGTGGACTTTCTGTGTTGGCTAAGACTTCATTCTGTGCAGTGAGCTGCGTTTCTGGTTGGTCAACTTGTTCAGTAAGATTCTCATATGTGCTGTCATCATGGCTGTACTCAGGAACTCCTCTGGGTAGATTAAGTAATGTCAACACTTCTTGCGGGGTGGCTACTTTAGAAAATTTGGTTTGGTCATTTATGGGATTTTTATATACCCCGAAAAGCACGGTTTTATTCCCACGTTTTGTAAAAGAATAAACCGTGCTTAAACAGCAGTGTAGAGATGGTGACAGCTTTTGAAGAAAGGGACGAATGACTTATACATGCAACAAAATTTACATACAACAACAACAACAATAAACAGGGTTTTACACCAAATGGAATAAACAACAAATGTGTAAGTAACAGTTCAAAAAAGAGTTCACAAGGTTCCGATAGCTGGAAGGGTTTTGTAAGGTTTAGTTGCAAGGTTGTTATAAGGTAAAATGGGTTTGATAAGGTTTGTGAAGGTAAAGTGGGTTTGATAAGGTTTGTGAAGGTAAAGTGGGTTTGATAAGTTTTGTGATGGTAAAGTGGGTTTGATAAGGTTTGTGAAGGTAAAGTAGGTTTGATAAGGTTTGTGAAGGTAAAGGTAGATAAAGTGGGTTTGCAGATAAAATGCCTGCTGGAACTTAACTGTGTGTGTCCTGTTCCTTTAAACTCTGCACGTGCGTTCGTCGCTCTTGGGTCCTGGGTGGTGGAAGGTACCAAAATACATATGCCATCAAGGGGCTGCTACAATGGACCTGATGCTAACAGTTATGGGAGTGGAACCAAAAGCGAGAGTCTCCAGTGGAGCTCCTTTTTATGATGGACGCCACATGACCCCAAGGGGCTACTGCTGTTCGGTGAAACAGGATCACCAGTTCCTTACCAAAATTTCTACACATTTCTTCTACAAAGATGACTTTTATTTTGTCAAATAGTCCCAAATCAATTTTCTCTTGAACATACCTTGGAAGCAGGAACTTTACTACTTTTGCTTGAGTAGTTTTTGGTGTGTTTACTCAAACTGGTTACTCTTCTACTAAAGTGGTACGCACCTTAGCTTGATGACGCTTGTCGAAATTCATTTTTTGTCTTTCTTTTATCTTATCATTTATGCTTTTATATTTCTCAGAATTGTACTGGCAGAATGTATTTTTTTATATCCCACTTCTGACACCATCTGCTGTTTTGCTCTGGATGTACTGTGTAAAGAAGTATAATGAAGAGAGGGGACTGATATTAACTGTTAACAAAGGTGGCTGCCGACTTACAGGAAGTAAGTTGTTTCTGTAAGGGGGATAACTCTACAACATACGTACATATATATCTATACATCTGTATTCTTCTAAAAAGTTATGAAATATTTTGAAATACTGAAGTACATTTGCATGCACAATTTGATGCACGTGTTTGGTGTGCAATTATAAAGTTCTGACAGTTATTCTTCTCTTTAAAATACAAACAATAAAATACTTCCAAAAGATATCTAAATCAGTTTTTGGCAAAAACTGACTTTTTGTTGTTTTCATAGTTTGAAGATCATATTAGCAAGCATTGGAACTGTTACAAAGCCCTTTTATATTGGTTGTTCATATACTAATCTCTTTTAAATATGGTTTCCAGTAAGTTTATTTAAATTATATATTTTTAAGGTTTCTTTGTGGAATTGCATATCAACCTTTGTAGGTTATTTAATGCCAAAGCCATTCTCCTAGAAGAACAGTAGTGGTACTATTTAACCCATAGCTGGGAGGATAAGGGGGTTCATACCTTTCCCAAGGCTATTTGCCCGAAAGTGAACGTAATAGTGCGACTGGAGTACAAACTCGCTATTCAGTTCATCGCTTTAACCATTACACCATGAGGACACCCCCTATATATTTTTGAATATACTGGATTAAATGCTATCAAAGGTGGCCATTAAACTCAATATTAAGTAACATTTTATTTATAAAATTTATATAATGATTTATTGCAAATAAATACATAAATCTTCTTTCTAAAAAGACTTTTAAAAGGCCCTTATGTGTTCAAAGTCATTTTTTGTGTAAATTATTTTTCTCAGAAATTAACTATTTTCTAAATGATTTTGCTTATTATTATTTGCTTCATATAACATAGGAGGTGCCCGTGGTGTAATGGTTATCGTCGTAGGAAATGGACACAGCGACACGAGTTCAAATCCTGGACTAGACTGATTGCATTTCGCATAGCACTAATACCCTTGGGAAAGGTATGAATCCAATTATTCTCTCCCTCCAGCTATGGGTAAATAGTAGGGGAGACTAGGTTCTTCAGCCTTGGTGAAGCGACTAGTCTAGGAGAAGGAAAACTCTGAATTCAAACCTGTTAAACTCCGCTTAAAAAATTGACCGTGTCATATCCTGCTCGAGCGGAGGAGTTGGTAAATATGGTAATACAAAGACTTGAACTTCAAGTAATTACTCATCTCCTACAGAGAGTATTATCGTGTGATTGAAGAATATCATTCAAAAGAGGCAGCAAAAACATAAATACATAAAATATTTCCTTCAGTCTAGGTCTTGGGTAAATACCAGGGGAAGAATGTAAGATGACACGCATAAACTCCAATGGGACTTTGACATACACACGGATCACCTAATCTCGGCCGGAAGACTAGACCTTATAATAATAATCAAGAAAAAAAAAGAGAATTTGCCAAAATGTTGATTTGCTGTCCCGGCTGACCACAGAATAAAACTGAAAGAATGTGAAAAGAAGGATAAGTACCTCGACCTTGATAGAGAATTGAAAAAAACTATTTTGTGTGACTGTAACATTGTAGTAAAGAAGTTTAAACTCCAGCCGCAAAAACACATTCACTTTTAGACTAATACTTTTGGGAGATGTATCAACACCCTTATCCACCCTGCTATGGGTTAAATAGTGCCTCTACCATTCTTTTACAAAGATGGCTTTCACATTAAATAACCCATTAAGGTTGATATGCTATTAAACAAGGAAACCAAGTCAACCAGACCAATATTTAAATATCAAACTAATATAGAAATGTACAATCCAAATTGTTAAAAACAAAGAATTCAGACTATAACACTCTGCATACGGATACACCTTTTTACACCCATCCTTTTTACACTCTCACATAAACCAATATGGCTGTTTGTTTACTTCTGGTCCTAGAAAAACACTTTCTTTTCTAGAGAGCCTCGGGGGAGGTAACTTGCATGCCTTAACACAAATAATTTAATTTATTATCTCCATGATGAAAGGAATAAAGCACTTAGCACCAACGCAAAGACCCCTCTTGGTAAGAGCTTGCAAAGGTACAAATATTGAATGAGGGTTAACTTTAAATAAGGCACCTTCTTACTTGATTGCCCAGTCAGCTGGGGCTGCAGAATACACTGACTGCACCTCTGCAGAGGGGTAAGACCCACTCCCAATGAATGTCCTCGATATGATACTAAACGATATGATGGTGAGGTTCGAATGATGCTCGAGCTTTAGGGAATGCCGAGCACTCCTTCATTGGTAGCACCTGATATGATCCTATCTATGAGTTAAATAGAACTAATTGCATACTTATGCTAAACTGAATTGTTTGATATAAAACTGTTTTTGACATTGAAACTCTACTTATGTTAAACTGAATTGTTTAATATAGAACTATTTTTACATTTAACTCTGTGTAAACAAAATTTGTACTCATACAAAACTGAATTAGCTGAATTAGAACTGTTTGAATTAACTGAATAGCTTGAAATAGAAATATTTTTGACAATTAAACTGTGTACTCATGCTAAACTGAATTGTTGGAAATAGAATTGACTATTTGCATAAAAATGGATTTGGCATTAAATAACCTACAAAGGTTGATATGCCATAAAACCCAAACAACCATCCAATTAAAAAGCATTGGTCATTGGCAACATGAAACTGAATGAAGAATCCCTTTGAATTTCTACTGTGTAATATTCCTAATGGAATTTGAATAGAAGCAGTCAAGTGTTCGCCAATGGTCTGGAAGACCAGAGTTCAATTCCAGGTCGAGTCATACCAAAGACTTAAAAAATGGTACTTGATACCTCCTTGCTTAACACTCAGCAATATAAGGTATGTATTAAGGGTAAAGTGGAGGAATCCAGGGAAAGGAGTAGCGCTCTCCCCTACACCTTGGTGTAATAGCTATTTAAAAGGGAGCCTTCAGGTTGCCCTCGACTAAGGTCACCAACTTACTTACAAGTTACAGGTGGCAGAACAGCAACATACATACAGTCGGGCATTATTTGCTTGAACTTAGATTTACTCCTTCATCATTTTTTAATAAGATTTTAATTTCCACTTAAATGTTCGGGTGTGTGTTACATGTTGAATGTTTGAATAGTTTATTTCCTCTGATAAACTAAGCCTGGGGCATTAAAATACGTCGACTGAATCTCTGCAAAAGAGTAACCTCCTCCTCACAATGAGTGTCCTGGATATGACACTAAACTATCTGATAGTGAGGCTCCAGTTCTGGAGCTTTGAGAAATGTGGAATACCTCTTCATTGCCATTAATCCAAGGTCCACTCTGACCCAGAGTGTTAGGAGCATATCTATGAGTCAAATAGAATTGTTTAACCATTTAACAGTGTAAACAAGGCTTCTTGTTAAATTGAATTGTTAGTGTTACATAGCATTACTTGAAACAATTTAACTGTGAGCAAGCAAATAAGTAATATTGAATAGAATCATTAGTGTTAAATAGCAATACTTGAAAAATTTAACACAGTGAAAATAAAACTATTATTAGTAGACTGAAACCATTCAACTGTATTCAAACAAATGATTAATACTAAATAGAATTATTAGTGTTTAATAGGAATACTTGAAACCATTTAACTGTGTGCAAACAAATGAGCTCTGACTTGTTTAAAATGTTACCAACAAACTATTTATTTACAAATCATATATATTTGATATATATTTATAAACAGGATTTGGTATTGAATAACCTACAAGAGTCAATATGTCATAAAATCCAACCAATCTGATAAATTTTAATTATGTAGATGAGTATGTTCATAGACCCTAAACTATTATTGACTTATAAATTGCTTCATTTTTTGAGAATATTTTAATGCTGTTAGGCTGACTAATATCTCCCTCTAATGTTCCATTTTTGCTGTGTTACGTACAAAAACCAATTCATTATGATATATATATATATATATATATATATACTATTTTTTTGCATTTACCTTAAATTTTCAAGGATTTTAAATATTAATCTTCATTCCATTGGAGATGAATATAATCTAAAAATGTTTAAAGGAAATCATTTATTCAATGTTTAGCTCATTGAGTTTTTAAATATTTAAGTATCAATATGTCCACAAATATATTTGATGCATGGAATAAAATGAGTTTTAAATTGCAAGAGAAGTACTCTCAGTGGATAAGGTTGTGTTAATAGATTATTGAAGCAAAAAATGCTCACACCAAGAAAAAGACAAAAAAAGCAGACATAAAAGTAAAATATTATAAAATCAGAATTGATAAAATCTATTAAGATTCATAGTGTTTTCCTATGAGTGTGTATCTTTATTTTTAGTCAAACTCATTTTGATTTCCTAAAAACCTGTTTCTTAGGATAGATTTTATTCTCTGTTTCCTCAAAATGTCTTCTCTGCCTTTCTTTGCAAATATAAGTCTGAGTGCTTCCAGATAACAAATTTTAGACGCAAAAAAAGAAAAAAATAAGAAGGAGAAACCATTATTACCATGACTAATGTTACTTCCTATTTTCTTTCTTTTATGATAGCCAACTTGGCAGAAAAGTTTTATGACTTGAACGAGCCAATATTATTGATTGCCTCTCAGAGCACAAATCTTTGCTCCTTTGGCCTACTTTTTTCAGCTGAAAATATTACCATTTTTTTTCTAATCTTCATTGTTAATACCAATATAACAGCCATCACTAAATTTTACCAGTGTAGAACAGATCAGCTTATCTGAGAAAGAGTATTACTAAATATGTATCGAAATATTTATATTGTTGATCTATTCGTACTTTAATTCAGGTTAAATATTAAAGGTAAGAATTCTGATAAGGAATTATAGAAATATTAAGTTTCTATACACTAATTAATCTGATTAGAATCTGTTAAAACTTTAATTATATAGAAAATTTTATCATACAGTACACCTGAAACAAAATTTTATAAAATGTTAATTTTCTTCAAGACCAAAGATACCAGAATTAACGGACATTGGCATGATGGTTAGAGTGTTCGCCAATGGTCCGGCAGACCTGGGTTCAATCCTCAAGTCAAGTTATACCAAAGACTCAAAAAATGGTACTTGATACCTCCTTGCTTAACACTCAGCATTATAAGGTACAGATCAAGGGTAAAGTAGAGCAATCCAGGGAAAGAAGTAGTGCCCTCCCCTACACCTTGGTGTAATAGCTATCGAAAAGGGAGCCTTGGGGTCACCCTCAACTAAGTTCGCTGACTTTACTTTTACTTTTACATAACCTAAAAAACAAATTAAGTTTGATTTGAAAAATTACTTACAATAATGAATCTTGTGTAAGGTTTAATTATTTTTGAACTGCAACGAGTTCATATCTTTGGTTACAGTGTCTATTATAACATAACTCATCATCCTCATGTTGTGCCGCTAGCACGGATATCCCTGACCCTCTTTCGCCACTTCTCCCCATCATTCATCGCCTCTGGCAGGTCTTCAGGGCTACATCCCATATCCTCACATGGCTGCTGAATGTATGCTCGAGCTGGTCGTCCTGCTTTTGCCCAGCCATATGTGGGGGTCCATAGGAGTACATCGCTTATGAGCTCGTCCCTGCTTCTCCAGCAGTGTCCTGCATGCCTGGTTCATCTAACTTGGATAGTTTTTGTGATGGGGGGTAGGTGGCCGTATAGTTGGTGCCTTGCTCTGAAACTAGTAGACAAATTCACCTACCTAGGAAGCAGCATCTCATCAACCGAAAAGGACATCGACACACGGCTAATGAAGGCATGGACAGCTATCGATAGGCTATTGATCAAATGGAAATCAGACCTAACCGATAAAATGAAATGCAGTTTCTTCCAGGCAGCGGTTGTATCGATACTGCTGTGTGGATGCACTACTTGGATGCTAACTAAACGGGTGGAGAAAAAGCTAGACGGCAATTACACAAGAATGCTGCAAGCAATATTGAACAAGTCCAGGCGGCAACACCCCACAAGGCACCAACTATAACATATAACAAGATGGGCATCAAGGCAGTTCCTCAACCTCCCTATAGTCCAGACCTTGGTTATTCCCTAAGCTAAGAGGCTGTCGTTATGAGACAATTGAGGAGATGAAAGAGGCTGTGACGAAGGTCATTGACACGCTCACACAAGAGGACATCCATGGGGCCTTCCAGAAGTTGTTGGAACGGTACAACAAGTGCATTGCAGCTGGAGGAGATTACTTCGAAGGGGACTAGAGTTTCATGCGTGTACTATCAATAAAAGTGCCCATACGAAAAATTCTGGAAACTTTTTGAACAACTTTCGTATATTAAATGTATAATATTTGTAAACCCATTTTGCACATACAAAATTTTAAATGGTCAAACAGTTCTATTTCTAACAATTCAATTTAATATAAGTCAACAAAATTAAATAGTTCCCAGTATTGCTTTGTAGTGCTAACAATTCTATTAAAGATCACTCAATTGTTAATATAACAATTTCATATCTTTGGTTACAGTTTTTATTATAACATGACTAATATCTTATTATTGTATGATTTTCTACAAGAAATAATAAACTTAAGAAACAAATTTTCATTAAAGATTATTTAGGGTGTACTTATTTATAGATGATGTTAGTCAAGCATTCTGTTATTATTGTAGCAGAAGGAATTTTGGTTTGGCGTGCAGTTTAATTCGACGCAAAATTTCACCCAATCAGGTTGACTTATCCTATTCTACACACGGTAGACCTAACACACGGTAGACCTATTCCGGGCAGCAGAAATTGGATAAGCTGCTAAACACACTCTCTTTGGCTGAACAACACCGTCCAATGCAGACGTCTCACTAACAGTTCTTCAATAGTAGCAGCAGCATGGACACATGAGGGAACCTATCTAATTTATGGATTCCTTGCGTCTATTTTCTCTTAGACCAAGGAATCCCAGTTCAATATGAATTAGATACATTCAATATGCCACACACAGGAACAACTTTATGTCAACCCCCAAAATTGGCTATGTCGATGTGATGCCTAATCCCACTCCTGGCACCTAGCTCTCATTTCACCTCTGGGCAACACTAATGGAGACACGCACGCCTCTCCCTAAAACCACCAGACACACGAAACTCAGGGTGACTCCAAAGTTTATTTCCTTCAACGGCAAACATGACTTTCACTACATACTGCGAACATACTTCCCTTGCACATCCAACAACACACGCTGCTATCTCAACTTTCTCATAACTCCATTTCGTCTCTTCACTTATTTCCTCTCCTATGAGGCTTGCAGCACAAACACAAACTAAATATTCCATGCTGCAAATAAAAACTATTCTTAAGAACATTTGACTTCGACATCTTGGAACTTCTCTCTCCTTTATATACCTAATGACAATTAGCGAGGGAATAACACACTTAGCGAGGAAACAACTTAACGTAAACACACGCACGTTACAACTCTTCCTCGCCTAAAATAACACAACGAACATTGTTCATGCTAAATTATGATAATGATTCGTTTTGTTTTTATTTTATATTTGATTAAAAGCTCAATATCAGGTCACTTCTTATTTATAGAATTTATAACATAAATAAATGATTTGAAATAGCAATGGATCACCAGACTTTTAAAAAAATTTTTTACTACAAGTCATTGTCTTATGAGAAAAACACAATTATTAAACAAAGAACAAAAACTACATCCTTTGAAAGTTTACCAGTTTGCTCGTTCAGTTTTAAAGTTTACCTTGTAGATAAGTGAATGATGAGTGCTCCAAAATATATTTTAAACATTAGATTTCACTCCAAAACTGAAAAAAAGTTATGGAGGCAGAGTTAAAGAAAAAGAAAATAATACCATTGAAATGACAGTATCATTATTTCATGCAACAATCAGTAATCTTTTCATTTCTTTCAATGTTGATTTGATTTTCTTCTTAGATTTTAATCGCAGGATTATTCAGTTACATTATTTAACATATTGTACATTTACATTCTAACTATTACGATGTAAACTTCAAAAGCTTTTGGATGACTTTCTTTTGGTCAAATACTTTTAGGACAGGTAGCCACTGAAATCGAAATTTCAGATTTTTTTTTAAATATCGATATCTTGAGTTATTACCCTTGGTCAGACATTAAAACATGGAATCATTTTTGTGATGGGTGTGAATGCAGACCCCACATTTGTTAAGTTGCAAATTGGAGTGGAAATTCCTTTAATCACTGTTGTTTTAACAAAATTCTGATATGCCACCTTTCTTTTATTATGGGAATATATACAAAACTGGATCATTTAAATGAAATTCTTATCTTTTTTAATAGATACTGAATGATGTACAATATGATTATCACAAATGTGCCATCATAATAGTCATCTACTTAGTTTAGCATTGTTTAGCACTTGGCCAGAAGTATGGAGCACTTCGTGAGGATAAGTTTCGTTAACAATAATAGTCTACTAGCCTAGATTACTAACCATGACACTTGTAGGGAACGAATAAATAAATAAAAAATCAAATTTAAAAAATAAATAAATAGATAAAAAGAAAACTATTAAATTTGAAGAAACTCCCAGAGGTCTCTAACGGAAAAGGAGATGACGCATGCATAAAAGAAAAAAGGATTTTCCCCTTGAAAAAGGAAATGATATTTTCCTTTTTCAGGCAGGGTCCATCAAACCAACAGCACTACTTTGCTGTCTGGTGTTTTGGGCACCACGCTACATCTTGGGACGTAGCATCGGTTTGTCCCTTAACCAAGTAAATAAAGGAAAGTATGGAAGAAATGTTTTCGTCTCTTATCTGTTTTCTATCTTTTCTTTTTGTATATTTCTTTTGGGACCTTCTTTGGGCAAGGCATTGCGCTGGCTAGTCAACGTGGGGTGAAACAATGTAACCAAAATATTGAGTCAGATATCTTACGGCAACACAGCCTTGCCCTTAGCCCCTGACCTTCAAAAGCCTTCAAACACCACACACTACACAAGGTAACCTGTTGTTCCATAATAATTGTTATATTTGCATATAAATTTCATATGTGAAATGTATGTATTTAACCATGGGCAGATTGTGACACAAGGTCATTTTTTTAAGTGGAGTATATTTGGTTTGAATTTAGACTTTTCCTTCAGGACAGATTGCCTTATTAGGACGTAAGAATCAGTGAGCCTATAGTGTCACAAAGCAAGCTGTGTTGCCATTTGCTATCTGATTCCATTCTGGGTTATTCTATCCTGGTCCCACTTTTCTTTTGTTGGTTTAACTTCTTTGGATAAGAATGAAACAGTCTGTGGATGACAATATATATATATATATATATTTATATATGTGTGTGTAAATCTTTTTTTAATTTTATTTTTTTAAATTCTTTTTTATTCCCACTGAGATTTTCACATCAGTTTTAACTGCTGTTTTCCCTGAAGTCTAAGTTATAACAAGTTTTCTCAGTTCTCCAAGACTCTTCTTGATATTCTCACTGATTTTGACAATACTGTAATCTGGATTGTCTTGATCCTTTTACAGAATTCCATTTCTCCCAATCTCATTTCCAGGTTTTATGGATCATTTCAAATACTCCAATTACAATTGGTATTACTATCACCTTCATGTTCTGCAGTTTTTGCAACATCCTGACAAAATCCACCAATTTTTATTTTCACTCTATGGTTCTATGGGTTCCTTGGGCAAGCAGCCTGTGTTGCCATTTGCTATCTGACTCCATTCTGGGTTATTCAACTCTTATCCCACTTTTGTTTTGTTGGTTTGACTTCTTGGATAAATTTCATATGTGAAATGTATGTATTTAACCATGGGCAGATTGTGACACAAGGTCATTTTTTTAAGTGGAGTATATTTGGTTTGAATTTAGACTTTTCCTTCAGGACAGATTGCCTTATTAGGACTAAAGAATCAGTGAGCCTATAGTGTCACAAAGCAAGCTGTGTTGCCATTTGCAATCTGATTCCATTCTGGGTTATTCTATCCTGGTCCCACTTTTCTTTTGTTGGTTTAACTTCTTTGGATAAGAAGGCTGTAAAAGAATTATATGAAAGAAGATTGTAACAGATAGGAGAAGATATTTTTTTATATTTTTCCTTTATTTCTGGGTTCAACAACCATTCAGTTGGTGAGGAAATTCTACCTGAATACAATTTAAATGGTTGAATCCTCCAGTCAAGGAGTTAAAAATGCATTAGTCACTTCTTGGGTATACATGTGTCCTTATTCAGTATTTAAAGCTTTAACAATGTGTTCGGTATATAAAGCTTTTGCGATGTGTTAGTCACTTTTGTGAGTTTGTCTAAATCTGGTGTTTTAGTCATGGTTGGTAGTGAAAGATATGATTACTACCAGTGGAAAGGCTAGCCAATGCATAGTTCAAAGATGAACACATGGAATTTTCCACCAGTTAGCAAGGTGTTGTCACTCCTCTTGTCACTGCTGAAAAAGAATCAGATTTTTCCTTTTGTTGGGACGGTCCCTTTTCTTTGAGCATGCATCGCCCCTATTCCTGTCAGAGGCCTCTGGGAGTTTCTGCATACTTTAATAATTATTTTAATTCAATTCAAATTTTAAAAAAAATCTATTTATTCTCAACAAGCCCTGTTTTCCTAAAGCTGTGAGAGTGAACATATGGATTTGTGTCTTTCCCAAAAACATTCATCGAGGATTTAAATTCAGATTGCCAGTTCTATTTACTACAACATTACGCTAAGCTCAACTCCATATGCTAAATGTAGCGACTGTTATGGGACAGAGGTAGTATCTTATAAGTTTTTCATTCAGACAAATGTTTAACTTTTTGTTTTTTTATTGACTTACTGATTTTTTTGTTTTTTGTTTTTTTTTTTGTTTTTTAGGACAATGATGAAAGCACATTTGCTGGTTATGTGTATGATGCTGTTTGGGTATTTGCTTATGCACTGGATAAATTATTGAAAAGCAATCCCGCAGCTTTGGATAATTTACATTCCCCTGGCACGACAAGGTAAATAAACAGCTTTTTATTTTATCTATTTTTTCCTCTTTAAATGAAAATGAGCAGGAGATGCATTCAGAAAGATTGCTAGATAATTGTGACCTCTACATTTATTATGAGAGTTTCTATGACTTATAGCAGTTGACTCAACTAGATTACAAAGTTAAGGATCGGTGAGCCTGTTCAGTACTTAATCGGGTGACCACTTAGTAACAGCAGGCATTGTAAACAACCTGATGACTGTGTACCAGAATAAATAAAGTAAATAATAGGAAAAGTTTATTTATTGTTTATTCATAACCAAACTGTTTACTGTCGTGTTAGCAAATTTGATATTCTTAATTATTGGACTATGAGGAAGATTGGGTAATGAGACCCTTATCAAGAGGTGGTCGTCTATCACTAAATAATGATCAGCAGTGTTGGGTATCACCCACCTTTTTCCACACAATGAACTAGTCCATCTGCCATATATAGCAGTAGGTAATAATACCAGGCAGACTAGAAGGTGAAGAGCAGCTTCTTATAGGAAAAGAATTAGAGCATTGGAGACTAGAGATCACACTAGATCACCTTACTTGCTACCGTAATAACGGAAGCCAATACTATCGTTGGACTATATCTTTATTCTGTATTCACTAATCCTATGTTCTTGTCTACTAATAGCCTCTCTATTGTATATACTTTTTTCCTGAGAATATATCTCTATTTCCTCCCATATTGTGGTTTGTCCTTTATCTAATATTACAAGTGTTCACTAACCAGAACACAACAAGCAGGATATCATGTTGCTGCAAGATGCAACCAATAAATATCTTTCAAGTGAATTTATCTTTTATCAGAAATAAGAAATGATAACACCTAAACTTAAAAGAAATTTTAGAGAGATTATAAAATTTGCAATGTAAAATGATTTTGAGGGAATAAAATTTGATATGAAGTAATGACACTAAAGCCAAATTTAGTATTTAACTGGGTAATGTTTTTAGGGGGCTTCGATGTGTAATTTTAAATGGTAAGTTCAAACAGTAAGTTCCACAGCTTTCTAGTTCAGATACTGATTCAAAAAGATAACACTGACAATAAAGTTTTTAAAAGGGAATTTCATACAAAGAAACAAGAAAGAAAGGGATAGAAAAGAAAAAGTGTCGCAAATTTTAGTGCAATTTGCAGGAACTTATCTGAGAGAGTGTCTGGGAAACAAAGTTCTCTGAATTGGAGTTTTTTTCTTTTCTTTTTGTTATATTTTGACCTTCGACCCGGCCCAAAAATACTATTCCAAGGTAATACACCGGAAGGAAGTGACACATTCCAACAGCCAGTAATCGAAAGAGATCGCGTGGGCGGATTAAGGCTTATGATATGGGACAAGGTGAAGGTCCCATTGTGCCATTACAGTGATGCACCGGAAGAGAGTAACCTCTGAACTGTATGACAGTTATTCCACTTGATGACGATTAAACATTCGATTTCAAAGATCCAGTAGGCGATCGTTTGGGCATTGAGTTATTATTTAACTCAGTAGAGTTTGGGTCCCAGAGCAGTTGCCAGCAGACTCCCAGAGGGTTAGAGACGAGATGTGGTAGGGAAGGCCACACCCGACCGAGGGGTCCTCGGAAGCCCCGATGGAGTGGACCCCAGAATCAGGAGAACAAGAAAGACACAACGTGACGGTCATAACAGTGGGGTCAAAATATGAAGTTTATGTTCGGTATCCAGCACCCTCTCACATGCAAACCTTGAACAACCCTTTCGAACCCTTGCAATAAAGAGAGAGGTGAATATAATTGTAAAGAAGTCTTCATGCGTCCTTCATTCCTGCGTTTTCCTTCCTGCGTCCTTTATTCTTGCGTCTGTTATCATTGCATTGGTATGTATCCAGTATATATATGTATGCAACATATATTAATTTGGTGCATGTGCCAGCAGAGTTCTTCAAGGATTCAAAATGAACCTGGTTACCGTAAACAACACTTTTTAAGCATTACAACACGAAATCAATGAAAAGGACAAAGAAAAATGCTGGAATTGAAAGAAGTAAAAAAGAGAAAAAAACAAGAACAAACTAACAACAAAAAAAGAGGAAGGAGAAAGGAACAGACCGATGCGAAAAGAACAGAAAAAAAGAGGGAAAGAAAAAAGAGAAAAAAAAAAATTGTCAGTAGAGCGCTCATTCATCTAACTATCTCTCTCTGTTATTTAAATTGGGTAAAATAGTGAAAGATTTGTTTTAATGACAAGGGCCTTTCTAGAAGCATAAAATTGGAAGTAATTTTTTAAAAAAATGTGTGGTCCCTTGATAAAAATTGAAATTACTGCTATGTGTGGTGTTGTATCGAAGTGAGGGAGGAAAAAAGAAGGGAACAAAGATGGCTAAGTGACAGTTATTGTCCGTTTTTTCTTGATAGATAGCTTATCTTAAACAATAAATTTTATGATGAATTTTATGAATGGGGATTTTTTTATCACAAATAGGTCTTTGTGAGTAAAAAAAAATCGTTGTAGCTTTTCATTGGTCCAGACAAGTGGTGATTGAAAATTAGAATTTCAGTCCAAAATTTGGAATCCCGCATATCAGTAGTTAAGATCTTTTGGGTCAGGTTTTAATGTTTGGAACTTGTGGATTGAAAATGAGAATTTTAATCCGAGAAATGTAATCCAGGGAGCATCAATGGGTTTGTCCCAAAATTTCGCACATTGGTGGTTTGAATAATGCACATATAATTTTTCGATATTTATGAAGTTGGGAGAATCGATATTTTCGGCGCTGGTAGAATCAGGCTGGTTGTTTTGCTGTGGAAATTGATATCAATTATTGAAGACATAGGTATTGTCTTGAAAACGGTCTTGCCGTGGAGGCAGAGTAACTAAGAGACAGATGTTTTTTTGTGTCTGATGAGGCAGACAGGTATTTTGTGAGTTCCCCCTGGAGTGAAGCTTTAAGATTGTTATTGGGGAAGATATTTTGAAACATGGTTTTGGATGTAATTAAGAGATGCGCGGAATTTTGACAGAACCAAGTGTGGCGATGATTCGCAGAGTCGGAAATATTTTGAATTAGGAAATGTTGGCAGAATTTATAAAAGTTTGGGTTGTTTAGAAAAAAAACCCGGGATATTTTGAGAAAAGAAAAATAAAAAAAAAAGAAGAATGCTCGTAAGCTATTGAAAAAGTTGTATTATAAATCAGGCTTAATTTATGGTACTATAGACTGAAATTGAATAAGCTGGGAAGCGAACCTATAGTTATCATGTTAAGGTAAAGACAGAGAGGTAGATATAAGGTTGAAAAAAAAAAGGGACATTGAATGAGCAATTTATTATGAAAAAAAAAAAAAAAAAAAAATGAAAACAAAAACAAAAACATACAGGACAATAAAAAAAAGACGGAAAGAAAAAAAAAGAAGAAGAAACTTGAACATTGTTGAACACAGCATATGAAAAAAAAAAAGAAAAGAAAGAAAGAACGAACATTTTTTTAATAGACAGTACATAGATTGAAAAAAAGAAGAAAAGAAAACTGAACATTTTTGAACTGTGATTGTAATATTGTTTTGACTTGTTGTAAAGTGAAAAAAAAATTTTTTGAGTTTGAGTTTAAAGGCGACATTAGAAATTTTTTTTTCCTGTTCATATTATGAAATTTGACGAAAACCATTAACAGAGGATTTGATACTAGGTTTACTAATATTTGTAATTATATTGATTCTAAAAAATTTTTTTAGAATTTGGGGTTTTCATGGAATAGGAAATATTTTTTTTGGGGTTTCTGTTTTTGAGGGAATCGGTGGCTGACGTGAGAATAGGACAGACATTCAACCAATTGGTTTCAGATTGTTGAAGGGTAGACGGCAAAGGAAGTAATTCTATCGAAGAATTCACCGGCCCATGAAGTTGCAAAGGCCTATTTGGCTTCTATTTTTTTAGTTTGGAGTTCCGAGGATGGAATAAAAGAAAAAAGGCGTGGCCTACTCCAAAATTTTGTGGATGATGTCTATGTCTTTCAGTCACAATGATGTTTTGGATTCATGTGTGATTTGGCAAAGTGAAACGAATCTGGGAAAGGCGAGGTGCCTATATATTGGTAGCCACAAGGGTTCCTGATTAAATTGAAAAGAAACCCGGCACGGGTTTGATCAGGTAAAACATGTTTCCTCTGGGGCTTGCAAACCAATGTGCATGGAAACAGAAACTTAATGAAAAAAAATAGGTAACACATTGCTAATTAGTATTTTGCGTGGACTATTTTAGGTGGTTTACAGCATGCGTGCCAGATTGTGATACATTCGGATGTATTGTGATACTTTATTTTGGGCCATGATTTTTGTGGATTTTTGTGGAATGCTTTGGGCCTTGAAGATATTGTGTTTTAGTTTATGGAATTCTCCGGTTACTCCAGGTAGGAACCTGTTGAGCAAAGAACTGGAGTGTGGTCATGAGGAATCCAGGCGAAATGTATTGCTGGAATGACCAGGGTCACTAAGTTTGTGACCAGGATATGGGACCAGAGTATGGTCCTTTTTAGGGTTTTGAAATTTCTTCAAGGAATTATGGAGGGCCCGTTGTGTTGAGAAGATAAAAAATGCATCCGTATGGTACCTTGATGCACACATGTCAAGATGGCCAACCACGCAAAGATAGTAAGAGAAATTTAGATAATAATTAGCCGGGCAAGTGTTACATAGAGAGAAGGTCGCCCTCCAAGTAAGATTTTGTTGCTGTAGTTCAAGTGATTCTTTTTGTGTTTTCAGCCATCATTGTCCTTGTAAATTATTCTGTAAAATATGTGTGAGGTTGATGGAGACGAACGTGAAGAAAATTCCACATGTGGAATTTTAAAAAATAATTTACGGATGAATGTTATATTTTGACCTTTGACCCGGCCCAAAAATACTATTCCAAGGTAATACACCGGAAGGAAGTGACACATTCCAACGGCCAGTAATCGAAAGAGATCGCGTGGGCGGATTAAGGCTTATGATATGGGACAAGGTGAAGGTCCCATTGTGCCATTACAGTGATGCACCGGAAGAGAGTAACCTCTGAACTGTATGACAGTTATTTCCGCTTGATGACGATTAAACATTCGATTTCAAAGATCCAGTAGGCGATCGTTTGGGCGTTGAGTTATTATTTAACTCAGTTGAGTTTGGGTCCCAGAGCAGTTGCCAGCAGACTCCCAGAGGGTTAGAGACGAGATGTGGTAGGGAAGGCCACACCCGACCGAGGGGTCCTCAGAAGCCCCGATGGAGTGGACCCCAGAATCAGGAGAACAAGAAAGACACAACGTGACGGTCATAACAGTGGGGTCAAAATATGAAGTTTATGTTCGGTATCCAGCACCCTCTCACATGCAAACCTTGAACAACCCTTTTGAACCCTTGCAATAAAGAGAGAGGTGAATATAATTGTAAAGAAGTCTTCATGCGTCCTTCATTCCTGCGTTTTCCTTCCTGCGTCCTTTATTCTTGCGTCTGTTATCATTGCATTGGTATGTATCCAGTATATATATGTATGCAACATTTTTAGTTTTGTTGAAATGTAAAGTTCTTTTCAGCATAATTCTAGGTTGAGTTTTCTTTCAGTTATTTAACTTGGTAGAATTTCAGTAGTCGGCTTTCGTTTAATTTTCCTTTTATTTCTTAGGAAGCTTCTTGCTTATTTGAGCTTATCAGCTATTCAAGAAGTGAGTGATGAAACCAATCTTCTGGCTTAAGTTTTCGTGCCTTCAGTTTAGTCCCTGAATTCATACTGAGGGTCCCAATAGTAGTTCTCGATAAAAAGTGGAGGTAGTTTTTTGGTGCCGTATTGTCTGGGATTACTTCTCCCTTTTCTTCTCTGGTCAAATCAAGTGCCGCACATAGTCGGCTTAATTTTTTTCTTAAAAATAAATTTTTATAAGCAATTTGAAAAATAGGAGGGCAGCTTGGACTTTTTCTTAAAAATAAATTTTTATAAACAATTTGAAAAATAGGAGGGCAGCTTGGGCTTTGTGGCCTAGTTAGGGCAACTGGATAAGGAAAAGAAAAAGATCTGAATTCAAAACCAGCAGTTAGAACCCCAAAGGAAGTATGACCTTGTATTCAAACTCATTCTTCCAACCTCTACAGCAATACTAATTCCAAGTTGTATAGCATCCTGCCGTTCCCTTGGCCAATATTAGGGTCATAAAGAGGGGAGGTCTGCTGTATAGGCAACTACTAATCTTCCATACAACTTTGTCCTGGCCTGTGCTGGATCCAAGCATGGATCAATAATCCTTCAGTACAGATTGATATTCTTACAAAATCATTATAATAAAGTGCATTTCCAGTCTTAACTTCTATCTCATTCTAGATTTATATTTTTGCGAGTTTAAAAATAAATGTGAATAAACAGATTGGAGTAGAACTATTGTGAGTGGAAAAGAGTGAATAGAGAAATAAACTGAACATTATAGATAAGTAAACCAAGTGAAAAAGAATGAGGCCAGATGAAACAGATAAAAAAAGCTAGAAAAAAAAAAAGAAATGAAAATTAAGAAGAATGAATGAAAAGAAATAAGCTGTAACTGAGATTGAACTCTGGACCTTGTGATTTTAAGTTCAGTACTTAAGCAATTAATAGTTGTTCCTTGATACATAAAGATATTAAGCTTATCAGAGATTAACTATGCTTTACTGAATTGATTATTTCCTTCTTTTGATATTGGAGCCAAGTGCTTCCTGATGGAATCAAGTGTGATTATTTGACTTACTTCCAACAAGCAAGTGCAATTTAATTATGTATTTAAGGACTTTCTGTATGCTTTTATGTACACAAAAGAGTGTAAAACTGTTCATTAGGTCTTTATTGTAATGTATCAATGTGATTGGCTTCTCTCTTGACTTCTGAAGCCCTTATATGCACAGAGTCTATCTGGCAGTTCATTTAACTTGTACTTGTATGGCTCCTGAGTTGATTGTTCAATGGTTAAAACATATGAAAGATCTAATAAACTGATATAATAACAGATCTAATAAAGTTCAAATGCTTGCTGTAAGCGTGAGATGGAAATAAAATCAGTGTTTTCAATCATAGCTAAAACAATTTTTAAGAGATAAGTTCATATTATGATTACCAGACAACCTATGAGTTTTTCAGGGTCCTGTTGCAGCAGCTGTCCATAATGATATCAATTCTTCTATTTAAGAAAAACTGAAGGATTTTAATTAACATTTCATACACTCAAATGAGTTAATCTGATGCTCAATGGAGACTTTTAATTTTTGGATTTTATCATGAATATTCATGTTGTATTCAACAGGGGATTTCATCATTCTATCATATATATATATATATATATATATATATATACATATGAAGAAGTTCTGTTAGTTTTTTTTGGTGTTTTTGATTTATATCAAAACCCATAACAGGATGGAAATAAATTTATAATCCTAATGTGACCAGTTTTTGTTTTTTCTTAAAGATATATATATATATATATATATATATATATATATATATATATATATATATATGAATTTACTATTATTCCAACCGACAATAAAATAAAAAAAAACGAAAGTGGGCTAAATGGGGAAAAACTCTTCACCCCTCTTCTATTCCCTCCCACCCTTCTTTCCTGTGTCTATTCTGAGTTATTTTATCCATAAGATCTGAAGAAGTCCTGTTAATTTTTTTTTGTTTTTGATTTATATCATAAACACATAACAGGATGGAAATAAATTTATAATCCTAATGTGACCAGTTTTGTTTTTTTTCTTAAAGAAATCTTTGCTCTGTAATGTCAGATACATTGAGCTCTTTACCAGGAAAATTTAAATGTTTACTGTTGAATGTTTTTTTTTGTCCTGATGGAATTACTCCCAACTCCAGTTTAACTGGACTGAATACTACTATATATATATATATATATATATATATATATATATATATATATATGTATATGATAGGCTCTCCCATCAGTCATGATGTATGAGGGCCCAATAGTTCAGTTAAAGATATGAACTATTGAACTACTAATTTAGGTGCTTTGTTTATAATGGTGAGGGTTTGATAAACAGATAACAGAAAAATGGTGCACCAATGTGTCACAGATTTTCTTGAACAAACTTCTCAGGTTTTGAAAAAATCAGAAAGCTGAGGCTGTAGCGTATACCAACTGCAGATGAGTACGACTACACCTTCCTCTTCAGTGAATGTCCTGATATAACACTAAACCATTTGATGGTGAAACTCCATTTCAAGACCTTAGAGGAATGTGGAGTATTTCTTCTTTGCCATTACTCCCAGCTCCTCTATAACCTGAAATAAGGAAATAGAAAATAAGTTGAATAAAGATATCAACATTTTAATGACAGTAAATAATGTGTCCGTGATATATGATCCCATCTATGGGTCAAATAGAAATATGTAATTATTTTCTAAACTTGAAACCATTCAATTATGTCCAAACAAATCACTGATGTTAAATTGAATTTGGAACCATTTAATAGTGTGTAAACAAAACTATTAGTGTTCAACAGCAATACTTCAAACTATCTAATTGTGTTCAAACAAATGAGCTCTGGCTTATTTTAAAATGATATTGCCAACAAACTATTTGTTTACAAATCCTATATTTAATGTATTTGGCATTAAATAACCTTCAAGTGTTAATATGCCATAAAATACAACCAGCCCATTAACAATAGGTTTAGAATCCAGAGTTTTCTTTCTTCTAGACTAGTAGCCACAACAAACCTAGATGATCTAATCTACCTTTCTATTTTACCCATTGGTAGGGTTCATATATATATATATATATATATATATATATATATATATATATATATATATATATATATATATGTGTGTGTGTGTGTGTGGAGGGGTGCATGCATATATGTATTTCAACTGTCTTTTGTTAAATTTAGTTGAAAGAATATTTCTTGTCTTAAGAGTTCTGAAATATCTTTAAACTGTCAATTGAAAGAATATATATATATATATATATATGTGTGTGCATGCACACACACACACACACACACACACACGCACAGAAAGAGGGAGAGAGAGAGAGAGGAGGAAGAGAGATAGAATTTGACATTGTATTTATATACGAGTCAATATTTTATTTTTATTTATAATTCTTGGTTATAAATTAACTAAGAAACTAAAAAAAATATCATGATAGACCCTCAAGGTCTTTACCAACTTTCAATTTTAATTCCAACTCACTTAATTCAAAATATGCGTGATTTGCATTGTGTAATGTTTAGCAAACTAGACGAGCAGTCTATTGCTAGTGCATTCTATTCTCACTGTATTCTTTTCTCACTATACTAGTAACTTTGTGCTAAAATAAGTGAAGCTTATTGAATGACTAATTAATGGAAAATTTAAACTTCTGGTGTTTATTTAGTCTTGATGAAATTTTTGGGGGAGGAATATTGCTGTTATTTTTTTGAGCTACTGCATTGGTCTAAAGCATCAAATCCAAAGCTTCAACTTTTAATAATGGACAAAATTCTTTAGCAGAACCATTTCAAGGAAATATAAGACAGGAAAATATCACAAATATCACATCTGAATTAATATTTCTCTTCTGACAAATAACTAGAATTCACTTTCTTCACTTTATGAATGTCAGATTTTCCCCAAATCAGAGAGAAATCTTTTCTGACATTTTTTTTATATCTTTTTCATCTTTCTCTCTATCATTACATAAAGACAGCTATATTTGCCAAATTTTCTGTTTTTACTTATAGAATAAAGTAACAGGTGTTTAGTATATTAGTTATTTCGAAAATTCTTAATCTTCAAAAATTAAGTATAATACTAACCTAAACCCTTACTTTGTATCTCTCAGGTTTGGTAAACAGCATTTTTTGTCTTTTGCTTAACTTTATGAAGTAAGTATCAAGCTAAAAATTTCCTAGTCAAAAGCAAGGTTATGATCTTTTTTCCATTTTTTTTTTCTCATACCAAAAATTCAAAAATTATCCAAAGGAAATCATGTATTTACATTTCTAGTACGAGCAATGTCCACTATAGGAGTATAAATTTTGATAATCTTTATAAACTTATAAAAAGTTGGCGATTGTGATCGAGGGCGACCAGAAAGCCCCCTTTTCAATAGCTACTACACTGAGGTGTAGGGGAGGGTGCTACACCTTTCCCTGGAATGCTCCACTTTATCCTTGATACATACCTTATATTGCTGAGTGCTAAGCAAGGAGGTATCAAGTACCATTTTTAAAAGCTTTGATATGACGTGATCTGGGATTGAGCCCAGGTCTCCTGGACCATTAACTTATAAATCCTAAAAAAAATTGGTTTAGCCTACTGAATATAAGATGCTGATTCTAAAGGTTGATTTTGAGAAAGATGGCAAGGTATACAGATTTTAAAATGTCTATATTTCAAATATACCGGACATTGGCCTAGGGGTTAGAGTGTTCGCCAATGGCCCGGGAGACCTGGGTTCAATCCCAGGTCGAGTCATACCAAAGACTCAAAAATGGTACTTGATGCCTCCTTGCTTAACACTCAGCATTATAAGGTACGGATCAAGGGTAAAGTAGAGCAATCTAGGGAAAGGATTAGCGCCCTCCCCTACACATTGGTGTAGTAGCTATCAAAAAGGGAGCTTTCGGGTTACCCTCGACTATGGTCGCCAACTTTACTTATATTTCAAATAAAACTAAAAAAAGAATAGATTTTTTTTTAAAAATTGGTTTCTTTATGTGGATGCTAAATTTCATAATATGGCAGTTATGCTTACATTGTTTCCAATAAAAAGAATTGTTTGTTTTATCTTTTAATATCAATCAAGTGATTATGTAAAATAAAAAGAAACGATTGACCTCTAATCCGGATTGAAATAAGGAAATAAAAAATAAGTTGAATAAAGATATCAACATTTTAATGACAGTAAATAATGTGCCCGTGATGTAATGGTCATCATCGTAGGAAGTGGACATGGTGACATGAATTCAAATCCTGGACGAAGTTGATTGCATTTCACATAGCACTAATACCCTTGAGAAAGGTATGAATCCAATTTTTCCCCCTGCTATGGGTAAATAGTAGGGCAGACTGGTTCATCAGCCTTGGTGAGGCAACTAGTCTAGGAGAAGGAAAACTCTGAATTCAAACCTGTTAAACTCCGCTTAAAAATTGACCTTGTGTTATATCCTGCCCGAGCAGAGGGGTTGGTAAATATGTAAATAATATTTCAAAATCAATATGAAGGGAAATTTAACTGACCCCAAAATGGAACCCAAGTTACATATAAAATATCACTCACCTGGAATCAAGTAAAAAAATTGTATTTTCTGTTTCCCTACAAAACACACCTAAGACCAATCATAACAGCATCCATTTATTGATCAGGGGAAATCCCCTCAGTGTATTGGTTAATGTGCTAGAGTGTGACATTGTAATAATGAGTTTGAACTTTTATTGTGCTATTATGTTCACTTTCTGACTATATGAATTCCCTTACCACCCCCACCCCAGCTACGGGCTAAATAATACCACTACTGTCCTTTTACATGTATGGTTTTGGCATCAAATAACCCACAAAGGTTGATATGCAATTAAACAAAGAAACCAAACCATTTATAGATCATTCCAGTGACATGATTCACCCAGCAGCAATTGGCCATCTGGGTTATGTCAGCATCAATCAAGTTAACACTGCTCACTAGTAGCTACCCGATATTTGTCTCTGCCTCCCACCAGACAGGACTTAACATAAGGTCAGTGACCTGAAGGTCGATTATAGTGGCGATTTAGGGGAAGGGAAGATCGGGCACGAGCCGAGGCTCGAACCCTGCTGGTCATCGGCCCACTTAGTGCAATATGGGCCTAATGAGCCTAACTGGTCTTGGACCCAAATCTGAGTTCAAGCACATATGCCTGCTTATAGCTTAAACTGGACAGCAAGTTCCAGAGCTATACAAAGGGGACAAAAGGTGTCAATGTTGCAGCTTGCCCACCCGAAGGTGGCCCAACTGAAGCCAGGGCCCTTTTGGCCTCAAGTCTGCCATGGAGCATTAACCGTCTGGCCTGAATGCCAGACAGTCTGCTGAACAGTTAGCAAACTACCCCTAGTAGCTACCATTACCGCTAATAAATAACATTTTCTAACTACTGATCAGTGACATAGCAAGAGCTTACCTGAGGATACAAAACCTTTTTTATGACCCCAACCTTTGAAATATTTTCATTGTTTTATGACTCATTACCCAATTAATGACAATAACATCCAGAATGTATTACAGCCCGATACAAAAACCTAAAATAAAATCATATCTCGCAAAATCACAGCAGAAGAGTTGATTATTTATGCCTCTTAAAATTATTTATTGAATTAAACAATAAAGATTTTTGATCATCATCATCTATTGATGATAAAAGAATAAATGAGGTATGATCAAAAAGTATTGGGTCTGAAAAATATAATTTCTTTTTTTTCAAATTCAAAATTCAAATGAAGATAAAAGCACAGGTGAGTCAGTTGTATTATCAAAAGCCAATACATTAAACGGTTACATTTAGATGGTGATGAGATATAGTAAAAGAATTGAAAGAATGCTTGGAGAATAAAGGACGAGTGAAGATGTGAATACATATACGTATGGGGAATAGTTGAAGAATATTAGGATCAATAATAAAAATACTATACTGACTTTTGACTTGAAGAATTTAAAATCTTATGTTGATGGAAATTTCTTCTTTTTTTTAACTTTCGGCCATTCTTTGAAAGAAGCTGATTATCTTAAGAATGAAAGATATCAAGAAAGCACAGATGAAATTCCCAAAACTTGGCAAACTGATTTTCAACTAGAAATTCCCAGATTGATGATACAGGCTGCTACCGATTCTTAATTACTATATCAGGTAAAACACAAGATTGAGAAATTGCAGCATTCATTAGCTTCATGGCACTTTTTCTTATCTCCTAAAGCAAAAATTCATCTCAAGATTCTTGGCTCATTGGCTTACTGGTTGATGTTTCTTCAAATAAGATTTTTAATTTGGTAGAATTCCCTTTCCAATTTTTTCTTCTTAACATGCATGTGTGTACACATGCTATGACTCAAGTAAGGTATAACCTTTATGCATAGAGCTAGTCCAATTTAACAGTGGCAAATTTCTTGCATACACAACTAAAACCACTCTCACACTTGAGGAATATTATATTCTTATAGTTAGTAAACCCAGACACAAGAACACATCAATAATATAAACGCTGCATCAATTTTTTTACCTTTATGCATAAAGCTAGTCCAATTTAACAGTAGCAAATTTCTTGCATACACAACTAAAACCACTCTCACACTTGAGGAATATTATATTCTTAAAGTTAGTAAACCCAGACACAAGAACACATCAGTAATATAAACGCTGCAACAATTTTTTGACCTTTATGCATAGAGCTAGTCCAATTTAACAGTAGCAAATTTCTTGCATATACAACTGAAACCACTCTCACACTTGAGGAATATTATATTCTTAAAGTTAGTAAACCCAGACACAAGAACACATCAGTAATATAAACGCTGCATCAATTTTTTGACCTTTATGCATAGAGCTAGTCCAATTTAACGGTGGCAAATTTCTTGCATATACAACTAAAATCACTCTCATACTTGAGGAATATTATATTCTTATAGTTAGTAAACCCAGACACAAGAACACATCAATAATATAAACACTGACCGTGGTGTAATTGTTATCGTCGTAGGAAATGAACACGGCGACACGAGTTCAAATCCTGGACGAGACTGATTGCATTTCACATAGCACTAATACCCTTGGGAAAGGTATGAATCCAATTATTCTCCCTCCAGCTATGGGTAAATAGTAGGACAGACTAGGTTCTTCAGCCTTGGTGAGGCAACTAGTCTAGGAGAAGGAAAACTCTGAATTCAAACCTGTTAAACTCCGCTTAAAAATTGACCTTGTGTCATATCCTGCCCGAGCGGAGGGGTTGGTAAATAGGATAAACACTGCATCAATTTTTTTTGTTTTTGCTGGAATTTTGTTTTGCACTATTACCACTGAGAAAGGTATGAACCCAACTATTGTTACCCAACTAATTATGGATAAATAGTTAGGTAGACTGGACTCTCTAACCTTAGTATGGCAACTAATCTTGGAAAAATACTCCTCTGAATTAAAACTAGTTGTAGTTGTAAAGTTGTTGGCGACCGTAGTCGAGGGTGACCAGAAGTCTCCCTTTTCAAATAGCTACTACATCGAGATGTAGGGGAGGGCGCTACTCCTTTCCCTGGATTGCTCCACTTTACCCTTGATACTTACCTTATATTGCTGAGTGTTAAGCAAGGAGGTATCAAGTACCATTTTTTAAAGTCTTTGGTATAAAGCGATCTGGGATTGAACCCAGGTCTCCTGAACCATTGGCGAACACTCTACCCAATACCACATAAAAATTGACCTTGTGCAGCATTCTACTTGTAACAGAGGGTTTGGGTAAATGAACATTGCATCAATTTACTTTATAATTGCCTTATAGTCTATCAGTGAGCAAATCATGAAATGATTAGTATTGTAGGCCAGAAGAAATTTGTGCCCCTTCACACCTGCATCTGAAGAAAAGGTGAGTGTATCCCTAACACTTCACCCTCCTCTTGCTGTACTTCCATTATTGATCGTAGATAAAGAGCATTTACTGCAAAACCAATATACCCCAAGCTGTGTCTCAAACCATTAGACCCAATAAAAATGATATTAATCTACAGTAGTGATATTTATGGACTAGCAACTTACAACTTAGCAAGACTTCTTGAGTTTATTAAAAAATCATTTTGAATAGGAAGGTTAATTGATAGATAATGTCTCCAAGCCAATAAACAAGTTTTAGAAAAGACAGGATAATGAAACTGGAATCAAAATAAAGTAAATTTCTTTCTCTTTAAAATTAAAGGTTTATTTTTTTCAATATAACCCAATTTATTGTAATACATTTTTGCCAAACCTTTTATTTGATTTTTCTTTTCATCAATGAAGAAAATTTCTGGTTTACTGTTGATTCAGCAGTCCACAGCTATTAAAATGTTTGAATTAATACCCCTTTAAATTGCTGTAACAACTGATACAAAAAGAGTACAAAAAGAGTACAAATACAGAGGATGTGCTGAAAGCTTGAATTTTAAGTTGATAGAGACCATTCTGATTTTTATTCATCAAATACACTTATCACGTATACACTGGGGCCTTTTGAATGTTCAACCCAATAGCAGACATTTTTCACATCTATACAGCCATTGACATAAAATGCTTTTATATATTTGTGAATTACTATTGGCACATAGCTTTCTAGCTCCAAAGGTTCTATTACTGAAAAATGCTTTATACATTACTCCTAGTATTTATTAGGCCCAGGTGGAGTAATGGTTATGGTTATAGGAAATAGACAAAGTGACCCTAGTTCAAATCCAAGATAAGACTGTTTGCAATTTAGATCATGCTTACCGTTAGGAAAGGTATGAATCCAATTATTGTCCTACCAGCTATGGGTAAATAGTCAAGCAGACTGGACTCTTTAAGCTTTATGGCAACCATCTAAAGAGAAGGAAAACTTTGAATTCAAACCTGTTACACCACTCAAAGATTAAGCTTGTGCCACATCCTACAGATGCTGAGGAGTGAGTTAAATATTACAACTCTAAGTTCTTTTGACCTGTTAACAGAGCATAGAGTACAATGACTGTATTCTCTGCAGAGGATTAAATGACTCACCCTAGTTCTCTTGGGTATATCACTAAACTACATCCAGTGGTGAGGTTACAGTTCTAGAGCTCAGGGAAGTTTAGAGTACTTTTTCATAGCCATTACTCCTAGGTCTTCTCTAACCTGTAATATAGAGTTTCTCTTTGTAGCCATTCCTCCCATTTCTGCTTTGACCCAGAGTAGTAGTATACATTTGGATCCTACCAAATTGATCTGTTTAAAAATTATTCCTATTGGATAGGAATACTTCAAATTATATAACTATGAGCAAACAAAATGATGATTATTATCAAATTGGAATAGTTACTTGAAACAATATCATAGTATATAAATTATAAGTATTAGATTGGAATACTTGAAACGATATCATTGTATATAAATTATAAGTATTAAATTGGAATACTTGAAATGATATCATTGTATATAAATTATAAGTATTAGACTGGAATACTTGATATCATATAACTGAGAAGATTACCAAAAAAATTTTAAAAGATCAATTTAAAAAAATATTCTCAACATAGTTCTAATTGTATCAAGCTTTTTCAAATTAATTAAATTTTAGTTGTCTAAACTTCTGTGATGAAGCTTGTGTTCAGCAGGACACATAGCATAAGGGTTATAGGCATTGGTTCCCTAAGCTTCAAAGGAGACAATCATCTGGAGGTTGCAGGTTCAATCCTGACTGCAGACGAGTAACAATACAGGAATACTTAACTCTTGTACCTGGATATGGCTAAAAGAATCAGAACAGGCAACCCCCGTGGATTCAATAAAGGACGTAGTTTGAAGTTCCATGAAGGTTCCGGAGTTTGACAAACACCTGAAAAAGGCCGGAGGACATATCGGCTGAAATGTTGTGGAAATAACAATAAAGATGAACACAATAGTCCAAAAAATTCTTAATGCTAAGAATCAAATTTTAGTTTTAGATAACCCATAAGGAATTAATATGACATTAACAAATAAACCAAACCAATTCAACAAAAGCTATTACTCAATATCATTATACAGGGAACATGTTACAACAGAATTTGTACTATCAAATATATATTTAAACATGTTTCTATTTAACTATTAGTGATACCACACAGTAGGAGAGAAGCTTCGTAATTTTGAGTATGTATCATCAATGAAGTAAGAGAGATAAACATCTACAAGTGCTTCAGTTTGAATGCTTATAAATTTGTTACATTGGAAAAGTTAATCTATTGATGCAATCATTCAGAAGGTTAAATGAATCAGCATAAAAAATGACAAGGACAGATATTAGGAAGGCAAAACCAGAGATAATAAGCATATTTAGTCTTTCTGTCGATATCAGGTATAAATATTCAATGTGGCAAGAACAGAATTTAACTGACTCGACCTTTAAATACATCAAGTCTCTTGGGTAAAGAGGATTGATTGAAGGCTTTGTGGTTTCAACTCAGAATTTTGGCAGAAGGTTCATCTAAAATGATGGCAATAAGCCATTGATGCTATGATTCTGTTAAAGACCTGCCAACACTTGACAATGTCTTGAAGAACTCACAGTTTGATTGTTATGCATATAAACAATGAACATAGTTCTGATAACCCTTGATTTCTTCGATAAAGAAAGATATGAAGGTCTTTATGCCAATTAGGCTCTTGTTAGTACATCAGAGAGAAAAAACACCTTTGCACTTGAATTTCAATATACTGAAAATAAAATGTTATAATTCCCATTTGGAAAGTGCTATGATGACAATGACCACTGTGAAGTTGATACAGTTGCTGAAAAGATTAACTTCAAGATTCTGTATTCAATAAAAAAAATTTGGTTTACCCTTCTTTTTTTGTTTTTTTTTTGGCAATTTTTGTTGGAAGAATGCAATATCTACAAAGTGCATTGAACCTAGAATCTGAACAATCTGTTTTTGTGCTGCAACCGAGACATACATATAACTAGATAGTTTGAATTTCTTCACGCAGAATTCTCATTCTTACAACATATTATAAAATGTTTTCATTTAATATGAAATTTTATCTTTCTTTAAAAATATTTTGAATAGCCAAGAAAATATTGTAATCATTTTAACTGTTAAATAATATTGTCTCTGAGTACATGACTCATACTGCAGTATAAAATGTATACCCAGATAAATTCTAATCTCTTATTAAAATTCCTTGGGTATCTAAATGTTCTAGCTTTGTGCAGGACCAACATAAGCTTAGTTTATGCTTGCATTATACGAGGGGCATACGATAAGTTTCCAGACTTTTTTTCGTATGGGCACTTTTATTGATAGTACACACATGAAACTCTAGTCCCCTTCAAAGTAACCTCCTCTGGCTGCAATGCACTTGTTGTGCCATTCCAACAACTTCTGGAAGGCCCAATTGAAGTCCTCTTGTGTGAGCATGTCAATGACCTTTATCACAGCCTCTTTCATCTCCTCAATTGTCTCATAACAACAGCCTCTGAGCTTAGGGAATAACCAAAAGTCACAGGGAACAAGGTCTGGACTATAGGGAGGCTGAGGAACTGTGTCGATGCCCATCTTGGTCAAATAGTCTGTGACAAGGATGGAGTTGTGGACTGGTGCATTGTCCTGCTGGAAATGCCACAGAGCTGATTTGAAGAGTGCTGGTCTCTTCCCATGAATTTCTTCCTGAAATTCCTTAAAACCTCAACATAGTAACTCTAACCCTAACCCTTTGGCCAATCAACTCTGGTGTATTGAGTTCCTTACTCCTCCCACACCTCTCATCATCCTTCACAGACTCCCTGGCTTCCTTGAATCTCTTATGCCACTCAAAAACTGATGCTCAATTCATGCAAGATGGTCCAAAAGCAGTCTGAAGCATTCCATACGTTTCTGTGGCATTTTTTCCAAGTTTAAAACAGAATTTAATTGCATATCGTTCTTCTAAAGTGTTAGATTGGATTTTTGAAATTCCCCAGCTGTGACAATCAGGCTTTAGTAGGGTGTATTCCAATTCCTGTTGTAACTGTTCATTTGAACCTGAAATCATAAAAATTGGCCAGTCATCTGATAAGATGTATAGCAATAACATAATGAATTTTCAAGAGTCTACGACAATTTTAAATGCCCATACGAAAAAAGTCTGGAAACTTATTGTATGCACCTCGTATTTAAAGAGAAAAAAAATTCCTTTTGTTTTGCAGATTTTTCTTGTTAGTGAAGTTGAAAAGTCTGTAATTTTCCATAATCCTTTGGGAAATAGTTGTTTTATCAACGAACATGATTAACCAAAATAAAATGATTATTTTCTTTTAACTTTTTCAGTCAGCTGGTTCAGTACATCAATGAAACAAAATTTGATGGTGTATCCGGTCATATCAGCTTCCAGGGTGGAGAAAGAATAGGTACCATAAATATCTTGCAGTATTTCCACAACGAGACTCGACTCATTGGGCAGTACATTCCTACAACTCATTCCAACTCTCGTGTTATCAAGTCTCATGGTAGCAGTCATACTGCAGGACAAGAAAACCAAGAAAAAGAAAATGGCATTCTCAAACTCTACAAGAGAAAGGTGCGATGGCTGTCACCCAACGGGAAACCTCCAGCTGACGGTAGGCAAGAAGGTAGGCAGTAACAACTTTACTCAATGATTTTACCTCTGTTTAATAAGGGGTGTCCTCGTGGTGTAATGGTTAAAGCGATGGACTGCGGAATCGTAGTATGCGAGTTCGTACTCTAGTCGCGCTATTACATTCACTTTCAGGCAAATACCCTTGGGAAAGGTATGAACCCCCTTATCCTCCCAGCTATGGGTTAAATAGCACCACTCCTGTTCTTCGAGGAGAATAGCATTGGCATTAAATAACCTACAAAGGTTGATATGCCATTAAAACAAAGAAACCATCAAACCATGTTTAATAAAACAAGCACTTTTTATATAATGCACTGTCAATCATCAATATTATTATGACTATTATTTTTGTCATTCGTTTTTGTTTCGTTGCTTTCTATTGCAGTCCATTTGGGATGACAATGAGGAACAGTGTACATTAGAAGCAATAATAAAAAATAAGCTCTCAGTGAGACTCAAACTCACATCCACTTTTTTGTGATTTTGAGTCTCCTTTATTGCTGTTTATAAAAATAGAATAGCCTGATGAAAATTTCTTGCCCATGGTGTAACGGTTATCATCGTAGGAAATAGACATGGCCCCACAAGTTCAAATCCTCAAGGAGGCTGATTGCATTTCACATAGCACTAATACCCTTGGGAAAGGTATAAATCCAATTATTCTCCCTCCAGCTATGGGTAAATAGTAGGACAGACAGGGTTTTTCAGCCTTGGTGAGGCAACTAGTTTAGGAGAAGGAAAATTCTTGATTTGAACTTGTTAAACTCCGCTTAAAAACTGACCTTGTGCCTTATCCTGCCTGAGCGAAGGGGTTGGTAAATATGGATGAAAATTTCTTGCCTCATTCCCTACCAATACATGCATACACACCTTCACTGGTAGAAAAAGTACAAAAAAATCTTTTAAAAAAGCATATTGTCTTTCTTAACAGAATTTCTTACTGTAGAGAACAAAAAAATAATAAACAAGTGTCTTTGCATTAAACTGTCCTGCTTCTGATGGAGATATTTTTTGATTTAAAAATAAAAAAATTATACAACTTTAAAGAAAATAAATACTTTATATTTCATAGAATAAAGAATTCTTTATCTTCATCAGTTATTGCTCTTTTGTAAAGATTGTTTTTATGTAACAACCATCAATAGCTGTTCAAGTGATTTCTATTCTCTAATTTAAATCAACAAAAAATAAGTATGAATATTTAATTATTCAATTAATAGAAGTAATTAGTTAGAATCTGATTATTTTTGGATGGATTATCACAGGAATTTAAATTAGTATTTCTTATAAATGCTATGAAAGCCATGCAAATAATACTTACTAATTTAATATATATGGTATTTACAATTACATATGCCCAAGGACTCTTTGATAAATAAATATATCATCTGAATAATAATAATTTGTATCAATATTGTCATTTACTCTAAGTTGGCAACCTTAGTCGAGGGTGATCCAAAGGGCCCCCTTTTCAATAGCTACTACACCGAGATGTCCAGGAGGGTGCTACTCCATTCCCAAGATTGTTCCATTTTGCATTTGATCCTCACCTTATAGTGCTGAGTGCTAAAGAAGCTGGCATCAAGTATCATTTTTTGAGTCTTTGGTATGACTCGACCAGGGATTGACTCCCAGTCCCCTGGACCATTGGCGAACACTCTACTCATCAGGCCAATGGGCCAGTTCATTTACTATAATCTCACGATATTACCAGTTCAGTTGATCTTGAGCAAAATGACAGTGTTGCAATGTTATTTCTATTTTGGCAGCAAGTTATTGTTTAACAACTTTGGTTAAAGATCACAAAACTTTCTTTTTATCATCTTATTATGTTTTTCTCTTGCTTTCTTGATAGTTTCTTTGTATCAGGATCCACTTGATATAAAAGTTGCTCTTGATTCTGAATCCAAACACTTTCAACCATTTTGATTGATTATCTTCTGGGGAAATTTTTTTTGTAGGAATCATTTGTTTTTGTTTAATGTGGGTTCAAAATTTATTTTGTTGGAAGGCTTTATTATTAGTGGTGTGCTTTGGTTTGATTGATAATTGTTGAAGATGTTAAGTATCTTAGAACTAGAGTTGAATGTTATTAATCTATGTTTGATGTTTATTTTTTAATACTGATGGCTTTATTATTAGTGGTGTGCTTTGGTTAGATTGATAATTGTTGAAGATGCTAAGTATCTTAGAACTAGAGTTGAATGTTATTAATTTATGTTTGATGTTTATTTTTAATACTGATGGCTTAGAGGATTTCTTAGACTTTTCGTTGGTATTTTTATATACGATTTTTGTGTTACTTGTGAGGATTTTTTGTATTCCAACAGATGTAAATTTATCAGTGTTATTAAAATTTATTGTTTTATGTTGTTTGATTGCTCTGGTATCAGAGGGATTGTATATAAGATAATGCTAGAGGGTGGATGTTGTATAACAGTTGATGCAAGAGGGTGGATGTTGTATAATAGTTGATGCAAGAGGGTGGATGTTGTACGGACAATGTAGGTATTAGGAATTCATAAGGTGTCACACTCATGAAAAGCAAAATTCTGTGGTCAAACTTATCAAAACAATCTCCTAGCACAAGAGAAATACTATCTCATAGGATTTTATACAGTTTATATGTGTTTGATTAAAATCTTTGCAACCAGTTAAATAGAGGAACTCATTTCCAGGATTAACTGCTGATTACAGCATAAATGTAGACGAATGCCCTATTTTCAAAGAGAATATTTATCAAAGAAAACTACAGAAGACCAAAGAATTGTTTAGAATACTTCATTAAAAGACAGTTTGGTTGGTTGGTTGGTTGGTTGGTTTTACACCATGCCAACACTTAGATTATTCAGTGCTGAAATCATTCTTTTCCCTTTTCAAGCAATTATATAATTTCAAGTAACTTATTCTTACTTGATAATAATTGTTTGTGAATAATAATTTACAAGCAATGATATATCTTTATTGGCCTAGTGGGTAGAGTGTTTGACAATGGCCCGGGAGACCGGGGTTCAATCCCAGGTAGAGTCATGCCAAAGACTTAAAGAATGGTATTTGATACCTCCTTGCTTAACACTCAGTATTATGAGGTACCTATCAAGGGTAAAGTGGAGCAATCCAGGGGAAGGAGTAGTGCCTTCCCCTACACCTTGGTATCGTAGCTATTGAAATGGGAGCCTTCAGGTTGCCCTTGACTACAGTCGCTAACCTTACCTTACCTTATATATCTTTAATGAACTATTTCCATCTAATAGTGATAATTTACTAACCTTTGCATAGATTTGACTCATTATTCCTATTAATTAGAAATAATTTATACACAATTATATGGTTTTGTCTTTTAGAGAATTTCTGATTTTATTGATTAGGGCTTTGATCTTTCTAGTTGTTCTTTTGGTATGTTTTAATTCATTCTGTGCTTTCTCAAGTTTCTGAAAATTGGTGAATTTCTTTCAGATGCTTTTTTTATATTACCTCACTTTTCCCTGACTGCTTTTTACTCCCAGGCATCCATATATTTAGCTCTTGGTTCAGTTCATATACACTCAGTTGCTGCTTTTAAGAAGGTCGTGACAAAGTTTTCTTATTCATCATAAGGAATAAGTCTTTTAGATTTCTCTTGAAGAGTATCAAACTTGTTTCTTACAGTTACAGAATTGTGATGGCCTATCTCACTATTGGCAAGTGAGGAACAGTCATATCATGTAGATTTACTCGTCTGCTGCATATTCTCTCATGGACTCTGGCAAATCTTTACAGAGACAATTCTCTGATTGGAAAATACTAATTCGAAAGAGAAGTATGACTCCCAGTTGACAGAATTGTTTATATACTCATATTTACCAACCCCTCCACTTGGGCAGGATATGACACAAGGTCAATTTTTAAGCAAAGTTTAACAGGTTTGAATTCAGAGTTTTCCTTCTCCTAAACTAGTTGCCTCACCAAGGCTGACGAACCCAGTCTGCCCTACTATTTACCCATAGCTGGAGGGAGAATAATTGGATTCATACCTTTCCCAAGGGTATTAGTGCTATGTGAAATGCAACCAGTCTCGTCCAGGATTTGAACTCGTGTTGCCATGTCCGTTTCCTACGACGATAACCATTACACCATGGGCAATTGTTTATATACTTCTTGTTTATATATTTATTATCTTGCTATGCTTTTGAGTTATTTGAGTAGGGGGTGGCTAATGGGTAGAGTGTTCATCAATAGTCCAAGAGACCGGGGTTCAATACCAGGTCGCGTCGTACCAAAGACTTTAAAAATAGTACCTGATACTTGGAAGACAAGGAAAGTTGATGTCCTACTTCTTTGATTATGCAACATCATGTATAAAACAAAACATAACAGAAAAATGGATGAAAGGTTTAATCCAACCCTTACCCAAGAAAGGTAGCCTTGGAATTACTTAGAATCACAAAGGTTTAATAGAATATTGCCATGGTAGCTAAAATTTAAAATGTCATGCTTCTTAATTATCTGCAACCTGAAGTTGAGAAAATTCATAAGAAAAAGCAGAACTGTTTTTAGAGAAATTGATTCGCAAGTTTTCAGATTTTGACTAATAGTTGAACCATTGAAGGAATACTTGCAAAAAATCTCAAGGCAAAACATTTGTTTTTAGATTTCTCCAAAGCATTTGATTCCGTATACAGAAGAAAGATGTGGCAGGATTAGGGTTAGTCTCCCCAAAGATACTGTTACGACTATAACGATGTTCCACAAAGACATGAAAGCAATTTTTCTCTCACACAATGGTGACACTGATTTCTTTCATATTGTCACTGGAAACTTGCCACCAGATTCTTTATAGTTGGTGACCTTAGTCGAAGGTGACCTGAAGGTTCCCTTTTCAATAGGGACTACACCGAGATGACTCTTTATAGTAAAAAAGTAAAGTTGGCGACCTTAGTCAAGGGAGACCCAAAGGCTCCTTTTCCAATGGCTACTAAGCCGAGGTGTAGGGGAGGGTGCTACTACTTTCTCTTGATTGCTCCACTTTACCCTTGATCCTTACCTTATAATGCTGAGTGCTAAGCAAGGTGGCATAAAGTACTATTTTTTGAGTCTTTGGTATGACTCAACCTGGGATTGAACCCCAGTCTCCAGGACCATTGGCGAACACTCTACTCATTTGACCAATCTGCCACAGTTACATGCCATGAATATTAACGGATCCAATGAAAGAAAATGATTTTGCTCTAAAAAAGCTAAAGACAATATCTCACTGAAATTATTGTGGATGCAGATATCATAATTGATCTTGCACTTCTTTCAAATATACATGCTCAAGCCAAATCTCTGCTCCATAGCCTGGAATAGGCAACAAGTGGCATTGGTTTCTATATGAACTCAGATAAAACAAACTTCATGAGTTTTAAACAAGATGGATCCATCTCCTCAGTAAATGGTAAGCCTCTGAAATTAGTAGACCAGTTCACATACAGCAATAGCAATATCTCATCTACTGAAAGAGATCTCAATATATGTACAGAAAAGGTATGAACTGCTATGGACAGGTTTTCAATCATTGAAAAATATTTTCTCTCTGATGAAATTAAATGGTAATTCTTCCAAGCATGGTTGCACCACTTGGATTTTTTAAAAAATTCTGGGAGAAAAAGCTACAGAAGAACTACACAAGGATACTGCGGGCTATTTTGAATAAATCCTGGAAGCAGCACTCCACAAAACAGCAGCTATACAGTCACTTACCTTCCATCTCAGAAACCATCCAAGTAAGATTAAAATATATGAGGCACTGCAAAAGAAGCAGGGGTGAATTCATGACAGGAATGTGTGGACTTCTACACATGGACACACTAGTGTTGGCCATCTAGCAAAAATTTACATTCATTAGCTCTGTGTAAACACTGGATTCTAAGAGACTTGCCAAGTGCAATGGGACAGATGATGAGAGAGAGAATGAAGGGAAGCCCTGCAATTTGCTCAACTTGGTGGTGATGATAATGATGATGATACAGGTTCAAGTATTCCTATCTAATTCTTATAATTTACAAATTATTAAAAGCAGTTCACAAGCTTTTATAAATAGATAAAAACTTATAGTTTTTTTTTAAATAGATAAAAATTTATAGTTACAAAATCAATGTTTTAAGAGCCAATGTATCAATACAATTGAAAATAATTCTAAGCTTTATTTCAAAAAGATCTCTCTGAATCATAGATGGGAATCTAACAGATATTATCACCCCAAGTGAGAGTGTACCTGGGAGTCATAGCAGTGAATGAGTGTCCTCAGAACTGGAGCCACATTACTGGATGTAGTTTAGTATCTTAGGAAACAGAATGCAAAGAAATTTCATGAGATATGTTGGGTATCACCCACCTTTTTCCACACAGTGAAATAGTCTATCTGCCGTATATAGCAGTAGCTACTAATACCAGGGCAGACTAGAAGGTGAACAGCTGCTTCTTATAGGAATAGAATTAGAGCGTTGGAGACTGGAGATCACACTACATCACCTTACTTGCTACCGTAATAACGGAAGCCAATACTATCATTGGACTATATCTTTATTCTGTATTCACTAATCCTATGTTCTTGTCTACTAATAGTCTCTCTATTGTATATACTTTTTTCCTGAGAATATATTTCTATTTCCTCTCATATCGTGGTTTGTCCTTTATTTAATATTACATTGTGTATTCACTAATCCAATATTCTTGTCTACTAATAGTCTCTCTATTGTATATACTTTTTCCTGAGAATATATCTCTATTTCCTCTCATATCGTGGTTTGTCCTTTATTCAATGTTAAAAGCGTTCACTAACCAGAACGCAACATAGCTTTTGTATTCTGTATTCACTAATCCTATGTTCTTGTCTACTAATAGTCTCTCTATTGTATATACTTTTTTTCCTGAGAATATATCTCTATTTCCTCTCATATCATGGTTTATCCTTTATTTAATATTAAAAGCATTCACTAACCAGAATGCAACAAGATACTTCTTTGATTAACCTTATATAAACAAAACACAATAGAGAAATGGATGAAAGACTGCTTCCTCCCCATTCCAGAGAAATGGCAACCATAGAATCACTAAGAACTACCATGGCATAACTATTACTGCCAGGCTTTATATATTATATGCCTTGCTTCTGAATTGTATCTGACTAGCAGTTGATAAAATTTTCAGGAACAATCAAAATAGTCTTTGGATAAATACTTCCACAACTTCTCAAATTCTGATTATTTGTTAAATTATCCTGAAGCAACATTTTTGTTTGTAAATTTCTCCAAAGTATTTGAATTATCACACTGAGAAAGTATGAAGCAAATACTATCATCATATGATCTCTCGTGCCCGTGGAGTAATGGTTATCGTCGTAAGAATTGGACACAGTGACACGAGTTCAAATCCTGGACGAGACTGATTGCATTTCACATAGCACTAATACCCTTGGGAAAGGTATGAATCCAATTATTCTCCCTCCAGCTATGGGTAAATAGTAGGGCAGACTAGGTTCTTCAGCCTTGGTTAGGCAACTAGTCTAGGAGAAGGAAATTTCTGAATTCAAACCTGTTGAACTCCGCTTAAAAATTGACCTTGTGTCATATCCTGCCCGAGCGGCGGGGTTGCTAAATACAATCATCGTATGATCTCCATAAAGAAACTATTACCACTGTAATGATGCTCATGGTCTCCTCACCCTGTGGTAACATCAACTTCTATGACACTATCGCTGGTGTCTTGCAAAGAGATACATTAGTGCCATATCTATTTATAATCTGCCAAGATTATTTATTATGAACGTCAATAGATCTAATAAATGTATATCATTTCATATTAAAAATGATGAGAAGCAGATGACATCCTGCAGAAACTATTACAGATACAGACTACACAGATGATCTGGTGCTTCTTGCAAATACACATGGCCAAGCTGAATACTTCCTGTTCAACCTGGAGCAAACAGCATTGCCTCGACATAAACACTGATAAGACAGAGTTCATGTGTTTCAAACTGACACTATTTCAGACAGGTTATCAACCATATGGAAATCTGATCTCTCTAAAAAAATGAAATGTGAATTCTGCCAAATTGTAGCCATGTCTGTTGTATTGTATGGTCTGAACTTGTCCAGTAATCTTAGAGGCCTGCCACTTAAAATATAGATGGTTCCTTCTCATTTGAAATACATAAACACTGTTTTATTTGCATTTGTATAGAGGCAAATGCTTCCTGCTGCTTGCTCCTGACTATGCAGTAGGGATTTGGCTTGGGCAGCTATATTTGCAAGAATCACAAGATCATCTGTGTAGTCACTACAGGATATTGTCTGCTCCTTGCTTTTTTTTTAGTGTAAAACCATTTTCTTTTATTAGATCTTATGACATCTAAAGTAAATACTCTAGGCAGATTATAAAAAAATATGGGGCTTATATATCTCCTAACAAAACTCTTGCAAACTGTCACTATATATATATAAATAGATATATATGATCTTTGGAGTGGTGGACCTATATTTTATTGGGTGCTGATACTTGAACTTTGACAGGACAGTTCACATCTTAGATAATATTTTTTATTCTAATTTTAACTATTATTCTATATTGAATTATGTCAATATTATTTTCTAAATGGCCTTTTTCATACAGTTCATCCAAACTTTTTAAGCAGTTTGGAGTAAAATAATTTCTGGGGCCCCTCTACAAAATAGCATGTCTGGGGTATGATACTAAACTGCATTTGGTGGTTCTGGAGCTTTTGGAAGTGTAAAGTCGTCAATCAACTCCATTACTCCCATTATTCTTTGGATCCCATTTATGGGGCAAATTGATCTGTTTGAAAATGATTCATATTAAACTAGAATAGTTGTGTGGAAATTATTAGTATTTGTTGAGAATACTTGATACAATATAACAAATGATAATTGAAGTTACTTGAAACCATACAATTGTTTATGAATTATTATCATTAGACAAGAATTCATGAAACTTTATAACTGCTAATTATTTATATCAGATTTAAGCATTAAATAACCCATATGGAGTTGACATAACTTTGAATAAATAAGCCAAAACATATATACTAGCAAAAGTACCTGATCCATGACCCTGACTAAAAGGATTTTAGAAATATCAGTGAGTGAGAGAAAAAGAAGGAAAAGAGGAGAAAGTTTATAATTAAAAATGTGTCCTTATTTGCAGTTTAAACATTTCACCTATTTATACAAAAGAAAAGAATTCTTTTATTCTACGAATTGTTTTTACATTTTTATTCTTTTTTAGTTTACCTTTAAAATGATAGATAAAAATATGTAAACCTTATGACTGGTTTAAGGTTTCAGATATTTTCATAATTGTTTTTTTTTTCTTTTGTTTTTTGTTGTTTTTGTTTTCTAATAAATTTTCATTTTTACAATTAGTGCTCAGTTACAGAAGAATTTTTTACTAAATGATTTTGGAAAAAGCAGCCTAGTTTTAAGACAAATTCATATCTGCCCAGTAAAAATTTGAAAATAAAAGAATGCCAGAATTCATGTATTACAATATTCTTTTATTTTAGGAATTTCGTTCATACTTAAAATATTATCTTAAAAACTGTAGCCATAAACTTCTGAGTGGTTTGAAACATTATTATATTTTTTAAAGCATTTTCTTTTTTAAATATGACACAAATTTAAATTCAGTTCTTAATAAGAAGTTGAGTTACAGTGATAAAAAATGTATTCATTTAATAAATTTCTTTTTTACTCTATTAAAATGTAGAAATACAAGGAAGCTAAAAATTAAGAATGTGTTCAAATTTTTTGTTGGCACATTTTGCATATTAATTTAAATGGAAAAATATTAATTTATACAATTTATTGTTTTTTCCAAAAAAATGTTTCTCAGTTACACTGATAAAAAGTTATTATATATTGTTCTAAGAAATATGAAAAGTATTTGTTTAAAAAATCTCTTTTTGAGTTATCAGAAAACATTGCTATTGTTTAATTTTTGTTGTTTTTTTCTTACTCTAAAAATGTAACATTTTATGTAGGTACAATAAAAAGAAGTAAAGAAAAGTAAAGTTGGCAACCATAGTTGAGAGTAACCCGAAGGCTCCCTTTTCGATAGCTACTACACCAAGGTGTAGGGGAGGGCACTACTCCTTCCCTGGATTGCTCTACTTTACCCTTGATCCGTACCTTATAATGCTGAGTGCTAAGCAAGGAGGCATCAAGTACCATTTTTTGAGTCCTTGGTATGACTCGACCTGGGCCATTGGCGAACACTCTAACCGCTAGGCCAATGTCCGGTTAAAAGAAGTAAAGAAATAAAAATGCACCTTTACAATAGAAAGAAGCTAAGAAATAAAAATGTGTTTTTACACTAAAAAGAAGCTAAAAATTAAAAATGTATCTTTACAATACAAAGAAGCTAAGAATTAAAAATGTGTCTTTACAATAAAATGAACCTAAGAAATAAAAATGTATCTTTACAATACAAAGAAGCTAAGAAATAAAAATGTGTCTTTACAATAAAAAGAAGCTAAGAATTAAAAATGTGTCTTTACAATAAAACAAACCTAAGAAATAAAAATGTGTCTTTACAATAAAAAGAAGCTAAGAGTTAAAAATGTGTCTTTACAATAAAAAGAAGCTAAGAATTAAAAATGTGTCTTTACAATAAAACAAACCTAAGAAATAAAAATGTGTCTTTACAATAAAACAAACCTAAGAAATAAAAATGTGTCTTTACAATAAAAAGAAGCTAAGAGTTAAAAATGTGTCTTTACAATAAAAAGAAGCTAAGAATCAAAAATGTGTCTTTACAATAAAAAGAAGCTAAGAATTAAAAATGTGTCTTTACAATACAAAGAAGCTAAAAAATAAAAATGTGTCTTTACAATAAAAAGAAGCTAAGAAATAAAAATGTGTCTTTACAATAAAAAGACGCTAAGAAATAAAAATGTGTCTTTACAATAAAAAGAAGCTAAGAATTAAAAATGTGTCTTTAAAATAAAAAGAAGCTAAAAATTAAAAATGTATCTTTACAATACAAAGAAGCTAAGAATTAAAAATGTGTCTTTACAATAAAAAGAAGCTAAGAATTAAAAATGTGTCTTTACAATAAAATGAACCTAAGAAATAAAAATGTATCTTTACAATACAAAGAAGCTAAGAAATAAAAATGTGTCTTTACAATAAAAAGAAGCTAAGAATTAAAAATGTGTCTTTACAATAAAACAAACCTAAGAAATAAAAATGTGTCTTTACAATAAAAAGAAGCTAAGAGTTAAAAATGTGTCTTTACAATAAAAAGAAGCTAAGAATTAAAAATGTGTCTTTACAATAAAACAAACCTAAGAAATAAAAATGTGTCTTTACAATAAAACAAACCTAAGAAATAAAAATGTGTCTTTACAATAAAACAAACCTAAGAAATAAAAATGTGTCTTTACAATAAAAAGAAGCTAAGAATCAAAAATGTGTCTTTACAATAAAAAGAAGCTAAGAAATAAAAATGTGTCTTTACAATAAAAAGAAGCTAAGAATTAAAAATGTGTCTTTACAATAAAAAGAAGCTAAAAAATAAAAATGTGTCTTTACAATAAAAAGAAGCTAAGAAATAAAAATGTATCTTTACAATAAAAAGAAGCTGAGAAATAAAAATGTAATTGTTTTGTATTACAATTTCTTTTTTGTTTACATTAAGAAACAGTATTTTGTAAAAGTTACTCTCTGGTTTGAAACATTTTCTTGAATTTTTTTAGTACTCCAAAATTTAACAATTTTTTACAATTAGAACTAAATTACGAAAAAATAATTTTTTAAAAAGCATTAAATTCAAATTATGCCAATGGAATCTGTATGATATTTCAGCATGGCAGGGGTAAAGAACCAATGAGTTGCAAGTGCTTTTTGGACATAATTATGAAGAATTATGAAGAGTTCCACAAATTTATTGATTTTTAATTATTAAATTATATCATTTAATCAATAAAAATCAAAAAACTGAATTTTGTATTTTTTCTTTAAAAGATTTTAATACTCAATGACATCTCTTTTCTGAGTTATAAATCAGCATATATATATATATATATATATATATATATATATATATATCCCAAAACAGATACAAGTCCTCTCTCTCTCTATATATATATATATATATATAAAAAGTGAAGTTGGCAACCATAGTCAAGGGTGACCCAAAGGCTCCCTTTTCGATAGCTACTACACCAAGGTATAGGGGAGGGTGCTACTCCTTTCCCAGGATTGACCCACTTTACTCTTGATCCATACTTCATAATGCTGAGCGGTAAGCAAGAAGGCATCAAATACCGTTTTTTTTGAGTCTTTGGTATGACTCAACCTGGAACTGAATCCATGTCTCCCGGGCTATTGGCGAACACTCTAACCATTATGCCAATATCCGGTCTTATATATATACATATATAGTGGTTTTCCTCTCATCTCTCAGCCCATCTTAGACAAATATAACATGGTGGGTGCTGATGAATAAGCAAGAATGAACTCCTAAGTGATCTTTACCAATCGACTACCACACATGGACACACCAGCGCTGATTGACCAGCAAAAACATCAGCTCTATGCGAAAACAAGTTAAAGTCTAGAGGATCTGTTAGGAGCAATAGACACTTGGGATAGATGGCGAGAGAGAGAGAGAAAGAGAGAGAGAGAGAAAGTCAAATGATGCGATGATATCAGCAAGACTTGATGATGATGATGATGATGATGATATCCATGATTGTAATCCTGAGTAATTATATATATCATGGATATCATCATCAGATCATTGTAATAAAGATTGTAATCCTGAGTAATTATATATATCTTTATTACAATGATCTGATATTTGTATATATGAGATTATAAATGGTACAGTATACAGAGATTTTTTTTTTTGATGCAATACCATTAAAAAGCTCCAACTTAGAAAATAATGTAATTCCCAATCTAATTTATAATTCAATAGAGTGAAGTATTTATTAACACATACTAAATTATTCTAATTATTATAATTATTTGAGGGAAATCACTATTAAATGCTAATTCTACTGTTATTTTCTTTCTTTCTAAGTTTATTTATTTACTTGCAATTAATTCTGATATGAATTCAAGATGCTTTTTACAAAGTATTTTATAATTTGCAATTTATAAAGGTTTTATTAAAACTCATATTCTTATTAAGCTGAATTTAGATTTTTATAATTCAGTTTTAACAATTTCATTTCTTGCATAATAATAGATAAATATTTACATTTTAAAAACATTTACTTGGGAGTATAAGTTGAAATTCATTTCCATTACTCCGAATATACAAGTAAAACTTTCATTACAACCGCCTGAAGAATTTTATATTTCTTTCATCTCTTATATTTTCTTATCTTTTTGTCTTTATTTCTTCCTTAAAATGTTTATCATCGATTCATGAAAAAAAATTTTTAATTTTTTTGCTTTCTTGACTTCTCTTTTGCCTTTCTCTCTTCTTTCCAATTAGACTACAATCCTTAATATGGTTTAATCAAAAAGTGCTCTTATATTACACAACCACCATCTTTTACTTTCAACTCATTTTCTATGGAAACAAATAAAGGATATAATTGCTTTTTTGGCCTTTAAAATTTTATCTCAGATGTACCTTTCCAGGCAACCCAACCTCAAATCAGTAAACTAGTTAGTGCCTTTGTGCAACCCTTTGTTTAGAAAAAATTAGATTGAATAATTCAATTTCTTGATTTTTTTAAAAAAATAATAATATATTTAAAGTTCTTTTTCTTCAGTTTTACATTCTTATTTTATTCTTACATTTTTATTTTATTCATTTTTCACTCTTTTGGGTAGAGATGATACATATTCTGTGGATTATTTTCACGAGTAAAAATTTCCATGAAAATGTTGCTAAGTGATTACATAAAAAAATCAACTATTTGTCCAAAAAACTATTTAAAATATCCAGCTGAAATTAAAGAAATAATTCTTTTAGGTTGAAATGATTTCTAATTAATTGATTAATAAATAATAAAGTGAAAAATAAAGGCAAATTAAATTTCAATTTAATTCTTGAAAACTGTTTAAGGTGCATAATTCATTTTTTTGTAATTATTGCATAATTAACCAGACCCATCCTACGTTGTGTAAATTTATATGATCTTCTAAAAACATGGAAATGATAAACAACTGCTCAGTGCCAAAAATAACTCCATTGCCTCAACAACCAGACTTATTTGAATCTATTATTCGTCTCAATTCAAAAAAAAAAAAAAAAATAGATTGTATTTTAGCTGTTTATACACTTGAAACTGCAGAGACAAAACAGTACATATTGTGTACAAATGTAGGCAATCTTTTGGTTTCTTTAACTATGCCAAGAAACAAAAAAAGCTTATAATAAAACTTTGATAAAGAAATTGGTTAGGCTGAGAACTTTTCTGCACCTCTATGTAGTCAACATTTTATATCTTTGGAATTATATTTTTCATAATTATCTTTAGCTAAAATCAATAATTTTGGTGGTTGGGGTCTCAATGGTATAATGGTTTATGTGCTGGACTGCAACAAGTTTAAAATCCAATTGCTCTATTACATTCACTCTCAGACTTTCTTAGGAAAGGAATATATCTTCTTATCCCTCCAGATATTGGTTAAATAGCACCACTGTTGTTATTCTCTAAGGATGGTTTTGGGATTAAATTACCCATGAAGATTGATATGCCACTAAACAAATGTTACATTTGCACCGCTGGACAAACAACGAAGGACTCATAGATATATAAGAATATAATTTATATTTTTATTCTTCGACAGCAATGATTGCATGTCATAGGAGTACAGTCAGAGAGAGTTTGCACATATCTTTCATCTGTGGTGGGGACCCTTTTTGTGAAGTAGTACAATGGCTAGAGAACACACATGACATGTTTGCTTGAGTGACCCACAGATCTCTCCATTCATTTGGGAGACTAGCTGATCTCTCCACTTTGCTTGAGTGACTAGTGGATCTCTCTCCTTCGCTTGAAAGACCAATGGATCTCTACCTTCAGTCCAAATCTACAGACCTTATATTGTCTTTTCAAGTCCCATGTGGAAGTATGAACATCCTCTTCGCCTCATATATTTTTCTGTTTGTGATTGGTTATTGGAACTTACATACTCCCAGTTTTTTTTTCCAGTAATTTGTTGATCTTATCTGTGAATGGAAATATCTGTCACTCTATCCATAGGCAATAAATCATATTCTCTTTCCTCTGAAACCAATTTGTTGATGTTCTCTTGCAACTGCACTGAATCTGCTAAGTTCATCATCGCCAGCTAAGCTAGTATATTACACAAAGAAACCAAATGAACCTTTTTTGTTGAATATTCTTTGGTTTAAAAAGCTTCAGAGAAATCTGGAAATTCAAGTAATATCTTGAATTTATGATTTAAGAAGTGTCAGAGAAGTCTATAATCTAGCCAATATCAGTCAGATTAATGAACTAATAGAACTCATTGTCTTCTATATGGTAATAAGAGCTGGGATACCTAGCATTGCCCATCATCATGTCGTGCCGCTAGCACAGATATCCCTGACCCTCTCTTGCCTCTTCTCCCTATCGTTCATCGCCTCTGGCAGGTCTTCAGGGCTACATCCCGTATCCTCTCATAGCTGCTGTATGTATGTTCGAGCTGGTCGTCCTGCTTTTGCTTGGCCATATGTGGGGGTCCATAGGAGTACATCACTTATGAGCTTGTCCCTGCTTCTCCAGCAGTGTCCTGCATGTTTGGTTCATCTCACTTGGATAGTTTTCATGATGGGAGGTAGGTGGCCGTATAGTTGGTACCTTGTGGGGTGTTGCCGCCAGGACTTAGCATTGCCCACTGACTACAAATATTACAGTATAGTTAAAATATGTACTTTGATATATTTCTTCTTATACAACACAAATTAAAAGCTTATTTTGGCAGTTGGGTAGTGTTTTTCCTTCTGAAAAACAGAATTATTTTTGTTTAATTAATGTAGATTATTTTGCATAAGAATTTGCTGAATTAAGAGGAGGAGGAGCAATCACATGAAAAAAATAAGAAAGAAAATTTCAGGATAAAAATTATGTCCTTTATGAAATTCATACCTAAAAATTTCATAAAAAGGTTATGATTAATGGATTTTTTTATATGTTTTTTGCCTAAAAAGCTTCCCATTCAAATTATTTGGTTACAGTTTTACATTGAGTAAAATAACTTTTCAATCACAAATATCTCAGCTTCTATTGAAGTTGACCTAGATTAACCTCCATTGTCAATCACATAAAGCCTATGTGACAAGTGGCCAAAAATATCAATAAATCTTTTCCTTTTAAGATGTGAGTAGTACAGACAAACACACAAACAGGAGTTTTTTTTATAGATATAGATTTGAGCAAAATGGTAAAGTTGGTCACAAATGAAATAATAATGATGATGCAGTGTTTTACTTGTGTGGGCTCAGATTTTATTTCATAAAATTCATAAAAAATTGGTACACTCAACAGAAATCCAGTCTCTAAATTATTATTCTCCAAGTTCTAGAATTCTAGTTTTGGCTGACTTTATTATTTATTAAGAAGTTCATGAGCTAAAAAACTCAATCTCTTCCTCTTGCTTCTCCACCCATAGCATTACATTAACAGTCATCACCCAAGAGAAGAATTCTATATCTCTGGTCTTCAAAGAGATCTACTTTTCAAATAAAGTCATACCGTATTTTCTTTATCTTTTATACTGCTCAACTGGTGATTGTATTATATCTTATTTTCTTGATTTTTCTCTCTTGCAGATGAGGTGCTTGAATGTCATATTGAGAAGTTCCGGGCATTTTTAAATGTCAACTGTGAAATGGCTGTAATACTTGCAAATGTAATGGCATTTGGTTTCTTCTCTATTGTCATATCGGTGGTACTTATCATTATTAGACAGAAGTAAGTATAATATAAAATAAATGCATTTACCATTAACCAATCATTGGTTGCAACTACGTGTGTCTCAAAGGTTCTTCACTGATATAGAAATGAGAATTTTACCTTCAATGTATATATGCATGGCTGTATAGATATCTTGGATGCACTTATAAATGTTGTATTTTTATAAGCACTTATAAATATATGTATTAGCATGAATGTGTTTCTCTTTCTGTAAATATTTGTATAATTTATATGCTTGCATATATGTAGATGTGCATGTATATATAAATATGTACATATAGGGTGTGGAAGCAAAATTAAGAATATTCTAGTATAATGATATACGGCTCAATTAAAAAACAAGATTAATTTCAATTTTTAAAAAATGGACAACAAAATAAGAACGTAGACATAAAACAGTAAATTTACTCAATATGGCTCCTATTTATTTTTCAGTTATTGTATCAACACTCCCTCAAAATGATTTGCATGTCTTCAAAATAAATTCTTTAGACATTTTATTCCATTCCTCCTCTATAACAGTCTTAAGCAAACCAATATTTAGAGGGGAAGTTGCATTTGTTTCGTTTTCTAAAATGCCCCATATAGCATAATCAAGGTAATTTAGATCTGGATTTGATGGAGACCATAAAGAAACTCCAATTATTTCATGATTCTTTTTTGACTTGGTTTCTGCATCAAGCAAATCATAGATTTTTTATTGTTTCTTTTTTTACTCACACATATTGGGCTGAATTTTAAGGAAAAAGTGCTTGAATAATTGAGCTAATCATGAAAATTTAGATTTATTGTTCTTTTTTCAAACATTGAACTAATCAGACTAAAAAAACATTTTAAAAATCATTCCCTATTTTACTTCGATACCCTGTGCATACATATATATGCACGGCAATATAGATAAGTTTATAAGTATATATGCACATCTTCTTACAAACAGGTGAAAGAATATATTCGAAGAATCATATA